>JBCNJP010000025.1:69537089-69599628 GCA_039602395.1 Deinandra increscens subsp. villosa
TTCGGTTCATTTGAGTTTTTTCGACGGAGTAGACCGCGTCATATGTGCCACCTTTTCAAAAGCTGACTCCGATGGATGTTTAGCCGGAACATGATAAACCTCCAACTAGTCTGTCATTTCGTATTAAAAATCGTAAAGAGTTCTAAGGTGCTGATAACTATTGAAAATAGAGAGAAAAAGAGAGTGCCGAAGTGTAATCGATAGTTTATAATATAAACAGTTAATATTTAGACACTGACCCGGGACGGAACCGGACTGACCCGGCCCGATCCTAACCGAAACCAAGACCGTAAATTACAAAATAAAATTTCTGAGACTGAACCGCGAAATGGAACTTGAGTCGGATTTTTTGTCGGGAAACCCGGATCGGTTTGGCGAGATGACCCTATTTCCCGAAAATTTGCAGCCCAATTGAAACGCTAGTTTACATTAAGTTCAAATTGTATATATATACAATTACAAACCTGGCCTATGTTTTCGTGCCCCAAAATAGGTTTTTTATATCCACGGCGGCATCCATCAATCTATCTTCCAAATTGCCGTCCACCGTCGCCCCTCATTATTTCCGGCGAATCTAGCCCTCCTCCGACCATCTTGCGACAGCGGCGACCCCCCCCCCCCCCTTCACCCTCCTTTCCCTGTCGCTTTTCCGACGTCGGATCGGGATCCGGATCAGAAAAATTGGGCTATTTTTTCAGTCGGAGCTCTTTGACGGTGAGGTTTTTCATTCACGTAAAAGAAGAATCTTTCCTCAACCCCACTTCGCTCCACCGGCGATTGCTCTCTGGAGACGCTATTCTCCTCCTCCTCCGACCGATTGCCAGAAGCGTCATTCACGGCGACCTTCTCCGTCAACCGCCGAACTGGCCTCCATCTCCCCTCTCTCATTCAATCCCACCATCCGACACCCCTCTCTACAGAAAATTTTAAAATGGCTCAACTTGATGGAGCTTTTAAAGGCACTGATATTGAAGCTGTGGAAATGTCTAGGTACGCAATCAAACCTTATCTCCAAGAAAACATATATTTATGCCTGAATCTCTGCTCTTTTCCATCGTCCTTTTGCCTGTAAGCATTTTTTCCTCTTTTAAATTCTGTTTTCCAGTTGAGAAGCGGCCGGATTATGCTACGCTAGAGTTTTCCTCTGGTTTCTTCACAGATTAAAACCCCCAAAACTCTAAACACTTCAATCTAACCTTTATACTTTTTGTTAATTTAAGACCAGATGCCCCTTTTGGCCGGCAACACATTTTGTAACCAATTCTTGATTTGTGGCTGATACATATATGCTTGCCATATGAATTACTGTTTTAGGTATGCTAAACATTTGAATAGATTTGAGTTATGTGATGTATATCACTAGACTGGATTTAATAACCATTGTATGAAGGTCATGGCTTTTGATTATGATTTTCTATTATACATTTTTATGGTTTTTGTGGTTATTAAAACTTTTTCTGTGCATTATCATAAGCAGATCCGGAGAGAGTGGTGGTGACATCCAAGAAAAACAAGGGTTGCTGCAAGGGAGTACAGTGGCATGAGCTCACAATCTGAGGTATTTCACTGCCAAGGGAAACAATACCAAATGATTATCAGGTGTTTGTCTTTCCCCTTCTCTGCTTAACCTTCTTTTGCTAGGCTTTGGTTTAGGGTTTTTAAAGGAACATTGTGCGTTCATACGGTGGGCTTTTTTCTTCCTTTGTGTTTGATTTATTGAATATATTTAGCGATTAGAATGTTAATTCAGGTGTATTCTTCCAAATTTGTATGTTATTCATACATTGTCGTTGACACTAACTATTAGTTTTGAAGATTAATATTGTTGGAGCGTCATATTATTTGAACCTTTATTTACATGAATGATTGGTAAATACTTTGAGGAATCTAATAGACAGAGCACAATTTGAGGAATCTAATGAGGAAATTACTTTTTGGGTATGTTCCATGATCGGCATGATTATTTTTTTGCTAGCTGCATTTAACTAATTTATGTTCACGCCTCTAAGAAATAAAGCCCAAGGTTCGTCTCCAAAAAGTACATACAGCCACAATGGGTGTTTATTAGAATAATCTAGAGTTTATTTTGTACTTATCTACACACTTAATTTACAAATACATATTCAGGTGTATTTATTTCATCTTTTCTTGACAAAATCACCATTGAGTTTACTAAGCCAGTCGTCAGGTAGTATTTGTCTACCACATTATAAGAATGCATGCTAAGATGCTATATTCATCGCAGGAGTGTAACTTTCTTACGAAGTCTTTGATAAATTCTTCTGTTTGTTAGGTTTTATAGATTTTGTGCTTTAATTTGATTTGAGGTTTGAGTTTTTGTAGTTAACTGGGGCTAAAAGAGATGTTAGAAATCAAGAGCATGCGGTTCACACACTATAGCTATGTATTATGGCAGGGACGATATGGTGGCAATTCTGTGCATGGTGTAAAGTACCCGTCGCAACCACTTTAATTTATATCGAAGAGCTAATGGAGTGCATTTCAAAATTCCAAACACCGGAAAGAAGAGAAAAACTAATACGGGATTCGTTTCCTATGTTTTGGCTTCCAAAAGGTAATTTTGTTTCTTTATTTCAGAAGGTGTTGATTTCGATGCTCATTTTTTTTTATCAAGAACTCAAACTCACAATCAATTTCATGAAGAAAGATTATGCCGGTGAACTTTTTGTACTCTTGAATCCTAGATTTTCATGAACGTCATTGATGGAATAGGATAGCCTGCAATTTTTTGTTGGAACAGGTTAGAAATGCTTTAAATGTGTTTATATTATTTTTAGAAACATAATACTGAATCTATATTGTTGATAAGGCTGGCCATGTATGCATGTCTTCTGAATTTTGGAAGTTTTAATTACAAGTTCATGTGTTAATCTGAGTTTGATGAAAGGATCATGTAGAAAATATCTAAAGGAGAATGTTTTCTTCGCAGTTCAATTTGAATGATCGAAAGAATGAAGTTGAAAATAACATGGTTGGATTGACATATTAACATATTCAACCGTATGAATGTTCTTTATATGCTAATTCCATCAAAGTTCAAGTTGTTCTAATAGTGTTCTTAGTAGCATTGGTGACGTTTTCGAATTTATAACAGGTTTGAAGCCAGGCGACATTTACTCTAGCTGTGTTTTAACTGCAGGTATGATGCACGTATGATTCACTGTTTTCTGTCTATGTTTTTGAAAATATAAATTTGCCTTTATAGAAAATCATCATAGCCTCAATTATAAACATCAGTTATAGTTCATAATTGGTATCTAAATACACATAGTTTATTATTTAGATTTGGTTAGCTTTATTAAGGTCTGCTCATTTCTTTATTCTGTTTCCTTATCATTAGAGTTCTGTTTTTTGGTTTGGTAACTTAGTCTTCAAGGTTATCTCAATTTTATATAGATTATAGGCTACTACTAGGCTATTGTAATTTTCGTGTGGGTTTATAGAAAAGGTTCGAACAGAAGGTTTTTCTGCATTATGTGTATTTTTCTTTACTGTTTTTCATACCAATCTGCAAGTCTGCAGCTTAAAAAAAACCCATAATAATGTCCAGATTTATCAGTTTGTATTTAGTATGCAAACTACATAATTGCAGCCAATGGTAGTGCAACAGGACAATTCTAACACAATGAGCATTATTGAGAAACCTTTTGCACAAGAGGTTTATCCAACAACACTTAGAATTCATAATTGGTATCCTAGACGGCTAGACTGGTGCTTGATTCAAAAAGCATCTCAATGTTCGTCTAATACGCCAAACAACACATAGGCCCACTTCAAAAAGCACAGCGCGCAGCGCTCATAGGAAACTTGTATATATACAATAGAGAAGTGGGCTTATGAAATCGTGCCGAATGTTTTTTTTTTTTTTGTTTTTTTTTGGCTGAGTCATTCTAGGTTTGCCACGAGCGCAACATGAAGTCTGATCTTAGCAACAAACATAATTCTCTTTTGTAGCCTCATGGACTTTAATCGCTCATGTAAAAGGCATGATTAAACTTAATTGATATATATAACAATTAGCAATGTCGGCGCATACTCACAATTCACTGTGCTTTCTCTGGGCCAGTCATGTATTGCCACGTGTCCCTTCAATGACACGTGGTGCTTTGCTATTTTTTTTATTTTTCTTTTCTACTTTCAATTCTTATGTATTATGTTCTTTAACCTGATGTATTTGTCCACATAGTGCAGTGGTTGTGGGTATGTTTTGGTGACTTAAAGATAATTGGTTCTATCCTCTCCTGCTTCTTCTTTTTTTACTTTCCGTTTCTTCGGTTTCTTTTTCTTTTTATTTGGGTTTTACTATGATTGACTTTTATGTTCTTTTTTAAATGGAATGCCTTACCAGTTCAGTACATATTCAAAAAGTTTCATTTGTGAATAACTTTATTTTCTTAGCAATGGTGTTACATATATTACTATATGTGTCTAGAATTTTGCATAATTGCTATTCAATGATTTGAAGGCCAAGAATAACATTTTTGGTTTTAAAGTCATTGTATTAGAAAATAGCTTTCTACTTCATGTTAATGAACATTTTTTTATAAAGGACTTCGTACTATTTGAGCGTTATGTTTACTTCTCCTTTTTAACTTAATGTTAAACATGTATGTGCAGATTCTCTGTTGTGTTTTGCTGTTGCTTTTGAAGGTAAGTACTTCTACTTTGTTTTATTTACCTGCAACCTTTCTAGATTACTTCAGGTAACTTATTAGTCATATACTATAATTGTATTGGAGTACGTACTTATTCGTTATGTTCTTATATTAGTAGAGTCCACTTACATGTATAAGTTCCTGTTCCTATCTGTCTTCACTCGTAGACCTGGGATTGGTCACCTACTGGCAAGTAACAAAATTTGGGTAAGATGTCTATTCATGTTGTACTGTGAAATCCAAACTAGGGATGGGTTCATGAGTTTTGATTTTTAACCTGCAATTAGGGTGTCATTGAACTCGATTTTAGGGTTACAACCTTCAAATATGTATATTTCTTTGTATAAATTTGATTTGGGTCTTGTGGTGAAGCTAAATTCATGATCGCGTTTCAAATGTTAGCTTCCAAACTCCTAGAGGTACATCGATTTCTTGGTTTCAATTGTTTAGATGCTAAACCATTCGTTAAAATTGTTGTTTAAATTGCTGATACATATAGACTTTAATGAATGATCTTCGCCTTGCAAGTTTGTGTAACAATGGATGGTTTTTGCTTGCAAAAAGATTGTTAGTTTCAATTGTTTCTGGAGCTTTGATTTCTTAGTTGCAATTGTATCTACTCATGATATGTACTTCGGGTTTAATCTTCTATTGGTAGATGTAATTTTCAAATTCAACTGTCACTTTTATTTGTGTTCCTTTATTTTCTTTCTGTTTTACGTATTATGTTTTTTATAGCATGGCAACGAGGCAGCATGGCAACGAGATGAATGCTACTCTATCACCAACATATCTGCACAGAACCACACACTACAGGTAGAGCAGTTTTTCACTCAGCAGCACTTCTACTCGCAAACAGAACCACTGTCAAACCTATAACCGAAAGAAACATTCCAACCATGTACTTCAACTTTGCATCTTACGACAAGTTGGAAGCACGTTCAAAGCCGAAGTACCCATTCCTTACAGGTACAAAAACTGACCCTCTTTATCATTCTCACAGTAACAAACATTATTAGTAGAGAAGTAACACACCTATGCCTTAATAAAACAGACTACTTAGGACATGTTCAACGATCATCTGGGCTACAAAGGAAGAGGAACTACAACATGGTCAAAGTCACACTCCTAGACCAAAGGTAAACACCTAACTTAAAATAAATACACAATATAATAGTATATTGTGTTCTTTCTATTCATGCCTTCAAACTTTAAATTTAAATTAAAATCAGTTGATACAACCTTTAAACTTAAGATAAATATTCAATGAATCAGTGTATTAGACATATACGAAAGTAAACAAGATCAATTATACGATCAGTTATGTATCATTCTTTCATGACATGTCTTAAGCTTAAAAAAAATACTCATGTATCAGTAACAGAAAGTAACACAGTAAGTGTAACATACAGTCATTAATCTATTCATATTTCATTCTCATGACATGTCTTTAACTTAACCTCATTTTAAAAAACAAAAAAGTACCATTATCAACACAACTAACAACATTAGATTTCATTGAAACTGTTTTAACTCTTTAGCAATCAATAGCATTGTCATTTACAAAAGAGACACTGATGGCAAGATCTTAGCTGTGACAGGAGTAAAAGTTACAAAGCACAAAGGTACACAAACCACTTTTCAGTACTTACACTAACTGGTACATCAAGTACTAACACATGTAAGACATGTATGTTACAGCTAAAATCAACTGACATCACCGTTACATACATCGATCCAGAGCTGCCAAACCTACAAGAAATCATCAACAGGTCAGCCAGCTCCTTTTCAATACAAATACCACTTAATGTTTTCGTGCTTTTAATCTAATGTTTTCATGCTTTCAATTTAATGTTTTCGCTTACAGTTTAAAATTTGTTTTCTGCTCTCTGAAGTGGTATGTTCAATTTACATGTTATTATTTTGTGATGCGAAAAAGATAGCAATTTGTACTTTTTCCTCTTTCTACTCAACTTAAGTAATCATCTATTCAAGTACTTACTTTACCTTGATTCACTTAACTTTTAGGAGAAAGATTGGTCTTTAAGTCACCTGATGTTTATTGTATATATGTCACCAATCTCATCTCATTGGGACCAAGTTGGAATCTTTTCATGTTGTTTGTGAATATCGGATATGCGTTTGTATGTCTCATATTTGTTTGTGATTTTGAAAAACTATCAGTTTATCATTTAAAAAAAATACATGTATAGGTGATTAGGCAAACTATAAACATAGGGTAATTATTAATTCTAAACAAACTGATTGTTTGTAAGTGAATAATAAGAGGTACCATCATTTATTTTAAATTATTCATTTACAAGTCACTCTCTTTACTTTTTGCAGCTTCAGGAACACACAGGTAAAGCCAGCAACTTATGAAACCTTCCAAATGATTGAATCAGAAACAGAAACTGGCCTTACACTGGCTGAACTTAAACTGAAAGGGAATGAGGAATACAAGGTACAAATATGAAAAAAAATAAATTAGATCAACTTACACCTTACAAAATACTAAAGTTTCTATCATTTCCAATTTTTAATATCCTACTTCTACTAAACTAAAACAGACAAAACTCTACACATGTCAACCTACCATCAAAGAGTATGAACCAAACCGTCGTTGGTTTCTACCCAAATGCACACACGGAGAATGTTAAAAAACACTGGTTGAAGAATTCTCAGATGGCGAGGAAGAAAATGAGGCACCACCAACGCTCAGCTGCCCAAAAGGCCATGTTGTAACAGAGGCAGCCTATCAGTAAGTATCATAAACGTCGAATATTTACCAAAACATTACATACATGCAATTAACAAAACAATACATGACAGGTACTGCATAAATGCGCTACTCATGGACGAAACAGCAACACTTCCTGTTGTCATCTTCAATCAAGCAATGGCAACCGCTCTCGCAGAGTTAGTCGTTCAGCAAGGCTACAGCAACCGAAAGGATAACATTTTGTTTATACAAAATTTATATAACATGAAAAAAAGGTAAACAAAAAAATTGAGAATTACCTAATACATTTATAAACCTATATTTTTATTTTCCAGATTACCAGATTACCGCAGCAACGCGCGGTTGATCTCTAGTTATTAACAATTTGGTTATTCAAGTATTCACATTTGACATTTCAAGAGATGAATCTCTTTATCAGCTACTTAATTCACGTGTATATATTATCTCAACTCTATTTTTAATTCTCTTATATTCAGAAAAATGGCAATCGATGCCACAGTGAACAATTCTCAACTTTGACCAGGGCCTTTGTGTTATATTCTATAAGCGCCGAAGGATTAGAGTGTAAGCAAGTTTGACTTTCAATTAGATTATTAGGAAATCTAGAAAATAATAATTTAAATCGGGATTCGCGGGACGAGCACTAATTTTACGGGTCAGACCGGAACCGACCCAAATCCCACCAAAACGATTTATAATCCTGAAAACCGATTCACGAAATATAAGTCCGGGCCGGAACAGTCCGGTTCAATTTGAGTTATCGGTATTCGTTGGACGGTCCCGGTTTCTGCATATCCCTAATTTATATTCATGCATTCATCTAAATGTTTACATTACAATATATAGAAATGCATAAATTGAAACCGAATATAACACAATGGGGATACTAAAGAGAGGTATAATATCTCACTTGGAGGACTACCTACGGTAATCTCAATCTCATGTTGGTGCGATTGGAAAAACAGAAATGATCGTGTTCATACAAAGAAGTCTATCACGGCAGAAGCAATTCTCGAGGAAATAAAGATCTTATCACATCTTTAGATTATGAATCGTGCTAAAAAAAGGTGACGAATACGTGGGACGATAGAAATTAAATATTTTCAATATTATTTCGTAATTATTATGTTCTCTTTTTGGGTGTTTTTTACTGGTTTATGTCTTGTACTTTTGTTCTTTTGGTGTGGTTAGCTTTTCGCTGGTTTCTACCTTAATAAATATCTTTGTTAAAAAAAAACAATATACATTATTTATAAGTTTATAACAAAATTAAATTACAACGATCAACTACGACCACATTTTTTTCCTTACTTTTCCGTGTACCCAAAAAATGTCAAAATGGTACCTGTTAAAACCTTATATTATAAATATAAGATACAATGCACATATAGGCAGCACGAGAAAAAACGAACATAATTTAAAATTTGTTGTCAAAAGCTTGCTTGCGATTCTCACGATGATCATTTTCTTTCTAATCCTCATGTCAATTTGCTACTTGTTCTCCTTCTTGCCCAGCAAACTCCGACCATCTCTTCCTCCTGGCCCGACACCCTTGCCCTATATCGGCAACTTAATCACCATGCTTCGAAACAAGCCCACTTTTCGGTGGATTCATAGAATGATGGACGAAATGAACACCAAGATCCTTTCCTTTCGCATTGGAGGCATCCATGTCATAGCCGTTAGTGATCCAAAAATCGCTCTTGAATTTTTGAAAGACCAAGATGGCATCTTCTCATCAAGGCCTGATTCCATGTCTGGCTATCTAACGAGTAGTGGTTACTTGGACACGGTTCTTGCTCCAATGGGTGATCATTGGAAGAAGATGAGAAAAATCATAACCAGGGAGATTCTTTCGGGGGCCAGGCATCAGTGGCTTCTGAAAAAGCGAAACGAAGAAGATGACAATATAATGAGGTTTCTATGTGCATTATTTTACACAGGGTTGTGCATGGTTATTTACTTTTCTTGGCATGTTTACAAACCAATTTGGGCCGAATTTTTTTAATTTTCATATTAAAAGAAAAAGACTAGTCATACTCACGATTTTTATGACTATTGAGGTTTTTCAACTAAAATGTTATGAGTTTGGTTCTAAAAGGATACACGCTCTAGTTAGTGAATTTATCCAAGAAAATCTTGTAATTATTGTTAAAAAAAAGCTGTATATACTAACATCGTATGAAATTAAATTCACAAAGTGCAATCATATTATATATTGCCCGCAAAAGGATGTTTGAGGCTGCACTAAACCCTTGTTTGATTTTATATGAAATTATATGTAGGGCTTGCGTCATAGCTCTTTTTTTTAACATTCGTTTAAGGTTGCACGGAATAACCATTTTTCATGTTTGATTTGCGTCATTATGTGGTTTTAATTGGCTACTTTGTACATCCAAATGTGTGCATGTTTTAGGTACATTTACAACCAATGCAAGACAAATCACGGGGTCACCAGGGGCTTCGTGAATGTGAGGGTTATTGCGCAACAATACACAAACAACATAGTAAGGAAGCTTGTGTTTGGGAGTACGTATTTTGGCAAAGGGTCTGAAGATGGTGGGCCTGGGGATGAAGAGATTGAGCATGCTGATTCACTCTTGACGATTCTAGCTTATCTTAATGCTTTTTGTGTGACCGATTACTTCCCGTGGTTGCGATGGATAACAGATTTTGACGGTCATGAGAAGATCGTAAGGAATGCTATTCATAATGCAAGAAAGTATCAAGACCCTTTGATTGATGAGAGGATTCAACAGTGGAAAGACGGTGCTAGGATGCAACAAGAAGACTTGCTTGACGTTTTTATCACCCTTGAAACCACTCGACTAACCGCCGATGAAATAAAAGCCCAGATCCTTGTAAGATTAACAAAAACTTTAATATTTTGGCCTGAAGAATTTGATACTCGTCAGAAAGCTAGATCCTCACAAAGGCATATGAGAACGTTTTATTTGTTTGGGCCAAAGAAGAAGATGAGCAAGCTCTTACAATTAAATTGTAAATGCTTGCACATCTTCTTGTTCGGCCCAACCTAATCCAATAATCTCACATGCATTTATGATGATCTAGTTTATTGACACATGTCAAATGATAATCTTTGTGAATATTGATAAACTTATATGTACCCTACAGGATATAGTTCTAGCCGGTTTTGATAATGTTTCAAACAATATTGAATGGGCAATGGCAGAAATGATAAACCAACCATTGGTGTTCGATAAAGCTGTCTATGAGCTCGATTCCATTGTTGGAAGGGATAGATTAGTTCAAGAATCGGATCTACCGAACCTTAATTATATCAAATCTTGTGTGAAGGAGGCATTTAGGTTGCACCCT
Source organism: Deinandra increscens subsp. villosa (assembly GCA_039602395.1). Classification (NCBI taxonomy): domain Eukaryota; kingdom Viridiplantae; phylum Streptophyta; class Magnoliopsida; order Asterales; family Asteraceae; genus Deinandra; species Deinandra increscens. Next base: position 69,547,848 of record JBCNJP010000025.1, read on the forward strand.
GTTGCGCCTTTCAACGTCCCACATGTGACAACCGCCAACTCTACTGTTGCTGGATACTTCATACCCAAGGGTAGTCACGTTATAGTGAGTCGTCTCGGGCTAGGGAGGAACCCTATGGTTTGGGATGACCCGCTTACATTCAATCCAGACCGTCACATGAATGGTGATAAGGAAGTGATGTTAACCGATCACAACCTTCATACGTTTACATTTAGCACCGGTCGACGTGGGTGCCCGGCAGTGTTGTTGGGATCGACCATGACTGTAATGCTTCTAGCTAGGCTCGTACAAGGGTTTACTTGGGAGTTGCCACTTAACGAACCATATGTTGATCTAAAAGAGAATCTGCATGATTTACAAAAGGCTAAGACATTGTTTGCCTTAGTGAAGCCGCGTCTGCCTATCAATCTTTATCCCACTAACTGATAATAAGATGTTTTGTTTATCGTAAAATAATAAAAGTCCAATACATTCTCTTTTCTCTTTATTGTAATCCACCATGTTTACAAGAAAAAAAAGTCTAGCATAAACAATTATAATTATGCTATCCGTAACTATTAGCGGATATTATTATTTTGGAGATTATCATTAGAGAATATCTTTTATTTGAATTTGATTTCATTGTAATCCTTTCCTTGTTTTGTGGGATTCTCTTGTATTTATATTGGTGGTGGTAACCTAATGAGAGAAATCACAATTTTCCATTATTCTACATGGTAATCAGAGCCTTGTAATTCTTTTTTTTTCATGCCCCTCAAACCCTAGGCCGGCCTCATGGTGGAGACCGACCAAGACAAAGTCGGGCGACAAACCGTCGTCCTCCAACAATCACCGTGCAAACTCATTACATCCAGCCTTTACTGCCACCAATGTTCACCTTCGAATCCGTGTCTTGGATGGCAAGAAAATGACCTATACAAACTGGGTCAAGCTATTCAAGAACCATCTCAAAATCTATAAACTCATGCATCACATAGACGGTACACAGCCACCTGCATCCGATGATCCAACATTCGAACAGTGGTCGGAACTAGACGCTCTCGTCCTTCAATGGATTTATGGCACAGTTTTTGATGACCTGCTGCCACGAATCATGGAAGACGACACCACCGCTCGAAAAGCATGGGTAAAGCTTCAAGACATCACCTACAACAACAAACATGCCAGAGCTGCTACACTTGAACAACAGTTTTCTAATCTCACCTTATCTACTAATGCATCATTCGATGAATATTGCGAGAAATTAAAAGGCCTCGCTACACAGCTCGGTGACATCGACCAGCCAGTTTCGGAGAGTCGCCTGGTCATTCAAATGGTACGAGGCCCTCCGGCCGAATACGACACGGTTGGGGCCATCATCAACCAACAATCGCCGACATGGGACCGGGCGCGTGGCATGATAGAAGCAGAACAACAACGACAGGCGGCACGCCACTCGAACAACCGAGAAACTGTCCTCGCTGCCTCTCAATCAACTAGCCGTGCTCCATCAAACTCCGACACCGCCAATCACGTCCGTTCACCTTACCCAAACGGTTACCGGGGGCAATAACTATGATCCGGTGAAGGCTGCTCGTGGCGGTAGAGGAGGTCGCGATGGGCGGTTTTCAAACAGAGGAGGGGGCCGCATCACAGGTTACGACGCTACTTGGGGGTCATCGCAAGCCAATCCTCCTCAGCCATACCTACCGATTGGCAACATGGGCCAAGGAGGAGCATATCAGCGCCCAACTTCTTCCCAACAGTTTGGGCCGCATGTCAACCAACAGTGGGCTTCTCCACCCACACCTTTTCCCTCATTCCCGGTCCAACTTAACAATCAGCAGGCCCATCAAGCCCAGATGCCGCAAAACAGCCCCATGACCCCTCCTGGGTTCGGTTACTATCCGCCGGTCCAAACCCCCCTTAACCCACTCTCTCCTAATGACATTGGCATGGCTATGACTTCGCTGAATATCAACCACCAGGATCAAGGTCAATGGATTATGGACACTGGCGCCTCGTCTCACATCACATCTGATCCAGGTAACATTAAAGTTCCAAGTTTTTTACCTGTTAGTCCTATATTTGTCAGGAACGGTCAATTGCTTCCCGTTAGTGGTTCAGGTCATGGTTTTTACAAAACTCCCAACAAAACTTTCCATCTCAACCACATTGTTCACTCACCCAAAGTCATTAAAAATCTGATCTCTGTTCGCAAATTCACTACAGATAACCAAGTATCAATTGAATTTGACCCTTTTGGTTTTTCTTTGAAGGACCTCAAGGATGGACGACTGCTTTCCCGCCACAATAGCAGTGGAGATCTTTACCAGCTCACCAACCCGTCCACAAGTCTGCTCACAACCTCACCTACTGCTCCTTGGCACGAACGTCTTGGACATCCCGGATCGAATGTGCTTCACCATTTGTGTCGTTTATTTTCTTTTAAAAATAATAAATCTGTTCACTCTTTGGTTTGTAAGTCGTGTCAATTGTCAAATAGCAAACGTCTGCCGTTTTATGATTCTGTTTCTCAAACGTTTCATGCTTTTGATATAATACATTGTGACTTGTGGACATCTCCTGTGCTTAGTAATTATGGCTACAAATATTATATGGTACTTCTAGATAATTTCACTAACTTTGTTTGGGTGTGCCCCTTAAAATTTAAGTCAGAAACCTTTGCCACCTTTTCTAAGTTTCATAACCTAATTCACACTCAATTTAAAACAAAAATTAAAACGTTTCAGTGTGACTTAGGTGATGAGTTCGATAATCATGATTTCAAACAATTTGCAAACCAACATGGTCTTGTCTTTCGGTTTTCGTGCCCTCAGACGTCTCAGCAAAACGGGCGTTCTGAACGTATGATTCGACGTTTGAACGATATTGTTCGGGCACTGCTCATTCACTTGAACCTCCCCTCTGCGTTTTGGGTTGAGGCTCTCCACACGACCGCCTACCTCCACAACATTCTTCCATCTAAGAAACTCAACTTAAACTCACCTGCTTTCGCCTTTTACCATCGCCACCCGACATACGACCACTTGCGCGTGTTCGGGTGTGCATGCTATCCTAACATGTCAGCCACTCAACCAAACAAACTCTCCCCTCGTTCCGCTCAATGCATCTTCCTTGGTTATCCCGCAGATTTCCGAGGCTATCGATGTTTTGATCCCCAAACCGGTCGTGTCCACCTTTCTCGTCATGTAATTTTTGACGAAAATACCTTCCCGTATACCATTCCTCCTCCATCGACTACCTATGATTTCCTGGAAGAAAATATTCCCACATTCCATTCGGTCCATTTTCCTAGCCCCACTCATATCCCTCCATCAAACCAAACCCCTCCCACTGCTCCTAATATCAACCCGCCCCCCACCAGTCCTACGTCCACATCCACACCGGCCCAAAATAAAAATAACCCACCTAGCCCAAAATCGTCTTCACCCATCAATAGTCCGTTACCGGCCCAGTCCTCCCCACATTCTCCGCCAGCCCAACCCGTCCCTTCTACCCCCCAAACAGAATCTCCCATTTCCAGCCCTCCTCCTAATAATTTGTATCCCATGCAAACTCGTGGCAAATCCGGTGTCGTGAAATCCAACCCTCGTTATTTATTTGCGGTTTCATCCGATATATCCCCTCTTCCCACTTCATATGTAAAAGCCATGTCTGACCCTAATTGGTTGCAAGCTATGAACGATGAATTTAGTGCGTTACAGGCTAACAAAACTTGGGAACTGGTTCCCAAGCCGACAGACAGACCCGTTATTAGATCCATGTGGCTTTTTTGTCACAAATTTAAAGTTGATGGCTCTCTGGATCGCTACAAAGCGAGACTTGTTTGTAATGGGAAGTCTCAAACGGTTGGCATAGATTGTATGGATACATTCAGTCCGGTCATTAAACCTGGTACTATTCGAACAGTGTTATCTATTGCGGTGTCTAAGAAATGGCCCATTCACCAGCTCGACGTCAAGAATGCCTTCTTCCACGACACTCTTCAGGAAACTGTTTACATGCAACAACCACCGGGGTTTATTCATCCCGAGTTTCCTAATCACGTCTGTCGGCTTCAAAAGTCCCTCTACGGCTTAAAACAGGCTCCCCGGGCTTGGTACTCCAAGTTCTCCATGTTTATCACATCGTTGGGATTTCAGAAAAGCATCTGTGACAACTCGTTGTTCGTTTATCGCTACAAGGATCAAGTGGCATATTTACTTTTGTACGTTGACGATATAGTATTAACTGCTAGTCATCCTCAGGTTTTATCACAAGTGATAACATGACTGTCACATGAGTTCGCGATGACCGATATGGGTCCGTTGCATCATTTTCTCAGAATCCAAGTTTCCCGAACAACCCAATCGGTGTTCCTTAGCCAAGCCCAATACGCAAGAGATATCCTTCACAGAGCCAACATGTCTAACTGCAAGCCGTGTCACACTCCAGTTGACACCAACCCTAAGTTGAGTGCTCATGAAGGTGCTCCTCTCACAGATGGCTTACTTTATCGGAGTTTGCCCGGGGCGTTACAGTACCTGACTATTACTCGGTCGGACTTATCTTATGTTGTACAGCAAATATGCCTCTTCATGCATGCTCCTAGGGAACCTCACATGCTATTCTTAAAACGGGTACTTCGATATCTTCATGGCACGCTTGAGCATGGGCTTACAATTCGGGCCTCACCAGACGCATCACTTGTTGCTTATTCGGATGCTGATTGGGGCGGGTGTCCGGATACTAGACGATCTACCAGTGGTTATTGCATTTTTATGGGGCCAAATCTCATATCGTGGTCCTCTAAACGCCAACCGACTATCTCTCGATCCAGTGCAGAAGCCGAATACAGGGGGGTGGCTAATGATGTGGCTGAAGCTACATGGGTACGCAATCTTCTTTTCGAACTCCAGGTTCCTGTCTCCAAGGCTACTATCGTTTATTGCGATAACATTTCTGCAGTTTATTTGTCAGAGAATCCCGTTCAACACCAGCGAACAAAACATGTAGAGATGGATATTCACTTTGTTCGCGAAAAGGTCCAAATAGGTCACATTCGGGTTCTGCATGTTCCCTCTCTGTATCAATATGCGGACATATTCACCAAAGGTCTCCCACGTTACCTGTTCGACTCTTTTCGGTCCAGCTTAAACATTTCGCAATCTCCACGTTCAAGCTGAGGGGGAGTATTAGCGGATATTATAATTTTGGAGATTATCATTAGAGAATATCTTTTATTTGAATTTGATTTCATTGTAATCCTTTCCTTGTTTTCTGGGATTCTCTTGTATTTATATTGGTGGTGGTAACCTAATGAGAGAAATCACAATTTTCCATTATTCTACAGTAACGGGGCGCCATCCCCCCCCCCCCAAATCACAATATGGCGCCCCTATAACGCCCACCACCACTACGCAGGGGCTCCATGTTAGTATTTCCCCCCTTTGGCGTTATATACATAGCGCTCTTCCCCCTTTCTTTGATTGGTTGTTTTTTCTTTTTTTTTAATTGGAGAGATTTATTAAGTGGGTTTTTTTTAAGTAATAATTAGGTAATGATTGCTAAGGAGTTATAAAAATATTACCACTACACTACTTTAGTCATGGAGCCCCTCTTGATAACGTGGACGCCACATGACGCATAATGCCCACAAGCGGCTTCATCCACTACGAATAGCCTTAGAAGGACAAAAATCCAGTACCTTCTAATATTTTATATTTGATCAAATCCACCACATAATAAAAATCAGTACTACATTTTAAAAAAATCCAACACATTCTAGTATATATTTGGTCAAATCAAAATCTCTATTATAGAAATTATGGAGCTAGAAAGTAAGGTGACTTCATGAACAAAATAAATGTATAACACATTAAAAACAAAACAAAATTACAAGTTCAGCAACCAATTCAACCCTATCATTAAAGAAAGAGTAAATTACATGTTATGCCCTTTATGTATGTATCGAATTACGAAATATGCCCTTTAATCGATTTTATTACAAATTATGCCCCTCGTTTGAAACATAGGTTTCAAATAACACCCTTTCTTAACTTTCCATCCATATAATACCGTTACAGTAACGGTATTTTGGTCATTTTAACTCAAAAATTCAAAAAATTATCTTTTTAGAGGGTAAATTGTAAACTTTAAAATATAAAGGTACTTTTTTTAATTTTGAAACTTTAATCCATGTAAGCCCTTCCATCTCACCTTCTCCACCCTTCTCTACCAGACCACCGCATCACCACCCTCCCTCGATTGTCCAGACCATCTCACCACCACCCTCTCACGGCGGTTTCCCCTCTCCAGTAGCAAAGTCAAATCACCCTCTGACAGTCGCAACCACCATCTAGCGCCACTAATTCTTATTGTCCGGTGGCTCCCAACATTACATCTTATAGATCTGGAACGAAACCTTACCAGCGTCCTCCGCCTACACCACTATTCTCCAAACCTACGAAAAAAACTCACGCTTCAACACCACCTCAACCCCTAAAACCGCCATTATCATAACCCCCACCACCGAATCACAAGTCCAGTCCGCCGTCATCTGCGCCGTTAAATCGGGCGTCCAGATTAAAATCCATAGCGGCGAACACGACTATGAAGGGATCTCGAGTCGGTGAACGCCGGTGAACGAGGCTACCCATGTTAGAACCGTGTGGTCATGAGGAGTTCAACGGTGTTCTCAGAGCCGATTAACATCTTGTATAGCGACCGGAAATTGGGTTAGAATGTCGCCGATGGGGTTCCTTATGTTTGTTGGGTTTACGTTGCAATAAAGAGTTGTAATGGTGAGGATGATGAGTTGTAATGGGCCCCACTAAAATAAAAATAAAAAACACTTAAATAACAATGTTTATTAAAATGACAAAAAATACCTTTATATTTTAAATTTTACAATTTACCCCCAAACAATTAATTAACGGAACTTTTTGGATGGAAAGTTAAGAAAGGGTGTTATTTGAAACCTAAGTTTCAAACGAGGGGCATAATTTGTAATAAAATCCATTAAAGGGCATGTTTCGTAATTCAATACATACATAAAGGGCATAACATGTAATTTACTCTTAAAGAAAAATAACAATCAAAAGACACAGAATATAAGTCCACTACACAAATAAAATTCATTTAGATGCAATTTATAGAGAAGAAAAATACAAAATGATTGTTTTGATCAGCCTTTTCTTCAAAATAGCCCCTTGACTCTTTTTTCTTAAAATAGCCACTCAAATACGATATGGTCTTAAAAACCGTAGTTCCACCGAACCAATCACAGTATGCCACGTCATCACCTACGGTCTTGTCGACCATAGTTACAGTTTTAACGACCATAAGTCCAACTTTAGATCCAACTTTGGATCTTTCAAACCCTCATAAAAATCACATAATTTCGATTCTATCTTCTTAGTTTTGTGATTCTGAATCTAACTGTGCAATAAAATTTGATTTTTTTTCAAGTTTTTGTTGTAATAAAAATCACAGTTCATCTCCTTCTTTGTGGCTCATGTTCATCAATGGCGATTTATAAATGTTTTGACAAACACATCTAATTTGGTCTCATTCTCCATTGGTTATCCATTGTGAGACTACCGGTGCCTTTAAATTCATGTTAAACACCGTTTTAGATTGATTTGAGAATCACAGTTCATCGCCTTTTACGCGTCATCGTGTTCATTGAGTATATTTGGAGCTTCAAATCTGGACAAAATCACATCAAAACGCATCTCATTCTGATCTCATGTTATGATTAATTTCATGATTAAATCAATGAAAATTTTCATGGAGTTATGATTATTCAAAAATTATATTTTTACGGTTTGAAAAATACGAATAAAAGAATAAGTAGAATAGATTTTTTTGGAAAATGTAACTACAGTCGTCAAGACTGTAACTATGGTCATCAAGACAATAGGTGCTCACATGACAAACTGTGATTGCTCAGCGGACCCATGATCGTCAAGACCGTAGTTGAATGACAATTTAAAAAAAAAAGTGAAGGGCAATTTAAAAAAAAAAAAGTTAGTCAAACACACTATTTTACTATTTTCTTTATGGTTATATGCGCTCAGGAGAGCAACAAAATACAAAATAATCAAACAAAATAAAAAAGAATAATAAAATAGGCAATAACTTAAAAGACCTAAAAAGAAACACGACAATTATTATGATTATACACTAAACAAGAAGGGAGATGTTCAAATAAGAAGTTTGGTTTGAGTACGAAAAATAAGAAAGATTTGATCTTAATCTAATAAAAAAGTAAAGAGTGGTATTTTAGTATTAGTCATCTTTGTTGACTTTTTACCTTTTTTTAAAACATTCATAACTTTCACATACGACATTATTTAAAAAAAAAAACAATTACACCATAAAAACGAGCATTTTTATCTTTAAAACACATATAGTGTTGCTATATAAAAAAAAATATTCTTTCGATTTTCGACACAATGTTCAGATCATTGTGTCAAAATGTTTAGATCATTGTGTCATTGTGTCAAAAGTATATATAGTGTTTCTATATATAAATTAAATTTTTGACCATAAATCTTCATTTAATTGAAAATCTAATGGAGAGAACGGAACGAGGTGATTTTTCAAGACAAAACCCCGTCAATAGATAGAGTGATTTGTGGTGCTAAAAGTCTTTTGGGCTTATGGTGTAATAGTAGGTGTAGGAAGTCGATTGATTGGATAAATGTGTATGGTGTAGTTTGTTGTGGCTTCGGGGTGTAGCTTCTTGCTACGTCTGGGCTGCGCTTGTGGAGGTAATAAAATTGCTGTTTAAAAAAAAATTTGAAGATCTAATAGCTCTAATTCTTTTTTATCTTTTTTATCCAAACTAAACCTTTTACAATAATACCACCTATTATAAAGGGAGCTGCTGTACAGACACCCTCCCTCCAAAACTCACACTGCAATCCGGGGCGGATAGGTTGAACCGGCCCGGTTCGGGAAAAAAACAAAACCGTCATTCCGTCGCAGAGTCATAGTACGAGGTTTGACTGGGGCTAAACCGGGGCTGTTAAGTCGAACCGGGGCTGTTTAGGTCGCTTTTCAACGAGGATCCGACACATCACCAAACCGCCCCTTTTTACTTGAACCGCCCCGGTTCAAGTCTTATTTAAAGTCACTAGTTCCATTAACCGTGCAGTCCTATTTCTCCAACCTCCTCACTCTCATTCATTTGTTTTTTTTTCTTTTCTCAAATTATATACGGATGTCGTATTACGATTTCATATTCAATGGAGACTCTTCTTCTTCTGATCCGACGTGGGTTCCCGAAACAAACCAGGTAAACGTTTAATTGATTTTATTTTTTATTTTTTAGTCATAGTGTTTAGTTATCAAATAGTTTATTATGTTTAAGTTTCCATTAATTAGGAAGGTTGTTTTCTTGTTTTGTTAATATTAAGCGTTTGTATTTATGTTAATTTACTGTTAAAATTATTGATATTTTTTTGTAACGAGTAAAAGACCCGCGCGTTGCTGCGGGTTGAAACTTTTTGTCAACATACATTCATATACAAAATAATCATAGTGATAGATATTTTGTCCGTCTGCGTATTGCGGTGGGCTATCATGTTCACAGGGGCGCAGCTTTTAAGGGGCGGGAGGGGGCGCCCGACCCCCTGAATTTTTTTTGCGATGTAGGGGGTATATAATTTTCGTGTAGAAAATTTCGATATACTCCGGTTTCGACCTCCCATTTACCAAAAAATTGACGTTAGGGAAAAAAATTAGATCCCGACCCCCCACTTGTTATTTTCAAGCTTCGCCACTGCATGTTCATTATGTTTTTATGAGTGCTATCATGTTCGTTATGTTTTTATGAGTGTTATCATGTTCGTTATGTTTTTATGAGTGTTGCGTATACGCCGCCATATCACGCATCTGGTTAAAAAAAATATCATTAGTCCACTATGTAAGTGTTTAGTTATAAATGCCCGCACGTGTTGCGGCACGTCGACACGTTAAATATCGAGTAAAAATAAACTACAATAATATGACCAATCTAATCACAAATGAGTTCTAATCATGAGTGAGTTAGCACGAAAAGTAATAACATTAATAAGATGAAAACTTATTAATTATTAAAATTACAATTACCTAATTTAGTAGGTAAATAAATCACCTTTGTTATAAAACATCTTTCTCCATACCATGGATAGCCTGAAATACAATTGTAATATGCAAGCCAACCTGCAACAAAATCAAATAAAAATTTGAGACAGTGAAACTTAGTTGAATGTACATTGTCCATCTTCATCTAAGTTCAAATAATTATACCCATCATTTATCCACATAATCAGAGCCAAAAACAAAATTCATACAATAAGAACTTACTCAGATTGTCATATGGTTCATTATCCCAGCAATAAGAACCCTTAGTGTAGATCACATTGCCAATGTAGTTACCAATAAAACTATAAGAGTTGTCATCAAAACCACTTCGGTTGCGGCAGCATATAGTTTTGTATTATCTATGTTGGCTAGCCATGTCAATAATCTTTTTTAATATTGAATCTTTAAATCATAAAAAGGTCAATTTTTAGCTGTATATATATTTTTTGTTTATTTTCATTCTGTGTTAAAGTTTTAAGATTGCAAGAGACTAAATTTCGAGCATGACCGTAATCATATTAACACACAAAATAGATAAATCGGCACATGTAATGAGTAAGAAAAAGGAAACTAAATAGAGAAGAAAAGCCAATGTGAGAAGACCACAAACATGAACGAACAACATACCTTCACATCAATAAAATCAAAAGGGTGAGGGTCATAAAACACACACCGTCAATCTTGCGATTCATCTGAAAGCTTAGCAGCCCAATATCCTCCAAACCCATATATATCGTATAACACACTAAAAAACAAAATACAAACATATCAACAAAATGTTAACCATAAAGAGGAATAAGAAAGCATGTACGATTAAGAAAGAACCCCTAGAACCAAAAAACACAATGAAAACAAAAATTTAAAACATACGTGATACAAAAACACAGAACTGAGAAAGAAGCGTAGTATGCAGGCATAATGTAATCTGAATTTCAGATAGAAAGATACGGAACCTGATTAGGCTTGCTAAGATGGATAAAACCGGAATCCTTATCGGGATGTTGGCTGGATATAGATTTGCTCGCTTGCAATTCCGACCACTCATCAGCGGAACTGATTCTATATACAAATGCTTCGCTTTCACTCACTCCCACGATTCCAGCCATCACCTGCTTGATTCCATCCAAGTGATAATCTGAGTGTAAAAGAAATATTTTCCTCCAACAAACCCAAGAAATGAATCAGAAATGTAGAAATGAGGGCTTAGAAAATTATCGTCATTGCCAATGACCCTAAACACAGAAAAGGCATCCAGGTCAAGCATCGCTAGTTCAATGAAAAAATCATCTAAAAAAGTTATAAACATGGCCTCTTTCAAACAGATCAGCAACCATCGACACAATAGCTAACCTTAAGAGTTCCTAAGGAACCAAATAGAGACCCAATTTTTATAAATTGAAAAGCCATCCAGAAATTAGATACATCACAACACTTACAAAGTCCCATAGGATGACCAATTTTTTTTTACAAATGAGGCTCAGACCATATATGTGAATGCACCACTAAGAAACACATGTATGTTTATGGCTGCAAAAATGAATTGCCACGCCAAAAACAACATTGTATCACTTGTGTAACATCAATATATGGATAAACATCATAGCCGAGCAGAAATGCAAGTTTAAGATTTCATTAGGCAAACCAAGATAGATGGAGACTTTCAAAATGAAAATGAACATCCAATTCCATCAGTGTCGTTGGGAAACGAACGCCAAAGTAACCATTACATGGTAATACCCACAGGAAAGGCTCAGAATGCAACCAAATCATCATAGCCATTAAGGCTCAGATAAGACCTCAGGCGCAAATCAGTGTAACGGTTGCATAGAATCAGATCTATGCCCCATCGTTATCACATTGACCTAAGGGAATCATGGTCCTATGGCTGCAGAAATTACTGCCACGCCAATAGAAACCAAGGTTTCTTTTGAACACTAATTCTGAAAATTCATCATAGCCTTATTAAATAGTTACAAATAAAACAAAAGATACAGTCACGTGGCAACCAACAACAGGTTCCCCGTGGACGGAATAGTCCCGGAACCGAGTACAGCTCAGCTATCAAAGATGATATATAAGGTAATCATATAACGCGGACATATGTGGATAAGGTCACTGGACAACACCATTGACCACCAATAAGGGTAAAAACCTTCTGGTGAACAGTTCTCATAAGAGACTGCCACACCCAAGTCAGATATTTCATCCAACATTTTCTTTCAATGACATGATAAGCAACCTCAGCAGCCTGAAACCAACCAAAAAGAAGCAGCACAGAAACATCAAAGCAACAAAACTGTACAATCAACATTTAGCAAGGACAGATAACTTCTTAAGCTCAAATCATCATAGGATTTTATAAGAGAAGAGTAATCTATGGTCCTATGGCTGCAAAACTCATTGCCACGCCAAAATAAACCAAAATTTACCTTCAACCTCAATTCAGAAGAATCATCACAGCCTTGTTATCATTTAGCAATCTCTATTCATGAACTGATTATCATAGCCACAACAGCCTCAAAGCAACAAAGTAAATGTTGGTTTATTTTAGCGTGGCGATGGCTTTTGCAGCCTCAAAGCGACAGAGTAAATGTTGGTTCATGAACTGATTATCATAACCACAACAACCTGAAAGAAACAGAAAATTAATGTGATAGCAACACAGGGAAAAGAATGGCAAAAGAAATACATGAGAAATTGTAAATAAAAGCTACCATATATATCAAATCTAATAGCTGATCATTCTAACAGATCCTTAAATGGCCAGGAGCTCAAATGAATTAAAAAGTCATTAAATTAGTAGGCGATTCAAGCATTTGCATCGAATAGAACAGGAATTTCATCGCCGTTAAGGCTCAACATAGTTAAATAAAGGTAGCTGAAACCTACCATCTCAGATCTGACCAAAGCTTTAGATAATCCACTTCTAAACTAAAAAATGCAAATAATTACAAAAATCAAGAACCCTAAAGCGGGAAGAAGGTATAACCTCCATGAATCTGTCATGAACTAACCAAACACATGAAATTGTTCGAAAAATAACACAATGCAACTCATGGTAATTGCAAACCCTAACTTCCAAAAGATGAAAAGCAAAGGAAACAATTAGCACACTTACATTTCAGATCTGGGTTCTAAAAAACTCACCTTCGTTTCAGATGCGGATTGTTGAAAACCCACATGCAAAGAACATCAAGTACACCACAGATCATCGGGAAAGACCCCGGTCCGTAAAAAACCGAATAAACGGCGATAGACACCTCAACGTCCTGCCGGATCTGGATCATCGCTTCAACGTTCGGAAGACGGAAACGGAGCAACAATCATTGGTATTTTCAGATCTACGGCGGCGAACATCGGTCGACAACCTCGTAGCTTCAACGCCTCGCCGTCGGAGACGGAGCAACGATCATAGGATTTTTCAGATCGACAGCGGCGAACATCGGCCGGCAACCTCGTTGCTTCAGCGACGCCCGACGGGTAAGCCGTCGCCGACGGCCTGCCGACGCCGGAATCCGAGAGCTAGATCTGGATTCTCAACGATATCTATTTAGAGAGAGATAGCGACTGGTAAGTTAGAGAGAGAGAATGGAGAGGACACATATCTGCAACCATCATCGTGAGTGTGATACGCGTGGGAGCAGATGAGTAAACTCATCGGTGACCGCCCATATCTACGAATAAAGAAAAAACACTTGCAGGGAATAGTCAAAGGTGTGTGACTGACACGTTACTCTAAATGATATATAGGGTAATTAGTTTTCTTTCTTAGCAGGATTGTGGCGTTCAGTCCTCTAACCAGTCGGTTTCTCACTTCGATCTGAATCAGGCGAGAAATTACTTGATATGACTAAATACCTATTTAGTTTAAACTACCGTTATTATTTATTATTATTATTATTATTATTATTATTATTATTTTATTATTATTATTTATTATTATTATTATTATTATTATTTAGTTTAAACTACCGTTATTATTATTATTATTATTATTTATTATTATTATTATTATTATTATTATTATTATTTAGTTTAAACTACCGTTATTATTATTATTATTATTATTATTATTATTATTATTATTATTATTATTATTATTTATTATTATTATTATTATTATTTATTATTATTATTATTATTATTATTATTATTATTATTATTATTATTTATTATTATTATTATTTATTAAAACTATTAATATTTAATATTATTTATTATTATTGATTTAATATTATTATTATTATTATATTATTATTTAATATTATTATTATATTATTTTAAGCAGGATTACAGCGTTCAGTCCTCTAACCAGTCGTTTTCACAGTTCGATCTGAACCAGGCGAGCAATTACTTGAATTTGATACGATTAAATACCTTTATATTGTCCAAAATAGTAAATACCCGTTTTTCTTTCGTTTAGCTACCGGAGGATTATTACGTCTACGGTTCAAATTCACCGGAGTGGAGTCAAGTTCCCGACATTGGTTCTACTTATGACAATCAACCTCAACACAGCCAACAATATAACCATGATGAAGTACCACGTGTTGGATAAATGGTGTCCTGACCCGACAGATTAACGAACCCGACCGATATTGACCCGTAAGAGTTACACCCGGGTCAACGGACTATTAAATCTAATTAATTGTTAATTAGATATAAACGAACTAAATGGTGAATTAAATAAATGTTAATTATTTATTTAAAACGACAAAACTATCGGTTCAAAAATACTCGCTAAACAAAAGACGAACCGATCAGTTGTTACCGGATTAACAGACTGATCGGTTGGTGGATTAAAGGAGATCGCGACCGGGCCCAGTCCGTCTGGCCCCGGTCCGCGAATTTAATATTAAATGAGGAGATGAGGAGGATTGAAACACAAGTCACCAAAAACCCTAATCTCCTCTCTCTCTCTCCCTGCGCCGAACCTGCCGAAGCCGGCTCCTCCGCCGCCGACCGCCGTCGCCGCCCAGTCTCCACCCCGTGATCCGTTCGTGATTTCCGATGGATCCCCGTCTTGCCAGTATCTGCGCCCGACTCGAGAGCGAAGCAGTCGCAGCCCGAGCCGAAGCCGCAGCCCGAGCCGAAGCCGAAGCCGCAGCCCGAGCCGCCGCCGCCGCCGCTGCCCTTCACGCGCCGCCGCGCGACCACCGGCCGGTGGTTCTTGCGCTGCCGGCGCAGCCGAGACCATCGCGCCCGGTCGCGTCGTCGTGGCCGGCGCCGCTCTACCCGTCCGCCGCCGCCGCCCCTCCTCCGATCTCCGGCGAGTCGTTCGTTGTGGGATCGGTCCCGGTGGCTATCCCGACGGAGAAAGTTTTGTCACCACCACCGGTGGTATCCCTGCCACCGCCGCCACTACCGCCGCCGCCGCCTGTCGCCGCCGCCGCCGATGCCGCCGTCGATGATCTGTCTCGAAGATTCGAGTCAGACGTCTCAGTTCGTCCTAGCGCGAGCCCGTTGAATCCGGGTGTCTCGAGCGGTTGCTCGGATCCCGCCAAGGTATATCTAATTTATTAGATATTTAATTATTTATTTATTTTAAATAAATATATTTTTCTGTGTTTGTCGTGTTTCGGTGATTGATCCTGTTACGGTTGCATCCGCGTTTTAATCGTTTCCGCTGCCAAATTAATTGTGAATTAATTTAATTAATAAATCGGTTTTAATAAAATTAAAATCGGTAACCCGGATCTCACTGTAAAACCCAACAGTGGTATCAGAGCCATTATCACCGCGCGCAAACCAGATTTGGTCCTTTCGTGACCGATAGTTCGCAATTTCGACTTAAATCCAAATTGCGAATTAGAATTAATTTAATTTATTATTTTAATTCCATATATTATATTGTGTGTTACGGCCGACCCCTCTAATTTTGTGATCGTGTATGAATGTCATGGCGTGATTTGTTTTTCTCTGTTTGGCCCAAGTTGTTGGCCCAATTGGTTGTTTTTGATTTTGGTTTATTGGACCCGGTTTTTGGGTTTCAAAGTTGTACAAATTTAGAGCTAGGTTACTAGAAGTAGTTTTAGTAATTGTAAATTTGTATGTAACCAAAAGTCGAAGACTGGACACACGCCAGAGGGATGTCAAAGCAAGTGGGAGCTGAACAGGATTCCAAATCGCACAGAGTTGCCATCTCGATCGTTCACCATTTTATAATTTAATTTATTTTAAATTGTCCCATATGATCTCGCTTGTATGGCTCGAGTGAGATCAAGACCTTATGCCGTTTAACACACAATATGCCATTCGCGACAACTTAGTAATTTAATTAGGTTAAATTAATTTACTGGTCCCGAGTGGAGATAGGGTTTTATCGTTCGTGTCTGACGATGATTAAATATAATTAATATCCCTATTTGGTAATTCTTTAAAACTGGTAGTTCGTGCCATCCTATCTCAAGTTGAACTTGGAACGTATTTACCGGAGCATCAGTGTTGGAGTATTTCAACACTGCACTTGGTGCCGAGGGTACCTTCTAAGGTGAATGACATTGGAGTATTTCAACACCGTGTCATCACATCGACCATTTAGGACTACTATCGCTTTAAACGTATATGTTCGTGGTGTTGGAGTATTTCAACACCGCGCCACGGATGTGTACTGCTAAAGTGGGCACGGATGAGGCTAAACGTATCGCAAAATACAATTGTATGTATATAGCGACCTCATACCGAGAGTTGTGACTTGAGTCTCACAATTGACAATCGTTGTCAGTTTGTTTACATGGTTTTGCTCCTGAGGCTCATTTGGCGGTCTCAAGTGATCTCGTCTAAACGAATTCTCATTTCCTTAAAATAAACCTTACCAACTTATTTTAAAGAAAATAAACATCGAAAATACTGATTAAAATTACTTTGCTTATTTTCAGAAGGCTAAAGAAAACTCACCACCATTAAGTTCAATGGTACAACTCGACCCCTTCACTGAGTCTGGCTTTCTCGCATGGCAGACAACCCTGAGGAACCTTTTAAGGCTCTTCGGGAAACTCTATGTCATTGACCGACCGATCGCGAGTATTCCATCTTACTTGCT
The DNA here is from genome assembly GCA_039602395.1 of Deinandra increscens subsp. villosa. Lineage (NCBI taxonomy): Eukaryota > Viridiplantae > Streptophyta > Magnoliopsida > Asterales > Asteraceae > Deinandra > Deinandra increscens. The sequence goes on from JBCNJP010000025.1 coordinate 69,565,006, forward strand.
AAATGAGAACTCGCGGTCTGAGCTCCAAAAGCACACTGACGATGATAAGGACGTCACTGACCTGATGTTGTCTAGCATGACTCAGGATTATCGGTACAATTTCATGGGGATGTCTGCTTATGACATCATTCGTAAACTCAAGGATTTATTTGAATTGAGTCAGAGGACTGAGCGAGCTGATGCACTTTCACAATTTGTGAACTGCTCTATGGCTAACGACTCCTCTCCATACGATCATGTCATGCTGATGAAAGCGTATCGTGACAGACTGATCGACCTTGGCTACTCCATCTCTGACGGGATGGCTCTTGATGTAGTACTCAGATCTTTGCCAGAACATTATCGTATTCTTGCGATTAATTGTTCGGCTCAGTCGATCGAGGAGGTTATTCCGTTGATACCCAACGTGAAGATCAGGACCACGCCCGACGTGCTCAAGGTTACGAAAACAAAGATCTCCAAAGCCAAGAAGGTTAAAGAGGGCAAAGGCAAGAAACCACAGGTTCAGCCTCCTGAGGAGCGCCTGTGCTATGAGTGCAACAAAATGGGACACTGGCGTCGCAACTGTCCTGTTTATCTTGCAAAGCTGAAGATGACCAAGAACTCTAATATGGGTTGCTCATCAGGTATTTCAATAAACGTTATTGAACTTTTCACTGTTTCCTCCAATTCATGGGTATTTGATACTGGATGTGGTTTCCACATTGTTAATGTTTTGCAGGAACCTGAGAAGTGGAAGAAGACAGAACGAGGCCGCATGGACCTCATCGTTGGTGACGGGAAGAAGGTCCCAGTACTTGCTACTGGAACATTTTCTTTTTCATGTTCTTCAGGCCTTGTAGTTAATTTGATTAACTGTTTATATGCACCTGGTTTATCCAGGAACATTATTTCTGTCTCTTCATTGTTTGAACAAGGATTTCGGTATAAATTTATTGGAAATATGATTTCTGCTTACCTTAATGATATCTTTTATTTCGAGGCTAAACCTCAACATGGAATATATGAGATAGATGTTCAAACAAACGACCAGCTCTATCATGTTTCTAAAAGAAACAAAGCTGATAGTAACGAATCCTCGTTATGGCACCATAGACTTGGTCACATAAGCAAGGCCCGCATCAAGAAGTTGCAAACTGCTGGCATTCTCGAATCCCAAAATGCAGATTCCTTTGATGAATGCGAGTCGTGCTTATCTGGTAAATTAACCAAGTCACCCTTCACCCACACAGGTGAACGGGCCCAAGGTTTGTTAGGCGTTATTCACACCGATGTGTGTGGACCCTTTCGAACCGAGACGAGAAATCGTGAACGGTACTTCGTGACTTTCATCGATGACTACAGCAGATATGCCTATGTCTATCTGATGAAACACAAACATGAAACTTTTGAAAAGTTCAAAGAGTTTCAAAACGAAGTACAAAATCAGCTAACTCGAACTATTAAAATACTTCGATCAGATAGAGGCGGTGAATACCTAAGCGCTGAATTCCTAAATCATCTGAAGGAATGTGGAATCGTTTCACAACCTACTCCTCCTGGCACACCCCAGTTAAATGGCGTTAGTGAGAGGAGGAATCGAACTCTGCTTAACATGGTTCGATCGATGATGTGCAGGACAACCTTGCCGCATTCCTTTTGGGGATATGCCATCTTAACCGCCGCTCGCCTAATAAATCTGGCACCGACCAAGAAAGTAGGAAAGACCCCATATGAGATATGGCATGGTTCTCTTCCCAAACTTTCATACCTCAGGGTATGGGGATGTGATGCCTATGTCAGCAGTGATTCTGATAATAAGCTCGATCCTCGAGGCGAAAAGGTAACTTTCGTTGGATACTATGGTAATACCGGTTATTACTTCTACCATCCCGATGCAAACACTGTTTCCATCAAGCGGAAAGGTAAATTCCTTGAGAAAGAATTTCTTACTCGAGGAACAAATAGTGATCCAGTGGATCTTGAAGAAATTCGAGATTCACCAAACCCTGAAGCGGTCGCTGTGTCTGACCGACAAGTTGTTGTCGCACCCTCAGACCCAAACACAAGCACAAGCGTTCGTAGGAGCGGAAGAACACGATATGAGCCTGATAGATACCTTGGATATCATGAGGCCTTCGATGTGCTATTAATAGCCGATTCTAACGATGAACCTATTAATTATAAAGCTGCTATATCAGATCCGGAATCTGATAAATGGCTTGAAGCCATGAACGCTGAGATGCAATCTATGCGTGACAATCACGTCTGGGACTTGATTGAGCTACCCCCCGGTACACGGGCAGTAGGGAGCAAGTGGATCTTTAAAAGAAAAACTGACATGCATGGAAATGTGCAAACCTACAAGGCACGGCTTGTAGCAAAAGGTTTCACTCAAACTCAAGGGATTGATTATGATGAGACCTTTTCGCCCGTTGTCATGATCAAATCGATCAGGATTCTCCTTGCCATAGCCGCATACCATGACTATGAGATATGGCAAATGGACGTGAAAACCGCCTTCCTGAACGGACAACTCGAAGAAGATGTCTATATGGTTCAGCCTGATGGTTTTGTCGATCCAGAGAATCCAAACAAGGTTTGCAAGCTTAGCAAGTCCATTTATGGACTCAAGCAAGCATCTCGAAGCTGGAATCTTCGTTTTGATCAGAAAGTCAAAGAGTTTGGCTTTGAACAAAACAAAGATGAGCCTTGTGTTTACAGAAAGGCAAGTGGGAGCGCTGTATCGTTCCTCGTACTGTACGTGGACGATATACTGATCATAGGAAACAACATACCCATGCTTAACGAAGTTAAGAAATGGCTTTCATCTTGTTTCGCTATGAAAGACCTTGGAGAAGCCGCTTATATTCTGGGAATCAAGATTCACAGAGATCGATCTAAGCGCCTTTTGGGACTCAGTCAAAGCACATACATAGATAAGATCATAGCTCGGTTCAATATGAGTAACTCCAAGAAAGGAGCAGTTCCCATGACTAAGGGAACAATATTGGACAAATCTCAAGCACCTAAAACGGAGCGCGAGATAAGCCAAATGGCATCGATCCCATTTGCCTCTGCTATTGGATCTATCATGTACGCCATGCTCTGCACACGACCGGATGTCTCGTATGCATTGAGCGTGACAAGTCGGTACCAACAGACGCCAGGGCTAGCTCACTGGACGGCTGTAAAGAACATACTGAAATACTTGAGAAACACCACTGAAATGTTTCTCGTATTCGGGGGTGTTGATGAGGAGCTCACTGTAAGATGTTACACTGACGCCAGTTTTCAGACTGACCGAGATGACTCTCGCTCACAGTCAGGATTCGTATTCACTCTTAACGGAGGGGCTGTTTCTTGGAGAAGCTCAAAACAGCCAGTAGTAGCTGATTCTACTACTGAATCCGAATACATAGCCGCCTCAGAAGCTGCTAAAGAAGCCGTGTGGATGAAGAAGTTCATATCCGATCTCGATGCTATGCCAAGTATTAGGCAACCCATCGAGATGCTGTGCGATAACACAGGCGCTATAGCTCAAGCCAAAGAGCAACGGTCCCATAAGATGGCCAAGCACGTACTGAGGAAATTCCACTACATAAGAGAAGTAGTCGACAGAAATGAAATCAAGATAAGCAAAGTACACACAGATCAAAACTTAGCTGATCCCTTCACTAAGCCTATGACTCAGGAGACTCATATACGCCACAGAGAAGCGATAGGGCTTAGATTAGCTAAAGACATGTTTTGATTCAGTATTTGGATGTATGAACACCAACGGTTATCTATATTATTCTTATTCCATCCGTTTTATGCAATAATGAATTACATAACTGTGTTCAATATTTGTACGTTTAATCCATGGACAATAAGTTCTTGTCCTAAATGTCCGTAGTCGATTAGTAAGTGGGAGCTATACTAAAGTAAGACTATTGTGACTGGTTGAACTTTAAAGTTGTTTAACGTTCAAACTCACAGACCTCATTGGTGAATGACGTTGGACGTAACTCGCATCATGCAACGCAAACATGGAAAACTTGCCTGCTTGATTAAATGCATGCTCTAATGTATCCTTAGACCTGAGACGCATATTCGAACTCCTCTCTACTAAAGAACATTCTTTGATTGTAGCCTAACGTTGTCGCGTAACTGCCAGCCATAACGGCTACTTTTGGGAATGGCTCTGAGGTTCAATGGGAGCTGTATGCCTCAACAAGGGATTCTGTACTCTTGCTTCGGCAACAGTTAGACATAAAGGCGCCCTCGTTGATTCCAAGTGATAAGTGTGAGGCCTCACCCAAACTTACTGTGTGTTTGTTGGATCACTTCGAATTGTATCGAGAATGAAAATCGATGAATAAAATATGGGAGTCCATGTCCCATAATTCATCAATGTCTTATACAGAAAGGAACATATGACAATGAATGCACAAGTCGTGAGTCTGCTTGATGGTCAATCAGATATACTTTGGCAAACGACTTAAAGTGTCAATATTAGTTGGTGTGGCAATGCATAGCTAGAGTGCCTCTGGCTGCGCTCGTTAAACTGTCGCGTTCAGTCCAAGTGGGAGACTGTTGGATAAATGGTGTCCTGACCCGACAGATTAACGAACCCGACCGATATTGACCCGTAAGAGTTACACCCGGGTCAACGGACTATTAAATCTAATTAATTGTTAATTAGATATAAACGAACTAAATGGTGAATTAAATAAATGTTAATTATTTATTTAAAACGACAAAACTATCGGTTCAAAAATACTCGCTAAACAAAAGACGAACCGATCAGTTGTTACCGGATTAACAGACTGATCGGTTGGTGGATTAAAGGAGATCGCGACCGGGCCCAGTCCGTCTGGCCCCGGTCCGCGAATTTAATATTAAATAAGGAGATGAGGAGGATTGAAACACAAGTCACCAAAAACCCTAATCTCCTCTCTCTCTCTCTCCCTGCGCCGAACCTGCCGAAGCCGGCTCCTCCGCCGCCGACCGCCGTCGCCGCCCAGTCTCCACCCCGTGATCCGTTCGTGATTTCCGATGGATCCCCGTCTTGCCAGTATCTGCGCCCGACTCGAGAGCGAAGCAGTCGCAGCCCGAGCCGAAGCCGCAGCCCGAGCCGAAGCCGAAGCCGCAGCCCGAGCCGCCGCCGCGGCTCAAGCCGCCGCCGCCGCCGCTGCCCTTCACGCGCCGCCGCGCGACCACCGGCCGGTGGTTCTTGCGCTGCCGGCGCAGCCGAGACCACCGCGCCCGGTCGCGTCGTCGTGGCCGGCGCCGCTCTACCCGTCCGCCGCCGCCGCCCCTCCTCCGATCTCCGGCGAGTCGTTCGTTGTGGGATCGGTCCCGGTGGCTATCCCGACGGAGAAAGTTTTGTCACCACCACCGGTGGTATCCCTGCCACCGCCGCCGCCACTACCGCCGCCGCCGCATGTCGCCGATGCCGCCGTCGATGATCTGTCTCGAAGATTCGAGTCAGACGTCTCAGTTCGTCCTAGCGCGAGCCCGTTGAATCCGGGTGTCTCGAGCGGTTGCTCGGATCCCGCCAAGGTATATCTAATTTATTAGATATTTAATTATTTATTTATTTTAAATAAATATATTTTTCTGTGTTTGTCGTGTTTCGGTGATTGATCCTGTTACGGTTGCATCCGCGTTTTAATCGTTTCCGCTGCCAAATTAATTGTGAATTAATTTAATTAATAAATCGGTTTTAATAAAATTAAAATCGGTAACCCGGATCCCACTGTAAAACCCAACACCACGGTCGTCATGGGCGCCCCACGTCGGTTCTGATTATGACGGTGAGTACTACGGCTTTAGTACTGGACCTTCAACGGTACCACTAGGTGACCCATCATCACCCCCGCCAATGAAGCAGGAACATGTTAGTGATGATGATGGTTTAGCGAGCCCACCTCACGAGACTTATAAAATTCGCCCGCCTGACGTGGATTATAGTTTTGGTGACTTGGTAAGGCATAATCTAAACTTTGAAAATTTACTATTGTGTTTTATACTATATTATTCTAACTGTACTGTTATTATAGGTTTTTATGGATTCCGAGGAGGTGTATCTCTGGGCCAAACAATTAGGGTTTGAAAACGGTTACTCGCTTGGGAAGAGACGGACGAAACGTAACAAGGGCTCAAAATTTAAGTACAAGGTGTGGATATGTTGTGATCGTGGTCGAGAACCAGAATCCACCGCTACCATGCGAGCCTCCGGTAGTAAAAAGATTGACTGTCCTTTCGAATTGGTTGCGACATACAATAATATGTCTGGGCGTTTCGAGATGGACCAAAGGAAACCTTACCACAACCATTCTCCCACGAGGTACATGGAGGGGCATGCACATGTGAGAAGATTGTCTGGTGAACAAGAACAATTTGTCGAACAGCTTTGGGAGCAAAACATGCCGCCTCGCCACATACACTCCACCCTGAAGAAGCAATGGCCGGGTAGCGTCTTCATTCGAAAAACCATATACAACGTCATAGACAAAATTAAGCGTAAGAAGAAAATGGGTTCAACCCCGATAGAAGTTCTCGAGAACTATCTTCGTGAGCTACAATTCATATTCTCTACTCGGGAAGATCCTAAGACGAACATCACTCAGGAGGTCTTCTTCATCAGCCCCCAGTCGTACACCACGTGGCGTGCTTTCCCACATGTGTTGATGATCGACGCAACGTATAAAACGAACATGTACAAACTACCATTCGTTCAAATGATTGGCGTGACATCGACAGGTAACTCGTTTCTCATTGCGAGCGCATTCATAACATATGAACGTGAGGATAACTATACGTGGGTGCTAGAGAGGCTTAAAGAAATCCTGGAAGGGTGTTACATGCCACGGGTGATTTTAACAGACAAGGACCTTGCCCTTGTTAATGCATGTGGGAAGGTATTTCCGGACGCTTCTCGTCAGCTTTGCAGGTGGCATATTCAGGAGAATATCTTCACAAATTGCAGGCAAAAGTTTAGCAATAGGGGCGTGTATACATGGGATAATTTTACCCGTGACTGGTCGTATTTGTGTGAGTCTTCGAACGAGCAGCTGTACCAGATGAACAGAAATAACATCTACAAAGGACTTGTTAAAATCAACCGGCCAGGTAAATTACCATTATTGAAAATGCAATTGTTTTATTCACGTGCATATGGTCACGGTGTCTAATTTTAATAATTATGCAGATGTTCTGGAGTATCTGGATAAGAACTGGTTGACCGATCGGTTTAAGGTTATGTTCATCTCGGCATGGACCAACAAAGCTCGTAATTTCGGGCAACATACAACGAGCCGGGTCGAGAGCGAGCACGCAGCTCTAAAGCTATATCTTAAAACCACCAACGCTTCACTTCAGCAACTCGTGAAGCATGTACACGGAGTTGTCGATTCCCAGACGGGCGAGTTGAGAGCTGCGTTGGCCACGAGCAAGATAAAGGTTATGCGCCATCATAGGAACCGTATGTTTGACTACCTACGCGGTAGGGTATCGCATAAATGTCTTGATCTGTTGGACCGGGAGAGGGATAGGATGGGAAAGTTCCGTGAGATGAATGTTACGTGTGGATGTCAGCTCTTCACCGGTTCTGGACTGCCGTGTGCTTGTCGGCTGGAACGTTACGAGCAGACACGTAACAAAAATTATATATGTATTTTATGTTAAAAAAAAATGTAAGCATTTTATTAACTGTGTGTACTATTACAGGCTCAGCCATTCCTTTAAGAGACATTGACCCCTTCTGGCAAAAGCTTGATATTGACACCCCGGCACACCCGTACGAGGAAGAGCCTATTAACTATGGGACCGATTACATGTTGACCCTACGTGAGTTCGCCGTTCTATCAGGGTTGTACACAGAGGATGAGACCCGCACCCCCTTCTACACTGCCGCCCCTCTTGCCGCAGACGAGGACAACATGAAGACCTGGTGGTCTACTATCTCGAGGCGTCGATTCGGGGTCAACAGTGGGAAGATCACATCCGTCCCTAACCCCGTGATCCGCTACGTGCACCGGCTGATTACATGTTCTATCACAGCACGTGGTGAGGGCCAGGAGCTTGTCACCAGCACTGACCTGTTCTACCTCTATAGTATGGTCCACCAGCTTCCGTGTGCCCTAGCGCATTGTTTTGCACGATTTCTTGCAAAACAGGAGAGTAGACAGCAGAGGAGTACGCTCTATTGCGGGGCGTACGTTACTAGGATTGCGATGAGTTTGGGGGTGCTGGATGATCACATCCAGATGATGTCGGAGCCGATCCCGCCGAGGAGACTAGGGAAGAACACCATGATAGCCATGGGTCTGCTTGACAGATCCGGGACGGGGAGGAATGCACAATATAGGTTCAAAGCCCAGGTGTTGGGCGATGATGATGATGAGGACAGAGATGAGGGTGGTCCCGCTGGTCATGGTGGAGATGATGATGATGATGACGACGGGGGCGTGGCACACGAGGATCGGGAGGTTCGCTATGCGTACCGGGCTGTTAGGATGCCGCCTCGTTTGGGTCAGAGACTAGGTGCTGTTGAGCAGGACCTTCGCCATGTTGGCGATGTGCTGGATTGGCAAAATGGGTTGATGATGATGATGGCGTCTCGTTTGGATTTGGGTGGATATGGTCAGCCACCAGCACGTCCACCACGGGATGATGAGCATGATGAGGATGCTGATTGATGATGTGTTGTTTTGTTTCTTGTTTTGTCGGATATGTTATTTTGTTTCCTGTTTTGTCGAACATGTTATTTTGTTTCTAGTATGATGGTTTTGTTGGAAATTTATCTATAGTAAGTAGGTTCGTTATCCGAATTATCAAACAATTACTTGATTTAAGGTTTCGTTGTAATTTGTGTGATTTGAAGACATTAGCTTGATGGTACAGTTGCGATTACTCAATATACGTTAAACAATTAAAATGTACGTTATTCAAGATGAAATTACAAATATACGTTATACAAGATTGAAAAAGTAGATTACGACCCATTAACATGTCAATACTCATTACAACTATTATGCGAATAAGTAGATTACGACCCATTAACATGTCAATACTCATTACAACTATTATGCGAATAAAGGCCACATATATTAAAAAAAATAAAACAGAAAATTGCTAAAATTAAAGAAACAACCTCCTCAAAACTGGTCCAGCGACTTCGTTAAAACGTAAACACGTATACACTTGTAATCGTCGTTTCTAAACATAGTTAAGCCGTGGGCGGATACATCATCGTATAAAAAGTCCAACTCCGTGTCAAGATCCTCATCTTTCCTACCCTTATAGTAAAACCAAAATTCGGTTCTACTATCATAGCCGAGGTCCTGCATAATTAACGACATGTAAGAAAACGACCACGTCAAGAAGTCTATGTAATCAATGTAATGACAATCTCCGCCGACATATCGCCGACCAGGTGTAGCCGTGAATTCACCGCCATGAAAAACCTTTAGCGAGAAGTATTGAGGATGTCGTGAGTAGACATCATCTACAATTAACCCGTCCTCGTAATCGTTAACAGACCGGATCGAATACAAACGCCGCGTGCTTGATGCCATTAGTTTTTTGACGGTAAATGTAAGGTTAATCGGAGGTTTTGAATAGAGAAGGATAAATATAAGGTTTTGTAATTTTGTAATATAACGTTTCGTTCAATATATAAGGATTGGAGGTGGTAGGTAGAAAAAGCCCAAACCGGGGCGGTTTATTGAAAATGGGCCGGTTAGGTGGTAGGTTTAACTAACAACCCGGAAAAAAATCTAGAAAGAAAAAAATAAAAAAATTCAAACCGGGCCGGTTTGCTTAAAACGGGACGGTTTGGGGGTAGGTTTGGTCAAACCCGTAATGTTGAAACAATCTGTTGAATTTAATTTCAAACCGGACCGGTTCTTGCTAACCGCCCCGGTTCACTTTATCAACGTACGAGATTTGACAGGTTTCACGTGGGCTAAATTTGTCGGTATCCAAACCGGTCCGGTTTGGACGATCCGGTCCGGATCGAGGTGTTAAATCGGAGAAAAGGGGTGTCCAAATAGAATCTCCGATTATAAATATACATACTATCCACACGATACAATGCATTATTATCTTCAAAAAGTGTGCATTATCGACTTCAAAAAGTGGGCGGTTCCAATGGTCCATGCTATTTTTCATAAATGGAAAAAAAGGTGTGGTTGATATAAATGGAAGTTTATTTTGTTCAATCATTCCATAAAGGTTATGATTGATTGAATGAGAAATTGAGAAGTGAATAAGCACGTTTTTTTTAAAGGACGAATTTAAATCAATGAGAGCCTATCGGTCCATCCGATAACACCAATCCTCGAGTAGAGGACTCGAAATCCGTCTTTATGAACCCAGTAGCGTAGTAATCTAGAAATTTTATTTATAGGGTTCGGAAAATTTCATTGTATAATTTTTTTTTATCATCCATCTTATATATAATTTTCTTTTTTGATCGTTCACCCTATATATTACGAATTTAATCTTGTAATTATTTAATAATTAAGGGTTAATTTGTAAAATTGTATTAGGTAGAATTATCTTATTAGTTTGGGTGTATTATAAATAAGGTTCATATGTGTAGGGTTTTGATGTACCTTCGACTTTTAGATTAATCAACAAGTTTTTTTTTGTTAAATCCATTGTTTGATTACGTTGAAGAAGGTTTGATTTCCAAACAATTGGTATCAGAACGAGAGATCAAAGGGAAGAGCCGAAGTAGCAATTGGTTTGCGGGTTTGTTTTGGTGTCGTGATCGGTAACGGGGTGTTTTCCGGTCGAAACGGCGGGCAAAAACAAATAGGAGCGGAATCGGATTGCAACGGGCGGCGCGTAATCAGCACGGGTTCTTTTGATAATCGACATCAACGGAATCGGGGAGCAGGTTTTTGTTCGATCCCAAAAAAAGCAGTTCACCTAAAAAACGGTTATCAAAACGCATAGATTGACATATTTAAGCAACAAGTTCGCCAAGTTTGAGGAGGCTGTTTTTCTTAATATATCAAAGATTCTTTTGTTGGCTTACTAACTCAAAGATGGAAGGATAAGGATTCTTGTTATTAGGAAAATTCTTGACGGCAGCGGAAAAAAAAACCCAAAGGAAAAACGACTTTGTTGAAAAAAAAAAAGTAGGGTACAGTGGTTTTTTTCTGAGAAGTTTTCTTACGGGGATATCGTGACAAGAGTTTGTGTGGTGAGGAATTTTGAATTGGAATTATTATAGAAAAGGAAGAAGACTTTGTGTACATCAATTGGAATATCGACAGTTAGGTGTCGTAAAACATCGGAGGTAACAAATTTGTTCGGTTCGTGTATTGGTTTTCATAGAAGAATCCGGTGGTACGTCATCGGGAATTGGAGGGCTTTACCGAGTCGCGGGAAAAACGGGTGGGAAAGATTCATCAAAACGGGTGGCTTTGGATCTAGTTTGTTTAGCGGGTGAAAGAAAACGGTCGAAGCACGTAGCTTTGTTTTCTTGATCGGTGGAAGAAGCTTCTCGTGTCACAGAAGTGTTACGAGCAAATAGGTTCTGTGAGGTGACAAACAATAGTCGGTTATGAAGGACTTTGGACGTGATCAAGGTGTTGGTCGGGTGTCCGGGAAAAGTCTAGATGGTTAAAAGAAAATGATGTCAATATATTTGTGGTTGATTGTTCAAGTGTTTGGACAAGTCTTTGGTTTGAATATCCCAGAGGAGTCAGAAAACAAGGGTTGCGGTTTTGTGTTGATTGCAGCAAATGTGATGATGCAAAGTAAACACAGAAGACCGTGGATTAAGGTGGAAGAACTTCGGGTCTTACTCGGTATTGAAGACCTTGGAGGAACATTACAAGATTAAGGGGGTGATTAATGGATTTAATCTTGTAATTATTTAATAATTAGGGGTTAATTTGTAAAATTGTATTAGGTAGAATTATTTTATTAGTTTGGGTGTATTATAAATAGGGTTCATAGGTGTAGGGTTTTGATGTACCTTCGACTTTTAGATTAATCAACAAGTTTTTTTTGTTAAATCCATTGTTTGATTACGTTGAAGAAGGCTTGATTTCCAACACTATATACAAATAATTTTTTAGACCGATTCGGTTCAGGTCGGGTCGGGTTGGATGACGAGTCAATAGTCATTCGAGAACAAAATTATAAAACAAGACAAAAATATAAAAAAGTTAGAACAAACTTCACAAACTCTTATCAAACACACAATTACCCAGAGTCAATAAGTATAAAAAAAAAAACAGTGACTAAACTAAACAACTAGTAAAATCACAAAACCTTTGTTTAATTGTTTACCCAAAATCACATACAAAATCAACAAAATCACATACAAAACCAGTGGCAGTGGCTAGTGATATAATCCACCGTTGCACCATATACCAAAATCAAACTTATTTTCATTTATGTTGAACTTGATCATGATCTCAAAAACGATGCAGAAAACTAAATTAAGTTAGAAACTTGATTAAACTTAAGTGAAATGACGGAAATGGCTTAGATGAATAAAAATTTTGCTACCAGCAGCGAATTCCAGACGGATATCCGGCAAACGGCGTGAGACGCCTTGGACGCGGCGATCTGGCTTGATTCCGGCGAGCAAACGACTTGATTCCGGCGAGATTACAACAGTGTCGATCGAAATTGAGGGCAACCCTTTCTCCCGCTCGTTTCTTTCTTCCGTAACACGACTAGCGCAACCCCAATTCCTTATTTTTTAAGTTTTTTGGACCTAAATTAATGGTTGGACTTTTTCTAAGTTTCTTTGGGCTTGAATAAATTTCTGGTTTGTGTTAGTAATGATTTAGTTTTTTTTTATTTTATTTTTTTTTATAGATTTTTTAGTTTATTATTAATAATTATTAGTTATTTAAAAAAAATTAAAACATAATTGTTTTTCTTTAAGTAGAAGATCGGTGTAAAAATTCTATGGGGTTTGGTCACAAAATCTCTTGGGGTTCGGTGCGTAAAAAATCGGAAACTTAGCACACCATGGAAAAAATTCATGGGTGTCGGGCGAACCCCTAGGTGATCACCTAGTTTCATCACAGATGAAACCCATCATAGATGAGAAAACCTTCTGTCTCAACATAGAACCCCTGTTTTTTGTCATGGATGAGATTTGGACCAAAGACCTACTCATTTTAATGGATTTAGATGACTCACCTCAACCACTCGGGCTGGGGATCGATCAATGGCAAGTGAATAACCACGTGTAAGATCACAAGTCTTCTATCTTAGTGGTAGTCCAATGACTTTTTATATGGAAGGTTGCTGGTTCGAGGCTCCGTGACTACCTTAGGCGGTGGTTGCACCTTGTTATTTGGGTTTCTTCCTATGAGATATTTTTGAGTTGGACCTGAATCATCAAATAACTAAAGAAGGTTGAAATCTCTTCAAAAAGAAACTCAAAAAAATGTTGTTAAAAAAATAACATGTGTTAGAGAAATTATTTTCTTATAACATAACAGTAAATTAAGCTTTTAGTCCTTGAATTTTAACCATTTTAAATATACGAGTAAAGCGACCGTCAGCGTTGCGGGGCGATGATCGTTTTAGAAAGTTTGGGTTAGAGTTTCTTACCATTTATAAGACACAAATCTCTAATTTCAAGTACCCTAGTGCGGGGCGAACGATTGTTTTTTGAGAGTGCTAGAGTTTTAAGTATATGGACTTCAATCCATCTATATTACTTTAATATGACAATTGATATAAAAACATGATGACCAAAGCAGAAATATATTTACAAAAGCTGCATGAACGTCACAATGAAAATGTACAAAATGATATAGAAAGTACTTTACACTTGAGACATGATTATCTATGATTACCTGTGAGAGTTACCTTCTTCATACCAAAAGCATTTGTAATACTATGGGTTTGTCTATGTCGAGATCATATGTTCCTAACTGCTAATTACTGGGTTGTTATCTACAAAAGCTTTTTCTTCACTGCAGCAATCAATATGTATCCTATTCAGTCTTCTTTTTCTTTAATCTTCTTTGAAGGGGCTTGACTGTGATCTGCATAATAAAATAAAAAAAAACCAAAGAAAGTGAAAGTGGGTTGATATAGAGTAGAATAGCTTAATGTACTTCCATTCAGTCAACATGTACTTCCACTCAGTCTTTTTTCTTCTTGTTATTTCTGTTGTATTAGCTCATGCCAATGGATTATTGATACTTCAATTTATTAACTAAAGCTTCATTTAAAAGTAGTATATATGTAGGGGTTACTTTGTGTACCTGGCTGTTACAAATTCATTTTTACAGACCTTACAAAACTTTAGCAAAAGCGTGTAAAAATTCAACAGAAAGGTAATAAATATAATTAGAAGCAGCCATTTTCAGTGAAGCCAAGCTATATTAGTGTCAATGTTCGGCTGCTTCCTTTGTCAAACTGAATGCTTATATTTTGGTTATGTAATAGTTGTATCACCCAAGAGACACTGTCATTGAAGCTAACTGGATGCAGCCACTTTCAGTGAAGTCAAACATAACACAAATCTAGAACATGCCACTAATTTAGAATCTAAACAATGTCAACAAAGCAAAAACTGTATAAAGAAAAGAATGAAAAACATACCTTCCACGGCAGGAGAAATGCAACAGATTACAGAAACATAAGATGAAAAACGTTACATTTAGAAAAAATAATAAAAGATTAGAACAGTAAATAAAAGTTTAGTGACTTTATTTTATAACCAAAAAATAATTTTTAATGAATTTAATAAAACACCGAGTTAACTTGTCACTTTTCTTAGGCATCTTTCTCCATTTTTCATCTTCAAGTACTTAGCTTTTGCTCAAACTTTATGAAGTTAATAATTATGAGATATTCACCAAAGAGAGTATTTTATTTTCAAGTCCTTTAAGTGCTTAAGATCATAAAAGCGCTATCAGCAGGCCCCAAAAAAACTAAAACTCCTCAAAAACCAAAACAAAGGAAATAATCACAACACACACAACCCAAATCATACCACCAAACTCACAAAACCAAAATGACAACTAAAAATATTAGAAATGGCTCAGATTATGTTAATCATTAGCTGCAAAAGACCATTAGATTATTGCCTTGCCAAATTATTCTTTGACTGCAAAAAACCATTAGGTTATTGCCTCGCCAAGTAACAATTTCAATTCATCATAGCCAAAAAAGGCACCATAAATCAGATAACTTCAGAAAGTGAAGAAGCGATATGAACTTATAATCACGACAATGT
The DNA here is from genome assembly GCA_039602395.1 of Deinandra increscens subsp. villosa. NCBI lineage: Eukaryota > Viridiplantae > Streptophyta > Magnoliopsida > Asterales > Asteraceae > Deinandra > Deinandra increscens. Next base: position 69,580,208 of record JBCNJP010000025.1, read on the forward strand.
CACTTCAAAGTCCGCCATGGCTCAGGTCTCCATTGAAGATCATCATAGCCTTAAAGAAAGTACCCATTCGATCAAGATCATTACAAACCCAAGTCAAGACTCATGCCATTCAGATATGCGATATACCAATTTGAGCCACAACCATGAAACCCTAACACAGGTTCTAGAAAACCCAAATGCTAAACACGACCAAATCACAACCCCGCATCTCAAAAACCCATTTCCGTATAAGATTAGGGCTAGAAAATCACAGCCCTAAAGGTCAAGAACCCAACATTAACAAAACCAAATCACATTTAATATTCAAGTCCTTTCAGATCTGGGTCCTTGTCCGCACCACCGATCATCGCCACCATCACAGATGACTACTGGAAAACCAACAGGCACACGAATCCAGTGAAACCCCACAAATTAGAAAAAAGCCAAAAGCCGCAGAGGTGACTATAGACGTCGTTAACTCAACGGAACGGAGCAACGACATCGTCACTTCGACGTTACCGGAGCATCAACGTATCGCCAGAGTTGGAGCAACTGACGGAGAAACGACATCGTCATCGACATCTTCCGTCACCGCCAATCGATCGTCATCGCGTCTTCTGTCACCGCCAATCGATCATCATCATCATCTTCTGGCTATTGAAAAGCCGGTCGTCGGTTGAGAGAGAAAGAGAGATTTGCTCTCGGTAGTGACAGAGAGAAAGAATCATTGTGATAGAGAAAGAGTGCAAATGGGTTTAAACAATTATTCGTGGTTTTAAATGTGGTTTTAAATGAAACCCACAGTAAGTAAAAACCTGGTGTTGCTGCCCACAGAAAATCTCACCGGCATAAAAAATAGAAAAGTTATGTGGTAAGCCTACTGTCATTTTCAACCGATCAGAAAGGAAAAAATTTGGGGGAGCCGAGGATTAGAACCCGCGACCTCCCGTTTGAAATCATGCCTAAGTACCACCAGAGCAAAGCTGAAGATCAAGAAAACCCCGGAAAAATTAGTATAAAACTTGATTATACAACCAGAAATTAAAAAAATAAAAGAAATGATACATCCACGTGGCCTCCACAGATTAATGCCACGTGGAGGGAATAGTGGACTCACTGAGTACAACTCAGCCATCCAACTTGATATATAAGGTAATTACATAATATAAAATTACACAACTTATTTTACAATCCTTATTGTATAAGTTACAAGCTTTTGTGCACTTTTTGTCTATGTACATCCATTCACGTCTTTCCTTTAAACATCTCGCTATTGCATATGGGCACTACTAGGGACACTGGTTTTTTTTTTGTTCGGACACCACCCTAAACGTCATGTTGCGATTTAAACGGGGCGTTTGACTCTAACACTGTGTTTAATGCTGTTAAAGTAAAACCTAACCCATAAGTTTCATGCTATTTGTTGTTATGCGAACCTTCAAACAAACACATACTCTTAGGTAACGAATATGTATGTAAATAGATCTATACTTGTTTATTTGTTTAACATGTATGACTTTGCAAGACCTTATTAAATGTTTTTTTTTTCTAAAACTGTTTTCTATTAAACCTATGACTCACCAACTATGTAGATAGTTGATCTTTTTTGCGTGTTTTTCAAGTTATCGAGAATCAAGCTTAAATGCTCAATGCTACACATAGGATGCCATCGGACCTAGTTAAACAAATTGGGAATTATTATATGACATTAAAATTGGGTATAAATGAATTGTAAAATTTTAATTAGTGACATGTGCTTATGGAAAATCATCATGCCCCGACGTATTCCACCATCGGTTGGGCTGTGACACATTGGTTACTCAAATTGATGAAGGTTATGATTGGGGCAAAGTGTTTGGTGATCAATCAGCCTTTGTTGCCAAGTTTGAACAAAGTGATGGAAGTGTTACTGATACAGATTCAGAAACAAGAAGTTATGAATCGATTTGTGAGTTTTGCACAAAGATAGACAAGGATAACTGCGAGTTGGTAAAGGAAAGGAGTCTATTGTTGCAAGAATGAAAAAAATGCAAAAGAGGAAATGGAGGTTTACAAAAGAAAGTGTGAAGAAATAAATGAGGAGTTGATTTATGTGAAATCAATGTCTTGTTCAAAGTGTGAAGATTGTGCTGAAATTATTAAAGTTAATAGTGAATTGATGAATTTAAAAGAGTCTGTTGATTGCGGAATGTAAAAGTGCTAAGGAAGAGTTGGAGATTTACAAAAGGAAGTGTAAGAACGGTTTCAGATTGATTCTGTGGTAGACAGAGATTGAGACGGAAGTTTTATATCATTAAAGTGTGTCGAATGATTACAACCGAAGTAGTATACATCGTGTAAATGCCTAGGGGAGGTTGGACAACACCTCCCTCACACACACAGAACCACAAAGACTAGACACCAAAACTTAACATGAAACACAAAGCAAAACCTATTTATACGTCTAGCATACCCACGAAGTGGACCAGTTCACGAACTGTCAGTTCATGCCATGCGAACTGCCACTTCGTGGCCAGTTCATGACCCTACGAACTTCAGTCTGTTTTGTCAATTCGAACAGTAACGACCACACAAGGTTCATGTTCTAACAAATTCCTCCTTGTATGTTACTGTCGAATACAGACTTTGATCTTCAACTTCTAACAATCTTTAGTCAGCTTGCTGCAGACGCCTCTATCTTTAGAAAACTCCCTTTGACTGAAACTTCAGGTATGCAGGAAACAACTTGCAATCTTGTACAATCACCACAATTAATGAATTCCCCCTTTCTTCAAGCACATCCATGGTAAGATCATTCCAATCACCCAGTAGAACACTTTAAACCACCGGATGTAACTTGATGCAGGATCACTTCATTAATCGTAATGAATAAAACAAAATCCACAAACATCACCGCATTTGACAGAAATCTCCAATCTTCTCCAAATTGTAATCCATTTTGATATTTATGAAAACAGATACGATCAACATCTTTAACCACGGAAATTCCCCCTTAGAATGAAATCCATACCAATATATTACTCCGGTAAACATATATCTCGTTGTAGACAACCAAGTCTTCACAACACAAGAAAGTATCGGGCATATGACAGAGAGTTCCAAACCATAACTGAAAACTTTGACATGTCGGTTTGCACGAACATCAGAATACACCACATTTCCATGAAGATAAAAAATCACCATCATCCCTGAACTGATGGCTTTTAAATATTCACTTTTTCAATTTTGAAACTTCGAAAGTTTTTAGTGTCCCAATTTTCCCCCTAAAAAGTGACATATTTAAGTCTTCAATATTCTTTGATTCCAACCCCGTAGGAACAAATCCTTTCTTTTTACTGGAATGATAAACTCAAGTTGCCCGCAACAAAATCTCTAAATTTCATGTTTATCTTTAGTTTGTGTAATAAGATAATTTCCAAATAAAAACCTCAAAGCAATCATATTCCCGTCTCTGAATGTAGGCCCATCATCAGAAACTCATGTTTTGAAGAAATAACCGCGGAGTTTTTGTCTTTGAAATCTGTGTTTTGCTCTAAATGTCAGATGTTAGAAGAAAAATATGCACTCTATAAGCAAAATGTGATGTTCTTGAAGGCGAATGTGATGCCATTGCTAGTAAAGAGATTAAGATTCAGAATAATAGCACGAAGTTACTCCCAAGAGTTACAAGGCTGATTGATGAGAATAAAGACTTAACAAATAATGTTGAGATTTACAAACAAGAGGTGAAAGAAGTTACTGAAGACTTGGATGCACTTTATTCCAAAAGTGTGATTTTGAAGGAAAAATATGATGTACTTCAAAAGACTTGTGTTGAACTTACTAAGAAAGAGTTGAGCCATCAAGAAGATAACAAAAAGTTACTTGATGCTAAAACTGAGTTGACTCCTGAGAATAAGCTTCTGAAGGCAGATATGGAAATTTATAAGAAGAAACAGGAGAAGGTTACACAAGAGTTGTTTGATGAACTCGAAAATATGAGGATGCAAAAGTCTGAAACAAACAGATTTTCAAGGAAGTTAATTGCCACAGAAAAGGAATTGGCTGAAGCACAACAAAAATTTCTAAATTAATAATTGAAGTCATTGATATGAACAGAAAGCTGAACAATATCAATAATTCACAAGCTTTTTTTTTTTTGCAAGGATGAGAACTTTCAGAAAGTGTTTGGAGGTGCTGGAGTGAACAATGTTCCTCCTCTGGTTGTTAATATTGATACCATATCGGATTTGCATGCAAAGGAAGCAGAGCTAGATTATTGAAAGTCTGCTGATGCTAAATCAGATGGAAAGAAGAGACAGAAGAAGAAATCTAAGAAAGTTGCGAAAAAGGAGACGGTAGTTGGTAAAGCGTCTGTTTTTACTTCTGGTTCAACTTTCTTAGCAGATGAAAATGTGTATACTGAGAAGGTTGTTGAGAAAGATGAGAAGGTTTCGTCTGAAGAAAAAATTGACGAGTCTGTGTTCTATGGGAAGAAGACTCTGAAGAAAATCAAGGCTGAATTTAACAGAATTGCAAAATTAGAGAAAGATGAATCGAGTTCTCAAGAACAAATTTCAAAGAAATCAAGTTCTAAGCAAATGGGTTTGGGATTTGTAAAGAAAGAAAATGTCGCGGTTTGTGAGAACAAAAAGAAAAATCAAAAGAAGACAAAGAAATGTGATTCTAAAAGTTTGAAAAAAGATGTTTTTGAAGCTGAGAATGTTAAAGCTGAACGTTTGTATATGCTAAAAGGTTCTGAGCAAATCTTTTCTGCCAAAGTGTTTCCACCGGAATGTGTTGAAGCACATATGATTGCTTACGTGTTTGAATCAAAATCTGAAAAAGGTTTTTGGGAGTAGTCAGCATAAGAAGAAAGTCTTCTCAAACTCATCTCAAGTTGGTCAGAATTCACCAAGAATTTCTTCATATAGATTAAATTCTACTCATAGAAGTCCTACATCACAATTGTTCACAATAATCGTTTTCAAGCTTATGATGATTTTTATGATTATTTTGAATCTGATCATTATTGTGATGAATTTTAGGGTTCAAAGATGCAGAACAGGACAACTTGACTATGTTATCAATGTAGAAAAAGAGGTCACATTCGAATAAATTGTCCTGAAAATGTTATCTTTACAAGTCGTACTTCTAAGACACCATCAGCTGGTAAAACTGCCAAAATAATATATCAAAATGGCAAAAAATTTTATAATCAAAACCCAAAACTCATACTTTTCAAAAGGAGAAAATGGATAAGGGTGTGGGTGGTAATTTAATTGTTAAATTTGATGATTCATTAAAAACTGGTACACCACAGATGCAATGGAGACCAAAAGTTGTCTCAAAGGGAATTGAAGATGCCGGTCGATCTCAAGCCGAAGGCTTAGGTCATTTTGAACAATAATTTTTTATGATCGTGTGTGCCAGTTTCTTCAAGAAGATCTATTAGTGAGTGAAGAGTTGTGCTGATAGTGAAGAATCTGCTTAACTTAATCTTCAAAGATTTAATATTTCAATATGAATTTTCAAAATCTTAAACATGGAAGGTATATGTGTTGATCAATCAATTTTCTTTTCTTTCAATTATTTTTACACTTGTTAGTTGTACATATATTTAGAGGGGAAGGGGGGGGGGGGGAGAGAAAATTAAAAAAGAAAAAAAAATAGAGTGTTTTTTTGACGAGAAAGCTATAGAGTTTGTTGAGTTTTAGGGGGAGAAAAACGTACATGGAAAATACAGAAACATAGAAAAATTAGAATTTAGAAATTGATCATTGAGAAATGATGGTACATTGACTAGCGTATCTGACTCATGAATAGAGTAGATGAAAAAGTTATAAGATCATTGTTTGATCTGCTGGGTAGGCTTGGCAAATCAAAAAGTATGCATATGTGATATACATTAAATTCTATGCCTAACCCAATGGACAACATCTTGATGTGTATTTCATGATATAAGAAAGATATGTGGAAAAAAATGAGAATTCACTATGTAAACATGTGTTCATTTTGAAAGATTTAAACTTGTTTGATTTTCTTTATTTTCTCGAAGGATCGAACTATCTCTGCGTATACGTGAGTATCGACCTGATAGTTGTTCATTTGAGGTTTTGCTTTATTTTCTTGGTGTTTCGTTCAAACTTGACTTTCTCTGCGTATGGAAAGATCGACCTGACTGTTAAAGTTTGAACAACTTCAACTTGTTTTATTTTACTTATTTTGTTAAATCCGGGGCCTTATCTGCCTACCGAAAGATCGACCTTAAGGTAGACGATTTAACGTTCTGCTTTCTTTTTGCATAGAACACAGTTTACATTATCAATATACAATACACTATGTGCTAATCACAAGTGTAATCACATGAAGTGATATACGAAATGTCTGAATATGTTTAATAGTGTGGGATCCACAGGTCTGAGCAAACTACTAATATCTTAACATATCCAGATGTTATGAGTATGATTCTGCCTGAGTTTAAGATGGAAAAATTATACCGGCAATCAATTTGGCTTATGTGCTACAATTAGTTGAAATTGAAATAAAGTTCAGAGCGTTATGACCAATATGATCCCATGTTGTGATCTTTCTCACAAAAATAGAGTTTAATTAAGTATTATTTTTGTTTCATTTCAGAAAATCAAAAAGATTTTTGGTGTTTTTGATATAAACTTTGTAAAATCTAAAAAGATTTTCTTTCTTCTTTGTTTATGATCTAATCGACACGAGATACCTAATATTTTCAAAACTGGGTTTTAAACCATCTTGGTTCTTAAAGGAGATTTTATTTGCCCAAGGTTAAATTATGTTGGCTTGAAAATAGAAAAAACGCATTTCGGTCTTCAAAAATTGCAGGTTAAAGTGTTAACTCACGAGCATGGTGAAAAGGGGGAGTCGTCACACCCTAAACTTTTATGAACGGAGTCATGTGACGTCATGTGGTCATAGTTGTGGATACATAGAACGAACTCTATTTGTTTAATATACGTTTTGTTAGGACATAAATATGTTCGCCATGTGAAGTATCTGAACAAGACGAAAATGCAATAATTCTGACTAATGAAGTGGGACACGAACTGTGAGTTCGTGACCAACGAATCATGGTTTCGTTGGTATCCCAGTTCGTGGAAAACAGGTTTACTATATATAGTTGTGTGTTGTGTATCTTTAGAACTTCTTAGAACTTCTGTGTTAACTGAGTGAGATATGTGTTTGTTTCCTAAGGTGTTTTCTTTCTGTCTCTGATTGTAACTATTATTCATTGGTGATCAATGTAAAAAGTCCTTTAATTACGTTCTTGTTTACAATATAGCTAGATCGAGTAGACGATCCACCGCTCACGCACTTACAAGTGGTATCAGAGCATTAGGTTCATTCTACTGATCTGTTCTTAGCTATTTTTCGAATTTCAGATCCGTTTGGTGTCGGTTTTTGGTAAACCGGATTGTTTTTGCTTCTATTTGATCATTTCAGTCGCATTTTTTTTGCTTTCAATTTCGATCCTAATTCAGTCCTTTCAGTTAAATCTAATCTACTGCTAAAAATCTCACTCTAAAACGTCCAAAATCACAAAAATCAGATCCAAAATGCTCCAGTTCTTCGAGTTTATTTTGATCAGGTTCACTTCGCTGTAACAACTGCCATAAAGTGACAGTGTGTTGCTCACTTCGTTACTCACAAAGTGTCAGTTCGTGACACACATTGTTGGCCAGTTCGTTACTCACTTTGTTATCTAGTTCGTTACTCACTTTGTCACCCAGTTCGTTACCCACTTTGTCAACCAGTTCGTTACACACTTTGTAACTCACTTCTTTATCCACTTTGATTCAGTTCATGATCTACTTAGTGACTTAGTTCGTGACTCACTTTGTGACTCAGTTCGTTGCTGACTTAGTAACTCAATTCGCGATCCACTTCGTGACTCAGTTTGTTGAAAGCATTGAAAAATTTCAAGATGGTTGATTATCCCGCAATGGCTGCCGTTCAATCACAAATGCAAGCTTTACTTAACTTTGACAACAAAATCGGAACAAGCGAGAAATTTCCCAAGTTGTTAAATATTGAAGATTTCTTCTCGTGGCGTAAACGGTTTGAGGCATATGTTGGTACTAATGACGTGGATATCTGGATTCCAATCGAAGAAGGTTTTAAATATCCTTTACAAGAGAATGGTCAACCGAAGCTACATCGTAGTCTTTCACCTGATGAAAAGGCTAAATATCAAGCTGACCAAAAGGCTTATGGTGTTTTAACAGTGGCATTACCAAAGGAACTCTTACATCAATTAAGTGATTGTTATTCTGCAATAGAGTTATGTGATGCATTAGTTAAACGTTGTGAGGGAAATGAAAAATAAAAGAAGAGTAAGCAAAAGGTTCTCAAGAAAGGGTTTGAAAATTTTTGTCACTTTCCAAATGAAAGTGTTACCGATTTGATCTCTTGATTTTCACATCTTATTAGTGAGTTGACATTAGTTTCTGTTACAAAAGATGCTGCTGATAAAAAGGATAAGTTGTTGAAGGCTTTACCAGAAAAATGGAAAAAATTTGTTTTGATTCCTATAAGGGATAAAGATCATCCAAATATGACTTCCAATAGTCTGGTTGAACAGTTACAAGCTCACGATCTTGAAACTTCAGTTAATAAATCTATGATTGCTACAATTTAAAATCCAGTAGTTTATCATGGCGAAGATTCTTCATCTATTAGTGCAAAGAAATCAAATTTGATTCCTTCCCCTACACCGCCTACTACTTTTGTAGCTGGTCATGATTCTAGATCATCTAGTGGATGTCACGTGCATGTTCTGGTTACTCCGAGTCAACCTGATTTGTCTGTTGTTACACATGATTAATATGTGGCATTGGTTTTTGCCTTAATTACTTCTTGATATAAGGTTTTGACTGGTAGTGTTGGAAATGTTGAGCTGACCAATGAAGATTTTGATCAAATCGATGCTGATAATCTAGAATATATGGATTTGAATTAGCAGTTTGCAATGTTGACCTGAAGAGTCAAGAACTACATTAAGAAGACAGGGTATAGAAATGTTCAATTTAGGCAGAATAAACTAGGATTAGATAAGAGTCGGGTGTAATGCTTTAAGTGTAAAAATTATGGACATTTTGCTAGAGAATGCAGAAAATATGGAAACAATAAGGATGGAAAATCTATGGAAACTAAGGCATTACTTGCTAATTTGAATGATGATAAAGCAGAAGGGTTATGATTGGGGAAGTTTGTCAAATATTCTGATAAATTTGCTCATATGACTTCCCGACCACAACAAGTTGTTGAACATATGACAGAATCTTATTCTGAGTGAGATCTGTGCGTGTTTCCTAAGGTGTTTTCTTTGTGTCTCTGATTGTAACTATTGTTATTTGGTGATCAATAAACAATTCTTTAATTATGTTCTCGTATACGAAATAGCTAGACCGAGTAGACGATCCACCGCTCATGCCCTTACAAGTGGTATCTGAGTGTGATGATTCTACTATTTACAAGGGTAATTCAGTTTTTACGTGTGGTAAACAGGAAATGCTTTCAGCTATTTTCTAATCAGATGAATCAGCTCCTGATTTTAAGAAGATTGAGGTTGTGCCTAAGCTGTTACATTGTGAAGATTACTTGTTATGGAAACAAGAATTTGAGGCTTATGTACATGATCATTTTGTTGATTTTCTCAAAATTCAAGACCAAGAGTTTGATTGGCCTACAGATTCTCTTGGCACTCAACTACAATTCAGGAAATTTGTTAGGGCAAGAGTCCTTGTGTGACCGTTATTATGCAAATAGATTGTGTGACCGTTATTATGCAAATAGATTAGCAAACTAGGTGGTTTATTGTATGTAATGATTTCAACTAACCAAGCAGCGAACCATTGGTTAGCCAGTGTGTTGGTTCGCTAGGCAGCTCCTATATATATAGGATTGGTTAGTTGATCATATTTAAGTCTTGTCATTAGTGCTAAGTGGTCTGTGTGAGAGAGGAGGTTCTGTCAAAACCTCTTCCAGAGCTCCAAACGATGTATACTCATTCTGTTTGTAATCATTCTACACCAATTGAATGACAAACTTCCGTATCTATCTTCTATTGATCTGGAAACGATCCCTATATGGTTCTACAACTGGTATCAGAGCCTTTGATTCTTTTCCAGATCCTATTTTGAGTTTTTGAAGATTTTAAGACGTATAAATTTCAAATTAGGTGAGATTCTGTGAGTTTTTGTTCAGATTTTGGTCAGACGAATGTTCCTGAGTTATTTGTGCACCAAACAATAGTGATTGATTGAAGAAATTCGACAAAGATCAGAATCTAGAGTGAAATCATAGTTTTTGAGTGTTAGTTCACCAGATGAATATCATGGTTCGTTCATTGGTTCGCCAATATATATTCATGATATTGGTTCACCGGATGTTAGTTCGTAAGGCAATATTCATCAATGTTTCATGGCGGTTACGGATGGTTCGGAGCGGTTACTTCACCTAACCAATGGTTCACCAAACCAATGGTACGCTAGATTTTTTGGTCCGCTGACTATATTGGTTCGTTAACTTGCTTGGTTCGCTGATGAGATTGGTTCGCTGACCAGATTGTGTGAATTTCAAAATTTCAAAGAATTAATCAGTTATCGAGTTCTCCCTTGAATCGATAGCTGTGGGCCGATATGTTTGAAGAATTTAAAGAAGAAAATTGAAGAAGTTTTAAGTTAAAAATGATTTGTTTTATCTTCTTGAAAAGAATTTCCATATTCTGAGACTTGTCGAGTACTAGTCGTCGAATTTCTATAAAAAGATGTTTTGTGGGTAGTCATTGTTTTTTATGATGAAAAAAGATTCAAAAACATGTGTTTTCTGATGATGGATAAAGATTCAGAGACATGGATATGATTACACAAACTGAAGAATATTGAACATGTGAATATTTCACTTATTTGGGGGGGGGGGGGGGGGGGATGGACCCTAAAACTTTTAAAGTTTCATAATTGAAAAAAGTGAATATTCAAGAGCAATCAGTTCAGGGATGATGGTAATTTTTTATCTTTATGGAAAGGTGGTGTATTTTGTTGTTCGTGCAAACTGATATGTCAAAGTTTTCAGTTATGGTTTGGAACTCTCTGTCATATGCCCAATACTTTCTTGAGCTGTAAAGACATGAATTAAATATCGGGATGGGTTTCATTCTGAGGGAGAAGTTCTATGATTGAAGATGCTGATCGTATTAGTTTCATAAAGATGAGTGTACTACAATTTGGTGAAGATTAATGATTTCTGTCAAATGCGGTGATGTTTGTGGATTTTTTTTATTCATGATGGTTAATGAGGTGATCATGCATCAAGGTGATTGAGACCGAAGATGTGCTTGAAGTTAATATCTAGTGGTTGGGTCCTACTAAGTGATTGAATGGTTCAAACATTAGATGTACTTGAAGTTAGGGGGAACTTATTGATTGTGATGATTAAACAAGATCGCAAACTGTTTCCTGCATACCTAAAATTCAGTCCAAGGGGAGTTTGCTAAAGATAGAGGCATCTGCAGTAGACTGACTGAAGATTGCTAGAAGCTAAAGATCTACATTCGACAGTAACGTCTAAGGAGGAATCTGTTAGAGCAAGAACCTTGTGTGGCCGTTACTGTGCGAATAGATTAGCAAACTAGGTGGTTCATTGTATGTAATGATTTCAACTAACCAACTAGCGAACCATTGGTTCGCTGGGACCAGCGAACCATTGGTTAGCCAGTGTGTTGGTTCGCCAGGCTGCTCCTATATATATAGGATTGGTTAGTTGATCATTTTAAAGTCTTGTCATTAGTGCTAGGTGGTTTGTGTGAGAGAGGAGGTTCTGTCCAAACCTCTTCCAGAGCTCCAAATGATGTATACTCATTCGATTTGTAATCATACGACACTAATTGAATGACAAACTTCCGTCTCTATCTTCTATTCATCTGGAAACGATCCCTATATGGTTATACAAAATTCTCATCGGATTCCAAAACAATATTTGAATTAGAAACTAAGGCATTTACCTTGTTGAAGAGTGCATTATCACGTCTAATTTACAATCAGCTAAGTAGTTATACCTCCACTCATAGTCTTTAGAAAGCTACCCAAGAGCTGTGTGAAACTGGAAACTTAGCTGATGTCATGGTAAACATACAAAATATTGCTCGCTCAATGTGTAAACATTGCCAAACTACTAATACGGTTAATAGTAAGCTTTTAGAAGAAAATGAGGTGTTAAGGAAAAGATGAAATGATGGTGAAGGTAATTTGAAAATTTACAAGGAAAAGTTTAAAAGATATGAAAAGGAATTGATGGCTGAGTGTGACAAAATGAGTTTGCAAAAATATGAATATAATCAACTTTTCGAGAGACTTCTTGAAGTTGGAAAGAAATTAGTTGTTGCTCAAACTAAAATTTCCGAGAAAGACGTTGATCTAGCTACTTTAAAGCGAGAAGTTGAGAACAAAAAATTGTTTGAAGCATTCACAAATTATCTTTACAAGTTAACTACAAATTCTGAATCTGCACTTCATTCTGTTCCTGCTCCGATGATTATCACTAATTCGACATCTACTGCACAATTATTAGATCCAGAATTTGGTTATTCTAAGTTTGTGAAGAAGAAAGTTGATAAGAAACAAAAGAAGTCAAAGAGCAAGAAAAAGGTAGAAAAACAGACTGAGAAGATTGATTCTACAAATTTACCAAAGTCTGTTTCAAGCTCAACAACACTTGGTGAAAACAAGTCTTTAATGCTGCAAGATTGAGGCTAAGGAAGTTCCTAAGCTAGCAGAAGCAAAGAATGATAAAAAGTCTAAGAAATCTGTGAAGAAGGATACTACAAATGGTACAAAGGATATAAACAAAAGTAGGTCTATTCCAATTCTTCATTTTTTGGTGGTTCGACTTCCGAAGGATCTTCATGTGGAACTCCACGTTTTTCTTTTGGATTTCTCGAACGTTCATCAAACAATTTTTCATCATTCTAATTTCTTTGATAATTTTCATTATCCGGTATCTTTTAGCTACTCGTACGTTTCGATGATTCGCCCAAAGTGCAACATGTTCACAAACCGATGATGTTTCGAGATGCATAACCGGTTAATGAAAACATTTTGATTACAAGAAACAACACAAATTGTGTAATGTATGCCGACAATACGGGCACTATGTTGCTGAATGTCCATTGGCTACAAAAAAAAATCTGATGTTAAACAAATTCTTTGTGAAAAGAATGTCAAATTTGTTGATTCTAAAGGTAAATTTTTTGATAAACCACAAAAACCAACAAAGCCTCCTGTTTCGAATCCACGTGTTGATGTGACTTTGGTTTTTGAACCCAAAGATGCTAAATCATTTTCATCGGTTATCAAAAATGATATTTTAAAACAAATCTTGGAGACCTATAAAGGTCCAAGCCAACGGTGATTTCGTTGAAGACACCGAGCGACTCAAGGCTGTTGACTTGGGTCGATCCAAAAAGATCAAATTTTTATCCGGTGTATGTAGGTGATCAAGAAGACCAGCTGGTGATACTCTTTGTTACTAACTGTGGTTGCTTGCCTATTTACTTAAACTACTTGAAAAATCTTTTACAAACTGATTTTCAAAGTTAAGCTTGTGTTTACAAGTGGTTTATCATGTCGTGTCAAATGTTGATCGGTCAATTTTATTTTATTGTTCGTTTTATTTTCTTTCTTTGTTTTAGGGGAAGAAAATTTGAAAATTTAAAAATTCAAAAATTAGTGTTTGTTTGAATTTTAGGGGGAGAATTTAGGATAACTCAGAAAAATATAATTAAAAATTTTCAAAAAGGGAAATTGATTTGACAAAAAGTGAAAAATGATAGTACATCAGCATATACGTTATCTGCCATGGATAAAGTAGATGTAAAGGCTGTATATTATTGCTAAATATGAAATATGAGAAAATGCATGACAAATCTGATATATGCAAGTATGATATCAAGATAATGTATGTCTGATAACTGTGGTTTATCATCTTGATGAGTGTTGTGTGACAAATCTATAAAAAATAGGATAAGGGATATCCTTGTCTATGCATGTGTTTATTCTGCAAAAAGTTCATATTGTTTGATTTTCTTTATTTTCTCAAGTGATCGGCCTTTCTCTGTGTATCGAAAGATTGACGTGATTGGTGTTCACTTGAGGTTCTGCTTTATTTTCTTGGTGTTTCGTATAACTCATTGGACGTTTTTCTGTGTGTACGAGAGTACTGACCTGATTGTTGTTGGGTTATACAATCTCTGCATTATTTGTTATTTCTTATTTTCCTAAACAATCGGACTTTCTCTACGTGCTCACAAAACCGACCTGATTGTGGTTTGTTTAGGGTTCTGCTTTCTTTTTGCCTGACACACAATGGATGATTAATCTCTGAGAAAAATAAATATAAAAAAAGATGAGTTGCCAATATTTCTGAATAGTGTGAGAACCATGTTATCAGTGCCTGAATAATACACTATAAATATATCAGAAAGCTATAGAAATTGATTTGTCAAATGCTGAAAAATAATTGCAATGAATATATATTGATAATATGCTGATGAAGTTGAAATTAAAATATGCTAGATGCATTATGTCTGATATGATCTCACGTCTGGATCTTTCTTATACAAATAGAGTTTATTCTGTTTTAATTGATTTCATTTCTTTTCTGATAATACCAAAAAAAAAATTAGGTGTGTTTTGATATAAAGTTTAGAAAAGCCAAAATGATTTTATTATTGTTGTATTTTCTGTAAGGATCGAAATCTCTCCTCACGCGATATCAAGTTGACTAATCACCGTGCGGAATCCGGTGATTAGTGATGATTCAAGTATAAACGAAATAAACAAGAACAAACGATTAGGAAAACAGTAAAGCACACAAACCGATTGAGAATGCTAGATTGAAGCTTGGTTGCAACACACTTGAAAGGTTCGAAATTCTCTATGGGAGAATTTCGATTAAACCACTTGGAAACACCAAAAACACCAAAATCAGCAACCCTAAACAATTAGACTAGGTATCCTTATATAGGAAATCCCTAGACTTGGTCAACAAGACACAAAATTCGGCCCACATGGCCTAGGTACGACTTGGACCCAAACAACACATATTAACCCACTAACTAACAAGCCCAATTACAATTAAAAATAGCCCACAAGTATCTCTAATGCAAAAGCCTCACAATTATGGTCTCTACAATCTTCCCCTAGGCTTTAGCATTAGACTGCTTTCACATTCTGAACTTCTTCGACAAATGCATAGTAGCTGGATCATACCACAGCTCTTTCTCCATAATTTCTGCCACGGCTCGAGTGTATCTCTTAGCATATTCTTCAGTCTCTTTAGAACTCTCAATCTGATGCTTAGACAACACCAGTATGTCCTTCTTGTAAAACCGCAACAGATCATGAACTTCCATGACACTCATGGTTTTCAACATACAAATTATATTGGCTTCCCCGGTATAATCACTGTATGCCCACGTCTGGAAATCATCTAAACATCCTTCCGGATGTCTCATCGGTAGAGGAATGTTTTTAGTTTTCTCTGTTGGCGGATACAATGTATTGGTGAAGTTCTTTTTTCCGCCCTTCTTTCCGTCCTTCTTTGTGTCCACCTTAAACACACCACGATATTTGTTTATGTAAGAACTCTCGTGTGGAAAATCTTCAAACCTCTTGAACTTGCTGAGTACGACATGCTGCAACTTCTTGTAAAAATGTTTTGCATACTCATTTTGTGATGGGTTGAAGAAAGGTGCCTTATATAGCATTGTTAGATCCACCGTCGTCCAGGAGTAAAACTGAGTCCAGCATTTGTAGTACTCCAATGGATAATGACCTTTTCTTCTAACAACAAACATATTCTTCTCCCCATCAAACATCCAGGACTTAACATCTACAGTAATTCCTCTTCTATCATGATAATGCTCACCAAGCTGAATCAAATACTTCTCAGGAGGATAAGCAAAAGTATGTGCATCCCAACCCCCATCGAACTCAGAAGCAGGTACAGTCATATAATCTCTAATCATTGGATCTCTATCTTCATCAGTACCTTCAGGCATCACAGAGCCTGATGCTTCTGGAATATCGGCTTCAAAATCAAATACTGGTGATTATGAGGAACCACTGGCACCTGAACCGCTCTCTTTATTGCCTGGATCTCCCTTATCATCTTTTGGTTTGCTTGAGTTAGCAGAATTAAGCTGCCTGATCAGCTTGTGTAACTCTCTGAGCTGCCTTGTAAACTCTCTATTTATCTTCTTTTGATTCTCCAACTCAGTATTGTGGATTTTTTGAATGTCAATTAAATCTCCAATAATTTCACTCTAGGCTGCATTTTGGGCTTTCAATTCTTCAATTTTTGTTTTAAGCTCCTTTTCTAACCTGAACTCTGGTGTTTCTACTGCTTTCCCTTTGTCTTGGGCTGTGGGTTGTGAAGATGATTGACCAGCACTTGTACTACTGACTGGAGGCACAAGAGGGTCCAATCGTCTTCTTCTAGGGCTGTTTAGAGCTTCACTAAGGTGTTGCGTGGCAATCTCTACTTTCTCAGTCAGATCTTCGGTAACAGAAGCACCGAGGGGAGGATCCTCTGTGGCTTTCCGTTTTCTTGTCATTGGTATCTCAACAGTCTCAGTCTCAACTTCCTCAACATCAATGTCCTCAAGATAAGAGTCATAGTTTATGTTTTCACTCTCATCAAACTGCAGAGCTCCGATCTGCACATCATCCAAGTCAAAATCTTCCCAATCTGTACTGTCTGAAATTTCAGTAACTGGCTTCTGAGAGGGAGGCACATTGTGTTCTTCTTCAATCACCACGAGAACACCTGTTTTGCGTCCAAACCTGCAAAAATACTTCCGAGTGTGCTAAAAGCTGAAAATTACCAACAAAACTCAAATCGTTAGATCACAAGAACTTGAATCTGATATCGCAAGAGCCTCGAAACTTGCGTTTCTTGGCTCTGATACCAATTGTAAGGATCGAAATCTCTCCTCACGCGATATCAAGTTGACTAATCACCGTGCGTAATCCGGTGATTAGTGATGATTCAAGTATAAACGAAATAAACAAGAACAAACGATTAGGAAAACAGTAAAGCACACAAACCGATTGAGAATGCTAGATTGAAGCTTGGTTGCAACACACTTGAAAGATTCGAAATTCTCTATGGGATAATTTCGATTACACCACTTGGAAACACCAAAAACACCAAAATCAGCAACCCTAAACAATTAGACTAGGTATCCTTATATAGGAAAGCCCTAGACTTGGTCAACAAGACACAAAATTCGGCCCACATGGCCTAGGTACGACTTGGACCCAAACAACACATATTCACCCACTAACTAACAAGCCCAATTACAATTAAAACTAGCCCACAAGTATCTCTAATGCAAAAGCCTCACAAATTATGGTCTCTACATTTTCGATTTGATCAACACGAGATACAAGATTTTTAAAATGCTGAAAATATTTAAATATCTTGGAGTCTCGAAGAGACGTTTTGCACCAAGATTATTTATGTTGGCCAGGTACTCAAGTAAAGGAGAATATCACAACTTCAAGTCTTCTGAAGGTGTTGATAAGGCGCAACACAATTTGCATCGTCAAGTATACAAGATCAGAATAACCATCAAGCTGATGGGGAGTTTGATTGAAGATACGATACTATGGGATGAACCGGATACTACACACATCGAGGGGAAGTTTGTTAGGACATAAACGTGTTCGCCGTGTGAAGTATCTGAACAAGACAAAATTCCAAGAATTCTGACTAACGAAGTGGGACACGAAATGTGAGTTCGTGACCAAAGAACCATGGGTTCATTGGTATCCCAGTTCGTGGACAGCAGGTCTACTATATATAGTTGTGTGTTGTATAATCTTTATAACTGCTTAGAACTTCTAGTGAACTGAGTGAGATATGTGTGTGTTTCCTAAAGTGTTTTCTTTGTGTCTCTGATTGTAACTATTGTACTTTGGTGATCAATAAACAATCCTTTAATTACGTTCCCGTATACGAAATAGCTAGATCGAATAGAAGATACACCGCTTACGCACTTACACGTTTGATTTGTCATCAAAGTTGCAGTGGCAATTACATTAAGATGACATTGTTTTATAATACTGAAAAAGAAAATTTTCAGGAAATATCAAGATAGAAAGTATGATTGTTCGTGATTTATTTAATAGAAAAAGGTGACCATGACTCCATCCTGATGCAGGCCCTAAAGTTGGATAGTCCCATTTGCATATCAGCGCGTGAAGTTAGTTACCTGAGAAATACATGAGTTTAAAAGGTCAACTTAATGTTGGTGAGTCCAAAGATTTAAGACTCTACAAATAAATTTGTAAACAATTATGGTATACATGATATTATAATGTTTACCATGGTTGTAATGATTAGCATGAACCTTGATTTCAAATACTAACAGATTTACCCACTCGTGGCATCTTCCCCAAGAATACCGAATGGAACAGAATAACTAGCATGTACTCATTGACTATAACCATGGAGTCAGGATTGGAGCGACCAATCGTTAGTAGGGGATCAACCCAAATAGATCTATTCACTAGCTATTGTTTTGTACAAGAACTAATTGAAATCAATTAATCAGTGGGATTTTGTGACAATATGGTATGTAATAAATTGTACTCTAATATGGGGCATGAAGAGAACATGTGTCATACGTCTATACAGTTATTTATGCCATAATATCAAGTAAAAATGTTTTGTTGGTAACATGATTTCTCCCCCAAAGTATTTAAAACAGTTTAAAAGAAGGGGTCATGAGACTCACCTGAGCAAGGTGATGAAGAGTATGTCGTGTCGCGCTGGACGTAGGTAAGTGATGTCCTAATATTAATAATAATAGAACAGTAATTAAGGTCTTGTTTCAGTTGGGTAAAGTTTAGTTACCCAAGTGATCCTGGTCAAGTCTTGACATTTTATTCACATTTGTAATGTTTGGAAAACCTGTTTGAAATATTTATCGTCCAAATAAATACTTAGATTGATGATAATAAATATACAATTTGTAGCGATAATTATAAGTCAAATAATTATCCAAGGTTCTTCATCTCTTGTAAATTCCTTTCATGGTACATTCTTTTCCAATGGTCATTAACTATTTTGTTCCCTTCAAGATCTTCTCAATATTTGTCATACTTTTGGGAGTAAGATGTCTCTTGAGCATCCATCATCTTTGGAAGATTCAACAAATATATGTTGGGGGGGGGGGGGATACCTTTTTGAAAACCAATCATCCTCTTCTTGGTATTTTAGCATATGGCTCTTTTCCTTCGCATCAGTGCTTAAAAGACAACCATTAGGACCAATAGGATATAATCTATGTACCTTGTAAATTAAGATTTGACACTTGAAGCCATTAGGCAAACTCCTCCTTATTAGCTAACCTTTCTTTAGCACAT
>JBCNJP010000025.1:69600128-69617505 GCA_039602395.1 Deinandra increscens subsp. villosa
CTATTTTGTGTTTGTATTGCCTTTCCACCACATCTAATAATGGTGATACTGTTTAGGCTAATGTTACACTAGTTCGACATCCAGTCGAGTTAGAGCGACTAACGCGGGTGGGATTTGTCAAACCCATTAGTACTACTCAATATTACGTCGCTTTCTCATAAATTAACGATTCAAAATGTAAGGACTTGCAGTACGTGTTATGTGTGCACATACGTGAATAGCTATACAATTATATTAATAAAAACTGTCTGAAGCATGTTTTTCTCTCTCAAGGAAATACTTAGAGAGAAAATGTTAGAGAACTTACCTCCGGGAGCTCGGAAAGAATGTTAAAATGAATTAAGATGACTTCCAAAGAATCACTTAAATAGAAGTGCGTGTGAGATCACAGTGTATGAACACCTAGACTATCTCAATCGAGCCTGACGACACGTTGGTTACTTGTTAACAATTGTGTTTGTTTGTATAGGTTAGGTTTCTCCACTTATCATGCTCCATAAGTGGCAGTCACAGAATATCACATGTTAGAGTCATAACATGCCAATCATTTAACAATGTTCTAGCATGCACTTAGATCACATTAGAACATTAACCTGTATAGTCCAAAGTTAACTAATTAACTCAAGTGGCATATAATTCATATATAACATACATCTCATATTCAATCCTGAATCATACGGGATTTCATGCAATGATTTCCCTTTTAAACAAGTTATACTCAACATAGTTCGTTTAATGTTTTACCATCTCAACCATGGTTCCCTAAGATCATAAAGTTTTAGCTTTACACATCAAGTTGAGTTCTTAAATTTTAACTACAGAACCCTACATATATCATGGTCAAGATCCATATGTGTAAGGATAAAATCAACTAGAAGTTTTGGTTGAACTCTGAAGTGTTGAATATCAGGATAAAGTTTAACTGGGAGCCATTCTACTGAAGAAACAAAGAGTTCTGGATGAATTAAGTGGAATCGAATGATTTGTATACAAGTGGAAATGGTAGAATCAGCTGGAAGATTACATGAGCTGGAAGAAACACAGTCTCCTGGTGAACTCGAGTTCAACCGGAACAATCACTGTCCTGTGTCTTTCTTCCTGACACATAAAGTCAACAGCTGCAGGTCTGAAACACTAAAAGCAAGATATCTCCTAGGAAGATCAAGTTAAGCTGTCCAAGAAACAACATCGTCCAATGAAGAATGCTTCTCTATTCTAGGTTATTAATTCCGATGTACTAACAGTTTTAGTTAATCTTGATAGATATCAAGGGCTCTCCTTGATTTTCCTTAGCAATATATATAGCATAACTAGCTCAACGGTTTACTCACCGATTCACAATCCGATTTGATTGTATCTTGTAACCATTGTTGAGTTAATGCAATATAGTGCCGAGTTTCTTTACTTGTGTTCTCTTATATAGTCAATCAACTAGTTTGCTCAAGTACAATCGTTTAAGTCATACAAACAACAAATTATCTAAGTGAATGAATGTAACTTAACTTGTTTCCTCCTGGATTAGTTCATAAGTAATCTTGTTTAGGGTATTCGGTAACACCCACGATCCTACAAGTGGTCTCATAGCCTTGGCTCATACCTTGAAGAATCTTAGTGCTTCATAGGTTAATATTACTCAAAAACTCACACTTAACTAAAATATGTTTTTTTTGTTTAAAATTTCAAAATGTCTGAAATCAGCCCATCGAAGTCTAATGGTAGCTCTAAAAAACCACCCATGTTTACTCTTGATGACTTTGATACATGGAAACTCCGAATGGAAGGGTTTGTTAGATGCACTGACTACAGATTATTGAAATCGCTTACTGTTGGAGTACATGTACCCACGGTTCAAGCTGCTGATGATGCCACTGTTAACATACCAAAACCATTTGACAAATACACTGAAATGGATCACAAATCTTTTGAAACTAACCTTAAAGCTTTCTGGATGTTGCAAGCATCTTTGCCTAACTCCATTTTAGCTAGGTTCAAAGGTTACAAAAATGCCTTTGACCTTTTGAAAGCTTTGAATGAAATGTATGAAGGCACAAATGCTTTAAGGGAAAACAAGAAAGGTGTTCTTAAACAAAGATACGAAAACTTTAACCATAAGAAAGGTGAGACTATGACTAGTCAGTATCTTAGGTTTGTTTCCCTGTTAGATGAGCTCCAAAAGGTTGATGTCAAGTTAGAGACTGGCAAGGTTAACATAAAGTTCCTTAGATCCCTTCCAAACCAGTGGACTGTTTATACTGTGAGCATTAGAGAAAGTAAGGACCTTAAGAAGATGAATCTCAGTGAACTCCATGGTTTACTTAGTGCTTATGAGATGGAGATTAGTGATAAGCAAGGAATGATAGGTGATAGTTTAGTCCCAAACTCTACTGCTTTGGTTACCTCTGAATACCAACTAAGTAGAAGCATCATAACCACCTAAAGTAGTCAAACTCCTTTGATCACTTTTCCTGACACTCGTAGATGCCAAGATTCTAGTTCTCATCACTTTGAGAACAACAACAATAATGCTTATGTTGCAAGTGGTTCACAGAATGGTTTCATGCTAGAAGATCTTGAGTGTATTAGCCCAGATAACCTAGAAGAAATGGATATTCTAACCTAGTTAGCAATGGTGTCGGTTAGAGCCAAGAGATTCAACAAAAGGACTGGTAGAAACTATAAATGACCGAAAAATGCTCAAATAGGCTTAGACAAGAGCAAATGTAAGTGCTACAACTGCAACCAGTTGGAGCACTTTGCTAGGGAATGTAAGAATCCTAGGAGGGAGAGCAACAATGTTGGTAGAAACTCAAGTAGCAACCAGAACCAAAACCAAGGTTCACCTGCTCCTAACAACACTGGCAGCATTGCAACAATAACACACCAAACTGATGAATTTGAATGGGAAGATCTGATATAGGAATTTGAGCCCATTAATCATGCTCTCATGGATACTGAGACATCTCTATCCAAGGTAAATTATGTTCTAGCTGATGTTATTGAACACTTTTGTACACCAGAATGTGTTGAAACAAGTCACTAGATATCGAAATCTATCTTGAATTAATTGAGGAGGTTAGTAATTTGACTGGGTTAATGGAATGGTATAAAAGGAATGAAGTTTCATATGACACAAAGATAAATGGTCTAACTGAATAAGTTGAGTCTTTGAAACACACTAATTCTAACTTAATAATTCAGATTGATGATTTTTTTTAATCTAAACTTAATGATTCTAAACAAGAAACAAAACATGCTAATGCTGAACTAGGTGACTTGATGAACAAATTAACTGAAGCTCAGTTCACTTGTGATAAATTCGAAGCTGCAACTGAGAAAGTTGAGAAGCTTTGGAAAAGTGCTATGCAGGGCAAAGCTGGCATTGGTTATAATATAGTGAAGCTACCAGGCCACTACTCTCCTATAGTATAACCAATGAAAGCTTTGAATGATGAAAGCAGTGTTTCACTAACTACTGACCCTGAGGCACCTATCATTGAAAATGTTGATATTTCAAATGAAGTAATTGATCAATCTCCTAAGAAAAATATGCCTGCTGAGAATGACATTGCTATGATTAAAACTATAAAAAAATGTTAAAACTGATAGCTCAGTTGCTGGCCCATCAAACCCTGTTGAAAATGTCAAAAATTTAAACCAACATATGCTTTCGCACCACCTTTGTCATATGAATCAGAAAATGCTAATTTGGGTGGGAAACAGGTATCTATTGATGCTAAGTCAAAATCTGTGCATCAAAAGAAAAACAGTAATGGGAAGCTTGTTTATAAGCACAAGACCAGTAACCGTTCCCTAAGATATGCAGAAGCATACAGGGAAGAACCTAAACTTTTTAATGAATGAATTATTTGTGGTGAACAAGATCATGTTGCAGCAAAGTGTCTTTATAATCCTTTTGTTCAAAATCAGCTTGAGAAACCCAAAGAGGTTAATCCAAAAGTTACAAAACCTGATTTTTTAAAAAGATCCACAGGAAAAACTTTGTGAAGAACCACATTGCAAAACTCTTTGATTCTGGTCATGGAAAGAATCCTAAAGTTTTGGTAGGAAATGAGTTCAATAACAGTTTTTCTATGTTAAAATCAAGAGATTTTCCGGGTGAAGCTTATTCCACTCGAACTAAAGTTCAATCAGAAATCATTTTTCAAAGAGGTCAGAAACAGCTATCAAACAACGTCCTTACACATAGTATTTTGATGAGTATGAAGTTTTTGAGTCACAATCAAGGAGAAATCCTTCACGTGGAAGGTCAGCCCCAGGTGACAAAGTCAAGAGCTATAAGACTAGAGTTTAACTGAACATATTTTGTTTCTTCAACCGGAAGACAAGTTCTTCCGGATATTCCAAGAAGAAATCAAAAGTCTCCGGTTCCTCAAATATTTGCAAAGTCCCCTGTGAAACAAAGAACAGTTAATCAGTTTTACACTTCAGCACCTGAAGTCCCCAGAACTGAAACTAATAAACAAAGAAAGTGTAGGATATTTAAGCAAAGAAAAAATCTTGAAAAGCAAAATCGTAAGTTCGGTTCCATGAACAAAATTCTTTTTTCAACTGGTGAAAATTTTGAAAAATCTCCAAGGAGGAGAGTAAATTTTGAAGAAGATGATCTACTGGATGATAAACCAATAACTACCACCTTAATGCTTAAAGAGGATAAATACAATGATGCCTTTGAAAGACCCAAAACCCCAAGGCTTGGGTTCCCTATCCAAATTGATCACTGTTGATTTGTGCAGGAGCAACCAAATAAATCCCACGCAAGCTAGTGGGTTGTAGATAATGGATGCTCCAGCCACATGACAGGTAATAAGCATTTATTGGAAAATACAAAAAAACATGTTGGGGGAGCAGTGGCATTTGGAAGCAATGAAGGTCACATCTCTGCTCAAGGCAGTATGACTAATGGTAAGATAAGCTTTGATAAGGTAAGTTTTGTGGATGTGTTGACTTTTAATCTTTTGAGTGTGTCACATATATGTGATAAAAGATTAAATATGTTGTTTAATGAAACTGAAGCCATTGTATCAAATCTGGTCTAGTGATTCCTTATGAAATGGTTTTCCTTAAAGCTCCAGGACATGAAGGTTTATACATTTTAGATATGGCTAGCGCCTCTCCTAAAGGAAGCATTGCCTGTTTTATATCTAAAGCTTCAGTGGGTGAGTCTAATTTATGACATAGGAGACTAGGCCATGTGAACTACAAAAATATGAATAATTTGGTCAAACTTGGGTTGGTTAAGGGTTTACCCAACAAACAGTTCATATGTGTTGAACACTGTGTTCCTTGTCTAAAGGTCAAGTAGCAAGTCTTCTTTTAAGCCCAAGGTTGAAAAATCAATTTCACAGCCCTTAGAATTGTTACACATGGATCTCTTTGGTCCAACAAGGGTTATGAGTCTAGGGAGGAAATCTTACTGTTTTGTTATAATTGATGATATTACAAGATATACTTGGGTGTTTTTCCTTAGAACTAAGGATGAAATAGCTGAGATTTCGAAAAACTTAATTGTAAGTCTTGAAAATTAGTCTATTTATAAGGTCAAGACAATAAGAAGTGACAATGGAATAAATTTTAAGAACTGTGTATTTTACACATTTTGTGAAGAGAAAGGGATAAGTAGACAATTTAGTGCCCTTAAGACTCCTCAGCACAATGGGGTTGCTGAGAGGAGGAATAGGACATTGATTGAGGTTGAAGGTCGATGCTGGCAGAGTCTAAACTCCATGTAACTTCTTGAGCAATGGCATATCAGCTAGAATTGCAAGAGGAGTTAAGTGGAATCCAAAACACTTTTCATGTATCACATTTACGAAAGTGTTTAGCCGATGAGAGTGCATATGTTCCATTAGATGATTTAGTGGTAGATAACAAGCTAAATTGTGGGAGACCTATTGCGATTCTTGATTGGAAGGTAAGGCAATTAAGGAATAAAGAAGTGAACCAAGTATTGGTTCAATGGGAGCATCGAAATGGCTCTGCTTTGACGTGGGAAGCTGAAGAAGAGATGCAACACTATTATCCTCATTTATTCGGTATGTATACTGTTTCGAGGATGAAACCCCTTTAAGGGGGTGGAGCTGTAACATCCCGGTATTTAAATTGGGAATATCCGTTAAATAACATGTTAAATTTGAAGTATGAAATATTTAAACCCCTAACTTAGTTATAAATAGTTGTCATGTGTAAATACATGGGTTTATTGTGTAAATATAGTTGTAGGACTTTGATAGGTTAATATTGAAAGTTGGGGGACTAATGTTGCAACTAGACAAAAGTCTAATTAGTAAAAGAGCTAGAAAAGGGGGCGAGGTCGCCATTTCTCCCTGGTGATCGACCAAGCCCTCCTTCCATGCCCTAAAACTCCAGATTTCTGCAATCAAAGGCTTGAGCTGCGATTTTCTTGCATCAAATCAGAAATTGGAAGTGTTTTTCATTATCTAAAACTATTCTTGAATCAAGTAAGTGATTTTGCATCTTGTGCATGCCCAAGTCACGAAAATGTGGGTCTAGAAACTTGAAATTGGTTGGTTAATCTCACATCTCTAGATGTTAGAGTCTTATTTTTCTATATGGAATCCATGTTTGATTATCAATTCGGTGATTTAGTCACCCAATCTCTAGTGTGGATTCTTGTTGTTGCTAAGCTACTTGAAGGTTATGTGAATTGGTAGCTATAGAATGTTTAGTTGTGAAATTATGGATATACTTGATGATTTTAGATGTTTAATGATGGGTTAGAAGGGATTCCACCTAATCCATGTTAAATGGTAACTAGGAAGGTTCAAAAGATTAATTACATGTATGTACGAAAATATGCACACAAGGTGTTTGATGAAATGCCTACATGAACCCCATTGCTTGAAATATGACCAAATTGCTAAAATTTAAGTTGTATTCATATAGAGGGTGTTAAGTTTAGATGAATGAACCAACATAGGTGAAGTCATTAAAATTCTTATCTTGTTGGATGTGTGCATATGTGGTATGGTGCTATGTTGGATCCATGTTAATGGATGATTATATGCTCCTTATTGGTGATGGTAGGTCCTAACTTGATTAGTGACCCATTAGGAAATCAAGGTGTTGAAGGAAGCTATCAAGGGAACGCCGGAGGTAGCGGTGAGACTAGCACTCGAGGTAACACCTTAATGTTGTTAACTGTCGCATCTATATGGTTTATGCTTCAATGCCAATTAGGAGTGGATTAACTCCAAATGTGATATTGGTGGTAATTATAAATGGTTCTTAGGAAACATAGATTAATAAACGGTGTTACAAAAGAAAGTAAAAGGTTGAGAAATCATGATATGTGAAATCATGAAGTGTGACTATAAATGGTTCGTAGGATCCATAAATAGTCAAGAATTTGGTTACAAAGGATGTAAATGGGTCATAGGACCCGTCATCATGTACCAAAGGAAAAATGATCGTAAGTGGTTCGTAGGAACCATGGATCATTATTAAAATCAATTGTTATGCTAAAACACATAAGAATGTGGTATCCTAGATATGAAACTTATGATAATGGATTAATTGGGTCGGATGACTCTAAAGAGTCGAACCGGTAGGTTTACCTATTTGTAGTGTTATATGATGACTTGAATTGTTGATTATATGAACAATATAGCGATATGGTTGTGATAAACGTGCTAACTACATAATAGTTAGGCCTAACGGGTCAAACGGGTAGAAATATGACCGGTTATGTTAACCAGGAGTTAGTTCCGGTAAAGGTATGTTAAATGGGAACATTTACATGTTTTTAGGATGTGTTGGGGTCATAATCCGGACCATTGGACTTGTAATAATGATAAAAAATACAAGAAAAAGTGTGAAAATGTGGAAAATTACCAGTAGGAGGCGTATGGTACTCCCCCAGCGTATGGTACTCCCAGTCAGGAGCTATACGCCCAAAATGGGTTGTGAACAAAACTCAGCATCCAGTATATTATACACTATGAGGCGTATGGTACGCCCAAACCTGGAATATTTTCAATTTTTGTTGTTGTTTAATATTGTTACTTGGGTTATAGCATAGAAACTCATATTTGAAGTGTGTAATGTGCAGGTAAGAGCAACGTATGATTCCGGATACACGTCAAGCCCGAGCAAGATCGATCACTTGAAGATCGAAATTCCCGTGAAGCGTTTGGTTAGAATTATGTATTTATGAACCATAGTGGTAGTAGTAAACTATTGAAACTATGGGTTAATAATTTGAAAAGCTTTGTATAGCTTAAACAAACCAAAAATTTTCTGGGACCGAAATTTTTGTTCATAAAACTTGTATGGGTTTTACTTGTATCTAACTGCAAGCAGGCCTGATATCATGTTTAGTGTGTGCTTGTGCAAGATATGAGGCTGCAGCCAAAGAATCTCACTTGAATGTTTTTAAGAGGATCTTCAGTTACTTGAAGGTTTAACCAAAACTGGGTTTGTGGTATCCAAAGAACTCTGACTTTACTCTCAAGGCCTACACTGACAATGACTATGGGAGTTGTAATCTATATAAGAAATCAACATTAGGAGGATGTCAATTTCTTGGGGAGGGATTGGTCTCTTGGCAATGCAAGAAGCAAACCTATGTCTCAACATCAACACCTGAGGCTGAATATATTACTGCTTCTAACTGCTGTTGTCAAGTTCGCTAGATCCAGAATGAAAAGTTAGATTATGGGATCACCTTCATGGAAACTCCAATGTATGTAGACTACACATGTTCTATCTCCATCACCAACAACCTAGTCAAGCACTCCCACACAAAGCATATTGAAATCAGGTATCATTTCATAGAGATTGTGCAGAAAAGAATTTGATTAAGTTATACAAAGTGCATACTGATCATCAATTGGTAGATTTATTTACAAAAGCTTTTAATGAGGCAATATTTTTCTACCTCATCACAACCATTGGGATGATGAACTTTGATTAACTCAAAGCTTTTTAATACTTTAATAAAACTGATTTTCAATATAAACATGCTTCAGGTCCATCTCTTGATACAAAAAAGAAAAAAGAAAAAGAAAAATCTATGTGACAGTTAAAAAATAATTTTATCTATAACTAAAACTCCTCAGTTAATTTTTATGGAAATGTCCTTAGAAAATTTTGTATCTTTGAATTTTGAGCATCCGGGTGAATTTTCTGATTCATATCTGTGTGCTACCACTTCATAAATCTTCCGGGTGAACTTTTCAACCGAAAAACCTTGTTACTTCATCCATTGGGAAAACAGAAGAGAAATATGCCTTTCGGCTAAACCTTCAAGAGGAAGATGTATTTATTTTAAAATGTTTTAATTCCGTCTGAAAGGATTTCGGGTGAACCTTTCGGGTGAACTCTTCCAGGTGAAGCACTTCAAATGCTTATTTACTTCAACCGAAATACGCTCATTCCCAAGCAAATTTACTTATCCGACATATTAAATGTTACAATTAACCCCTCCGAGGTTAACTCTGTAAGTTTAATGTTGTGCACGCTTAAAGTGGTGTACGGTACTACCCATTTTTGTGTCTCCTATAGTAGTCAGATTTTTAGATCAAGGGTCTCACCTTGTCACTTTTTCAAAATGGCTGTAAAGATTTCCTCTCTCCTCTATTTCACTCATCAAAAACAGTTTCTACCCTAAATTCTCGTCATTATTCCAATCCCCAAATACTCTTTGCTGTCTCGAATCCAAAAGCAATTTCACTTTTCACAAACATTCAAACAATCAACCGCATCCATGGAACCCAAAGTCGAAACTGGAAAAGGCAAGAAAGTTGCAGAACCTAAATCCCCATTTGCAAAGGATCACAATGTTCTGGCGATACTGGAAAAGCCCGCAAAGTCGGAGATCTTTACTAAGATGATCGACTTCCTCAAAAAGTCACATCCTCATCATGCTCTCACAGTAACCACCGATATTTATGAAGACACAATGGACAAATTTGGGGGAAATGCATCAAGCTGTGCAACCGACAAAGGTGAGAAGATGATTGAGTCGAAGGTTGGCGAAATCAATGTAATTATTACTAAAGAAGTTACTTGCTTGTTGAACCACATGTCTATCATAACACATTTCAGAGCATGGGGTATGGAGTACCACTGAGGGGAAAAACAATAAAGAAAAGGCAAATGCCTTACAAATAGAGGTTCCTAGCTCACATTTTTCTTGTATGCCTGACCCCAAAGAAGTCAGAATATGATGACCTAAGGCGCTTAGAAAGCTTCTACTTTTCACGTAATTGTGCACTGTGAAAATTTCAATTTCTAGAAAATGATCTTCAATGCATTGAAAGATAACTATGGGAAATTATGCATTCTTTATGTATCCCATATTTCTATCCTATATTTTAAAACATGAGTACCCAAATCTTGTATTTACGGGGAAGATTTTACACCAAAAGCTTTTAAATGACAAAAATTTTTCAAATCTATGTGTGAACATATAAGCATTTCTTGGTAGGGATATGAATCATCCCATACCTATGCTATGGCAAATTCCTGATGAACCTCATCAAGGGGAGGTTCAATCTGAAATTGTTGCTACTGTTAATGAGCTTCCTGCTCAAGGTGAAAGCACTGTTACACCAGCAGTGACCTAACCCCCACATGTCCAATCTTCCTCCTCTGAACTCAAAAATATTTACCAATCCAAAAAGAGGAAGAAGTCCATACTCAAATTATTAATCCCTGCCACTCAAACACCGTTACCTACCATTACTAAAATTCCAATAGATGAGGTTGCCAAGTCTCTTCCACTTGAGCAAGCCAAATCCACCCAAGCTTCAGGCCATGCTAAAGAAAAAAAGTCTAAGCATAAGAAATCCAAAAAAGGTCACCACACTGAAGACAAACCCTCAGTTGAGGGGGAGTCATTAGAAAAAGATGCACAACTCTCATCCATAGGTCTTACCTCCACAAATGTAAACTAGTCTACACCTATAAGTGAAGGCTTTGATTTCCTTAATTCAAATTATAAAGTTCACTCATTCACCTCATTACTGAGTAACTATCAGAAGGAATTAGGTTCCTCACTTCCTAGCCCCCACTCATTTAAGGAGGTGAACCTCATGAGTAATGAAGAGGTTCATATGGACAAGGCTCCCACTATGTTTGACTCCCTACTAGAGCAAAAAGACAGTGGTAACATAGCTAAGACCAAGTCCATGGCAACTTTCTCACTAGATAATCCCAAGGAGTCTTTATTGATTCCAAAGGAGAAGCTTAGTGATGAAAGGCATCCCAAGTGCCAAGAGGCTAAGGGTAGTGAAACTGATCAAGCAAGGCTTGATAGTTCTCCTTTGTCCAAAGATACTACGACACCACCAGTTGAGGACAGTTATTCACTTAAATAATTGACGGCATTGTACAAAAGCTTACAATATCAGGTTTCAACTCTCACTCGAACTTTGAAATCACAGAGAGTGTTCATTCAGATCCTTCAACAACAACAAGCTATTGAACCCAAGAAGATGGATAGTTCTTCGAACCCTCCATAAGAACTTGGTACATTAAAAGCTGATACTGCCAAAAAGGGGGAGAAATCTATCTCATCACCTGCTTATGAATCAACATCAACCACTCCCGAATGCATTAGAGAAAATACAAGCTTTCCTGAGCATGG
Source organism: Deinandra increscens subsp. villosa (assembly GCA_039602395.1). NCBI lineage: Eukaryota > Viridiplantae > Streptophyta > Magnoliopsida > Asterales > Asteraceae > Deinandra > Deinandra increscens. The sequence goes on from JBCNJP010000025.1 coordinate 69,611,758, forward strand.
CAGAATTGGGAATTTCAAAATAGCAGATGAGGAGCCTTTCAATGTAAAGCAATCATGGGATGGAGTGTCTTCTGCTGAAATCTTGAAGTTGCATCCTGTCACTTCAATGAAAGAAATGCTCACATCATCTCTTCTCCTAGCAGGTTGCCTACCTTCAAACATTGACAAGGTGGTAAATCTGATGGAAGAAGAGATAGTGCCTACTGAAATGAAAATGGCACAAAAGGTAGAGCTTAAAGTACAAGAGGTTGATGTAACTGATGCTGATATGAGTACTTTGGAGGTTGTTGAGCAGAAGAATGGAGAAGTAGAAAAAGAAGAGGTTGTTACATCTGAAGAGAAAGTAGTTGAAGCAGTGGTGCCCATCATCCTTGAAGTTCACAATGATTCAAATGATGTGGCTGGTGATGTGTTTACATTTAAAGAGGTGATTGACTTCCAAAGGTCACTTGCTAAAGAAGAGGTTGTCTTTGAGGATGAAAAGGTTGAGGAAGTGAAGAAAGTTAAGGAATAATTTATCTGGGATGGAGATAGAGCTGACAATCAAATTTGTGATGTCCTGGGTGCTCTAGATCTAAATCTTAGCTCTATGAATGACTTTGCTGATGTTGAGATTGAAGAAGAGATTTCAAATGCTTTATTGCTGCTGAAGGGAGATCAACCGGTAGTTTAGTCGAAAGATCAACCGGAAGCAAATTCTTCACTTCAGCCAGAAGTTACTTAAGTTCGACCGGATTCTCTGTTCCTCAAACTTTAGCCGGAATAACCCATTGTTTTGATAAAATTTTCAACTGACTTGACAGAACAACAATTTGAGTCAATCAGGAGCACAATTACAATGGAAGAACACTGGGGGTCTGTCTATATTCAAAGGTGTTATAATTGAAAATAGTAAGAGTTGGTATCAAGTGGTGTTTGTTCAAAACTCCAATAACTCCACTTATGATTGAAGTTCCAAGTGTACCAACTGAAAATCCTGTTGAAGAAGTAAGAAGTGAAGAAGGTTACTTGATAAGTTTTGGCCCCTACCTGTCTGAGCCTAAAGATCCAAGAAAAGAGTTGGAAATACCATTCTAAGATGAGTACAAAACAGTGTGGGATATCATTGCTAAATGTAAGTGAATAATTTGTGGCTTGTGTATTAAATCATCACCTGTCGGACTATTTTGAAGGCCTATGTGATAGAATAGGTGTAATTTAGTTGGGTTTTCATTGTATTGGGTCATTGGGCCATTTTGGACATGTTTGGGCCCAATTAGATAGAGTTTAAGGGGAGTTTAATGGGCCTGTATAGTGAAATCCGAAAATTAGGTTTAGGATTTGTTTATCTATATAAACAAATCCTAATACTCATATTAGGGGCTAGCTAGTTGAGAGAGATACAAGGGGGCTTTTCGGGTTGTGTCAAGCTTGTGTACCAGACGATTATTAATCGTGTGCACTTTGTTCCAGGTTTTATTATTTTAATTATTGTGTTCTTCGATTTCTATTTCTTGCATCTTGAATCACTCGATTGACTGGATTCCGCACACTCAATCGAGTAGTGATATCGTGTTTAGAATCGTTTTCGGGACTTACAATTGGTATCAGAGCCAAGAAACGCAAGTTTCGAGGCTCTCGCGATATCCGATTCAAGTTTTTATTAACTAACCGTTTGAGTTTTGTGGTGTTTTCGCAGTAGCAAGGTTGGAAGATTGTTTGGTTTTGCAGGTTTCGGACTGAACAGAAGTGATCGTGATCATCAGCTCGAGTTTTAGAGACTTTTCGACCCTGACAAGCACTTTTCGATCAGCCCTTTTCGATCGAGAAAGCCCCTTTTATGCCGCCCTTTTCGATCGAGAAAGCCCCCTTGTGGCTTTTCGATCAGACCATTCCAGTCGAAAAGTCCCCTCCAGTGACTTTTCGACCAGCAGTTCCAATCGAGAAGTCCCTCTCTGAGACTTCTCGATCAGCATCCTCGATCGAAAAGTCCCTCAGTGACTTTTCGATCCGTTACATCTCAATCGAGAAGTCCCATCGAGACTTCTCGACCCACCTTTTTTTTATCGAAAAGTCCCCTGTGACTTTTCGATCAACTGTGTTCATCGATGGAAAAGTCCCCTCAGTGACTTTTCGATCTATACCTCACTTTTCGATCGCCAGAGACTTTTCGACCTGCAACTTTCCGATCGAAAAGTACTTTTCGATCCAACCCTCTTTCCGACCGAAAACCCACTTTCCGACCGAAAACCTACTTTCCGATCAAAAACCCACTTTTCGATCCATCCCCTTCTCAATCCATTCAAATCATTCAGTTCGTATTTGATCCAGAAGTTCAATCAAAGACATTCATGGCATCCTTTCTTCCAGGTAATTCTGTATCTACCAGCAACAATGAGGTATGTTCTAATCCTAAATGTCAAATTACATTTAATGAATCTCAAGACTGGCAACGTAAGTTCTTTAATGAAACATTAACTCGTGAATTATCTGATAAAGACTTAAGAGAATACAAAGGTAGGACTAAATCATTAAGTGAGAAATTAGAAGCTGCCAAAGTCGACATAAAAAATCTTCAAAGGGATTTGAGTGACAAAACCACATATCTTAAAATTGCTAATGAAGAGATTGCCACATTAAAATCTGAAGTTGAACAACTTAAAGGTAAATTAGAAACATCACAAACCAAAGTTGAGCGAAACGATAAAATTGTGTCAGAAATGATGAAAGCTAGTTCTCTTTTCTATAACACAGATGCCCGAATGCGACATCTAAAAGCCAACTCTGGTTTGGGTCTCGGTACTGAGGTAAAAGATGAAAAATCCACTCATACAGTACCGATGCCCTTGATGCATAAAATGATTTCAGATTATGAGTGTTCTAAGACCTCCTTATAAGCTAAGGCTGAGATAGAAAAGAAACTGGCTGCTTGTTCCATTAAAATTTCTGCTCCTGTTTCTAACGTTACTAATACTTTTACTTCTTGTGCAGATAAAGGTAATAATGAAGCAGGGGTAGTAAATTGCAAGGAGTCCACTAAGAGTCCCATGAAGTCTGAAGTTGATTTTTGCCTTAAAAATTGTGATTTTGAGAAACCTGAAACTTTGGTTAAGTTTGAGTCAAAAACTGCAGAGTCTGATGTGTGTGATAAACTTTCTGAATGTGGTGTGTTTAATATTGGTAAATGTGATTTAAAACCTGTGAAACCCCTTAGAACTGTTAAAATCTTGAGAAGGGGTAAGGGACCGCAGGTTGATGGTCCTAAACCCACAGGAAGTGTGAAAACTTTCTGAGGATAAGGTTAATTATCCTACTCCCAATGTGCAGAAAGTACGGGACACAAAACCCCATGACTTTGTCCCGTACCCAGAAGTTAACTCTGCATATGACCAGGTCCAGCCGATACAACGGGAGTATATTCTGACCACAAAGCCCCATGGTAAAGCCCTTTGGATCCATAAAAACGCTTCAAAGCCAACTTGGATCTCCACTGGGCGTAGCCAACAACAGGCTCCCGTGTATCCAAAGAAACAATCCTGCCATGTGTGTGGCCAACCAGGACACATGGCAAGAAACTGCCTGCACCGTCCTTATGAGCCTTACTATCCAAAGAAGGTCCAACAAAAGACTGTCCCATTGGGCCAAACACATGTTGGCCCAAAACCCAAGTTTGGACCTTCAAATTCCAAGGTGCAAAAGTCCACATCACCACCCTCACAGGCAAAGATACATGCTAGGCCAGCAGCAAAGACTGTACCTTCAAACCAAAAGGTGCAGCAGGGCAAACCACAGCCAAATGTCCCCAAATGGAGCCCAAAGCCCAAGTCACCTAAACATGAACCATCAATTGTGAAAAGTAAGGGGAATAAAAATGCTAAGAAACCTTCAAAGATTTTCACTAAACCTGCTAGGGTGTCCAAAGCTGTTAAACCTTCAAAATCTGTTTCTCGCCCAAAGCAGGATACCTTTTTAAAATCACCTGTTCACCCTCAACCTGTTTTCAAAAGATTTTCAGAAACACCATTTTTCTCAAAACCTGCAGGAATCACACAATCAATCAAACAGAGGGATGATGATAGGTGGAATGTCCCAAAAGTTGTGAATTTGTCCTTCAAGCCCACTGGAGTGTACAAAAAACACTCCATGTCTTTTCAAGAGGTTCAAAGTTCTAAAATAAACAAAAATAATCGACAGTGGCTTGGCAAGGAAAATCACTCCCGAGATGTCAACAAAAAGGACATTCTCAGTCCAACCAAGGCAGCCACACCCCCAATCCCTGATGTTACCAAGGGAGTGTTTTTAAAAGAAGTTTCATTCGTTGATTCATCAGGTCTACCCAGAACCATGCACAATGGCCTGGGTACCTATGGCTAACTGATCTCTCACCTTGTGCAGGAACAATCAAGGAGGACTTTCATTAACCTTGTTTGCTTGTTTGTGATAGTGATTGTTCCAGGCACAGGAAAGGAGGCATCTCTTCACTTCATGACATGCAGATTTTTATGGAGAGTATGTTCTCCTTGTGAGAGGTAAATCTGAAAAGATCAGCAGAAAAGGTAACACTGTCTGAATTGTTTGTGTCTTGGCAAATCTGATGTGAAGTATGGTTGTGCATGAAACAAAACCCAAATCTGAAAAAAATCTCAAAAGATAAACTTTGAAGGTTAGCTTGGCCAGTTTTAGTAGATATTTAGTGATGTGTCTGTGTGTGCATAAAAAATTAAAAAAAAACGTGTGTTGATTTTAAAAAAATCAAAAAGCAAGGGGAAGAATAGAAAAGATGAAATAGTTACCCCTAAAAAAATTGTGCTTTTTAATTTTTAATCTTTTGTTTGTGTTTGAGAAGGCAGGGAAGTGAAATATTTCCGTTCTCAGAATGACTGACACGCGTAAGGCAAAAGTGAAAGACATGATCCAAGGTGATGTGCTCGGTAGGCTCAGTTCCAAAAACAAAGGTATGGGTCACAACACTTAAAGATAAAGTATGTCATTTGACGGGATACACACACTTAGGTTAAGTGCTTGTTCTATTTGACTGCGAAATTGTTCCCGATACACACGCCGGACTCCAAAGTGTTGAATCGAAAATCACCCAAAAGTCGGCGTCCCCTCTGTTTTGTGTGAGCAAAGATCTGGGGATGTCAAAGCCGTCAGTCAAGTCTTGCCTTTGCTTTGCGTGAGCAATGACCTGGTGTAGAATGGTTGACGTGTTAATCAGATTTTCCTCTGTTTTGCGTGAGCAAAGACCTGGTTAGTCTGAATTAACGTGCTTACAGATCACTGTATATAATTTACACCCCAAAAGATGCCAATGTGCACAACAAAAGAGACCCTCTAGCGTCCAAAACCCTTTAGCCCTGACTTTGTGACTAGGCTTATGTGTTTGATGAAAGGTTACCACCTGACTGATAAACGCCTCTGAGTTGAAATCATACAAGTCTTTGTATATTATTCCTATCTCTTTTATGATCTGTTCTTTCTCTTCTCAACCAAGTCTCGAGAAAAGATTCAAAACTCTGGATATGGGAATGTGAAAATATGTGGTAGGGAATGATCAAGCTTGATAGACTGCACATATTAATTACCTAGGATTTGTGTGTGACTGTCGGATGTTCATAATTAATGCACCTAAAAGATAAATAAGTGACAAACAGCCGGGAAAATGAGGAACATGGGTTTAAGAAGGACCAATATACTGGCAATCGCCTGGACGTGTTCGAGTAACAGATGCTGAAAAGGGTTCCTCAGTTCAGACAAAGACGGTTTGAT
>JBCNJP010000025.1:69618005-69645539 GCA_039602395.1 Deinandra increscens subsp. villosa
TGTTTTTTGTGCTTTCTAATGTGTTTTAGTTTGCAGTTTGCTTGGCAAAGCTCAAGTGTGGTGAGGAGTCACGGGAGTTCTTGCTATTCTAATGAGTTTTCAAGTACATCCAGGTCCATGTTCTCTTTCCATACCCTTGTATTTATATTCGTGCAAGTTATCATTTTGCATTAGCTTGTGTGTGTTTTTTTGTTTGTTTTGTTTTAAGTCCATGTGCTCTTTCCATACCCTTATTTTTTAGAACCAACCCAAATTAGAGAACTCTTACCCACTTTGTGATGCCTTAGCCTTTTTACCTTTCTATTTCTTTTAGATAAAGTCCAGATTCAATAGGTAATGATTTTAGGAGAAATGGTAAAGCCGAAAGTGTCAAATAGGATGATAGATACCAATGTAGATAAAAATTTATATGTCTTGAAAATTACCTGATACACTAAAATCTTTTTATAATATAATATCGTAAAGTGGTGGCGCCCCATATTTCCTTGTTCAACTCCTTTGAGCTTTATTTGAAAATATAAAATAAGAATTGCAACCTACGTGTTACACGCCAAGTAACAACTTGGTTGAAACACCATCAGGTTAGGTTCACTAATACACTAAAAAAAGATGAAAAAATAAAGAACTGAAGCCTATGCGCTACCCTTCGGGTTACTAATAATAATGATAACAAAATAGTAAACAATGAATAAATGCTCAAACGTATCATCCATCATTTATTTCCACTATTTTTTAGACATGTAGGTTTATATTTATTGTGGTAGGAAAATTTAAATGGTTAACCTTGAACATCTTGAAATATTAGTAGGCCGAGTTGTAACTCTCTTTATAAAACTTGTAATAAAGCAACATTTATGCTTTCTTTTAGACCTTTATAGAAGGTAGCCTTTCATAGTTCGGATTTTTGTCGACTTTAGCTATTTTTTCCTTTATTTATCCCTACCATAACCCAAAAGTCAAAACCATAACCATAAAAGTCCTTTTGATCTATGCACGGTTTAGGCAAAGTGTGAAAAAGTGTGATGCATGCATGGGGAAAGCTTGAATGACTGTTAAGCTCGGGTGGTTAACTTTTGGGTTAGAGGAATATTTTATGAATGGTGGACGAGTTGGGTATGACCTTGGACCTTAACTGAGGAGTAACGCAATTGGTCATTTGTAGGTTTTACATTATTTCGCTTCTGTTTAATTATTTTAAAAATGAAAGTTATTGACTCCCTGAGCTGATTTTTCGAGACAAAAAATGATAAGTGTGCGGATGTGATGAGAGGTTGATTGGGAGCGTTTAAATGTGATTAATTTCATGTTTTATGTGTTTTAGGATATGGAACATGGTTACTTTGACTTTATGATCGATTTCAGGTCTCGTACGCATAAAGAGGGCATCTTGGATGATTTGCGGGAGCTAAACTGAAGGGAGGGAAGTTCAGATTGAAGTTTGGAAGCAATCGGGACAAGTACAAGACAAGGCGCCCCTTGAGGACATTAGGGCGCCCATGCGCCCTCCACTATGTGTAAATGAGCATGTCTGGAGCACAAATCAGTAGCTAAAGGAGAGCAGCTTTGGTCATCGGCGCCCGGGGCGCCCTATACGGCGCAAGGGGTGCCCCTAGTGAAAATCCGTATTTTTCTATTTTTAATTGGTAACTAAGCCATACTTTTAGGGTAACGAGAATACTTTTCATTCCAACCGTTTTTGGGGTTTTAGAAGGCGATATTAACACTAAGAATACTTCCAGATTACCAGGTTTTCATGTTTTAATTATTTGATTCGATTAGGGATTTTGTTTGGATCATGAATATGAGTAGTTAAACTACCCGTGACTCTCTCTGGGTGTAGAGTTCATTGATTTATGGATTGCTTATTTATTTTTAACATTCAAGGATTGTTTTAGTTGGTAATTCAAGTCTAGTTTTGTCTTCGTAAAGAATCCGAACGTCACAGCATTTAAATGTGAATGGATTTGTTGATGTGCAGGTTCTGAACAACTAAGTTAGTTCTCGCATTTTCACATGATTAAACATTCGCATAATCCCTCTTAAAGACTTCCTAGTAATCAATTAAGTGCAAGCCAGATTTAATAAGCTTGAACCCGAAGAGGATCATCTTCTCTCCATAAGTTTTTCAAACCTAATATTAATTCAAATTTATATTTTTAAGCAATTGCTAGTTTTATTTTTATTAAATTGCAACACAAATTAAATAACAATTTTTTTTTCACTTCTTAGCTTTTAATCTAGTTAGTAATGTAATTGGACAATATCACCAACCATAAACTCTTTGTGGTTCAACACTCTACTTACTCTATCTAATAAGGTAAATAGGATCACAATTATCTTATCTTTGATCGGCACCTTGAACGCCGATCAAAATACCGGTCCCTTTATTACAAGATATCATATAAATATTTTTTCAGCAAGTGGGGTAAAGATGGTGCGGCAGACGAGGCGTTGCTAAGGCCATCAATGGTTTAGCCTTTGCTAAATCATGAAAATTCTCCTCGAGATCAAATAGTGGTTTGTTAGGTGGCAACTCCCAGGTGAATCCTTGTACGAGTCTAGCTAGCAGCATTATGGCCATGGTTGAGCCCAACAAGACTCCGGGACACCCACGGGGACCGGTGCTAAAACTAAAGGTATGTAGGTTGTGGTCGGTTAACACCACATCCTTACCACTGGTCATATGACGGTCTGGATTGAATACTAGTGCGTCATCCCAAACCATAGGATTCCTCCCTAGCCCAAGACGACTCACTAGCACTTGACTACCCGTGGGTATGAAGTACCCGGCAACAATAGAGTCAACGGTTGTCACATGAGGGACATTGAAAGGTGCAACAGGATGCAACCTGAAAGCCTCCTTTACACATGCTTTGATATAATTAAGGTTTTGTAGATCAGATTCTTGAACCAAGCCATCCTTTCCAACCACAAAATCCAGCTCATTTACAGCTTTATCGAATATCCCCGGCTTGTTTATCATTTCCGCCATTGCCCATTCGATATTATTTGAAACATTATCAAGAGATGCTAGCGTTAGATCCTGTATTACACCAAAATTAATCATGTTACACATGATAAAGACATATATCTTCATTTTCAAGACCAAAAACATAATATTGTAAATCTTACAAGGATCTGGGCTTTTATCTCATCAGTGGTCAGTCGAGGGTTTCTAAGGTTGATGAAAACGTCAAGTAAGTCGTCTTGTTTGGTTTTAACACCATTTTTCCATTGTCTAATCCTCTCATCAATCAATGGATCTTGATACTTTCTTGCCGTAATAATCCCATTCCTTAAGGTCTTCTCATGCCCATCAAAATCGGTTATCCATCGCAACCATGGGAAGTAATCCGTCACACAAAAAGCATGAGTGTAAGCAAGAATCGTCAAAAGTGAATCAACATGCTCAATCTCTTTGTCCCCAGGCTCACCATGTGCCTCGTTTTACCGAAATACTTACCCCCAAACATGAACTTCCTCGTCATGTTGCTCGAGTACTGTTGAACAATAATCCTCACATTCATGACGCCCCCACGATTGTTGTCACATTTCTTGTAAATGTATCTACAACATGTATACATTTGAGATGCTGAAATTAGTACACATTTGAGATGCTGAAATTAGGCATTATAAATATCAAACTATGTTATATGTTTTCAGAACATTTTGCATCCTATGCCCAATTTAGAGTTGCACATACACCGAGTCGAACCGGACCGAACAAAGATTTGTTTATATTCGTGCATTTAGCATTGACCATGTTCACGAATGCTTCACTAATACATGACAAAAGAAAGTTCTTGTTCCTGTTCATTCATTATGGAGTCAAATTTGTTCACGAACACAAATGAGCATATACTATTTTAGAAAAACAATATTTTTTATCCCAAACATAAAAAACATTATCATTTAGTTTTTAAATGAACAAGTTTAAAAGATAAATATCAAAATCATCAATTTTGAAATAATAATCATAAACCTAATTATCTCATAATAATGTCACAAATGATCTTAGTTTTAAATCTAGTTAAGTTTCTAAGAAAATACAAGCTTCAAAATATTGGAGTTCTAGTTTAAATGTTAGGTACGAAACTAACTCAAAAAAAGATATGTAATTGTAATAAACATCTAATGAATGAACATAAAGAAACAAATATAGACTTATGTAAACTTAACAACATAAACAAACACCTTACAAAACGTTTACTAACACAAATGAACAAACGTGCAGCTTCTATTCATATAAGTTAATTGAACAAAGTCTTTATTCATATTCATTCTTTTTTAAAAGAACGAACCATTCATTGAACGTTTTGTTCACTTACACCCCTAATTGACCATAAAATCAAGGAATATAAAACCATACTCAAAATTGCACATAAAATACCTCAAATATTGTCATATTCTTCAATTCGCTAGTTAAGTTTTTAATAAACTACAAGCTTCAAAATATTAGTGCTCTAGTTTAAATGTTAGGTACTAAATTAACTCTAAAAAAGATATACAAATGTAATAAACATCTAATGAATGAACATAAAAAAAAATATGGATTTATATAAACTTAAGAACATAAACAGACATCTTACAGAACGTTCACTAACACAAATAAACGAATATGAGGCCTCTGTTCATATAAGTAATCAAAAAAATTATTTATTCATGTTCATTCATTTTTAAAAGAATGAACCGTTCATTGAACGTTTTGTTCACTTACACCCCTAATTGACCATAAAATCAAGGAATGTAAAACCATACTCAAAATTGCACATAAAATACCTCAAAATATTGTCATATTCTTCGATTCGCTTGTTTAGAAGCCACTTATGCCTAGCCACCGAAAGAATCTCAGTAGATAGGACTTTTCTCATTTTCTTCCAGTGGTCACCAATTGGAGCTAGTGCAATGTTTAAGTAACCATTACTTGTTAAATGGCCCGACACGGTGTCAGGCCTAGACGAGAAGATCCCATTTGTGTCCTTCAAAAACTCAAGAGCGATCTTTGGATCACTCACGGCTATGACATGGGTGTTTCCAAGGCGAATGCATAGGATCTTAGTGTTCATTTTGTCCATCATGCTATGAATCCATCGAAACGTGGGCTTGTTTCGAAGCATGCTGATTATGCTGCCGATGTAGGGCAAAGATGTTGGGCCAGGAGGAAGAGGTGGTCGAATTTTAGAACTCGGAAACTTGTTGAGCAAGAAAGAGAACAAGAAGAAGATTGGTACGAGAGACAAAACGAAATTGATCATGGTGATACCTAAAAGCATGTTTTTTTAGAACAAATTTAAGTTGCTGTCTATATTTCTTATGGTTTTAACTTTCTGTTATGCGATGGATATATATAGTGATGCATGTACTTGTTAAGTAGCCAAAGTTTAGACCAAATTGATAAGATTTTGGTGGGATGTGAAAGATTGTTTTAAATACAAATTTGATTTTATAACAGTTAAAGTATAATAATTAGGCATATAATATTATTTGATTTAAAAGATAACAGAATTATATTCAAAATAGACTTGTAGAAAACCCATCCGACACTGCGAGAATGATAATTTGCAATGCGATACTCCTTTTATGTTAGCTTGTCAATTCTAAATACATTCAATCGGTGTATTACATATTACTATTTATATCTATATCTATATCTATATCTATATCTATATTGTATAATAAACAAAAATTTTATTATACTTTAATTAATAAACAAGGACACTTGTCATCACCATAAAATTTTGGATTAAGTCGAAATTTTGATAAATAATTATCCAAATACTAAATTTCCATATTAGGGTTTATTTAGGTTAAACTTTTAATAAATAACTATCCAATAGGTAATTATTCAAATATAATTCTTTATATTAAGGTTAGTAATTATCCAAATACTAAATTTTAATATTAAGGTTAATATTTTATTGCATATACATTATATTTTATTAAAATAATATATTTTATTGCATATACTTTAATAATTTAATATAATACTTTATTCATAATAAAATTTTAACTAAATATTATACATGTAATATAAAATATTTCATTCTATTTAATTCTAAATTTTTTTTACTTTAATTAAGTTTAAATTCAATTTTACCAAGTATTTCATTTCAATATAATAAATAAAATCTTTATTTATTGTGACCAAATTTTTTTTAACTACAAACATCCGGTTACCGGGGGTCTCATCATGGCAAATGATGTTACCCACGACACGATTATGGTCGCAGTCCGTGCAAGTAACCAAGACCCTTTGTGTTGCACATTCATCCTAGAGGAAACCCACCGCCTAAATTCTCGTCATAAAACCTCCGACCCACCTATAATTACTGAGAAGTTTTTAGATAGTTACACAAATACATAATTGTCGTAGATTATAATTGTATTTATAGTTTTTTTTAAACTCAGCCGTGTAACACACGGAAATTAAAAAAAAACTAGTTTAAAGTATAATAAAACAATAGTTAAAACATAAGTTCTTGTATTTCACTTATTCTACGACTTTACATATATATTATCATTAAATTCTAATCATCTTTAATGTCTTGTTTAAAAGAAATTATATCTCTTTAAAATTTTAAAATTTATTGTAAAAAGACAATTTTATCATCTTAAATGTATTATAATATAAATGTATTATAATATAGTATATGTATGAGTTAAGTTAGTTTTTATATTTCTTATGGTTTCAACTCTTTGTATAGTGTTTATAGTGATGTACTTATCAAGTAGTCATAGTTGATAGTTTAGACTTAATTAATAAGATTATGGTGAGGTGTTAAAGCAAATATTGTTTTAAATAAAAATAGATTTTAGCACCCACATGTTGTGGCGGGGATATCACTGTCACACAAAATAATTGTATTATTACAGCGTCACGTAAAGAAAACGAAAACTAGAAAACCCATAAGGACCCAAACGCTTAAAATATCAAGCATACGACTTAAAATTTATGTTACACGACTCTACCTATCATACCACAAACTCTCTTATTAAATTCGTTGATATTGGAAATTTTTCTTGAAGTCAACGGTTCAAGGCTTATGAAAAACGTTTTGTTGTAAAATTTAGCTGTTCAAGAAAAAAAAAGTTTTAAGTATAATAATTATGCATATAATAGCATTTGATTTAAAAGACAATAAAATTATATTTAAAATAGATATGAGTTAACGATTAAGGTTACTTCATCTTACTCCTAAATCACTTCAAATTTCATATGAGGTTGCTTTTTTCGTATTCGGGTTTCTAACGAGATAACATCATAATATTTGGGCCGATCGGGTCCGTAACATAATAAAACACTTGAAGTTTTTCTATAGTTGTTTCTATGAGTTTTCATCTTTTGAAACGATCCACTACATCTTTTGTAATAATTGTCCAACATCCTTAAAATTCAAATCGTTTTGATAAATTTAATCACTAATTGAAGTTTTATATGCAAATTTTACAAGAATAAAAATTTAAAGCATTATCTATTAGATTTCAAGAATAAAGTTTCACTAATCTATTCCAAGTTTTACAATAATAATAACCTTAGAATCAGTGTCATGTTTTACAATAATAATAACCTTAGATTTAGCTAGTCTAAGTTTCTGGTTTCTTGAAGAAGTCAAGAGTAAGGAGATGGTTTATTCAATTCTTCAAGTAATCGAGCAAAATCAAACAAAACAATGAGGTAAAACACAATCTTATGAGTTTGTCCAAGAACATATAAAATCAAGCCCTAACAATTAACATCCAAAAAATAGTATGTCAAAACAATATTAGACATGATTAGATTAAAAAAGATGTCATAAATAATTAATCAACCATATTTTTAATATAACTAGATTAAAATACCTATATTTTGTTCGTATACAAAAAAGTCGTGTTTTCCCCCAATTCAAACAGGAGAACTATGAAATGAACATACCATATAAAATATCATCTCTATCAAATTTGATAATTGAGCTACCAATATAAAACAAAGAATAAATTCCATTTTCAATCACGCATAATTAGGTGCATAAATCACCATCTTTATAAGATTGGGCAATAAGATTTAGAACTGAAATTAGAAAAACAAAAGTTAGCCAGTTAGATAATAAATCATCATCTCTATGCAACTAGCAAATTTACATCAATATCAGAACAGAAGAACAGTATAAATAACTAAATATTGATACCTAATTGTCGTGCTAAAATAGAAGTATGGTGAAACAAGAACAGAATTTGGTGCTAAAATACCTAATTGTTGTGCTGAAACAGAAGAACGGTAAAATAGAATAATTTGGTGCTAAAATAGTGAAATAGAAAAGTGGTGTTATAATAATGAAATCAACTAAGAGACCCATTAGTTACATTTAAGTTCATATCGATATCACCACTAGCTAAATGTTAACCATTATATAATGTCATCAAACTTTAGTCTTTTTCTTTTTTTATTTGCTAATAAAATAAAAACGTATGGTTCACGAAGATAAATAACACAAAAGACCATCAATTGAAAGTATTAATTAAACACTATATTCAACTAGCTTTATACCCATTTGGTAGTTGGATAGGATAATCTTTGATTGGGTGTTACAAACAAAAGCAATATCCTTAACGGAAAACACTACATTCCAATCTGAAAAGCAATATCTAAAGTTCTAAACATGAGAAGTGTGCGTTGACAAACAATACGTGTTTATACCATTTGCTTTTGATACTTTTGGGTTTCTTGCATCTGAATCTTAGAGCTACCTAGTATAGTTCAGCGAGTCATGTTGGTAATGTTATGACCCCAAGAGCTAGGAACGTAGTTTTAACAGACTTAGTTTTGCTATCCAAAACGGTCTAGTGGCACAACTTGTTGTCCGTTTACCTTATATTTCGTTGTAAACTTTTGATGGTCTTGATTATTGATCGCAAGTAATTTGAAAACAACCAATAAACAATTTCCATCTTATAAACACATAATATTACTAATTAACTTTATATGTGTTACAATCTCTTTCGTTTTTTATTTCATATTAGCAAAGCTGCAGACCAAAGAAACGAAAGAAGTTTAGTATAGACTAGGTTAGAACCCATGTATTACACGGGCTTAAATAGTGAAAGCGATATAATTTATAAGTCTCTATATACCCTTCCTATATTTTTAAGTGTACGTTGAAACCGTAAACAATCATAACAATCTTATATAACGAAACATGTCCTTTTAAATAATAACTTATAATTATTATTATTATTATTATTATTATTATAATAATAAAAAGTACAGGGTATGTTACTTACAATAAAATAGAACATCTTTTAACAAATTTATAAATATTTTTTTGTATATAACATTTAATGTTTTACTTGTCATATTGTTATATTTATCAACGATCGATAGTTTAAGTCCAGATCTACTTTTCACTCTTGACAATGTCACGTACAACTAACCATGGCTAAAAACTTGATGCTTAAAAACAAACAACTCTAGATAGCGACTGACCTTCACTCTTATTTACAGTCATTGTAAAACAAACTGCGAGCAGAAAGTGTCTTCTTCAAAATTTAAATGGAACTTTTTTTTGTCCGAAGGTGTCAAAGAAATTATAGGGATTAAAGTTCTATATCCATTAAAGCTGACATATATGATATATGTTTCTATAACACGATTACCTTATGTTTCGTTGTAAACTTTTGATGGTCTTGAATTATTGATCGCGAGTAATTTGAAAACAGCCAATAAACAATTTCCATCTTATAAGCACATAATATTATTAATTAACTTTATATGTGTTATAATTTCTTTCGTCTTTTATTTCATATTAGCAAAGCTGCAGACCAAAGAAACGAAAGAAGTTTAGTATAGATAACCGGGTAGCCCAATGCCTCCTAATTGCTCTTTTTCACTTGTGACACCACTAATAAATCATTAATTGAACACTAAAGTTGGAATGGTTACTATATTGTGTCATGTCTAGTTTGGTCTTAGTTGGTGCTCTCGGATCTAATTTATGACTGCTTTGGGTTGATGTTTGGATCATGCTTTGGTGGGGTACGGATTGGAGTCCCATGGGGATGAATTCTATGACGGCTTGATCATAGGTTGCTCCTGCTTATCCTCCTATTAGCGTATGATTATTAACATTTTTCTGGTGTTGTTATGATATTAGTGATAGAGATATTTGGGTTGCTCTTCGGATTTGCTTGAGTCTTGGTGTTTGTTGACTGGAGTTTCATGGGGACAAACTCCGTGCCTACTTGATCATGGAGAGGTCTTAGTTGTCAGCTCCAAGTCTTTGTTCTAGTGATTGGTTGAAGCTTCATTGGGGGTTATTTGTGCGTCATGGTTCCGAGAGGACCTCAGGTGAACCCGGGTTACACCCTTTGTTGTTGCTATGTTTTGAAGACCTGTTTAGTTTTAGCTTCTAGTAGGGTAGGGCTAGATTAGTTTTTCTCTTTGCTTCGGGCCTTTGTGCCCTTGTTTGTTTCATTTGGTTTTTGTGATCCCCCCCCCCCCCTCCATGGTAGAACGCTTCAGGGGGGGGGGGGTGCGCTTGTTTCCAACACCTGGGGATGGGGTCTAGCTTGGGTCTTTGTCCAAGCAGTTCTCCATACCCTTTATTCGTTTTAATAAATGTTTACCAAGCGCACTGTTCTATTTCAAAAAATAATAATAATAATAATAATAATAATAATAATAATAATAATAATAATAATAATAATAATAATAATAATAATAATAATAATAAGTGTCAATATTTAACATAAATTATATTTCATTGATAACTTGAAAG
Organism: Deinandra increscens subsp. villosa; assembly: GCA_039602395.1. Classification (NCBI taxonomy): domain Eukaryota; kingdom Viridiplantae; phylum Streptophyta; class Magnoliopsida; order Asterales; family Asteraceae; genus Deinandra; species Deinandra increscens. Next base: position 69,628,757 of record JBCNJP010000025.1, read on the forward strand.
AGTACAATACATGAAACAAATTGACAACAAATAATGGATTATTGAAAGTTAAGCTAGGTCAAAGTCCTATGTGATACCAACTTGAGTCCCCGAATAACATTGTCTGTAACATGTATAAAATAAAAGGGTCAACTACGAATATATTATATAGCATAACATTTGAAAATCATCTGAACTGTGTCATATGCTAGAATAAGAGTGAAAGTATAACATGATAGAATAAATTGACAACTTGAAAGACAAAGCATAAACAACCCTTGTTGACATTGATTCCCTAATGTAACAACCCGGAGAAAAATGCTTAAATTAGAAGGAAATCTTTCAATTTCAAAAATAAAGATTTGTGCTTGTGAGGTCGATGGGGACCGCATAAGCATCCTGGTATCCCTTTACGGTCCGCAACCCAGGAATTCAACGGGTCGAGTGGCAACCCACCGGGCAGGGTCCGCACGTTTCTCTTTTGAGCGATAAGGACCGCAAAACCCTTCTGGTCAACCTTTACGATCCACATCGCTGGTGGGCGGCAAAAACAATGTTATGAGCCTATTTTCTCTCATTTCTCTCCATTATTACTTCATTCCAGAGCTCCTCAAGTGTTTGTGGATCCATTTTGAAGCTTGTTCTTCATAAGGTAAGCCTCCAAACTCATGTTTGAAGACTTTAATCATCCATTCCCTTGTAATCATCCATGAACCAGCCATGTTTTCATGTCCTACAACAACTGATGCATGTATTCTAGAGAGTGATCAGTAGCTTGTGGACTCAAGCAAGAGTTGTAACAAGGTAAGAAATGCTTATGCATAAAATCATCAAATTGAGGTTATATTCCATAACCAAACCCTAAGGATAGTGTTTAATGGTGCATGCAGTGGAGAATCTGAGTATTAGGGCTTGTGAGTGCTCTGTGGAAGACTTGGATCATCAAGTATTCGGTTGTACAACTTTTCAAGCACAATGTACATTTTAAATTATGCATGCAATGCATTATTTACTATTTTTGGCAAGTCTATGCCATGGGATAGGAAACCTGACTCGTCACAGTAGCCATAGGGGCCATAAATATGTGAGTTGAGCCTTGGTGGATTCCCGACAGTTGTACCTTTTGATTTTTGTGCATTAAACACTTGTACTTTTCATTTTTTGGAAAGTTTGGCTTTGGTCAAGGACCCCGGATCATTTCTGTAGCCTTAATGGCTACAAATATAATGGGTCAGTAGTGGAGAGACGGTTAATAAGCCATACATGTGTTTCTTTAGCCTCAATGTGCCAAATCTTTTAAATAGAAAGCTCGGGATTGGGATTTAATGTAATCTTAACTAACTTCCTAGACAAAACCCCTATGAACAATTGGATCAAAATTGCAAAATATACAAAATTCGCTAAACGACAAACTAGTCGTTGCGGACCACAGGAGGTTATTTTAATTCCTTATGGTCCGCAACGCAGACCTGTCCTGTTAGAAGCTTTCTGACCTTCATGCGGACTGCGAGACATTCACTTTAGAGGCATACGGTCCGCATCACTTTGTTCACAGAAACATATTTGTTTCAAATATGATGTTTTGCTCGATCTTGTGAAACCAAAACCGTACAGGATTGTGAGTAGGGGGGTTGTTTCATCATAATGACGTTATTATACACTTGGTTACCCCGATGATCTCTCCCAGTTCCTCATGTTCACAATTGATCCGTTATGAGCAACGTATACGTATATTCTGTTTGAACACTAAAACGAGCTATTTGGTTAGCTTATTATATTCTAATCATATACCATGGTACCACACTATATTTAAGTTGTTTGCATCAGTGACAGCGGTATTCTCACGCTAGCCTTTCTAACCCTAATTTGACACAAAAGTTTTTCTCATAACTGTGAGTCCTCTGTCTTTCCCGTTACTTTTAAATAAATGTTTTGGGGTGCATATGAACTTGTTAACTGTTTTAATATATTACTTGTGTCGTTGATATGTGTGTTATATCAGTTTTGATTATCTAGTCATTATCACTGGGAGTCTCTTTTATAGAGTCTTGGGTCATTTAGGTACGTGCTTTACCACGGAACATATAGGTAGCTATAACGACCGGTATAGTGGACAAGGGGTTCCATATTCATCAGGTTCTCTAATATTAGGTTATTAGGGAGAGTATGGCTTATATGTTTTTTTCGGAAGAGAAGTTCCTAACGTATGCATATTTATCTCTGATGGGTGATTGACCTTAGGTGGATTATATATTCATAACAGGCACAGGTGATTGAAAACTGTTTATTAACAATGAGTTACTAGATACGGTTCACCAATTACTATTGTTGTTAACTGTTTTTGGTTCATATTTATTTTAGATTGATTATATTAGTTTTAATTTTTATAGTAGTTCGAGATATGGGGATTGAACATCTTTTCCTTTTTTTTTCTTTTCTAAGTGTGGTTTAGATTATACCATTATCATCAAATAAAACCACAAAATCCTATATGTCGTAGTGATAAAAGTAATGGCTAAGACTTCGACCCGGTGACAACCCAAGGTTTGAACCTCGCGGGATTGAACATCTTTTCCTTTTTTTTCTTTTCTAAGTGTGGTTTAGATTATACCATTATCATCAAATAAAACCACAAAATCCTATATGTCGTAGTGATAAAAGTAATGGCTAAGACTTCGACCCGGTGACAACCCAAGGTTTGAACCTCGCTTACTTTTTTTTTCTCTCCATTTTCTAGATTAATTTTTTTTTCTTTCTCCATTTTCCATATTTAATATCTTATTTTCTTCTATTTGAGCCTAACATGTTAAACAAACCTTATGTGGCGTATTGATTGTTCCTTGTCTTGTAAAAGTTTAGGCCACAGGTTCTTTTTCTTAACGTCCGGGTTCGAACCCTACGAGTTTTAAGAATTTAATTTTTTTTCTTTATTTTTTTAAATATACATTCTCGTCACAATTGTAGATTTGATTCTTCTCTTTCTCAAATTATTTGGTTATGCAATTCCATGCAATTTATAAATTGTGTTGTTACGACATTTCATAACGTGTTCTAACATTTTTTTCCTTTTTTAGTGTTCTTTTGTTACTTCAATTTACCAATTCGTTTTTTAACAAAGGTCACATTTCCATACGAAGCTGCATTTGAATCATTTTTTATTGAATTGTTTTCTTAGGTTCTTCAAACTGTTGGTTATGCATTATCGATTGTTTGGCGCACAACGTGTGCCTTACTTAAAGTATAAATACTAATAACTGCTTGAAAAAAAAATTGTTCACTTTCTTTGTCAAACGTCATATTTTTTCTTTGTACACTTATATAATAAATATTTCGCCTAACAAATTAAAAGAAATATTGTTTCATACTAAAACTGATGCAACGTGAGAACTGGATTTAAAACTACTTTATTTACGACTTTGTATAAAAAATAAATGAAATTCATCTTTGTATAAACATTAACACTTGAAGATTTTGTATAAAAAAGAATAAATAAATGAAATTTGTCGCATGATCTCACTGTTACCCAATGTAACGGGCGGGTTCAAAAATCTTGTTATATTTAAAATAGATATGAGTTAATAATTAAGGTTACGTCTACCTATCTTCTTTATGTTATATATAACTTTTTTTAGGGCACACTAATCTTATTCTTAAAGAGTGATGGATCCATAATCATTTGTTAGTGAAGGCAAAAAATAAATCATGTTATAGAGGGTCGAGTCAATATATGGCAGATCAAAAAAACTTGAAGTCAACGGTGGCAAAAAAGCCAAAGAATATTAGCCAAATTTAGTGCAAAAATAAGATTTTCAACAGGACATAAGCTTATAAGTATTAAAGGATCTAACCTCATAACCATAACTTATTATGTATCAAAAAGATTACTAATAGAGTTAAAATCATTAAACTCTATTCTTTTAAAATATATATATATATATATATATATATATATATATATATATAGGTAAAAGATCAATGTAGACCCCTTGTTTTTTGTAGACCCGGTAGACCCCAAAAATAACCATTGGATTAGGCTCAAGTGCAATATAGTCTACAAAGCTGAAATGAGTAGATCCTAACACGAGAAGCCAATTGAATTGAGAGTAAACATTTTGATTATATTGAGGAACCCAAATGATTACAATCTAAGAACTCAATTAAAGAAGGAGATGAGAAGATGAGATCAGAGAAACGATAAGATGGGAAGAAGAACACACAATCTATTATCTTTCTTACCCTGGTCTTCTCTTACTCTCTTTCTTGTAATATAAGGTGACTTTAACTTGGGCCTTTACTAATTTTTGAATGGGCTACTTGGTTGGGTCTCTTATTGTCTTTAAATAAGTCGGGCTCCTCTTTAGAGTTCATAACAAACGCTAAAATTAAGAATCAAAATAGTTTGTATGTATAAAATCGAGTTCCAAATTAGTGAGTTAGTCATTTTATCAACACAAAAAAGGCACAAATTTTTTTTGGTAATAAAAACATTATCTTTGATAAGAAATAGTTAAGAAAATAATCCTTTCAATCAAATGGATATAGAAAATACAAAATGTATATAATTAGCTCAGTAGAAAAATAACAAAACTCATTATTCATCTACTTAATCGTTACATTTATGTTCTTATCAAATCTATCTAAGAGAAAATAGCCTCTACCAATCATTACATTTATGCTCTTATAGATATCCCCACTAGCTAAATATTAATCATTAAATATTGTCATCAAACTTAAGTCTTTTTCGTCTGCATTTGCTAAGAAAATAAAACGTATGATTGACGAACATAAATAACACAAGAGACCAATTGAAAAAGCAATACTAAAACACTATATGTAGTTTAAGAAATAAATCTAAAAGTATAAATACAGCGGCTCTTATCGGTTCAACCCAATCTGGTTTCGGGTTATTAGGTTGGGGTTTGTTGAGTTTCAAGTTATTTGGATCGGGTTAGTCGGATTTTAAACAAACACACTTTTCAATAGCAATGCTTTTGATGTTCTGCTTTTTTTCTATAATAAAATACTTAAATGTCGCAAGGGATTCTAAACATATACTCTAAATCTGTGAATTTGAAGTTAAGACTAAAATATTAGTTGAGACAAATAAAACAAGTGCTCTTAAGCTTGAGCCTAAGAAAATAGATACATCAAATCTCCATATTAACTTGTACATAAAAATAAAACAACTGAACTTGAAAGTTGAGAAGAAAAAAATAATTGAAATGCTTTTTCATACACTTGCGTTTTTAAACATTGGGCCTTAAAATTTTAACCCACAGATATCACTCTTTGGGTTATTCGGTATAACCCACAAACCCATTTTTTAGAAAAAAATCAACCCAAAACTATCTACATTTGGGTTTGTCTAAGTTAACCAGATTAATTGCTCTATTAGACCCAAGCTTAATATAACCAGATTAATTGCTCTATTAGACCCAACCTTAATATAACCAGATTAAATGCTCTATTAGACCCAACCTTAATTACCCTATTCGGGAGGTTGGGTCGGATTAATCAAGTTCGAGTATTTTCCACACCGCTAGATACACCACACAAAACTTTAGAAGACAACTACTAAAGTAATATTTTACCACGCTTAATACACCACCCAAAACTTTATAATTCCCTGACTTACTTAATGATATTAAATGGTTTGTAGTTTAACGGTATCAAGATGTGTATTAAAAGTCTTAGTGCTAAGTGCTGGAGTACTTCGTGACGAGAAGCCATGAAATAGGGGTCTCCCCTCCATTCTCTCCCAACCAAATGGCACACTTTCAAAACATGTTCAGTCAGTTTTAGGATGAGCTCCAGCTCAAACACATTTAGCTAACCGTTATCTTTACAAAAAAAAAAAAAAAAAAAAAAACTTTGAAAAAAATATACACTACTTATGTCTTAATAACCTAAACAAATTAAAGCTTTAACAATGAAAGAAAAATGAGGAAGGTTTTATAGTTTAAAAGTAACTGTTTTGTACATGTTTCATATTACCTAGTTTTTATGAGGAAGGTTTTATAGTTTAAAAGCAACTGTTTTGACTATTGAAGCCTCTATGGATATAATATGTAAGTCTGCCAAAACAGACGGGTCGGACGGCAAACCGGGTTCGGGTCAAAATGTAAATTATCAATGATGTATTAGAACTATTAGCGCGCAACTTAACTTAAAAACCAAGATCTAACAATACGCGATAGCCGGTGAAATCCTAGCAAAAACATAACAACATATTTATGCAACTTACTACTACCAAAACAAGCACTAACCTCACTTCCTCTTCATTTTACCAACCTTCTCAAGAACCTCTTGCATCCCTCCTTCCAGACTTGCCTTCACATCACCACTCATTTCGCCTTCTGCGCACCTCTGCACGATCTCGATCATCGATTCCAGCTTCTGCTCGATAAACACGAGGTCCGATGGGCCCTTATCGTTTTTCTTTCGATTTTTCTGGCTGTTGGAACCTAGGCTCCGCTTGATGAACTCGAGGTCTGATGTGTCCCGGGCAGTTTTCTTTTGATCTGTCTGGTGGCTGGAAAGCCTGGATTCTTCTCCAAAGACGGAGTTTCGGTAGCATGAAATGAAATCGGTGACTGCAGGGAGATCGTTCCCCGTAAAAGACGTGGGATCGAGGGCAACACGTAACAGCTTGTTAAACACCTGGCTCACGTTCACAGAAGCATCGACCGTCTTCTGTTCTTCTTGAGGATCGGACTCTTCGGGTGCGCCTTTCTTAGGGTCGACTTTTGATTCTTTAAACGAACCTGAGCCTGAACCTGAACCTGAACCTGAACCAAAGACCGAATGCTTTCCTCCTACAACAGGACTCAAGTAAGGAGGCGAAAGATATTTACTCTTCTTCCTTTGCCTTGGTGAGATAGTTTCTTCAACACCACCACCACCACCGCCACTTTCATCATCACTTTCGGGTGATACCGAGACCACCAACGCCTTCCTTTTCCTCCTGCCAGAACCTCCATTCGTGGAAGTTTTCGTTTTCTTGATTTCAGCTTCATCCTCTCTCAACAAGTCGGCCACCCTCTTCTTTTTCCTCGTTTGATAAAGCGTATCATCACCGTTATCTATGCTTTCCGAAGAGGCGTTGTAATCAGAATCAGCACCGAGGCCCTCCCCGCTTCTCGTCTCATCTTCAAGACCTTCAATGAGTTCTGGATCCTGGTATCTCGCCAACAAGTAACCGCCTTTTGTTCCATAGAACGCATTCAAGCAACTTTTAAGTAAAACGAGCTCAAGCTCGGGTAGTCTTGTACCAGGGAGCATTGCAGCAGAAGCTTTCAGGTTTAAAACAAGATCAACCGGCTCTAATCGGTCCATCAAGGCCTTGATCGTGTTCCCTTTTGGCACGGGCACTCCTTTCTTAATCCCTCGGTTCACCACTCCAGAACAAACTCGATCGCCAGTTTGACATTTACACATCAATTCTGCCTCCACAAGCCTGCTAACTTCTTCCAGAGCCATCTGAACAGCACTCACAAACTTCTTGGAATCGCTCTGATTCGACAGTTCTGTGAAGTGATCGATAAAGGGTTTCAACTGTGATGCAGAACACCAAGAAAACGACCCGTCTCCAAAAAAGGCAACCAAGAGTCGGCCTTTCTGTTTCGATCTAGCTGCGTTTGCAGATGCATCAAACGGGTCGTATATCTGCCCCGGCCACCATGTGTGACTCTTGATTTTTCCCCACACGAAATCACCTACAACAAAACCATGATCTTCTTCTTCTTTGGTTTCGCCTTCTTCCCCGTTGAATTCTCCTTTCTTTTCTGCTAACTTGCCCGCATTATCTCCCCTAATCTCAACATTTTCCTTCTCATTCGTGTTCATTTCGTCCTCCCATTCAAAGATTTTCATTACATCTTCATTGTTCTTATCTTCTTCAACTGGTAAACCGATCTCCATCGGATCCCCACTCGCATTTTCGCCTAAAAAAGCCGCATTGCTATTGCTCTCAGATGTTCCATTCACACTCCAATTTACATCCATACCATCATCACCCAAATCTACAAGAACCTTTTCTTTCTCATTCAAAATCACCTCATTCTCTTCCCCTTGCCCTTGATTCTTCACAAACTCATCATCTTTATCATCTTGAATCATCTTAACAACCGAAATCTCGGTTTTTTCGACTAATGTAGTTTTTACAACTTCCAACCCCAAATCACCACCAACTGTTTCCTCTAAACCATGTTTCAATATTGCCTGAGAATCATCATTCGGTTGAGAATTTGTGGAAACCCCAGTTAGGGTTTCATCTGTCTTCTTCTTCCCTTCAAAAATTTCCATTTCTGGAACAATCCAAGAAAAGAAAAGAAATCAAGATTTACCCCAAAACTTCGGAACAAGGGTTTCAGGAGACGAAAATAATTTAAAAATCGGAAGTTAAACAAAAAGATTCGAGAAACCCATCAATAAAAAACCCAACTTTCAGGGTTTTCACAACCGCCGCCATTGACACCTAAAAGCTTGCTATTAGTTGAAACCAGTCAAAACCCACTGACAACCCCACTTAAAATTAACGAAATCAAAGCAGAAATCATATGGGTTTTGCACAGATTTCATGAGAATCTGCACGAAACCCTAAATTAACGAATACGAGCATAATCAAAATGATTAGGAGGAAGAAATACCTGTTTGAAAGTGGAATCTTTAGCTCATGAGAGAAGAAGCTCGCTTGAAAGGTATGATTTGAGTGAATTTTAATCACTATCAAGTAGGTGGGTTTTATTACTACTGTTCTGAATTCTGAAAGCTGGAGAAATAATGATATAAAAGAAATGTTTACTGAGAAAGAAAATCGAAAAATAAAGAATAAATGAAAATTATGGGGTTAATGGCAAACTGTAGACAAGGGGAAGATTACGGTCACCTAGCGGTGATTCTTTTTCATGCTTTTTATACAAAGGTATACAGTATAGTATACAGCGTGCCAGTTTATAGAATAAAAAGTACATTTGATTCTCTTGGTGGTACAAGTAGAAAAGGTGTGTTTTGAAACGGATTTACCGGAAATAGATATTCTATCTGTTCGGGTATACCGTAAATGCGACCACGGGACGGGATACTGAGTGTAATTTTCGTTATAAAAAGTTTAAAACAAAAATCAAACGGTTAGAACTGAAAACTGAACCGTATCAAAACCGTTGCTAATGGTTTGGTTTAGTTCTGAATTCACAGTTTGAAATTTATTGAAACTCTATATATATATACATGACATGTAAAACAGAAAAAGAAAAGATACCACAAATACATAAAACAAACTACATAAAAACAATTGTTCAAAAAATGTATAGAACAAGATATCTAGAATAACTAGTTATTCAAATACACCTAAAAAAAAGTTTGAATAGGGAATCAACACTTGTTTATTCTTTTTATTTTTAATACATTTGGTTGTCTAACTCCAAAGGCTGTAGAACTTTGAATACGGTTCAGTGGTTTGTGTATTGTAATTTGTCGACCTTTAAGACTCAAAGTTTTATTTTTAGTAGAAGTGGTTTTACTATCTAAAAGGGATTACAGCGTAACTTTTTATCCGCTTACCCGTCGCTTCTTTCTAAAAATATTGGATCTTGTTTTAGTGAAAAGGTTTTTAAAGAGAAAAAATATAAAATATAAAAAATAGTCTAATTTTAAAACTTAACATTTGCATAAAACCCATTGATAACTTTTTCAAAACACAACAACGTGAATCATAAACAGACCACTGAAGACCGAAACATTTCAGTCAAAATCAAAGACTAGATTAAAGAATAAAAGTTTTAACGCAATCACTAGGAAATTAATAAGAGTTAATTGCATATTTGGTACTTGGGATTTGGGCAAAATTGCATAAACCTTTAAAATTTAACTTTTTTGCATAGAGCTTTGTGGTATTAGTTTATTGCAAATTCAGTACAAATCACTAAGTGCGTTAGAGAAGTTCTGTTAAGTCCAGGGTTATTTAGTCGTTTTAACTAAGGTATAACTTTTTAATACAAGGTATAATCTCTTAACTAGCCAATTACCCAAGGTAGATACCTGGAATTTTTAATACAAAAAAAAATGTAACAAAAACATGTATGCAAAAGGTGCAATAAATAACAACTTTTAGAGATCAGTAGATACTGAGAAACATGGAAAATACAATATAAAATAGGTTTAAACAATATCACTAATACATAACAAAACAAACTTAAGAAGCAATCATCACCAAACATGAAATCAAATATTCACCAGCATCAATGAACACGTGATCATAATCCAATAGTACATTATGTATTTAAAATTATCCAAATTACAAATAGAAAACATACCCTTCTATAGAACGCATCGAAACGGGTTAAGTTGGACCGAAACACTCTCCGTTCAATCTTTTTAATGGAAATTTAGTGCGTAAAATATGATTACAAAAATTATATTCTTTAGAAACAATCTTATACTCTAATAAAATGAGGAAGTTATACAGTAGTTGCTACTATCAACTTGAGACACATAATTATGTGCAAAATACCCTTCAATAAAAAGAGGGAAAAGAACAATTATTAATTCTTATCAAGTCAAATCATAATCAGCCGTATAATTAAATGACCAAGGGCATTTGTCCCAATGGTACGGGGATGAAGGTTAGAGCTTGGGGACCTTGAGGTCTCAAGTTCAAACCTCGACTCAAGGGGTTTTTCTCAAGCTGGTGAGTTTCCTCCTTGATGGTGTTCCTGTGTGAGCCGAGTGTCAAAATCAGTATGGACGGTTGCAATCCCGTCTCAGAAAGGGGCTAACTCGGGTATTGGAGATTTGAGGAGTAGTTCCAAACGCCGTTCAAAAAAAAAAATTAAATGACGATGATAAGTACCTTCTTGGAATCTTGGTAGAACATGTTCACATTCATTGATATACATGTTTGTTTAATTCCATGCTGAAGCAAACTACATGAAAACCTGCACCAACCAAGAAAATTTAACATTTTTTCAAGATTGTGCACAAAAGTAATTATTGTGATTTGAAAATCAGAATCAAATAATTAGATAGTTCAATCTATCTAGCAATTTCACACTTATCTTAATTTAACGGTTCTCTAACAACAATTTCTTACATGCTTCTCCAGATCATATTAAATTGACTCAAAATAACCATGACAAAAAAAACACAACTGTTACCTATTTTATACAAATAGTCAGAAATAAAGAATTCATGATACTAAATATAAAGGGTGTTGGGAATTACCCTATGTTTATTGTGGTTTCCATTTGATCGCCTGTTAAAACTCATATCTTAAGATCAGCTTGTGCCAATTTATCAATACATTGAGGCACCTATACAAGAAAAAAGAAAGTTAAATTAGAAGTAATAATTAAAAAAAAATAACATCACAGCTGATAGATTGGACTTCGAAGTAAAAAGTGATTATAAGAAAAAAAAAACTTGATGGATGAATGAATAATAGAAAACTTGAATATATCGAACTGACAATATGCAAATTTATTCTACTTCATCCCAAGATCTTTGCTCACACCTAAAAAACTAATAATAAACCAACATATCTATATGAAAGAACAACTCTATTATTAAGCTGAAATGTAAGCCTTTAAAAGTAAGATAAACCTTCTAATTCTTCACATGAATGTCCTGTTTGAAGGTCCCTAACCAGTTTTACAAATTCTTTCTTGAGACTCCTTAAGTACAAGTACAAATTCACCAATTTCTACAATATGACAGTAATTAGATAACAAAAAAGAAGATAAATTCAGTGTTATATAAATCTACAAAAAAAGCCACACAAATTCACAAGATCAATCGGAATATTTAGACCTAAAAAAACTATATGAAACAACAACCTAGAACCTGCCACGAAAAGGACATACAATCAGAATATTTAGAAGAAAAAAAAACCTTTAGATGTGATAAAGATCATCAACGAAACTTCCTATTACCGATGTCAAATTCAAAAAACAAGAAATATAACCAATGAAACTTGGTAACTTAAGTTTAGGTTGTGTTTGTCGCACTAGCTGAAAAAGCTAGCTGCTAAGCTGATAAGCTAGTTGAAAAGCTAGCTGCTAGCTGATAAACTATAAGCGAGCTGATAAAAAATAACGTTTGGTAAAAACTAGCTGATAAACTAGGTGAAATATATAAAATGACATAAAAGTACATGTCATATATATAAATAAATGTATTTATTTATAAGTTAGGGAAGATTAAAACTGGAAATATTATAAAAGCTAGTTGAAACGCTACTCCAACTAGCTTTTCAAAAGCTAGCTTATAAGCTAGCTTATGACGCACCAAACACAGCCTAAACTCTTGTCTATGCTTGATAAGATTCAAAGTCTAATAGTTTTAACTTTTGATCTATTAGCACCTGAACTTACCTTATAAATAAATACATCTAAAATTGTGTCTTTGAGTTTACCAAACAATTGAACATCTAACATTTTGACTTTTAACCTTATTGTTTTCAAACCAGATCCAATTATGCCTACAACAATCAAAGCAAGGCAAGAAAAATACCTTAATTGGTTTTTAAAATCATCAAAAATTAACTAAAACCTTTCAACCATCGCAACCATAAAGGGCATAATCATCGTAGATTTATATCCATAAACAAGAAAATCCCAAATTTCAAATATTAAAATCTTCAATTGAAGAATATTTGAGTTGTTTACCTTCTTAATGAAAATCACATTCGAGTCTCATTTGTATTTCACTCTCTAGGTAAAGTTCTAGTACAAACCAATATTATTGTAAGAACTTAAGAACTAATGTAAGAACCATTAAATTTCAATTAAATGAAGGTTATTTAGATAATTTTTATGTTTCTTCTTCTTTTTTCCTTCATGTCTATACACATAATGACAACTTAACGACCTAAAAAAAACAAAAAACTAAGCAAAAATCGTTTTTTTTATAAGCCCGACTATGTTGCATATATGCAACATATGAAAACATATAATGTTGCACATATGCAACATATGAAACATATAATGTTGCATATATGCAACATGGTATGTTGCATATACAACATATGAAACATACCATGTTGCACATATGAAACATATAATGTTGCATTTATGCAACATGTGAAACATACCATGTTGCATATATGCAACATTGAGCATATATGCAACATTTTATGTTTCATATGTTGCATATATGCAACATAATCGGACAGGCAAAAAAAAAAACAAAAAAAAAACTTATTTTTAAGTCATCGGGTGGATATGGGTGGATATATGTGAAATTAAATTTAAAAAAAAATATTTCAAATTACCCAAAAAACTTTATTTGAAATAATTTTCCCTTAGTTCTTACAAATTTGTACAATAGAATGTAGTGGAGGAATTAAAAAGAAATGACAAAATTACTTAATTATCCCTCATTTAAGTTGGTTCTTAAATTCTTACAATAGATAATGGTTCTTACATGAACTTTACCCTTCACTCTATAATACACAAAAATATACAAGCCTTTTATCAAACGGTTTCATGAATGTGAATAGTACAATGATTTCTAAGATTAATACCTTTTGTGCAATCTTTGGTATGAAAAGTCTTTTGTGATAGATCAGCACTTTGTGAAGCAGCATGAGGTTGTTTTATAAGAAAATTGAAGCCTCCCCTCAAGCTTAACCTACTTTAATTTTATCAGCTCTAAATCAATTTTTCCTGAAAAGAATTAGGCTCCAAAATAAATAATCAGATTTAAATAAAACACCTAGGCATTGTTAACTTTAATCAACTAATTATTCTAATAACCGATTTTGATTCTGATTCTGATTAAATTAAACCACATATCGTTCAGTCGGTGACCTAATTTTGGGTGAAGTTGCAATTTGCCAAAAAATATTAGCACCTGGTAAAAACATAAACACGAGAAATCTCTTGAAACTGAAGAAGGTCGTAGCAGATTGATTAATGGTTAATCAAGTGGATTAACGGATTAACCCAAATCAAAGAACCAAATAAAATTGGAAACAAAGAACCGATTTTCTTCAAACCCTCTTGAATCAAATAAAATCGGTGCAAAATTAGGATGAATGATCTTTCAAGAACCCTAAATTGGAAAAATAGAACCGATTTTTTAAAAACAAAATCGATTGAGGGTTCAGAATCAGAAATACATGCCTAAATCTGTTATGATGATAATGGTGGTCGGATACAAAAACTCAAATCAAAACAAATCAAACTCAATCGTGACTCTTCACACATAAGAACGTGAGAGAGATGGAAACCATATCGACTATGGGAATCTGATTATGATTAGGTTCCCTACTAGTTTTTTGTTACCGAACGACGGGTTATAAAAAAGTAGATGGGTCAAATTCGGATCCACAAGCTCCGCGTGTTATATAGTTTGTTGAATTTTTAAAAATCTAAGAAATTGACTGAGAAATTGACATATAAGATATTGCCACCGGAACGTCAAGTTGAGTTCCAAATCAGCCAACTATAGGAGCTTCTTGACAAAGGTTCATCAAACCTAGTTTATCGTCATGGGAGCACCTGTACTATTTGTGAAAAAGCAGGATGGGTCAATGCGTATGTGCATTGACTACCACGACCTCAACTGAGAGACTGTCAATAACATATATCCTCTACCCATGATTGATGATCTATTTGATCAACTACAAGGAGCAAGCTACGTTTCAAAGATCGAAATGAGATTGGGTTACCATCAAGTGAGAGTTCAGGAAGATATCCCTAGGACGACATTCAGGACAAGGTACGGGCATTACGAATTCACCGTCATGCCATTTGGGTTGATAAATGTGCTTGTTGTGTTCATGGATTTAATGAACCATGTGTGCAAACCATACCTTGACAAGTTTGTAATCATTTTCATTGACGACATTCTGATTTACTCACGAACTGAGGAAGACCACGAGGAGCACCTGAGGAAGATGTTGGAGTTGCTACGCGAAGAGAAACTTTACGCAAAGTTCTCCATGTGTAATTTTTGGTTTGCGAGATGTGCAATTCTTGGGTTACGTGATGAGTGGTGGCATTCAAGTAGACCCAGGAAAGGTAGAAGCAGTGTTGAATGATAACGGATGTGGTGTTCTGCTTTCAAAACCTAAATAACCTAGGTAGCTAGGGTAAGTAGGTTATCGAATCCAGAGGAGTATGTGGAAAGTGTTTGGTTTTAACGACTAATTAAATTAAATATTGTTCTATGGATAGTCAAGAGGGTATTATGAATAATTATTGTGACTATCCATGTTCCTAACTCCCTTTTATCATTATGTTGTATTCATGTTCAGCCCTATAAATAGTGGCTTTTCTATAAGGTGTAATGTAGATGAATACTATGAGTTAGATCAACTTCTTCACTCTCTTTCTCTCGCTTCATGATCTCATTATTCATAATTAAGATCAATATAACATCAACTAATCATCATATATGTGTTATAAGATACATGAGAAATCAACTCTTCCATCCTCACAAGATTCGAGATTTTTATAAAAATGAATTCTTGTACCATATTTTTCAGCAGTGCTGCTGTAATGGTCCTTTTTGACCCCTCTAAGAATTTTTCTAGCATTCCATGTTCAAAGATGAAAGGTAGTACACTGAAAGACCTTTCTAGACGTATATGGCACACCTTCTAACGATTTTTCTATGATTTTATACATCATTTTTAAAAACAGGACAACAGCTACATTTATTTCCAAACAGCTTGCTGGAAAATTAAATGGCCATGTTGGTGTGTCGTTTTGACCCATTATAAGTCAAAATCAGCTTCTAGTGATCAAACACGAAACATAGTATTCACAACAAGCTTTTCGACCGTATATCATACATCCCAAACGGATATACGAGTGATCTTATACAACACTTTCAAAATAGCCTGACAACTAGATTTTTTATCACTTTTATGGTTTTACATCATTCCATTTAACACATTATATAAGCATGGATTTCACATTTTATGCATGTTCCTATTTCATGATTCTTAGTAGTGTAACATTGCTACATTTAGTCATGAATCCACACAATAAATCTCACTTAGGCATTCTATCGAACACCTTGTGGCATACATATATGCATACACATAACCCCATCCCTTGAATCTCCAATTAACCATTTAACCTAGCGTTGGTGAAATCCATCACCAACCCATCATCAATTCATCATATAATACCATATTCAAGCAAGAATTTAACTAATGCAAGCAATTTCACCCACTCTCTTAAGTGGTCATCAAGCATGGAGGTTCAAGTAGGGGAAATTGGTGACTACTTCACCAATTGTTACACAAGATGTAAAACTATGCAACATATAAGGTTTCTAGCATCATAAGACTTATAAAACATCAATCGATTTGCAGATTTGAGACCCCTAAATTCGTGACCTACGCATGCATTTTAATGGGGTTTTCACTTACTTGTTGCAAGGATGAAATTAGAGGAAGAATCACACTTCCAATTCCTAGTTCTTAGCCAAAATCGCAGCCTTTAGCCTTGGAATTGCAGAATATTAAGTTGGAGAAGAAGAAGGAGGGTGAGGTTGATGTCCAGGTCGTGATTCACGACCTCCTCCCTCTTCCCTTCTATTTTGACTAATCCAACTTTTAGGTATTTACCTATTTGGCCCCTTAAGTTTTCAGCCCTTTATCTACCGTTAACTAAAACGTCAAATAAGAAAAATGACCCTATTGTTCTTAAATAGGCAACTCTAGCAATAAGTAATTATTTTGGCTATGAAAATTTCATTTAGCTAGACGTTAACGGGAACTTTAATTATTAAAATTTTGGGATGTTACAGATTTTGAGACACATAAGTATATGACTAGGATATAATTTTTATG
>JBCNJP010000025.1:69646039-69709589 GCA_039602395.1 Deinandra increscens subsp. villosa
CCATATCATATCACATGGTTGTCAAATGAATGGACTTTCTTCGATTCATACAATAACTGAATGGACCATGAATGTTCCATAAGTTGGTTGCTACTCGTAGTGGTGAAAACACAAAAACGGTTTGAGATAAAAAAAAAAAGCCGATTCGGTTTAGAACCGGTTCAGTTAACACGCTTCAAGTCTATAGCTATAATTTTTTCGATGAAAATTAACATATATTGCTAGATGATGAGAATGATGATGAAAATGTCTGCGTCTCCACAAAAATGTGATTATTGTGGGGAATTTTCGTAGTGGAATTATTATCGATCAAATGGACAAAACTTGGATTATTAAAATCATATTTTTCTTTTTTTTGATAGCTTTTTCTTTATTTTCTAAATTTATTTCAAATTGAATAAAATAATATTAAAATTAAAAGTGAGGGATTGAATAAGTGAAAGGATGATATCGTGATTAGAACTAAGGGGGGTGTGGGGTGATGATGTGGCGCTGAGTTGGCAGAAAAAAGTGACAGGAGGTAAAAGTGACATCAATGTATTGTGTTTATCCTAAACACACCATAAAGTTCAGATCTTGATCATGCAAAATCATGGAACAAGAAGGAAAACTCACCAAAATCAAAAGGGGATGAAGAAAGGTGATGAACAAGGCTTGAATCTCCCAAAATAAGCTCCAAATCCAAGATTTGATGAAGAATGGATGAAGATCAAATTTTTCCAGACGTTTTTAGGTGTTTAGGGTGAGTGAAATAAGGAACATGGGGGCTAAGGATGTTTAAATAGGGAAAATTAGGGTTTGCTGAAAAACACAAAACAAGCGTATCACATAAAATGAAGGTGATGTTTTAGGCGATACGCCAAGAACCTCCCTAATGGGTATTTTACCCGATTCCTCGATTGAGTAATTACCAAATCAATAGGTTGATTTTGCTTAAATCCCCCCAATTTCTTTTCAGGATCCATTTGTTTCGAATCATCAAACACAGTATTATCAGGCGGGATTTGTGAAGTAGGAGACGTCATAGCGTCGGCGAGAAGCTGAGAAAACGATCGGCAATCGACCTCGGGGTAATGGTTGGAGAAGAAATTCGAAACGAGTCACCAGACTAGGGCTGAAACCTAGTCCATGACCACTAGCGAACATGTATTCGAAAGAAGATTGTGGTGGTAGTGCAATCATCGTTGGAACTCACCGCTGTTGTTGTGGTGGTGGTGAACCGTGAACCTCCGTTTGTCTCTGCCAGTCTAGGGGTGTTCAAAAAATCCAAAATTTAAATAAAACCGAAAACCGTATTGTATATGAAATCGAAAAAACCGAATTCCTTATTCGATTTCGAATATAGTTAAAAACTTTAAACGATTTATTCGGGTTATTCGGATATCCAATTTATTCAGATAAAATATGATTTATATTATATATATATATATATATATATATATATATGTGTGTGTGTGTGTTTAAAGAAATATAAATTATATTATTTAAATTTTAAAATAATTTATTCGGATAAACCGAATTCGATTTATTCAGATTGAAACGATTTATTCGGATAAACTAAATCCAATCCGAATTGAATTTGGATCGGATAAGATAAGTACTGAATTCAGATCGGTTCGGACTCAGATATGTAAAAATCATATAATAATAAATCATATCGAATAAATTGTAATCCGATTCGATGAACACCCTATCCACCGCCAAAAGGGGTAATTTAGTCCTTTCGTAAAACCGAAGGCGGATCTAGTTAATTGCCACCGGGTTCACAGGAACCCAGTGACTTTCGATTTTTTAGTGTAAATATGTATATAATACTAGGAGTGAATCCATATATTTAAAGCGAGTGAATCCTAATAACAAAAATCCATTTAGCTCAACTGGCTCACGGCATCCTTATCTGGGCGTGTAGTCCCAGGTTCGAAACCCTTTTATTCCTGTTTTTTAAATTTGGTTTAATTTGCACCTCTATTTGGTTGGAGAAAATTACTCATCTCCTGTTTTGGTTAAATAACCTTAATTCCCAATTTATAATCAAACTATCATTTCTCCTAGTAGTTAAGACACTCATAAGACTTTTAACATACAGGTCGCAAGTTCTATCCTTTTGGCCAGCGATTTTTTTTCCTGTCGCCTATACCTAAATGTTTCAAAAGTTTATATAAGTATTGATAATATATCACTCAGCCAGGTTTATACTCGTTGGAAAATTAAGAGATTAATCATATTATTTATCGTCTAGTTTATATATATTTATATATCTGTGAAATGTATATATCTCTATATATATAAATATTGAACACATATTGGCATTGTGTTCTCTAATTATTATAATGTTCGTATTGTCAATCTTAATCGACCTGAACCCACCCGACCCGAACCGACCAAATAAAAAAATTTAATTTATAGTTGTTTGAATTCCGATCACCATAAAATTAGTGAACCCAGTAAAAAAAATTCCTGGATCCGCCACTGACTCTAACTGCTATTAATTTTTTGATAGTAAATAATGTCTTAATATTTCTTCTTGTTATATGATTTAAACTCTAGAAATAAACTGGTAATCACAATTTTTATCAAATATTTGATGGTTCAAAAGCTTGCACCATTTGACATTTTTTTCTAGAGAGAGTCACCATCATTGCCCACTTTTTGTGTTTACACTTATCTAAGGATTCCCTCACGCATTAAGCCATCACATGTCTTCTTCGCACTAACCAGCAATTGCCACCATTTCAAGATTCATTCACAGAAATAGGGTTTTCTGGTTTTCAATCTTTCTTCTTCTTTTTAGGGTTTAGTTCCAGCTACTGAGCCAAAAGGCGGGTTCTTCAAGGTCCAAGGTAGGTGAAACTGAAAAAAAATTGGGATTTAATCTGATTTTGTCATTATGCATCTACTATTATTGAACAAGAATCGGTGGTTTGTGTTTAGAATCGTCTTTTAGCTTAATCCAGCATGACCCACTTATAAATCATCTTCTGAATTTGGTTACATCTGACCGGAAAGTTTTGACCTTTTTGGATTTTAGCTTCTGGGTATGAATCTTTCACCAAAAATATGAGTTGGGATTTTGTTCTTGATGAAAAAAGAACAGTCTTTTTAGAGTAGAGCACAAAAGATCTGTTTGATGATATGGGGCTTGTAGAAGAAAGATTGTTTACTAGCCATTCAAATGTTAAAGTTTCTTGGATGAAATATCAAATCTATAAAGAAGATGGTGTTCTTGGATCACCACCACCACCACCACCACCATCATCATTGTTTTCACCTCCATTTAGTGTTGCCTTTCATAAAACATCTGCCCCTTCATCATCTTCAGGTGCTAAAATCAGTCCAGCTGTTCTGTTCATCATAGTAATCTTGGCAATCTTGTTTTTCATATCTGGTTTACTTCACTTGCTTGTTAGATTCTTGACAAAACACCACTCATCATCAAATTCCCATCAATCGAATCGATTTCCAGGCGGATCTCCATCTGATGCACTTCAAAGACAGCTTCAACAGCTTTTTCATTTACATGATTCTGGTCTAGATCAAACGGTTATCGATGCTTTACCTGTTTTCATGTATAAAGAAGTAGTTGGTGCTAATGAACCTTTTGATTGTGCCGTTTGTTTGTGTGAATTCTCAGAGAATGATAAATTGAGATTACTCCCAACTTGTACCCATGCTTTTCATATCAACTGTATAGATACATGGCTTTTATCGAATTCGACTTGCCCTCTTTGTAGAAACACCCTTTTTGACCCAGGGTTTTCCATTGATAACCCGATGTTCGATTTTGATGATCCACGGGAAGCAGATGAGAGTGGGGTTTCTGCTGGTTTAAAAACAGTTGATAAGGAACAGACTCCAGTTGAAAAGGGGGTTTTTTCAGTGAGACTTGGAAAGTTTAGAAAATTGAGTGAAGGTGAAAGTGAAACAGGAGGTGAGACGAGTAGTAGCAATTTAGATGCACGAAGATGTTATTCGATGGGTTCCTATGAGTATGTGGTAGGCGAAACGTATCTCCGGGTCCCACTGAGTCATCAGAGAGATTTACCAGATGCAAGATTTATGAACAATGTTGAAAGAAATGAGAGAATTGAGGATCATACACTTGATGAAGATGTAGAAGGGAAAAAGATAAATATTGGTGCAAAAACCGACAGTTTTTCTGTTTCCAAGATCTGGTTATGGTCTAACAAACGAAAGTTTGCCAGTTCGGATAATCAGATGCATAATCCATCTTCGGTTGACATGGAATTACCGCGAATGGGGAGATTTCAAGGTACATGAAAAAGATCTATTCTTTTTCATCTTGTTTCTGTGTACTTTTCTTGAATGATTAGTGGTTAATTAGTCATATGTTCTTACTACTTGTTATAATATTAATATATTATATATTCTGATTCAAGATTTCTGTCATGGAGATGATAATGTTCTGTACTTTGACAAAATCCAGTAATCCATTGGCTGCCAGATTCTTGAACATCCTGAGTACAAAATCATCTCTAGTTTCTTCTGTTTGTGGGAGTTGTAATGAGTACCAATCTACCTTTCACCTTATTTCTTTCTTGACAGAAGTGTAGGCTTTTGATTGTTAAAAGTTTTCTGTTTTAAGTTAACACTGCAAATAAAGAACCGATATGTTTCAGCATTTTGAAGCAAGATCTCCATGGATCTCAATGTTACCCAAAAACTGAAATTGTGTTAAAGATTCAAGATGCTTGTACTGTCATTCATACCTTTAATGATTCCCTATTTGGAATCCTGTAATTGCATAATTTAAGATCAAAAGAGTGCCAAATCTTGAATTCTTGATTCTGCTTTTGCAAAATCATCTTTTGCTTTCATCATAACTTTGTTTTTTGACTTGATTCTGTTCCTTTATTTTAATCATCTATGAGAAGTTGAGAACATATAAATTGTCATAATAGGTATTTTCTACAGAACATTTACATAAGATTAAACAAGTTATACATAGAAATAATGAACTCCTAGACTGTATATTGTGACAGAGCCGCACTATACAGCCGTGATGATCATTCTGGGCGGTCGGGTGAGTGACAAGACATGCCTAAAAAAGACTAATTTGGCGGACTTTCATCGCACCCACTCCCCTCTCTTCCCGCACCTTTCTTGATCGTTAGATCCCTCTCTTCCTCGCACTTTTCTTGATAGTTAGACCATAAAATCGTTGGACAACGGCCAGCTATAAATAAATTGGTTAACCGGGTCGACATATTTAATGTTTTGTTATTTTTATTTTATTTATTTATTTATCTTTTAACGGCGGTTGGAACTACCTGAAATCTTCAATATTCGAGTGAGTCTTCCTGAGACGGGATTGCAACCGTTCATAGATTTGACACTCCGGACTTGACTCACATAGGAACACCTTCAAGGAGGAACACTCACCACTTGTAAAAAAATCCCCTTAAGTTAGATTTAAACTTCAGACCTCAAAGATCTCAAACTCTACCCATACCATGGGCTAAATGCCCTTTGGTTTAACTTTAATTATATGTGTTTATTATTACATAATTTTCTTTATTGTTACTAATAATTAATCTTAGTTTATATAATATTGTCATCTAATAAGTAACTAGACGTAGCCATCGTGCGTTGTCACGGGGATACAACGAGTACAAAAACAATTGAAATGCTATAACACTTCGTAAAGAAAACGAAAAAATAAAAGAACGTGTAACGATCAAAACGCTTAAAAACAAAAACTTTGTTACCTACCAACAAAACATCAATCGTTTTAATCGTTTTACGGAAAATAAAATTTGGATACAAAAAGTAAAAAAGCAAAAAATATTATATAATAACTATTACTACTAGAATAATGAAAAAAGAATAAAATTTGAAAACAATAAAATAATAACATATGGATTAAAAACTATTATTTTTATAATAAAAATATATTATTTAGAAACCCAAGATTTGTATTTTGTTATTAGGTAGTAATAGTAATATTATCTATTGAAAAATAAAAATAAAAAAGTGAATGATGAACGATGAAGACACACGAAAGATAACCAAAATATAGGTTAAAAGAGTGAAAGATGATGATGATCATAATCATCATATTATCAGTTTTTTTCTCTCCTATTTTCATGCAAGTTATTTTCAAAGAAATCACGTTAAGTAAATCAACAAGTTGCAGACCCGCCCGCGCGTTGCGGCGGGCCTGCAATAACAGTGTCGTTCAGTTTTATTTGATCTTGTGACCCACCCGCACTTCCTGACGGGCCACTCATTTACCCGTCAATTTAAGTAAAAAACGTTTTAATGTGGTGAAAATATAAAACTATAAAAAAGTATTGACAAAAGTCGAAAACTTTAAAAGTATAATATTAAACAAAAGTAGAGAAGTTAATGGGTATAAAACATAAAAGTCTAAAAGTTTCATGATGAAAGTATAAAACTACTATACTAAAAAGCCAAAAGTAGGAAATTTTAGTGGAATAAAACGTCAAAGTCTAAAAGTTGTGTCGTCAAAGTATAAAAACTATAAAAAAGCTAGTATACTAAAAAAATCAAAGTAAGAAGTTTTAGGGGAATAAAAAGTCAAAGTCTAAAAGTTGTGTCGACGAAGTATAAAACTATAAAAGCCGTCCTCAAAGTCAAACCCTCTAAAAGTATACTAAAAATAAAAGTAGTTTAATAAAAAAAACAAAAGTTAAAAAGTTAAGAGATATAAAACGTAAAAGTCTAATAGTCTCGTGGTGAAAGTATAAAACTATAAAAGTATATTAACAAACGAAAGTATAAAAATTAAAAGTTTTGTGGCCAAAGTAAAAGACCACAAAACTTAAAACAAAAAAAAACCTTAAAAGTTAGAGGGTAGAAAACGTAAAAGTATGAAACATATGTGGCTAAACTATGAAAACCTAAAGTTTACTATTCTGTAAAAAAAATAAAATGTTAAAGTTTAGGGTAGAAAACGTTAACATGCCAAAGTCTGATGGCAAAACTTTGAATAAGAAAAAGTTTACTTGTCAATATGCAAAAGTCTAGTGGCCAAACTATAAATAAAGAAATGTAAAGTTCAAGGTTAAAAATATAAATGTTATAAACTATTGTGGCCAAAGTTTAAAACCTAAAAAATTAACTATTCAACTTCAATTTCCATTGTATATATATATAATATTACAGAGGTGTGTATTTTTTATTTCTTCTCTCTTTTCACATGAATTGTTTGTTCCTCTTTGTTTTTTCGTGGTATTTCAAATCTAAGAATAAAAGACGAACCAAACAACTAACTTAATATCTATATCTATATTCTATATTCTATACTATATAATAAACAAAAAATTATGTCATACTTTAATTAGTAAAAAATAACACATGTCATCATCAAAAAATTTTGATTTAAGTTAAAATTTTAATAAATAATTATCTAAGCACTTATTAATTTATAACTTTTTCAAAAGTAGTTTAAAAAAAATTGTTTGGATTAGCTTTTGTGGTAGAAAAAGTCACCAAGTTGTTTTTTAAAAAAATGTTTTTTTATCTAATTTATGTAAAATGACCAAAATGGAAGAAAGTGATGAAGTCTTGTGGGTAAAAAATGTGGGGCACATTAGTAATTTTCATTTCAAAAGTCAAAAGGATTTTTAAAAGCAAAGTTTTTTTTGGCTTTTGGAAGATGGTCCTTGTTAAAAAGTCAATATCAAAAGTGTTTACCCAAACAATATATTTAACTTATTGGCTTTTCAAAAAACCAATAAGTCAATAAGGAGTTTTTAAATAGAATCCCAAACATGCTCTTAATATATAAAATATATATGCACTATGTGATGCACGTAAGAAGGCGAACAAATGACTCAAAAGTCATTAATATATTCAAATGCTTGGAACCGAATAGTTTCAGCCGAAACTTGGCTCAGGCGTCTTACAAGACTCGATGATAAATCTTCAATCTCAAAACTAATTATCCTTATGACCATCCATCCTTAAATACAAAGATTTGCTACGTATAAAAAGAGAACAAATAAAATCATTCAAAAATATATATTTCAGGTAATTCTAGAATATATTTTGACTTGTTCACCGATCTTCCCTCAACCCATGGATAGAACCGGGTCGGTGCCAGGTTGAAGTCAAATCTTACATGTTCATGCATCACTATGGAGATGATAGATTTGAAAACACAGTTGAAATGGATATCCAAGGTTCAAAACCGACCCGACTTAGGGACCACGAAAACGGTTAAGACACATGGGAATTCTAGGTCAAAGATGTCAAAGTAACAAACACAAATTGAACATGAAGGAAGCATGATTTACTTGCAAAGGTTATGCGCCCACATACATGCCTGACATCATAACTCAGGAGAAAAAAGTGTAGTCCAAGTAAATCTGTCAGTTGCTTTACCAAATGTATATTTCTCTCTCATACACTTTCACCATTACCTCATCTTGTGAACGAACACTTACTCTCAAACCAAAGAGTGGTTAAAGGGACAATTTTTACATTGTGGCGCCTTAACATGTTTTTGTAGAGTACAAGTGGCAAATTGGCGCGCGTTGCGCGCGGGGGCTGATTTTGTGTAAACCGTGAGAGGCAAAGAAGGTTTTTACTAATTATAAACGTTAGCGACCATCAATGGAAACCCATAACACTCTTTCTGCTCAGCAAAGTCTTCCCTTATGCATCAGCAAGTATATTCCAAACCTGCTTGTGTTACAAAGCTCAACCATATCACTCTTTCTGCTCAGCAAAGTCTTAAAGGCTGTGTGGCATCCTTAGTGGTCCTGTATGCAGTTGGTTACCCAGTTAAGTATCATAGACAATAATCAAGTTAAACATAAAGGGGCTGGAAGTTATGATGCCTCAATGTCAACTAAACATACCTCGTCTTCAATGAAGAATTGGGCTAATTGGTACCACGGTCCTTCGCCACTGTAGAGTATGGGAGGTTCAAATCTTTAGACAGCAACACACGCAAGGCAGTTAAGACCGAACGGAGGGGTCCAACGAAATGAAGGCACGTGTAAATCAGCTGTAAAGGTCCGTTGAAAGCATTCCAAGTAATCAAAAGCAACACCTGATCAAAATATCAAATTTTGATGAAATTTAGTCTAATGATTTAATGAATACAAAAGAAGCTATACGTAAAGGTTTGAACCGTCATATAAAGAGCCAACTAAATAAACTTCTTAAATACACACAATCTAAAGAAAAGACCAAAATATATAAACTTCTTAAACACCATGTTTTGCTTCTAAAAAATCACTAATACTTGCTCCTAACTGAAATATGCATTCTAAATCAAACATACCAGCATACCTAAATTTAATAAGAACACCAAAGACCAATATAAACAAACCATTAATCACCTTTAATTCAACAAAAGTATTTGGGTATGGTTTCAGAAATAGCCAAGCGAAACAGAATACCAACTAACAATCTGCAATGTGTAAGAGCTAAAATTAGAATAATGTCCGTGAAGGAGCTCTACGTTGTCGACATCAAATAATTCATGACACATAAATCAACACTTTTACGACTAAAGAATGTACTGTGACATTTATCTCTTACCTTGTTGAAATGCTCATATTCTTTGTTTTCAGGACCAAATCCTTAATACAAACTCCTTTCTCGTTTCCCTTCATAAAAAGCAAACAAAAAAAGGTTATAAATTTAAAGCAAGATTAAACATCTTTAACTCAAAATTGTTTTCATTTCTTTCAATTCTCAACCATTTGAACCAGCAAACATGAATCTATGCATTAGAAGTGGTACAAAAGGCAATAAGAATTGCACTATTAGAGGCTCAGATTAGAGATCTAGTCCATCATAGCTTTAAAGGCTGAGGCTAAGCATTCGGTTGCAGTTACGGCTGGGATAAACTGGTTTACGCCTCGCCGTAACCACCACCTCAAATGCAGATCCGCAAAAATCATCATGGCCCGGGTCTAAAAAACACAATCCAATAGTAATCTACAACAGTCGCCAATAATATAATAGCCAAAGGCAATGCCAAAATTAAACAGAACAGACATGTTAAACCATGTCAAAATCCCATCCACAATCAAGCAAGCGGCCGCTGATAATAAATTATGGTTTCTGCAACAATCGTCAAGAATATGACAGCCAAAGCCAAGATTAAACAGAATAGGCATTTTAAATAATGTCAAAACCACAGCCACAATCAAGCACGCGACCATTGATGATAAATTAGAGTTTCCCCTAACGGTCAGCGGTGGCGAGCTCAGCTCCGGCCTACAGCAACGCCACCTCCAAGTCGTGGCCAGAGACATCACAGCCCAATAAATAAAGATAAACGAAATAGCCAAAAGGTGTAAACCCTAACTGCGTATGCTGGTTATGAACCGATCAGCAGAACCATAAACCAAACCTTAAAGTTCAGTTCGTAAGCAATCAGCCATCAAACACCCGGAACAGCTGCCAAGGTCTAAACCCGACGCCACCAACCCGTCGTTAACAACAGAGCAATGTAACCACGGAGTAACCTCAATCAGGTCAAAACAAACAACAATTTTTCATCGATTTAAGATCTAGGTTTTTTAAAACCCAAAATCTAAAAAAAAAAATTGAAACCTTTTTTCAAAAATCTAACAGAAGACCATCAAACAAATGCCGTCAACATGAGCAGAGTAACAATAAACAGAACGCCGCCAACAGCCGCCGTCGCTTCAACGTAAACGGAGCAACGACGGTGGTTAGCAAAATCAGCCATGCCCATCTGTCTCAAAAAGAAACCCGTATACTCAAAACTATGAAACAGGCCACCAACACAGCGTAAGATGGTTGCACAACGGCGTCACCAGCCGTCAGAAACGGCGGCGTCAATGGTCGTCGGTAACGACGGAGTCGCCGACCGTTTGAAACGGCGGCGTCACCGACAAAATCGATAACGATCAACAACCTAACCGGATGAACACCGGTGATCTTTGTAAAGAGGGACCCCAATAGTTTCTTTGTACAGAGAGAAGAGGATGCTGATAATGAAGAGAGAGGTTGGATGTGTGTATATTAAGCAACTCAAGTAAAAAAAAAGGTGTACTATATGCAGTACAAAAAAGATGTCGACATCTTTCTTTCTTTCTACCCCTTTTTCTTTTGTGAAGAGAAGAAAAGCAAAGCAGTAGTACATAGCGCATCACCATAGGTACCCAAAAGAAAATGTTTGCTTTAGAAGATTGTACACAGAGCTTCTTTGATTGTAAATTTAACTTCCAATTGTTTGTATTGTAAATACGTTCACAAAAGAGTTCATACCTATTAGACTACGCAATCATATGCTAAATTTGTTACCTTGAATAAGAAACAAAAAATATATATATTCGCATCACATGGCGCCCACGAAGACAGCCACGTAAAAGAACAAATTTATGATCAAACCACAAAGGTATTTATGAAACTTTATCAAAGCCACATGGGTATTTATAAACAGAGAGAAGCACATAAAAGCAAATTTGTGATCAAAACCACGAAGATATTCATGGAACTTTATTAAAACCACAAGGGTATTTATAAAATTTTATCAAAACCACAGGATTATTTATGAAACTTTGATGAATAGTATCCTATTATTTATTAAATAATCCCAATTATTGTCTATTGGCCAGCAATAGTCCCACCAATTTTTTTTTTGTAATAGTACAATTTTATCTTTATACCGTGTTTTTTTAATTAATCTTTACGCTAAATCTCACTAATGATGTTAGTATACGCTGACCGTTAATTTTGGGTTCAGTAAAAGTCTCATGCTTATTGTCACAAAAAACCACGAGTCGAAGGTTAATTTTGGGTTCAAAGAATTAGGGTTCGAATGAATTTAATGGTGGTTAGTGGAATTTAACAGAAAGATTAATAAAACAAAATAGGGTATAAAGATAAAATTGTACTATTACAAAAAAAAATGGTGAAATTATTGTCGATCAATAGACAACAGTTGAGATTATTTAAATCTATTTTCCGTATATAATATAAAATCATATAAAATAAAATAATTTTAAGAATTTAGTAACATTTAATAAACATTATTTAGTTATTTTTTTTATTTAAAGATAATTAATATAGCCAAATCTATCCTTTAAACTCGAGTTTAAAAGCTAACATAAAAAGATAACTTTACCGTTCTTAAATATATTACCATATAATATAGAAAAAAATTTATACTAACCAAGATTATAGCATATTATTGCATGTGTAAGGATTATTTGATGAATCATGAATGTATCTACCAATGATCTCTAGCTCAATTGGCTAGAGGAAGGTACTCAAGACATTAAAATGGAGAGGTCTTGAGTTCAAGTTCCACTTGTAACAACAACAACAACATACCCAGTAAAATCTCACCCGAAGGGTAGGGTCTGGGGAGAGTGAGAAGAGGACAAACCTTACCTTTATCCTAAAGGATAAAGAGGCTGCACCCAAAGAGACCCCGGCTCAAAAGCACCCCAACAAAACAACTAGTCATGCATAAGCGATACATAGCACATATACGATACAATGGACTACACAAAAGTAGATAACACAGTAGGACACGGAAAAGACAACATGCAAAGCTGAAAAGGCAGAAGGGAACACGAAAGAGTAGAACACCACACATCAAACTCTAAACAACGACGAGAGTGCTGAAGACATAGATATAAGAGAATAAAGATATATGAAAACACACAACCCTAAAAATCCCTAACCTTTATCCTACTCCTCCATACTCTCCTATCATTGATCATGTCCTCCGATAGGTGCAAGTCTAACAAATCATGTCTAATCTGTTCATCCCACGTCAGTTTAGGTCTACCTCTATTCTTTTTCCCCTCAACGGTAAGCCTCTCCATGCTCCTAACAGGTGCCATCAACGATCGTCTCCTCACATGCCCGAACCATCTTAACCTCCCTTCTCTAATCTTACCAGAGATACATGTTACCCCTAGTCTACCTCTAAGGATCTAGTTCCATATCCGGTCTAACCTTGTGTGCCCACACATCCATCTTAACATCCTCATCTCAGTCGTCTCCAACTTTCGCGCCTGACTCTTCTTGATTAGCCAACACTGGGGGTTACATGTTGGGCCAAGGGGTTTTTCTCATCTAAGGGTGAGTTTCCTCTTAATGAGGATTGAAGATGATCGGGTGGGCAATGTAATATCCCCGTCAGTAATCCAAATTTGTCGTTAAAAAAAATCATAAATATATCTTTTCAGGACACAATTGATCCAATAAAATAGGTATAGCCGTATAGGCCTATAGGAAACCAAAAATTACCTATGGGCATTGTGGGCCTAATGGGCTCCCCAATTTTTTAATTTTTGTTGCTATTATTGTGTCATCAATCATCATTCGTCATCTCCACCCTTCTTACCATCACCAACAATTGGCTTTGTGATCCGATGGAGTCACACCATCCATGGTGACGCAAAATGACACCAACTCCTATATTATATGGCGTGGGCAAACACATCTTTACTTTAATTTTTTAAAGGAAACGTATGGATCATCAATCATTAACATTATCTAACACCAAGATACCACTAGGACAAAAACCCTTTGATTGGTGTGTGTGAATTATTGCAAGAAAACTATGATACATAGTAAAAGTAGTAAGGCTACTAACAGTACACATCTATCAAAACAACAATAAACTTCTATATGACTATATGCTAAAACAATATACCTATGATCATATTCGTACATGTTTTTAACACCGCAGAACGTCAAACAGACAACAAGCCCGTCATGAGTACGGACCGTATTCATAACCCTGGTAATTATACCTGGATCGAACATTCTGCTGATTGTAATTCGGGTGGTTACTGTAATCAACAGCCTTAATCACCATAGCTTCATGCCTCCCATCTTGTTCTTGAACAGCTCCGAAAACCACCTCGTTGGTCGTCTCACTCTTCTCATAATAAGTTTGAGGACCCGACGAGTGATGTTTCTGATGATGTTGCTGACGAGTTTGACGTTTTTGAAAGCGTTGCATTTGTTGTTCGTTAAACTGTTCACTGTTTTGCTGCATTTGTTGTTCGTTAAGCTGTTCGCTGTTTTGTTGCATTTGTTGTTCGCTGTTTTGTCCACCGGAAATATATCGAGTCTGCTTAGAAGGCCGTGGTCTTTCTGCGGGTTCTGGGTTGTTGGTCATAAAAGGGTACGGGTTTCGGGTCTCTAGAGGTGGGGGAGCATCTTGATGTGGAATTAGAAAGCTTTCTTGCATTGGCCAAGTGTTGGAAAATGGAAGGGGTTGAGGGTAATTCATTTGAAGATGAGGGTGAGGTGGTTTCTTTTTGGAACTAAATAAACCACTGAAGATTTGAAAAACAGTTGTTACAGGTTTGATAAGAAGCTTTCCCAGTGAACCAAACAAGCCGTCCTCTTCTTTTTCGTAGTTGTCCTCGGGTGGAATTAGAGGCGGCCTTACTGATTTTACTTGCCTCTGGTATGCAGATGGAGGAAAGGTGTTCATCATAGGTCTTGAGTCCTGCATTTCGAATAAAGATCTTTAATCACACATAGTAATAGTAACTGCAAGAAACTAATCAAACTGTAAAACAAGAAACAGGGCAAAAGTCATCAGAAATGTACTTTTTAATTACCTTTTGTGGCGAGAACATTGCACTAACTCTCCGTTGTAACAAAGCTAGAATGAAGCCAAAGAACACGGCAACACCAAGGACTGCTATACCTGAAATGATAATAAACCACATGAAGCAGATTAGGGAAGAGTGTTGAGTTATTATTATTATTATTATTACAACTATTACTACCTAAAGGGTCATCATCATACTGATCAGAACAATCGTCTTCATGAAGTTGGATTTCTCGAATAGCCTGGTTACCTCTATCAATAACTAAGATAGAGCAGCTACTAGAAATGTATACTATATCAAAGTCATCTGAAAATCTTGCATTATCACTTGGACCATCGATGTGACCCGTCCCTCGTGCCATGTTTCCTCCAGCTATAGTTACAACCCCTGTGCATATAACCAAAAGTCGTTTTTAACACATCAGTTGGTTTGTCCGTCTATGTTGTTTTTATATATCTTTTAACTTTTTTCATTCCCGAAGAAAAAAGTACCTGCATCACTGATCTTCCTGATAGCCATATTCATGGTGTCAGCCACATATACGTTTCCTCTGTCGTCTACAGTGAGTCCTTTTGGGCGGTTCATTCTGGATTCACGTGGCTTCCCATCCACATGCCCGGACAACCCGTCATGTGAACCAGCCAGAAGCTTTGGACGGCTATCTGTGACAACCATTCATCCCAAATCATAAATTACTAGTGTGATTAAAACCTAATTAAGTTTGTGAAAGAAAGCAAATAGCCAAATAGTGAGTGACATTAAGATACAGACTCGGTTTCAACAAAAGGAGTGGTTATAAAACTTGGGTTCTAGTTAAAGATTAACAAACAAACAAACATACCGATAAAATCCCACTCAAACCTTAACTCTATCTATCTCATGGTTAAAGATTATAACTTTCAAAAGACAAGACATGTGAAAATAACTTCAGTATAAATGATTCAAAGAAAGATGGGATCATGGGAGTATGTAGCAAATCTAAGAGAGTAAAGTTTAGTCAATGTTGGTCAAATATGAGCTTTAGGAGAAAACCAGGTTAGCATATAAACATAAATTGGAATAAACTTTAAATGGAATAATAAAAACAAAATTTTTATACATAAAAGATGAGTATTCTTCTAAACAAAAGCATAAACAATCCCAACAATGGAGCCCACCTGAATTGTTACTCTTAGACTATTCATGAAGAACTTTAACTTGGATTCTAAGTTCCAAAACTCATAGCAACTTGACAAGGTCACAAGACACAAAAGTTGGAAGAATTTCCCCAATTAAGATCATAATTCAGAACCATATATAAGGAAATTAATTACACTTACATCTTGATAAAGGTGTTGAGATTTTGTGAATATTACTGTTCTCTGAATCTAAAACAAGAAGCTCCCCAGATGGAGTTACCGCCACAGAGTAAGGTTCAATCCCAAGCTTGCTCCCATCAAACACAGTTTCAACAGAATACCCGCCTTCATATTTCACCATTGAACGGCTAGAAACAGCTGTAGATAAACATAACCCCAGATCAAATTACCACCTCACGAATCTTGACTACACCTTAGGGGATGGGGAGAATGAAATTTGAACAAATTTGAACAAACCCATGTCGAGTTTGGTGGAGGAATTCAAAGACCACATCCATTTGAAAAGTGCCGACAAGATGTTCGACGTAATGCCGCTGACAATTTCTGCAAATTGAAGTGGGCAATCACTAAGTAACAGTTTAAGTTAATCAAGGAGATGAAGATTGGGGACTTTTGGAACTTACTTGCGGGGGGTGTTGCAGAAGATGATGAGAAGAAGGATCCGGAAAGAAGAAGAAAGAAAATGGGGAGATGGATCAAGACCCAGTTGTTGGCGATCATGTTGGTGATTATGAGCTATGAAGCGTGTGAAGTGTGCATTTATGAATGAAGAGGAGTAAAGGAAATATTGGAAGCTTTTGTAGGGATGAATGGATGATTTTACGTGTTGTTGAGGACAGAATTTTCTTCTTTTTTGTTTCCGGGTGGTGACGATCGGAGAGAGAAGGGGACAGAATAAAGAACAAGTGTGCGAGTTCAGAGGGAAGTGTTGTTCGATAACTGAATATGCTAAAAAGGGTACACATAGAGAGGCGATGGTATGTGTGTGAATTTTTTAACGTTAGTGGTAAACAAAACTTTGTATGGGTTCAAATCATTTTTTAATGGTCAATTAACGGAAACCGTTTAAGTAGTCCGTATGTGTATGAGTGATCTAGTGACAAAAAGGTCATCATCAGCTGGTCCAGTTCAGCCCAATGTTACATCAATTTTGGAGAAAATTTGTTAATCTGTAGGCACGACGACGAATTAACGGTAAAACCTAGTTGTCTCAAGGATCGAATCTGGGTTTCCCCAGATCTTCTATCACTAACTAACATACTTTTGACTAGTTGAGCTAGACGTCACTGGCTTATGGTTCAAATCTTGTAGAGTTAGATACGGTGACTTTAGTCGTTTGAAAAAAAAATTAGGAAAATATCATTTTATCATCAAGTCAATAAATTGTACTCTTGAAAATGTATGCGTGGAGATGATAATAGTCGTCTTAACAGGGGCAGCCTGGAGTCTAGGTGGGAAGGACGACCGTCTAGAGCATGGTTTTTCGAAGGGTCCGGAAATTTTTTTAAAAAATGTTATATATATAAGTTTTTATCATTTTTTGCAAACATTAAAACAAAATCGCATGTAGCTAAGATAGTCGTATGCTCGCTTTGCATATGAGAGGTATGGGATTCAGTTCCCAGTATCTTCGTTTTTTCTAACTTCTTCATTTAGGTCCAGTTTTATGGTATAATAAATCCGAGAGGTATGGGGTTCGATTCCCAATATCTTCGTCTTTTTCTAACTTCTTCATTTAGGTCCAGTTTTATGGTATAATAACTCACTGGTGATGAGATCTTCAATTACATTTTCTTTAACGACAAACACTCGGTTACTTGGGGATCTCATCCTGGCAAACGATGCTACCCACGACACGCTGTGACCACAGGCCATGCGCGTAACCAAGACCCTCTATGTTGCACATCCATCCCAGAGGAAACTCACCGCCTTAAGGCCCACTGTGGTAAAACCTCTAACCCACCTCTATAATTTTTAATTCATCATTCATTTTTTAGTAAACTTCATTTTTAGTCCCCCAACGTTTGCACATTTTAATAATTTTAGTCCCAACTTTTCGAAAATCCCAATTTAGTGTCTCACATTTTTAATTTTTTTGACAACGTTAACAACCGTTTAAAGAGCCGTATAGACATACTCTCACATTGGTCCCCACGTGAGGGGTATTTTTGTTATTTCCGTTTGTTTTAAAGTATGAGTTAAAACAAATAGAAATGATAAAAGTACACCTCATGTGGGGACCACACACATGAGGGCAGTATAACGACTCTTTAAACAACTGTTAACGTTGAGAGCCAAAATTGAAAAAAAATGAAATGTGAGACACTAAAGTGGGATTTTGTATAAATTTGGGACTAAAATTGTTAAAATGTGCAAACGCCGAAACTAAAAACGAAGTTTAGGGGATAGATCTTCAATTACCTAATGTAGTATGGGGTTTGATTCCCTTTATCTTTATTTATTTTTAAACTTTTTCACATAGATTGAGTTTTATTCTATAATAGTATAATTTGAGCATATATTTCTTATTGCAAACTAGTATGGTACATTTCCTCGTTTTTTTTTAGTATATTTTTATTGTTATTACAATTCTCGTCATATTATAAACTTTTTATATATGTTTACTTTATATTAAAAGGGCTTCTTTTTATCTCGTCTAGTGTCAGAAAATTTTTAGAGTTTTTGGAGCCGTCCCTGTATCTTAACAATATAAAATTCAATATTTAAAAGTAGATAAACATTTGAAATTCTTGAAAAACACAGGTATAAATAAGCCGAGTTGAATTCGATGCTGATTAAACCGAAACTCATTTTGTTGTCTTGTTAATTTAAGAAAGTCCTGACTCAAACTCAACTCGTGAGTAATACTACAAGCTCAAGTCGTATGTAAAGTTACGAGTTCAAGCTTAGACATTGATGAGTTATTTATTCAACTTTTTTTTCTTATATAGTTATATTTATAGCATGTATAAGTTAGAAAATTCTAAAAGACCACCTCCAATTGCGGCACACCATGATTACTTGTATTAGCAAGTATTCTTCGTACTTGTTAATACTTTTTTTAACGGCGTTTAGAACTACCCCCAAGTCTCCAGTATTGAGTGAGTCTTCATGAGACACGATTGCAACCGTACATACTAGATTTGACACTCCAGGTTTGACTCACCCAAAAACACTATCAAAGAGGAAACCCACCACTTGAGAATAACCCTTTTGAGTCAGGTTTGAAATTTAGACCTCAGGGTCCCCGAGCTCTAACTATCATCTCCATACTATTGGGTCAAATTCACTTTGGTTTGCTAATGCTTCTATTTTGAAAAATATGTATATGACCATTTATACATTAAGATCACTTACTATGCAGTAAAACAAAATTAGATAAAACATTTTACCATAAAAAAACTTGTAACATAATAGAATATAGCAACATTTATAACACAGCATTGGGTTTACTGGAACAAAAAAATGAAAGCTAATTCAATTATGTAATGTGATTCAAACTATTCAAGCTTCATAAAATCCAAGTATGATTTGCCATCTAGTTTTCGAGCAAAAAATCCCTTAAAGTATGTCTCGAGGGGTACTCGCCGATAATTTGCTACATTATGTCGTGCAACAAGGCTTCGTGCAGGGCCTAATTCGGTACCCATATTCGAGCTGTAGAATGTTGCCACCGACATCCTCTCATTGCTTGAGTTCACTATCGCTTGATGCTCGATGCTCTTGTACACACCATTACTTACAATCTGTAAAACGCGTAAAGTTTATCAAATAAACTTTACAGAAAAAAGACTTGCAGTTGGGTTGTGTTATATTTCAGATAAAAAGATCCGGCTAAAAGGAACATGTTGAAAGTCATCCTAAATGACAAAGTCTATATCTAAAGCACACAAACCGCTAGAAGTTATAATCTCATAATGGGTCAAATGGGTTGAACGTCAACCAAAGTCTACTTCTAAAGCATACAATCTCCTAAATTGTTTTATTTAGAATTAAAATGATTATTATAACAATAATGTATATAATCTCCTAAATTGTTTTATTTAGAATTAAAAAGATTATTATAACAATATTGTTTTCATATGTATATTCAATGCATTAGTTTAACAATAACTAGAATTTAGTAGAAGAAAATCATCAAAATCTATACCTTGCAGGATTTGAACTTCGATTATTATAACAATATTGTTTTCATATGTATATTCAATGCATTAGTTTAACAATAACTAGAATTTAGTAGAAGAAAATCATCAAAATCTATACCTTGCAGGATTTGAACTTACAATCTGATTGAAGGTAGACCACTTTATCACCAAGATGTTGCCTTTGGGGACATTCAATGCATTAGTCACTTAATAAAATACCTTTGTCTCAAAGGGAACTTTCTACGATATGTGGTGTAAACCCCAACCAAAAGGTTGCGGGTTCAAGTCTTACAGGGTGTACAGGGTGCAGATTGTGATAGTTTTATTCTAGAAAATCTAGTTGTTGCTTTCACAATCTTAAACCCGCTACTAAAAGTTATGAGTTTCATTCACATAACTATGATCTAAAATGCCGTTACTAGTTACCTCTAGGATGTCTCCAATGTTGACTACGAGCGCATCTGCTCGAGGTTGAACCGTTACCCATTTTCCATCTTTGCGTATTTGGAGGCCGGGGGTCTCGTTTAGTTGATAGAGGATGGTTAAAGCATCTGCATCAGAGTGAGGGGAGAATCCCAGAGCCATTTGTGGCTGGGGGCATGGGGGGTAGTAATTCATTCTCATTGACTGCACACCATCCTGGAACAACCCACTCATTTCCTCTGTGTCCATTCCTAGAGCCTTAGCCATTTGACCCAAGATAGCCACTGCTAGCCTTTTTATTTCCATGGAGTAAGCTTCTAACTTATCCCTGCAGTTTAAAATGACTGATTTACCCCTAACATACTTTGGTTTATGATTGTAGTTTTAAGGGTTAAATGTCCTTGAGGAGTTCTCAGGGGCAACCTCGTGCTAAATGTAAATGACGTGATTTTCAACCAAAAAGTTATGGGTTCAAAACTTCAAATTCTGCGAGGTGCATGTATAGTGAATTATATATCATTGAAAATATATGTATTCTTCAAAAAAAAATATATATATATATATATATCCTTGAGAGGACATCCTGGTGGTTAAGTGGTGTATACTAATACCACACCCAAAAGGTCGGTTTTCAAGGTGCAGGTTGTGATGTATTTATCCTAGAAAATCTTGGAATTGTTGTTATAGAAAGTCTAAGGGTCAACTAATCAGAATCATACTAGGTAATTGGAGGGTTAGGAGAGTCCATTAACCTTGTGTTCACTAAAATTTGCTAATTTAGAAAGAAAAAAAACACGAGCTGGAATAAAAAGTTCTTGTTCTGCTACTGACTAGCTGCAACAAAACATATTACCAAAACCATTTTCCCAACACGGCTCCAAAATGATTTGATTATTACAACATAACCACGCGCAATCTCCACCGGCTTTTCTATATTTTATTGTAACTATTCAATATCACATAATCACTTTTAAAACGTGTGACGAGTCAACTTTTAAGTAGAAGCTTTGATTTGAGAAGAAAAGAGAGAACCTTAGGATAGGAGGCAGCTTTTGAAAGAGTTGGGGTTTCCTGAGGTCATGTGGAAGAGTAGTTATGTAAAACATGTCTGACCAGTCAAGCTTCTGCTCCTCAGATACAACAAACAGCTGCCCAAAACCTTCATGGTTGTCTTCTTCCTGCCAAAGCTTCAGTTTTTCTTCCATTGGAAGGTTGAACAAGTTCAAGATTTCCCTTTTGAAATCCAATAACAAGGACTCATTAATTCCATGATTTATAACCTGTTTTTTTGTCAACCATGTGGACAAGATCAAAACCTCCATAGGATATACATAATGGCCAGTTCATAGTTCATACATACTGATGATCAATGAATAACCGCTGTTTAACTTTTTTTTATCTAACATTTTTCTCTTAGCAAGGTCGGATTTAGAAGATCACCTCACACCGACCAGTGACGGAACCAAAACTTTCTAGTTGGAGGGTCATTTTGAGGTTATTTTCTCTCCAAGTTATTTTTTTTCCTCTAAAAAACCAAGCTTTTATATATAAATTAAGAAAACTGGATGATGACAGTCAATAGACCCTCCCTGGTTCCCCTTGACACCGACTATTCTTTCTAGGCAAATAGGATTATAATAATCCAAACTATGATTCACTGGCCGGTAATAATTTGTAGTGTTAATTTGGCGAACAACATTTTCAACTTTCATTTCGTTGTTGAGGAAAATCTCAGTAGCATGATCATCATACATTTATACTTGATTTAAACTTAATTTGCACTTGTTTTTGCTTTTATGTTCTCCATTTCGTTCAGAGTCATCACTATGAGCGGAAACTCAAGCGTAAATGAATGATGATTGTGGCACTCGGATTTCCCTTACAACAAAATCATTGATGACATATGATCATCACCAACAAAAACCATAAACCAAGACCATCCTCAATAGGTTGGTTCTAGGAGCGTTTTTGTTGGTTTTTCACATCATCTTTTTTAGCTATCATGAAGCTTGTTTCGATTCTAAAGCTTGCTTTAGTGGTTGGTTTTCCAAAAGAACACCCAAACTTTGGTGAAGATATGACCATGTTATTGGGTTCTTATTGGGTGGTATTTTTTTTATATACAGGATCAAATTACAATAAAGTGGCAGGTAAACGGGAAGCTTCGCCGTAACCCCTTTTAGATAGCAAAACTGATCCTACTAAATACAAAGTTATGATTTTTAGGGGTCACAGGCGGATCCACCTAGGACCCAGCGGGGTCCTAGGCACCCACATAAATTTGAATTTTTAGTGCTAATTCCTTGAACCGAGCTACTAGGCACCCAATGTTGTTGAAAATGGCTTCTTTTTAGCCGTTTTTGGCACCCATGACACCCAAGGTTTGTGAAAATAGCTTATTTTTAGCTGTTTGTTGGCACCCAAGATGCGAAAGTTATAAAATTTCTTGAATAAAAATAACTATAATATATGTTGTTGTTTATTAACTTAAGTAATCTTTTACTGATTTTTTTTTGTACCCACTGAATTTTTTTTGGATCCGTCACTGGGGGTAGAGGAATTGTTGTGCACGATTCGCTGAACTCTATTAAGGTACCCCACTCCTTTGGGGGTCAGGGACCCAAATGTATCAACGCAATCGAGATAAACACATGTCGATTCTCTAAATAAGCTAGATGGATGGTTTATGATATTTATGAAGAATTGGTGTTTTTTCTATGTGACAACTGAGGAATCCTTAAAATAAAAATAAATGGGCTAAACTTCCTTTTTAAGCATGATTAGTTGTAAACCCAATAACTAACTAGTTTGTAATTAACATACACAAAGCTGAAAACAAGTTGAGTTAATTCAAGAAGTCTGACCTGGAAGAAACCCCACTCTTTAGAAGCTGTATGAAGCTTATTGAGCTCAGAAGAATATGCAGAAGAATTAGCTTCTGCTTCTGCAAACAGGCAGTGGAGATCGATGACCGGAACGGATAGAGTGTGTGCATGATCATGGGATGATGCGGCGGGATGGTGCGCATACCGAGGTGGGATCCGGGTGAGGGGTTGACTAGCAAGTTGTTGAACACTTGGTACAATCAGTGATCTACCAAAGTTAATTGGCGGTTCCCTCGTGTGGTTTTCCATAGACAATTTTAAGGTGGCCGGATCTACAAGGAACTTAGTTAGTTTGGATGTATGTATATCTTTGGAATCATGACACACGTTCTTATGTTTTGTCTCATATGACTAGCTAGTTTTCAGTTTTTTAATCACTTCCCAAAGACCCAAAGCATAAAATAATTTATAGAGTAGGTGGTTTTTTGTAAATTAATGGAGTTGTTTATTAATTAATATAATATATAACAAACAAAGTTACTAGCTACAAGTGAAGTGAATAATAGTATCCATAATTGAACAAAGCTGGTGTAGTGGTTAAACTCATTTCTTATGGTTGAAATGACTTAGGTTCGAGTCTCGCTCTCATCATTTTGTTAGATATTGGTGGACAATAATGGATTGTGTCATGTGCTTGATCCCGAGTCACAAAGGAGAGTTTACGGGCTTGTCCGGTTCCCGCTCGATGGTGCAAATGGGGGGCGCTCCTGGGTTCCATCGCTATGAGGTTCAAACTCAGGACAGTGACTAGGTCCAGGGTTAACTAGTCCCGATACACCGTCGAACCGAATTGCCGTTAAAAAAAGCGATTACTGGTCCACATGGCATTTTTGGGTGGATGTCATGTGGCCTCTGGTGTAGGGGTGAGTAAAAAACCGAAAAAACCGGACCGGAACCAAAAAATCCGACATAACCGAACGGGAAAAGTTCGAACCGAAAAAAAAACCGAACCGAAAGTAATGGTTCGGTTTCGATTTCATGTAGAATAAAAACCGAACCGAACCGAGGGTCTATGTGTAAATAAGTAATTTAGGAGGATCCATTATAAAACTTAAAACATTTAATTAATTTGTTCTTTAATCTAATATTATAATTTCTAAACCCAAAGAAAATAGATGATGATAATAAATTTTTTTTTTAAATTTGATTGCATTTTACCTTTTAGTTTTTACTAATATGTATGTATTTTTTTGTATATTTGATAATCAGGAAAGCAAAACAAAAAGAGTTTACCATCGAAGACGAAGAAGATTGGGGTGAAGATCTTTAGTGTTAATAACTTTAAAATTAAAACCACTTTGTATTTTGTATGGTTACATGTGTTTTTCTTCTTTGAATTTAACGGTTATGACGGCACTTGCTTATTACTATTATCTATTTATCTTCTAAAACTAGACATTTAAAGTTCAAAATTATTTTAACCACATATTATAAAATATAGAAATAAAAAAAACGAATTCAAACCGAAACCGAAAAAAAAACCAAAGGAACCGAACCGAAAAAAAACGAAACCGATTGGTTTTTCTTTTAGGAACCGAGCATGCATTCGGTTTTTAGTTCGTTTAGAGCAAAAAATCGAACCGAACAAAACCATGCCCACCCCTAGTCTGGTGTATGTGTTTTTTTTTTTTATCTAAATGTATCAAATTTAATATAGTCGTTGCAAATGTAATGTGTAAAGTCGTGTAACATGACCTTCAGATCGATACTTTAAGTGTTTGACTTCTAATTTTAACATTGTTATATAGTTTTTTTTTTTATTTTTCATTCTCTTTTTACATTGCGCTTTACTATTGTAAATGTTTTGTTTGCACGTATTATCTTTATGACAATGCATGGATAATTAATCTAGTTTAAAACATAAATCGAATTGGTCTAAAGATTTTTAACCTAAAAGATCAATGTGTATCAAAATAATAGAAATCATAACCAAACTAATGAAAATGAGGTCTAGAAATATAAACTTATAAAGAAAGTGAAAAAAGTTGTTAAATAAACTTGTGAAAATTAGAAATGTTATGAAACAAAGTATCATATAACTTGTAAGGATTAGTTAGACCGTTCGTAATGAACACGTTATAAGGCGTTATAGTTAGAAACGCTACCTAACATCGCCCCTATGGGCGTTTTGATGGTGGCAAGATGGGGGTAACATGCGTTGTTGTTTGATATTTATTTTTTCTTTCACAACCACTCAAACAATTACATCCCATTCATACCATTATTTACATCCTCACTAACCCATTATTAATATCATATCACTTCTTGCATGACATCTTATGTGACACCACTTTTCTCATACCATAAAATCACTATGACTATGAATGACCTTCTAGCTTTGATTTGTAGAAGAAAAGGAGTTAACTTTTAAGTTAAAGTTTTGATTCACATAAGAGAAGAGAAGGTAATTTGGGTCTAATGCTAACTTCCTTTTATATTAATACAATATGATTAAAGTACACTTGATTATTTTAGTAGAGGGGCTCTATGTAATTAACTCTAGTAAAAGGCCTATCTAGATAAATTTCATCAAAATTTTAATTACGCATGTAAACAAATCGAACGAACACGAAACATGTCATGTTTGTGTTCGTACATTTAACTTTAAGCGAACACGAACACGAACATTAATCGAACAAATTTTGTTATGTTCGTGTTTGTTTATTAAAAAAATGAACATGTTCATGTCCATGTTCATGTCCATTTATGTTTGTTTGTTAGAGACTAAATGAAGAGTTCATCAACGTAAACAAACATAAAACAAATTTACACAAACATAAATTTAAACGGACACAAACTTAAAAGAACACAAATCTAAATGAACACAAACAAACATACATAAAAACAAAACAACTCTATCACATTTGAGTACCAAGAGTAAAGTGACAATAAAAAATGACTTCAAACCCTAAAAAATGGTAGTGTCGTGATGAGTACCAAAAGTAAAGTAACTACACAAAATGACTAAGTAAAAATGTGAAACCTTAAAAGAAAGAAAATATGTAATTTATAAAAAAAATATTTATTAATTAATATTAATCATACATAAACGAACGAACATAAATAAACAAACACAAATGAATGACATAAGTAAACAAACGTTCACGAACATAACTGAATGAGTGAGACATATGTGTCATTCAATTATGTTCGTTCATTCATTATTAAATTGAACAGTTCACGAACTGTTGCTCGTTTCGTTACAAGCCTAGAAATAACAAAAATGAAAGCCGTTAAAAATCAAGAAATATACGGTAAGATCAAGAAATTCATAGGCTTGAAATTCATATAACAAAATATGTTCAAACATACAATTCAACTTGATGAAAAATATGAGAGCAAGAAGGTATATTGGAACGAATTATCTACCACATTTAACTAGAATAATTTAAAATTTTGATTTTGGCTTTGATGAGAAGAAAAAGAACCCCAACTCACTCTTGATCTATCCACTAGTCATTTAAGCTACTACGGAAGCTTTGAATATAACTCTTTTTTGATAAAGACTTGGTAATATCTCCAATAAGAACAAAACTCACCCAAAGATCTGAAAACATACATTTGCTTGAAAACTACTTAAACTGCATGGAGAACGGATAAGAATACTTCACCACTTCTTCAAGATAAAATTACGAGTCAAATAAAAAATGCAAGAGACAAAAGGGGATACCCACTACCTCTTACCGCCAAAGAAGTAGCTTACAAAAAACTACAAAACAACTCCAAACAACAATAACGACGCATATTTTCGATTAGAATGTATTGTACTCTTCTTTCTTTTTAAATTTCTAAAATTTAAAAACCAAATAAAACTATTTCATAATTAATAAAAAATTGTAATTATGAAACTGTTTTTTCAACCCACTTTACAAACCGGTTTTTCAATCCGATTTGGTTCCTGAACCGGTATATACACAGAATACTCGAACCTATATGCAGCAGTTCGTACAAGTTTGCAGTTTGGAACCAACC
Source organism: Deinandra increscens subsp. villosa (assembly GCA_039602395.1). NCBI lineage: Eukaryota > Viridiplantae > Streptophyta > Magnoliopsida > Asterales > Asteraceae > Deinandra > Deinandra increscens. The sequence goes on from JBCNJP010000025.1 coordinate 69,673,162, forward strand.
AGTTTGTTAAAAATCCGGTTTGGCATCAGATTGGGTTGGAGCTCCCCTATTCAGAACGGCCTGACCGGTTTCACTTGATCCGGTTCTTACACAAACCGGCTTTTTTGTGCACCTCTACACGCCACAATCAGTGGTCCTTGGGGACCTTGACCTCCCATCCATAACTGCCACATAGGTCATGTACCTCTCAAATCCCTTGATTAAAAGATGATGCATTCATCTTCTTATGATTATTTTCACAATTGAATTTCCTATTTGATACCCATTTGTGTTTTCTCAACTTGAATTCAAGACAGGTTCACATAAATGGGTAAATATCATATAGTACAACAACCAAGTTTTTTCAATGGGATCTCATTAATTCTTGATAAATGTTGAAAGATCCAAATTACAAATGAAATTTTCACCTACCTTTCATTACAAAAACACCCATATCAGTTCTGGGAGATTATTTGGAAACAGGATAACAAGACAGTTCCAAATGACACTTGTTATGTTTGTAATATGTGAAGGCCGTGTTATAGTGGTGTAGCAAAACCTGTGATGCAAACAAAATAAAGTTAAGTTATGTCATTAATCATCAATAGTTACCTGATAACAAAATACTAGCTTTTTTATTATACTAAAATATATTAATATTAATCATTTATGAAACTTGTATATAAAAGAAAAAAGAAGAGCTCGCAAGTCAGCCAGCATGTTTGATACGTTACTCTATTTTTCTTTTAAAAACAACAGTTTAACATTGCCTCCAGCATAGTTGAAGAAGAAAATAAAGTAACACTAGGTGGAGAATCATTGATTCTCAAGGATCTATAAGGATCCATCTGTAAGAAGGTTGAATGAGCTGCCTTAGTCATTTTATAGTCATCAATGTCACAATATGCATTCCGAAAATAAGAAGAGTAAATTGTGAAGTTTTATTTTCCAATTTCAAAAGCTAATTACATTTGAAGATAAGAACTTGAACCATATACAACTATTGAAGATTAGAGACAATGGATGATTGTAACACCACAGGTGGACAAAGAAAACAATAACCTTACACCGAGACACATGACACTTGTAACCATTTTCAAATATCACATACATAAATCATTGTACTTGTCAGTTGTCATGGACTCACGGTGCATTGATGCAGAAACTAGTAACGGGATAATCTCGTATATAACACTTAAAACTCGAATAGTATCATACTATCATCCATGCCCACCAAATATCATAATCACATATATCCATTTTCATACTTTGACATAAATATCCTTCTTTTATGTAAGGATTTATGTTTTGAGAGCTCGAAGTGCAAGGAGAAAGACAAGCCTATAATTATAATGTCCCTATTATAAATTGTATTTAATGAAATGGATAAAGATGAAATTTCTAGCGTGTATACTTGATATTAACCTTTTTGGTTAGGTAAATAACATATTTTGCGAGTTTCTAGGGTATATATGAAACTATCCCTTCACTTACTGTTATGGTTATTGGGCTTATTTAGGATAAGTATTCCCAAGTCAAATCTTAAACTTGTGCATTGCCCACTGAATTATCCACAGCACATCAATGTGCGAGTGACAAAAGTTCAGCAACTTGTGTGTGATTTCTATATTCTTTTACGAAAACACTCAAACAGACAAATGATCATGTATTTTGAGCATAAAATGTGACTCAACTTGGACTTCCTACTTTTAGTGACAAACAATGCATAATGCACAAGCTTCATATTATATTATTATGCTCACAACCCACTATCATAACCGTCTTAAAGAGATAGCACAACGAGCTTTATCATAAAACTAAACATCAAGCAATATAGCATCATTAATGAAACAGATAGAGGAGTCATGAATATTTTGAACTTGAAACTGAAAAGCAGGTTTAGAGGATGCACCTTCAGATAGAGAACCCCACTGGCCCACATTGGAAGACAACATTGACTTGAGCAACGCCGAAGCAGTTACAGAATGAAGAGGCATCAGAGACTGCATACCGCCCAACTCCACCGGCAGCCTGCAATGCAAACATGACACAATCAATTTCAGTTGTGTTTAGATTATCTAAAATACCTATTGCAGCTGCAACCTAAGAGTGTTTATGATTATGATGTTCCAGTTATTTACAGTCAAAATAATCAGATTCGTATGATAAATATACCTAACTGTTCCAAAATTCTAACAATATCAATGTAAGTGCGATAGTGATTCATTTGTTCATTACGGTAACTCACCATATAGTCAATTCAGTTGTGTTTAAATGAGCTAAAATGCCTATTACAGCTGCAACCTAAGAGTGTTTATGATTATGATGTTCCAGTTATTTACAGTCAAAATAATCAGATTCGTATGATAAGTACACCTAATTGCTCTGAAAATTTAACAATATCAATAAAAGTGCGATAGTGATTGATATGTTCCTTACTGTAACTATCATGCCGTCAAATTAAAGACGATCGAATTAAATTTACAGAAAAATCGACTTGCTGAAATGAGATTTGGAGCAAAAGTGTAGATCGTAACCAATTAGATGTCGAATGAAAAAAGGTAGAAATGAACCTGGATAGGAAGCGAGGGTTCCGGCGGCCGGTGACGGTGGAAAAGGTTTTAGAAGATTCCGGTGAGAGGCCGGCGGTTGTATTAGATTGGAATTGGAGTTTGCGGGTGGAGGTGATGAGTGACCTGACTCGCTGAATGACCTGCTTTCCCGGATTGGACGCCATTGTCGGAGATCTCGAAATCAAGGGATTGTTGTTAAACCCTAACGCAGACGCCGGCAAACTCCTTATGGGTTCAAAAATCAAAACGCATGGGCCTTGGCCTTCGGGTAAGAATTAGAAAACAGAATTATCATATTTTTTCAATCTCATATTCTTTTTAATAACTTTGTTTAATTTTTTTAAATTTTGAATTTAACTTCTTTATACTTTCTAACTTTTAAAAAGGCACATGTCCGTTTAGGATGGGCAAACAACAGTCAACGATATTTGAAAGATTTAAAAATTAAAGTTAAAGTCAAAGTTTGAAAAAGTCAGACGGTCATCTAATAGGACCAATATAATCTTAAATGGTCATCTGAAGAAGATATGACATTAGAAAGGTGATGATGTGGGAATAGAACATCCCAACACAATATATATCATGAACTTCACATGAAATTGACAAGTATGAGTTTGGTTTAAGTGGGTTCGGTTGGTTACGAGTCGAAATCACGAACGCATTTAGCTAAATGGTCATGTTCAACTCATGTCGGCCGGACAATATCATATTTTGATCCGCTTAATCCATTTCTTTATAAGTTTCAACAAAAAAATCTAATTTATTGTAATACTATCTATATATTCAAATGACGGTGAATTTTATTTTAGACGTGTATGTTGTTTCACCAATTTTACATCTTCTTTGGTAAGGCAAATGAGATATTTAATGGATCTGTAAATCATATAAATTGTTACATCCCAACCGACGGCGGAAGATATCGGGGCGCGATGATTGTCCAGATGCACACAACACTATTTAAATGTTGCGATATTCTTAATCAACCCATTTCATTAAACATAAGTAATCAATACAATACATGAATAAAATAAACAACAATGAGTCAAATAAACTTAATTAATTAATTAGGTCACACTAAGTCCACATGCGATCCTATAGTGTCATCAGCAAGAAGTCATCAACTAACAGCAAGTCCTGCAACATGTATAAAATAAAGGTCAACTACGAATAGTTGGTGAGTAAACATAGGTTTAGAATACTACGTAGATTAAGCATTGCAATTCAATGAGTCAAGCGATAATATCCAATCATGATCAACAAGTCATATAAATGATGTGCACCAAACCTAGACAATAAGAGAGCAATCACCCGGCGCTACACGCGAAGCATGCCGAGTGGGTTGTCAGCCAATAGATCTATCATTGTTACCACGGCTCAAAGGTTGATGGTACACATGCGATTAGCGATTAGCGATTAGCGATTAGCGAATATCCACACATAGAATCCAACAAGTTTCACACAATAGAATATCACACATAGAACACATAGAATCGCATAGATTTTGCATATTTAAGAGTTTAGGGTTTTTGAATACTGATACATGTTACACCCCAAAATATTGAAATGAAAGAGGGGCTATGAATACTCACCTGATATGGAGACACAATTTGAGAGAAAAGACACCACGAAAAGAGGAAGGATAGACACGATGATAATCTTGACGACTAGCGAGATAAAAGAATAAATCAATAATTAGTTTAAATAATTAAATAGATTAACTTCACGGCACGACCGACTCGACGACTCGTTGGTGATTTGGTGAGGTGATAAGTACGATATGGGTCCAATCCTAAACTAAGGCAAGGTCAAAGGATCCTAATTTGACTATTTATATGAAAGTCAATCACGGTCAAACATAGTCACACAGAAGTCAACATGGTCAAACGGGAGTCAACATGGTCAAATATAAGTCAAAATGGTCAAACATAGGTCATCATGGTTAATAAGTTGAACATAATCAAACGTTACCATGGCATCCTAGTTCTATCATAACTTATCATGAGATTAGTAAATCTAATCATGAAAGGACACACAAGGTGAGCATTCTAGTCATAACACAACATACATAGCATGATCCTAGTCAAAACGCATCATACCTAGCATGGGTTTAGTCATAACATATCATATATAGCATGAATCTAGCCAAATCTAGCCCATTAATCGGCTTTTGGTTCACAAAACAAACCCTAATTGAGCATGCATGGTAGATCTATCATTTAAACACATAAAAGTTCATGACTTGATAGCTTTACATACAGATCCTACTTTACATACCAAGAAAATTATAGATCAAGACAATTTAGGAGGCAAAAATATCATTTTGAAGCTTTATGACACACATTTCTAACCCTAGATGACACATATGTTGAGATCTAGCCATTTTATCAAGGAAAAACCAAACTTGATGATCATAACACATGGGTCTAGTCCTAAACAACATTCATGAGGCAAATCAAGTCCATTTGAAACATAAAAATCGAATCTTGATGAGAAAATCCCTAGATCTAGCCCTAGCTGACATGCTTTCCATAGATCTACCCTAGATCTAACATAAAGATGCAATCTTGATGACATATGACATGGATTTTGGTACTTAAGAGCATGCAAGATCAGATCTAATCAATATCCAACATAAAAATCAAATCTTGATACATAAAACCCTAGATCTATACCATAGAAGCATGCATACTCATAGATCTAAGCCAAAAACATAATAAAGTTCCAATCTTTATCAAAGAAACCCTAGATCTATCAAATACAACATGAATCCATGCCAAAAATCATATAAAGTTCAGATCTTGACGAGGGTAGAAGAGAAGATTCAAGTTCCAACAACATAGTTTGAAGTTTACATACCGAAAGGGATGATTCTAGCTTGATCCTAAGCAATAAAGTCTTGATCTTGGACCTCAAATCTTCAAGGAAGATGATCTCTAGGGTTTCCAGCCGTTTAGGGTCGTTTGGGAGTGATTTGGGGGAGGAAAATGGGGGCTAAAGAGGTTAATGATGCTTAAATACCCGAAATTTAGGGTTTCTGCCAAAAAGGTCCGTGGGCGTACCGCCCTGAATGGGATAATTCTGGGCGTACCGCCCTGGAATGGCAGTCTGGTTCTTAAATGTTAATTCACGATTCGCGTGCTCGGTTCTTCGTTTTTTGATGTTTTTGTGTCCCGTTTTCTCCCAAATCACCCAATTAATGGTCCCATCATGTTCATAACATTAAATCCACTCACAATGATAATAAATATGTCACGTAACTCAAACGTATGCACAAATTAGGTCAAAATAGGCATTTTTGGTCGGTTTTGACGTACGTATCGATTTTGGGCAAATCACCAACGATTCGTGACTCGATCAGGTGTGTGATGACTCATGACATGATAATTGATTATTAGACTCATAAAAATGTTGAATTTGATGTATGGTGACAAAATACGAGATTCCCGGTAAACGACGAATTGCGTACCGAAATCGCGTAGAAATCAGGAATTGCTTTGTTTTCAATTCGAGACACCCAATTTGATTCCAATTAATTGAAATTAAGTATTTAGTTTCGAAAATCGATTATAAATCATTTAGGCCCATTAATTAGGGTGTAAACACCCGAAAATTCTTCTGGTTCTTAATAATTTGTAAATCGATAAATTGCGAATTTTCAAAACGGGTCGGATTTCTCAATCGGATAATTTGCAAATGTTACAGTCTCCCCTACTTTAGGGAATTTCGTCCCGAAATTAGAAGAGACTTTAAAAAATTGGAGAAAGTTAAAAGAGTTTTACCAAGCCAACACATTTGACATTTGAAACCAATCATAGAGTCTACATAAGAGATTTCACCGAGGATATGAATATATTCTCGATTACTGAATCAATTATATAGACACCAAGCTTTACCCGACCACAAGGGTTAGGTTTAGAATGGTGACTGAGGCGAATAGACCGTGATATAACCGATGATCAGAGACATAACCCACACACATGCACGCACACCGTTCTTGGTCCGACTCCCAATACACCTTAAAGGAATTACCGATGCTTATATATAGGGTGTACCGCAGCTAACCCACCACATCTTTAATACCTTTAGTGAGTACTGTTTGTCTTCGAAGAACATCCTATTCTTAACCACAAATAACAGACAACCGAGCTTGATAGGGCGACCAATGGAGACTGAGCGATAGACCTGAGGGATACACTATGACCGAACCAGAATCAACCAATGGACTAACCAAGGATAGAGGACCACAGTCTCCCCTACTTTAGGAGCGAGACTGGGGGTTCAGGAGACTCAGGTGAGTAATGGATGCAACATGGATTTCTTTAAACTATCCCAACTCATTCACATAGATTCATGTAGATTCACATAGATTCACATAGATTCATATAGATTCACATGGATTCACATAGATTCACATAGATTCACATAGAATAAACCAACACCAAATTCGATAATAATGATAAACAAAGATTTGGAGTTTCAGACTTCTTATCCAAACAAAGCGTCAAGTTCTGGTGAACTAGATGGGTAGCGACCCACATCCGGTTTACCTTACGAGACACGATATTTGGACAGAATCTGAATCAGCCCTTGCTAAAACCTAAGACCTATACCCCACAACCGATACCGATCGTATGCTAAGCTAGCATCACACACAATCGTCGGTAGTAGCGCGTATGAGTCTCTGATTTAGCAAGAGTAGAGTAATGATCAACACTCGAATGAACGATACACAACCGTAAAGTTCAAGTGATGAGCACAAAAAGGGCTTAAAGCAAATGATACCAAAAGAAACCGAGTACCACGAACTAAACGGAAAGCCACGTATTGAATGTCATGAGCTGGTTAGTACTCGCTCGGTGTCACGACTAGCGTAATCCGAACAGTACCTTTCAGAACAACACGACTCCTTTGACTTGGAATGAACCGCATGATTCGTGGTGTATGATTTTGATGACATGCATTGAATTACATGATTCGAGGCGCATGAATTCGATCACCTAATCAGACAACACGTCACGAAATACATGTATCGATAGCATGAACCGAACGACATGTCTCGAAATGCATGTACCGATAACATGAACCGAACAACATGTTTTGAAATACATGTATTGATAACATGAACCGAACAGCATGACTCAAAATTCATGTACCCGATGATATAAGCCGGATAGCATGACTCGAAATACATGAGCCCGATAACATGAACCAAATAACATGACTCAAAACGCATGAGACCGATAGCATGAATCGAATAGCATGACTCAAAATACATGAGCCCGATAACATGAACCGAATAACATGGCTCGAAGTACATGAGTCTGATAACGTAACTCGACTATCATGGTTCGAAATACATGAACTCAATAACATGGACCGAAAACATAACTTAAAATATGTGAATCCTGATAACATAAATCGAATACCATAACTGAAAAAGAGAGAAATCTGATAACACAAATCGAATAACATAACTTAAAATGAAGAATAACTTGATTAATAGTGATTGCCGATCACATCCACCCATAGTACCCTTCAGATGAGGCCAAAGATTTAGAATTAAGTGATACACCCGATGAAATAGATTAAAGAATCCAGAAACCGATCACATAATGATAGCGTGAAGAAAGACTGAACCAGAATCGAAACAAACATCAAAGTTATGCAACAAACGAGAGTCGAATCGAAGGATCGAATCCGTGAAACGACGGGTCTAGAGTCTAAAATTAGACTCATGAGTCATTGGTAAAGCAATGCTAGACAACTCTAGGGCAGAAACGGCACAGATTGATACCATAAACCGACTATTAACAAAATCAATAGCCGAAATCCTGACCCTAACTAGCCGGAACACCCCGGAGTTTCTGGTCTGAATACAAGCGAGCTTTCCACGATAGACATCAAAGATGAGAAATGAGCAAATTCATATATCACCTATGAGGGCGATCACGAATTTGGAAAAGGGACGCGAAGTGACGGTCGAAACATGGAGTTCAGGACCAGACACTATCGCGAATCAGGTACAAACAAAAGCTGAGGCGCATGAAGGGCACAAAATGAGGAGGGTTAACACAATGGAAAGGCTAAACCCATAAGGAAGAACGATCGTGCAGAGGCGAACGGTTCCCCGAGGGTTAGAGACGATAAGGTGACTGGCAACTGGAGTCTTACGAGCATAAAGGCAATGTGAAAGTCGATTTGGTGAACGGGAGGAAGACCCGACGTATCTTCGGATGTCTCCGATTCCCACTTCATTATGATGAACTCTCACAATCTTGGGTCCTAAATGCATGCGCTCCGTACGCAAGTAATTGTGGACATGAGCACACAGACTGGTTTATCGTCAAGGATTGTCGGGTTCTGAGTGTCCGACGAGATACGAATGATCTCCATGAAGCATAATGGTAACTGAAATATAACCAAGAATGTACGCTGAGATAAGAGGAAAAAGGATCTGAAAATGCTAACGGTGAACAATGCTGAAGAACGGACATCAACGAGTTAGGTCGCAAGGCAGACATAACTCAATGGTCATTAAGACCAAACTTTGAACGAATAGGTTGGATAACGATACGTGTATAAGGTTGTTTACTCGAAAGGTCGTAAAATCATAAACTCATACACATGCAATCCCGTAAACATGTGGACTTGTAAACTCATAAATTTCCAAACGGGTAGACTTCCCGACACACATACCTAAGATACACGAGATATATCAAACGAATGTATTTCAAAATGGTTAATTTGAAACTTTTAACGACACAGGAGATTCATGTGCGCGTAGGTTCACAACCCGCTTATGTGCCCGCTTGTATGCATGTATACGTGTAATCCCGTAACCACGCAACCTGTAAACTTGCGAACCCATCAACGAGAATTTACTCAACTTACACATAACGATAATGATCATATAAGGGATAAAAGATTATGAAACTCAAACGAGACGACACATAATCAAGTACATAAATGCGTAAGGGAATAGAATAATAAAGTTTCAAACAATATCAGAATAAAGGAAGTCACTACATAGGTAGTCAACGACTTCAAATGATTACGAGGCAACAACATAAGACTCATCAAAAAACATCCGAGCGGGAAGATCCAGCATGAGGTCCACGGATAGCATTGTCGTTGATGGCAACGTTTAAGGTAGCTAACAGTGGATGCGCCAGAGGAGTACGATCAGGGGCACCAAAGCAATAACAACAAAGGCTTGAGTAGGCAAGGGCACCATAGGTTGAAACATTTGAGACTGATCTTGTGTTGGCTGGTGACTAGTGCTCCTGAGATAGATGGATCAGTGGCAGATGCCCTTATGATGACCGAGAAGGTCACAATTTTGTGCATTGCCAACATGGAAGGTGGGTAGGGTAATGATGGTTGCACCGACTGCAGGAGGGGTGATGCCCAACATAGGGTTTCTTAACTTTCGGTACAACGGGAACACCTTGAGTGACAGGAGGTGCGAAAACATCAGCATCGATTGGAGTCTTAGGGGTTGTGGCCTTAGTAGTAGGCTTAGTCTTTCTCTTCTTCTTGTTGGCTCTGGTAGAGGAGGACTCAACACCCGAGTTTCCTTATGGTAGACCAGTAGGATTTCCAGAGTTTTTGCACGTAGAAGAAATGCACGCCTTATGGCGCTTCTAAGGACAGGCGGGTTCTGAGGTAATAGCATTGACGTGGAGAGCTTTGTTGGATTAAATCAGGAAGAACAACCGTCACATGACGTACAACCACTCGAGCCACTAGACGGTTGCAGAGAATAATACAACGATTCAAGCAAGGAAAAGAGTAAGAATCAATCATGAGGCAATGGGTACATCAGGGTGAGTGACCGATTTAAAATCACGAGACAGCTGAATAGATAAATCATAGAATACCGAGAATCATAAGAGAAAACCATAAAACCATCAATATATAAAACGAGTAATTAGATTGAAATCCATTTAGGTCATAAAAGGTTAAGTGTGTGATAGTGAGATAGTGTAACTCAGATTATCATAGGTTATTGAAAATTTTACATACCCGCGTAAAACACGAAATCGAATGATATTTTGAAAAACATACGGAATGGTCCTCATTTCCCGAGTGGGAAACTACAACCGCGACAAATCAGAGTAAGATCCTAGCGTTCGACATGCTTTGGCCTAATAGGTTTCGACACTCTCATCAGGGCGTCCCAGGTAAGCGTCCGGATCCGTCAATTCAAATTTGTACGCAACGCTTTTCCAGTTAGAGACCCCAACTACCGGTGCTTCTACCCTTACAGTTACTACATGTCAATCACTAAGGCCCCGTGTCCGACGAGATCAAAAATCAAAATCAACATCCTACATGGTACGTAAGGAACCATTTCTAAGGAAGGAGGCTAGGAAGCCTTAAGTGAATTGTGTATGAGTGTGTGCTAAGCGATAAGGGAAAAATTAAACAGGCATGATTAAGAAGCAATTATAGGACATATAAATCATATAGGCATGCTATGCATGAGGCACTCATGCAGGACACCTAAGGCATAAGTCTAGGTCAAGCCAGTTCTAATAACCTAGATCCCTACAGCCGTGGCTCTGATACCAATCTGTCACACCCCAACCGACGGCAGAAGATATCGGGGCGCGATGATTGTCCAGATACACACAACACTATTTAAATGTTGCGATATTCTTAATCAACCCATTTCATTAAACATAAGTAATCAATACAATACATGAATAAAATAAACAACAATGAGTCAAATAAACTTAATTAATTAATTAGGTCACACTAAGTCCACATGCGATCCTATAGTGTCATCAGCAAGAAGTCATCAACTAACAGCAAGTCCTGCAACATGTATAAAATAAAGGTCAACTACGAATAGTTGGTGAGTAAACATAGGTTTAGAATACTACGTAGATTAAGCATTGCAATTCAATGAGTCAAGCGATAATATCCAATCATGATCAACAAGTCATATAAATGATGTGCACCAAACCTAGACAATAAGAGAGCAATCACCCGGCGCTACACGCGAAGCATGCCGAGTGGGTTGTCAGCCAATAGATCTATCATTGTTACCACGGCTCAAAGGTTGATGGTACACATGCGATTAGCGATTAGCGATTAGCGATTAGCGAATATCCACACATAGAATCCAACAAGTTTCACACAATAGAATATCACACATAGAACACATAGAATCGCATAGATTTTGCATATTTAAGAGTTTAGGGTTTTTGAATACTGATACATGTTGCACCCCAAAATATTGAAATGAAAGAGGGGCTATGAATACTCACCTGATATGGAGACACAATTTGAGAGAAAAGACACCACGAAAAGAGGAAGGATAGACACGATGATAATCTTGACGACTAGCGAGATAAAAGAATAAATCAATAATTAGTTTAAATAATTAAATAGATTAACTTCACGGCACGACCGACTCGACGACTCGTTGGTGATTTGGTGAGGTGATAAGTACGATATGGGTCCAATCCTAAACTAAGGCAAGGTCAAAGGATCCTAATTTGACTATTTATATGAAAGTCAATCACGGTCAAACATAGTCACACAGAAGTCAACATGGTCAAACGGGAGTCAACATGGTCAAATATAAGTCAAAATGGTCAAACATAGGTCATCATGGTTAATAAGTTGAACATAATCAAACGTTACCATGGCATCCTAGTTCTATCATAACTTATCATGAGATTAGTAAATGTAATCATGAAAGGACACACAAGGTGAGCATTCTAGTCATAACACAACATACATAGCATGATCCTAGTCAAAACGCATCATACCTAGCATGGGTTTAGTCATAACATATCATATATAGCATGAATCTAGCCAAATCTAGCCCATTAATCGGCTTTTGGTTCACAAAAGAAACCCTAATTGAGCATGCATGGTAGATCTATCATTTAAACACATAAAAGTTCATGACTTGATAGCTTTACATACAGATCCTACTTTACATACCAAGAAAATTATAGATCAAGACAATTTAGGAGGCAAAAATATCATTTTGAAGCTTTATGACACACATTTCTAAACCTAGATGACACATATGTTGAGATCTAGCCATTTTATCAAGGAAAAACCAAACTTGATGATCATAACACATGGGTCTAGTCCTAAACAACATTCATGAGGCAAATCAAGTCCATTTGAAACATAAAAATCGAATCTTGATGAGAAAATCCCTAGATCTAGCCCTAGCTGACATGCTTTCCATAGATCTACCCTAGATCTAACATAAAGATGCAATCTTGATGACATATGACATGGATTTTGGTACTTAAGAGCATGCAAGATCAGATCTAATCAATATCCAACATAAAAATCAAATCTTGATACATAAAACCCTAGATCTATACCATAGAAGCATGCATACTCATAGATCTAAGCCAAAAACATAATAAAGTTCCAATCTTTATCAAAGAAACCCTAGATCTATCAAATACAACATGAATCCATGCCAAAAATCATATAAAGTTCAGATCTTGACGAGGGTAGAAGAGAAGATTCAAGTTCCAACAACATAGTTTGAAGTTTACATACCGAAAGGGATGATTCTAGCTTGATCCTAAGCAATAAAGTCTTGATCTTGGACCTCAAATCTTCAAGGAAGATGATCTCTAGGGTTTCCAGCCGTTTAGGGTCGTTTGGGAGTGATTTGGGGGAGGAAAATGGGGGCTAAAGAGGTTAATGATGCTTAAGTACCCGAAATTTAGGGTTTCTGCCAAAAAGGTCCGTGGGCGTACCGCCCTGGAATGGCAGTCTGGTTCTTAAATGTTAATTCACGATTCGCGTGCTCGGTTCTTCGTTTTTCGATGTTTTTGTGTCCCGTTTTCTCCCAAATCACCCAATTAATGGTCCCATCATGTTCATAACATTAAATCCACTCACAATGATAATAAATATGTCACGTAACTCAAACGTATGCACAAATTAGGTCAAAATAGGCATTTTTGGTCGGTTTTGACGTACGTATCGATTTTGGGCAAATCACCAATGATTCGTGACTCGATCAGGTGTGTGATGACTCATGACATGATAATTGATTATTAGACTCATAAAAATGTTGAATTTGATGTATGGTGACAAATACGAGATTCTCGGTAAACGACGAATTGCGTACCGAAATCGCGTAGAAATCAGGAATTGCTTTGTTTTCAATTCGAGACACCCAATTTGATTCCAATTAATTGAAATTAAGTATTTAGTTTCGAAAATCGATTATAAATCATTTAGGCCCATTAATTAGGGTGTAAACACCCGAAAATTCTTCTGGTTCTTAATAATTTGTAAATCGGTAAATTGCGAATTTTCAAAACGGGTCGGATTTCTCAATCGGATAGTTTGCAAATGTTACATAAATGGAGTTAGTTTTTAGTATAAAAATGGTGGCGTGGTTTATGATGTTTTTAGGTTCTTTGGGGTGGTTTTTAGCGTCTTTGAATAATGAGTGTTTTTATAATGTGTTAGTTCATTAATGATTCGTAATGTCTTCTTATTGTGAATGGTCTAAGATCGATATATCAAGTACCGACTCGTGAACCCTAACCTAACAAAAGCTTAGTGGCACGTCATCTCTTAATGAAACATCACGTCTATTTAAGATTTGACAGATAAAAACAGAATTCATGGAAAGATAAGTGTGACATCCGAGAATTCCAAGGTTAACTTCCGTTAGACAACTTCCGTTAGTTACGTTAGTAACTAATACTTAACTAGGCCGAATACGTCCACGTCCTTTGGTTGATCACCAAACCCGCCCATATATGTTATGTGTTCAATTATTTATGGTCATTATGTGCAAACGTGATTTAAATGCATAATTATTAATAAAAAGCATGACTATTTAATTAATTGATAAATTATGTGACAAATTTCTTATTTGGATTATTATATGTTAACCGGGTAATTAAATGTATCCATACATGTTTAATGATTGGGCTAGTAATTAGTTAATGATGGACTAATCATGGGCTAATGATGGCTAATCATTGGGGGCCCAAATCCCAATGAAAGCCCATGAGACCACTAGTATTTAAATATAATTATAAACCCTAATCCCATTTACATGCTCCATCACCACACACACACACTCCCCATCACACTCCCTCCCTCTCACGACTTCTGGACCAGCCCCAAGACACACCAAGATCAGCCATCACTTCTGTTGGTGAAGATCATCCATCGATCCTTGATCAAACCGTGAGTCCCATGAACCATTTCTATGTGTTTTCTATGTGTTTTCTTCATAAAGCATGCCTAGATCTCCATGTAATCGTTAGATTTTCTGTAAGAATGCTTAGGAATGCTAGATCTATGATAAAGACTACAACTTTACGTGTGAAACTGATCCATAATAGAGATTCATGCTAGATTAGGTCATTTTGGGTAAAGTGTGTTCTTGAAGATTTGATGATGAAAATGCATGTTTATGATGTTAAAAATGCTCCTGTGATGTTCCTAAATGATTATGTATGCTTGAAAATGAATTACACGAAGCATGATTTTTAGTCAAATTTACGGGTTTTTAGCGACCAGCAAAACTGTGCATTCATTAGGAGAAACTATCCAGCGAAACTGTGCATATCTCCTTCCAGCGACACTGTCCAGCGAAACTGCAGTGTCTCTCGTGAACGAAACTGACCTTGTCCCTGAACGAAAGTTCAACCAGTTCCTGGCGAAACTAGCCAGCGAAACTAGCAGTTTCTCTGGCAGTTTCTCTAGCAGTTTCTCTAGCAGTTTCTCCAGCGAAACTGCAGTGTCTCTCGTGAACGAAACTGACCTTGTCCCTGAACGAAAGTTCAACCAGTTCCTGGCGAAACTAGCCAGCGAAACTAGCAGTTTCTCTGGCAGTTTCTCTAGCAGTTCTCCAGCGAAACTGCAGTGTCTCTCGTGAACGAAACTGACCTTGTCCCTGAACGAAAGTTCAACCAGTTCCTGGCGAAACTAGCCAGCGAAACTAGCAGTTTCTCTGGCAGTTTCTCTAGCAGTTTCTCTAGCAGTTTCTCTAGCAGTTTCTCCAGCAGTTTCTCCAGACTAAACCCAAACTTGTGCAACTTATTTAAATGATATGCCATGACTTGTATGATTATGCAATGATGAAACATGCTATGATTTCTGTAATATATGAACCCTTGTTTATGATCAACCATCGGTGTCGTGTGTCGTTATGTCGTGTCGTAGTTCCAACGTGCTATGTTATGGGCCATAGTGACGATAAGTTAATGTTTAGACACAAAACTAATACTTAAGACCTAAACGTGTTCATAGGTCTTCGTTAAGCAATATTTGGATTAATTAACAAGTGTAGCTGAGCAACCTAAGGTGAGTTTCACTAACCCCTTAATTGTGAACCCGTTTGGGTCACAACGAATTACTTAACGGAAAACAACGCTCACACTTTGAGATATCGCCGAATGGGATATCTGTTATGGAAGCTGGAGTGCTTTATGGGAAGCGCTTGCAACTGTCCATCCTTGGGATATCAAATGAAATCCGGAATAACCGTTTTGACACTTAAACTATTTTTAGGATTTCAAATGAAATCCAGAATAAACAACTTTTAATATGGCTAGTGTAGGTTAAATTCTAAACCAAATGATATCACATGATTTCTAAGGATGCCTTAAAACTTAAAAGTCCTCAACAATTTAGTACCATTAATCTGTGAAGCGAGGGGATGTTGGGTAGATCTACTGGGGTTTGACAAACCCTGCTCCGCGGTACACAAATGTGTAGCCAACCGGTTGGAGGCCGAACGGAGTGCAATATCAGCCTATTTTAGTTGTGGGTCCCATGAGGAACACAACTGGAGGCACAAACCATCGGCAAATGCCGAACTCTGTTACGTCAGCTTTGGTACGAACTTCCTTAGTGCATGGAAACCGGATTAGCTACCCGCGATATCGGTTGACCGCTTTAACTTTTACTTAACTAGTGCGTATTCGATAATTCAACACTTGGCAATGTTTGCAAAACTAATCCTTATTACATGTTGATACATACGCTTATGAGACCGGGCCAATGCATGACATGCCCACCGTGGACTCACCAACCGTTAGGTTGACACTTGTGTGGTTTTCACTTTTGCAGATCGCTGAGGAGTATCCACCAGGGGTTGGCATGGCACACAGAAGACTTTAAACTGTTTTAACTTACGTTGGACATTTTGAATATCAATATATAATTTGTACTTAAAGCACATGGTTAGTGCTGAGATACTTTTGTTTACTTTTCCGCTGCGAATTTTAGACTGTTTTATGATGAACACTTGGACTTTACTCTGATTCGTTTAGTATTTGTAACTAATGGTTGTGGTCCTGGTCTAGTCGCGCCCCTTAACGGTATAAACTCCGTTAGTGGTTAATTGGGGGTGTGACAATAAGAGTGACCGATATTGGATATAAAAAAGATAATCGGACATAGATCTAAATTGACCATGGCCATACTCCGAAAGTTGTTCAACCGTGACCATAGTCAAACATCATGTGTAGTCTAATTGTCTAACAAAAACTCAACTTACACACATTCTAAACATAATACTTGTTAAACCATAAACGTAATCAAACATGTAGTCTAACAAAAACACAACAAGCTATACTTGTTTTGTCAATGACAACAATATGGTTTTAAGTAGCTAATTTTCACATAAGATTGCATCTTGGTCTTGTTCTATGAAGAAAGCTAAATGTAAAAGATGATTGATACATAGAGCTATCAAAAGAAATCATGTATTGTTGTATTCATTATTGAAGTTAACTCTGCCATCTATTACAATGGGGGTCATCTTTTTCTTTAGGATCTAAAAAGGATCCTCTTATAGAGGTGAACCTATCTATTTAAAAGGACATCATCAATCAAACCCTAAGAGTGGGCCTACTAGATTAGACTCTCATAGGATTGGGCCTTGCTCTTAACTAGATCCATCTCCCGTGAGTTCACTTACTCATCCGGACCGGGTTTAATTTTGTCACACCCCCAATTAACCACTAACGGAGTTTATACCGTTAAGGGGCGCGACTAGACCAGGACCACAACCATTAGTTACAAATACTAAACGAATCAGAGTAAAGTCCAAATGTTCATAATAAAAACAGTTTAAAGTATGCAGCGGAATAAAACATTAGTATCTTAGCACTAACCACGTGCTTTACAAATCATTGTTTCCAATTCAAATTCCCAATTTAGTTTAATGAAAGTAAATGTCTTCTTGTGCCATGCCAACCCCTGGTGGATACTCCTCAACGATCTGCAAAAATGAAAACCACACAAGTGTCAACCTAACGGTTGGTGAGTTCACAGTGGGCATGTCATGCAGTGGCCCGGTCTCATAATCGTAAGTATCAACCTATAAATAAGTAATAGATTTGCAAAACATTGCCAAGTGTTGAATTACCGAATATGCACTAGTTAAGTAAAAGTTAAAGCGGTCAACCGATATCGCGGGTAGCTAATCCGGTTTCCATGCACTAAGGAAGTCGTACTAGGGCTGAAAGCTGACGTAACAAAGTTCGGCAATAGCCGATGGTTGGTGCCTCCAGTTGTGTCCCATTTGGGAGGCCCACAACTAAACATAGGCTGACGTATTCGGCCTAGTTAAGCATTAGTTACTAAGTTAACACTTATAACGTAACTAACGGAGATTGTCTAACGGAAGTTAACCTTGGAATTCTCGGATGTCACATCATCCCCTTGAAATTGGAATTTTCGTCCCGAAAATTATTCTAGTGTTGAAGCGTTCGCAGTCTCAGCTGTCGTCGTTGCTGGGGAAAGAAAGCAAAAGTTTTAGGGTTGTCGCATCCTCCTCTCGTTAAAGGAATTTTGGTCCCCAAAATTAAATTATACCTTGAGTTTCTGTGGACGTCTGCTCAAATAAGTGAGGATACTTTTTCTTCATTTGATCCTCTCGTTCCCAAGTATATTCGGGTCCACGCTTTGAGTTCCATCGCACCTTGACGATCGGAATCTTGCTGCGTTTGAGGGCTTTCTCCTCGCGTCCCATGATTTCTACTGGTTGTTCTATGAATCTGAGATGTTCGTCGATCTCCAATTCCTCCAAAGGAATTATTTCAGTGTCTTCAGCCAGACATTTCTTCAGGTTTGAGACGTGAAACACGTTGTGAACTCCATCGAGTTCGGCAGGGAGTTGTAAACGGTAGGCCACCGGGCCTACTTCCCCAATGATTTCAAACGGTCCGATGTAGCGAGGATTCAACTTTCCACGCTTTCTAAAGCGTATCACTCCCTTCCAGGGAGATACCTTCAATAGCACCTTGTCGCCTACCTCGAACTTCAAAGGCTTACGGCGTTTGTCGGCATAGCTCTTTTGTCTGTCACGTGCTGCGGCTATCCGTTTTCTGATTTGAATAATCTGTTCAGTTGTATCATGAATGAGTTCCGGTCCGGTGAGTCCTTTCTCACCCGTTTCAGCCCAACACACGGGCGATCTACATTTTCTGCCATAAAGGGCTTCAAAAGGTGCAGCACCGATACTTGAATGATAACTGTTGTTGTAGGAGAACTCCACCAACGGATGGTGAGCCTCCCAGTCTTTACCGAAGTCGAGGACGCAAGCTCGGAGCATGTCTTCTAAAGTATGAATAGTCCTTTCCGTCTGACCATCGGTCTGCGGGTGATAAGCTGTACTCATATCCAGTCTGGTTCCCAGTGCTTCTTACATAGATTGCCATAATCGGGAAGTAAATCGAGGATCTCGGTCGGAGATAATAGTCTTAGGCACTCCATGACGTGCCACAATTCGGTCAATGTACAGCTTTGTCAACTTATCCATATTGTCGTTTTCCTTCATCGGAATAAAATGTGCAGATTTGGTTAATCGATCAATGATAACCCAAATCGCATCTGGTCGATTCGATCGATGAGGTAATCCTGTTACAAAATCCATGGAGATATCCTCCCATTTCCATTCTGGGATCTTTGGTTGCTGTAATAGCCCAGAAGGCTTTTGGTACTCGATCTTACCTAACGGTTGGTGAGTTCACAGTGGGCATGTCATGCAGTGGCCCGGTCTCATAATCGTAAGTATCAACCTATAAATAAGTAATAGATTTGCAAAACATTGCCAAGTGTTGAATTACCGAATATGCACTAGTTAAGTAAAAGTTAAAGCGGTCAACCGATATCGCGGGTAGCTAATCCGGTTTCCATGCACTAAGGAAGTCGTACTAGGGCTGAAAGCTGACGTAACAGAGTTCGGCAATAGCCGATGGTTGGTGCCTCCAGTTGTGTCCCATTTGGGAGGCCCACAACTAAACATAGGCTGACATTGAACTCCGTTCGGCCTCCAACCGGTTGGTTACACATTTGTGTACCGCGGAGCAGGGTTTGTCAAACCCTCAGTAGATCTACCCAACATCCCCTCGCTTCTCAGATCAACAGTACTAGGTTGAGGACTTTTAAGTTTTTAAAGCATCCTTAGAAATCATGTGATATCATCTGGTTTAGACTTTAACCTACACTAGTCATATTAAAATGTTTATTCTGGATTTCATCTGAAATCCTAAAAAGAGTTTAAGTGTCATAGTGGTCGTTTCCGAGTTTCAATAGAAACCCCAAGGATGGACAGTTGCAAGTGTTCCCATAAAACACTCCAACTTCCATAACAGGTATCCCAATTGTAATACCTCAAAATGTCAGCGTTGTTTATCGTTAAGTTCATTCGTTGTGTCCCAAACGGGCACACAATTAAAGGGTTTGTGAAACTCACCTTAGGTTGCTCAGCTACACTTCAATAATCCAAATTATGATTTGCTAACGAAGACCTAATAATCACATTAAGGTCTTAAGTATTAGGTTGTGTCTAGTCTTTAACTTAACGTCACTATGGCCCATAACATAGCACGTTGGAACTAAGACACGACATACCGACACACGACACCAATGGTTGATCATAGCAGGGGTTCACACGTTACAGAAATCATAGCATGTTTCATCATAGCATAATCATGTAAGTCATGGCATAACATTCAAGTAAATTGTACAAGTTTGGATTCTGGTCTCAGTTTCGCTAGCAATTTCGCTAGGCAGTTTCGCTGTGTGCTCGGGCAGCACTTTCGCTAGGCAATACCCGATGACGCAGTTTCGCTAGGCTAGTTTCGCTCGAAACTGTTGGCACAGTTTCGCTAGCCTAGTTTCGCCCGAAACTGGTTTGAACTTTCGTTCAGGGAATTTCGCTCGGTAGATTCGCTCGAGCTGGTCTGGTTGGTTTACCCGGCGACACTATAGTTTCGCTACATAGTGTCGCTGGATGAAGATATACATAATTTCGCTGGACAGTTTCGCCCAGAGAACATGACAGTTTCGCTGGTCGCGAAAAACTTACGGATCAGCCTAAAAATCATTCTAACAGCTTCCATATTTCACATAACTCATTTTCTAGCATTCCTAGACATTTTCCAACACCAAGCAAGCAGTTTTAACACCTTATTCATGTATTTTCATCACCAAATCACCAAAATACATTTAAAACCCTAAAATGACCTAAATAGCATAAATCTCTATCATGGATCAGTTTCACACGTAAAGTTATCAACTTTATGGTAGTTCCAGCATCCCTAAACAACATATTAGAAGATCAAGTGATTCTATGAAGGTTTGGTCATGCTTTAAGAAGAAAACACATAGAAAAGCAAGAAACATAGTTTTGGGACTCACGGTTGATTCTAGGATCGATGGATGATCTTCACAACTCGGGGTGATGGCTGATTCTTGATGGTTCTTGGTTGGAATCAGCTGGTCCAGAAGTTTCAGGAGAGTGTGTGTGTTTTTGTGTAAAATGAGGCAAATAGGAGAGCTAGGGTTTATTAAGATTATTTATATCAGAGGCTAGTTTCACTGGTAGTTTCGCTGGCCTGGCGAAACTGGCTCTGAACTCGTGCAGGTCAATCAGTTTAGCTAGCTACCGGGCGAATCTGTAGTTTCGCTCGGTAGTTTCGCTGGCTACCAAAATAAGGCAATTTCCACAAAATCAAGTGTTTACAATTTGTCATGCTATTAATAATATTAACTCATGCGTTTAAATCACATTACACATAATGACAGCAACAAATGAACACATAGCACATATGGGCGGGTTCGGTGATCAACCGAAGGTCGTGGACGTATTCGGCCTAGTTAAGCATTAGTTACTAAGTTAACACTTATAACGTAACTAACGGAGATTGTCTAACGGAAGTTAACCTTGGAATTCTCGGATGTCACAAATTTGGTCCGTATTATCGTATTTCTACATCTACAACCTAAACTTATCAATGAGAACCATGTATTATATGGTTATCTTTTTTCTTTTCTTTTTAATAGTTAGATCATCACATATATTTTTTTATATGATTTAAATCTATAAACTTTTGATTGGGTTGTCATTAGTTTACTATCAAGCTATCCCTTTGAAACATATAATTATCTAAATGATTAAATGGGCTTTGTTTGATAGGTTTTTGAAAGACTATTTGAAAGAACTACAATCAGCAAGAATAGATCATAACAGCATGGGGAGAAGTTATGCAATTATCAATTGTATTTTTTTAGTTTACTTAAGTATAGTTTAGATTTAATCATTTTTATCATTATCAAATAAAGAAAGATCGTTAGGTCAAGTTTTATTAAGATGGTCGACATATTATTTCGATAAAGAGATTGCAAAAATAAATAAATAAATAAAAGAAGAATTTCGGTAAAGGTGTGTCGTTTACAATCATCACCGTGAGCCACGTCACTTCAGGGTAACGAAACACTGTATTGGGCCGACGTGAAGGAAGCAATGAGTGGACTCATGAGTGAACCAAACAGTTTTTAATAATTTACGAATCAAAATTATGCGAAAAAACTAATTTTTTTTTTGGTTTGAAAAAAAAAATCAAATCTTACACTCACTTCTCATATCAATATATATGCCATTGTGTGAGTGAGATAGCAGCAACCAAGCTTCGACACTACTTCCCTTCCAGAATAGTATTAGTAAATTGCTCGAACGAATCTGATTAAGTATAGCTAATTAGACTCGCGTTGAAGGGGAGAATTGGAAAGTGGATCTTAGTCATTGACGAACATAGAAATTTTTAGTACGTGGAGCAAAATATAGGTGAAGTTAAAGTTCGTTGGGCTAAAAAGAATTGGGTTAAAAATGAGTACGAAAACAAATACATGATGATATGATGAAATAGGATTAATCAATTTAATAGAATTCAAATCTCACTCTTATGCTCTAACTATTACATGTTAGAAATACATTCATTTTTAATATTTTCCAAAACTCCTAATGAAGACGTAACGAGATATATCAATGAATACCCATGAAAACACCAAACCTTAGGCAAGGAAAACATCAAACTAATACTTGTCAAGGCGAACTTACCAACCAAGGTCACGACAAAGCCACAACGTACTATGGTCCTTGATCATAAAAGAAACATTACAGGATTTAGGGGATATATAAAGCATAAACTTATCCAAAAAAGCTAAGTTTTAATGTTCACCACTGAAAAGCAACACAATGTCGTCTCCTCAAGAAAGCAAGTCCTGCAAACTTGCTGCCAAACAGTGTTTGTGAATCAACAGTAGTCAACTATTTATACTACTAAATTGGCAACAAATGTATTGCCATGAATATGCATGGGAAGCCGGGAAGATTAAACCCGTAAAAGGGAGGAACCTCATTTCCACAAATCAACCAACATTCAGTATAAATACAAGAACACAACAATGGTAAACATCATCACGGAACACACTCTCTTTAAACTTCTTACTTACCAAAAAATCTTTACTACTAAACCCAATATTAATTCTCACATCGGAGGTTGATCGTAGGAGGTCACCTCCTGCGGCGAGTCTAACTGTGTTATTTATCTTAGTAGGTACCCAAGTGCTTTCATTCCACCAAATCCTCTTTGCTAAGATCATTTTTTGACAAATGGCAGTTTTACATCTTGTTGGAACTTATGGGTAGATTGTGTGAATGGGAGAAGTAGAGAGTATCCCACATTAAAGGGAATGCAAACTTTGGAGTGGTTTACACCGGATAGATGGTCCATCATAATTAAACTTCTTGTGTAGAGGTCACTCCTCGGTTAAAAACCATGATGCTTCGCACCGCTGGCACCCGGGCCAAAAGTCAGGTGTGGGTGCGGGCTAAGGGCGATTTTAGAGAATGTCTCAGTGTTGCGGTGGCCGGTTGGCTTAGTTGGTTCGAGTGAGTTACGTACGTAAACGCCTTTAAAGATGTTTAATTCCATGTTTTAAAACTATTAGATGTGACGTAAGGCTGATGTACAAATAGAAGACCATCTCCAACATTTTAAGCCCCAAAAATATCATATGTACTTTCTACGATATTTCGCAATTCTATTCTCTGCTTTGGAGTAGCACTCCGGTTCCAGTGATTGAAGTCTTTCCAACCTATAAGCGTTCAAAGGTCGGTCCGGTTTTGGTTTACTCCGCCGGTACTACTGGTCCGGCTGTTCTACCCCGGGAAACAAACGGATCTGAATAGGAGACTCTAAATCTGTTTTAAAGGAATCACGTTGAACACAAGCCTCAGCCAAATTTCTTTGACACTATTTTTCTAAAACTCTCTAAATTCTTTTGTGCGAAATCTCTTTTCCTGAGAAATCTTTCTGCGAAATTTGTTTTCTATAAGTATCTATTTTCTTGAAAATATTCTTATGAGAAATCTATTATCTACAAGATTTTTATTTTTATGTGAAAAGTCTCATTTTGAGAATAAAAAGATCAAAGAACAATTATGTATAGTGGTCATGAATATTTTGAGAATTTTCCCCTTTTCTAATAAAGGTGATTTGTTAATTTATACAATTTTTTTAAAACTTTGTATATAGAGCACTTGTAGGGAGATAAGGGTCCACTACTACAAAAATGGCCTTTCTTGACGCTTTTTGCGCGTCAAGAAAGGGCCCAGATGACGCGCAAAAAAGCGTCAAGGAAGGCAGGGTCAAGAATCCTCTTGACGCGCAAAATGCGCGTCATCCCATTTATGACGCGCAAAAAAGCGTCATAAATTTGTGTCATAAAATAAGCGTCAAGGAAGGCCCCGTCATAAATCTTCTTATGACACGCATTTTTGCGCGTCATGAATGTAAAAATAAAAATAAAAAAAATATTTTTGTAGATTCACTTATTCCCACATTAATGACAATTAACCTCAAAATCAAAATAAAATACACTATAGCAAAACAACACATTTCATATATATGACAAACATTACAAAGTTAACAAGTTTTTTGGAGTTTACAAAGTTAAAAAGTTGTTAACTCCTAATTTTTATTAGCAAGGAATTACAAGAAAAAAGACTCAGGACTTAGGGAGTTTGTTGCAGTTGGCAGGAGCCCATCCTCTCTGTTGCTGATCATTATCATATAAGATGATTTTGTCATGAAATGATATGTCTGCAAACGCCAAATAAAGAAAGAAACTTTATAATCACTTCTCGCATACTCGTGTGCAGCTTCTGCAAGCTAAAACAAACAAAGAAAAGACATGTTGATGAAGTTGCTAAGTCTTGGTTTTGTTTTGCTGATTCTGATTTTAGCAAAACACTTGCTAGGAGATCATATAAAAGATAAACAAGTTACGTGCCATGCTGATTCATAAGAATGACTTGATTTATTTGGTGCTGAGCTTCTAATAAATCTACTAATGTAGCTCATAGGCATAGCAGAAAGCTTACAAGCCAAATAAACAAGATGACAAAGAAAACATGTTACGTGTATCAGTAAAAATTATATAGATTAGCATGCAGGTCTTTAACTTCTTGTGAACTAAAAGATGATCAATTGGTTTGTGAGTCGACCCAACCCTACTGGTGTTAAGTTTTGACACACAGAAAGCGTATAAAGCATACCTGTTTTGACCAATTTATCAAACCCACCACCTGTTCTTGTTGAGCGTATAAAGCATACCAGTTATCAACCAACTGCCAAAGCTACAGATAACACACATTCTTTAATCCCAGTAAACCTATCTTCCTGCACAAAAAACAAACATACAGCTTCAATTTCCCTCATAACTAACTAAATACACATAACAGCAGCATGCTAAAGTCTTCAGACTGCTGCTGTTTTGCTAAAGTCTTATACTGAGGATTTTAGAGGGACCAAGAACAACTTTTGCTACCTGTTATGCTGCTGTTTTGCTGCTGTTTTGCTGCTGCTTTGCTGCTGTTTTGCTGCTGGCTTGCTGCTGTTTGCCACCACAGAGTTAAACACTCTTGACTATGTTTGAATCATATGAAGAAAACAAAAACATGCAAGAACCTGTATAAACTACAGAGGCTAACCGGACAGAAGTTACTTAAGCTGATAGTATTGGTTTATATCCATAAGTTACTTTTGTTTTTGTTTAATAATTAGTTTGATATAATTATAAATTAAGTTTTTCCTTGCATCAGGGTGTAATCCTCTTCATCATCTTACCACCACTGATCTGTATATATGACAATTTACCACCACAAATTAAAAGACAGTGATTGATCCGTATATATGAAAATGATACTGAATCTCAATTAGAAGATACCAGAAAAACAATATTTATCACCAAAAAATGGCCATGCCTTGACCATTACATACGTACACACCACATGTGCACACTATAAGTTGAGGAGCTAACTTACAAATGTCAGGAAACCGCTAGAAGCAAATAAACAGATTCTATAAACCAGTAACATTTGGATTAACAGATTCTGCCTCTAATTTTATGATCATTTGGGGGCTAAATTGTGAGTTTCATGAGCTATAACAGAACTGGCTACACCTCTAATTTTAATGACACAAGGCAGAAAGAAGTAAAGTTACTTGAGCGGTTGGAGCCCACATATAAAAGGAGACAACTTCATTTGAGAAAATAGCACTAAGAGGGCCCGCATAAGAGAAAATGTCATCAATAACACCAGGTAGCTGTAAACCAGTAGCACTAATGCATTGTCCATTGGCTGCCAAAAAGTAGCAGAAGTGTAAACTACAAAATATCATACTGTTATTTAGCCCCGTTTTAAGCACTACAAGCAACATAAAATGGCATAAGTAAAATCTTTCATGTGGCACACCCAAAATTTAAGGTACTAAGTTCATGCATATATGCTTACAGTCAAATAAAGAAACAACCAGTTGGCTTTTGAGAATACTTCTAAGATCCATGAAGTTGGACTGAAGTGTGATTGGATCTTTTGGGCTTGCAAGGATTATAGTGTTACAAGTAAGGCTAGGGGTGATCAAAATCTCGGGATCCCAACCAAACCCAAGAAACCGACCCGATAATTCCCGAGTACCGGAACGAACCGAGGTATATACTATTTTTTTCGGTCCCGGATTTTTCATGATGTCGGTCTCGGTCTCGGTCTCGGGTATGACCGAGATCGCCCGTTATTTCCCGAAATCCTGAATTAAGTTGAAGCCCACGATGGTCCTATTTAAAGCCCAACAAAAAATAGCCTATATTCATGGTGATAGCAGCCACCATGTAAACCGAATTGGCTTTTCTTTCTTTTTTAAAAATTCACTAACTGTTATAAATCAGCAAACAAATGGTAAGGATTTATTGTCAAATCAAAATACCTCTGTCAAAATTCAGTAATCAACAAACAAATAACGAGGATTAATGGCTGAACATCATAACTATTTTAAGATATGTGAATCCATGTCTTGCAGCAAGATTTTACAGCAACGTAAAGTTCTTTCATAGTATCACTTTTTCAGTTTTTCATAATGCAAGACAGTAGCATTAACTAAAGTTGGTTCAACTAATAAATAATGAGGATAAATGGTAAAATCAACATACCTCTGTCAAAATACAGTGATTTCTACCAAGCTTGTTCCAACCTAAAAGCAATATCAACAATAAATTGAACTATAAATCAACAAACAAATTATGAGGATAGCATTCATGTACGTTACTTTTTGTTAAATTTTAAGGGAGGGGGATCCGATGGAGAGGTAAAGTTTTAAGTAATTTTACAATTTTCTTTAAATTTTAAGATGGGGATTAGATTTAGGGGAGGTGCTGGGAATGCTTTTAGTCAAATAAACAATATGCAGGCCAAAAAAAACATGTCTAGATCATGTAATCCAAAAAAAATTACACTTTGCAGGCCCATTTGTCGGTCTCGGGAAATCCCGACAATTACGTGAGCCCGATAGGCCCAGGACCGATACCCGAAAGACATAAGGTTGGTCGGGATTCGGTCAGTGGATCTGGATTTTTCGGGAATCGGGTCGGGTCGGGAAATGGTGAACTCGGGTCGGGAACCCGACTTTGAGCAGCCCTAAGTAAGGCTAGAATGATCCAAGTAACCAACACACTTCATAATCTAGATTACATGTGCACAAATAAAAATACTACCATAGAAGAACCAAATTCACAAAGACATAACATGGTTTTTGTGGCTGTGGATTGGAATGTGCAAAAGGAAACACATAGACATAACATGGATGTGAAATGGTTACTAAATTTCTCAAGCCTAACTAGTAAAGCGGCCAGGCATCAGCAGCCATTAACAATTAGGTAATGAATCTACAAAGCAAGCGAATCACAAACCTTCACTGAGAATTGTCTGCTGATAGATGCCAATAAATCAAACAAGCATAGGGCGTCTAAAGCAACAATAGCATTTGGTCAAAACAAGCAAAAATCATAAACCAGTCATTGAATTGAAGTTCCTGAAAGAAAAAAAGTTAAATAAGATTAGGTCAAAACAAGCAAAACCCCAGCCTTGTTAAACCCTAAATCAACGAAAACACTGGGGCAACTTAAAGCTCTTCACAACTACCACATAATCGAGCTCCACACCATATCAAAATCAAACGATGTCACCCTAAAATATCAGCTATAGTGGTGATTCGAGTCATATTCAAAGCAAAATCAGAATAAAAAGGTAAAATGAAGATAAATTAGGTCAGAATGAACTGATTTGGGAGGCGTTTGATATCAGGGAAGAGGAGCGTACCATTAAACAACGAACATAAATCAGAATAGAACCTCGATTAACACCGGTTCTGTTCGCTTCGTAATCAAACACATTGACAGGCTTCATAATCAAACCACCGTCGTTGGGGAGGATATTCGTACACCTCTGATTAACACCGGTCGAAGCACGAGAGGTGGAGATAGACGGAGATAGGTTAAGATCGATGAATCTTGTGAGGGGATGAGAGATGGAGCTGCGTGTGGAGATGAAGATGGAGCCGCGTGTGAATTAGGGCAAAGAGAAAAGGGAATATGACAAAAGAGAATTATAAGCGCCAATCGAAATTTTAATAAATTTTAATAAGCGGGAATATATTTTATTTGGGGAAAATGAAAACATAAAGTGACGGAACGGGGATGACGCACATTTTTAAAAACTGTACTCCGTGTTTTTTTCTTTTTTTTATGACAGTTTTTAATGACGCGCACGAATGCGCGTCATCGTTCGCGCGTCATTAAAGGTCATATTTCTAGTAGTACGTGGTCCTCCCCTAATTAGACTATGTATCCACCCTTCTAATCTTGAGGCTATTCGAGATTACTTTTCAATACAGTCCCATAAAGAAAGTCAATGAACGAACAATTGCAAACTTCACGGCATGTCATGCCATGAATGTTTTCGAACTAGTTGAGCTCAATGAAGAATTCATCGTCTTTAACATAAAGGTGGTTTCATAAAATTTCTATTTCATTGGATCTAGCACCTGACTGCAAGGGTTGAACCAAGCCCCACAAACTGTTAAAAGATTAAAGTTTTAAACATGATGGTACAAATCTAATATGAAATTTATGTTGCTAACACTCAGACTCACTTCTCATATATCGTAAGAAGATTACTAACATAAAAGAGGGAATTTATAAAGTCGTAGAATTACATGTTTTTCTTTTCTTTTCGGAACATGATCCAATTGCCCCCTTCTAACACAATTTTCCAAGATGAAGTAACAATTAATGCAAAAACAGCCAATTGGAAAGCAAGAGTCATGCTTTTAATCCTCCAAGCTACCAACAAATGAACTATACCATTTGATCCCTATATCCGCCAAAAATTGTACTAAAATACATCATACAGGGATTTTACCACGAATCCATTGATTCTATATGATTTATTATATTACTACCCCATTACCACATTATTCGTACATGGAGTCGGGGGAGAATGGAATTTGTTTTTTTTTATTTTACAAATTTTCTTCTAACACAATTTTAAAGTCGTAGAAGTACATGATTTTTTTTTTCTTTTCAAAATTCTTCTAACACAATTTTCCAATTAATTTTCTTCTAACACAATTTAAAAAAAATATATAATTTTATAAATTTCAAGATAGAAATATCATATATCCAATTGCCCCCTTAAAAAATCTAGAGTAAATTACGGCTAGCGTCCCTGTGGTTTGCACGTTTACGCCTATGGTCTTTAGACTTCATTTTTTACGGCTTTAGTCCTCAAACTTTATCGACTCGTTACGGCTTTGTTCCCTGGCGTTAACTCCAGTTAAAAAAATCTGTTAAGTGTGTAAAAAGACCATTATACCCTCCTTTAAAAAAACCAATACAAATATAAATTAAAAACAAATAAAAAAGAAAAAAAGCATAAAGATCATCGTTCCGTCATTTTCTCATTCACCCACCACCACCACCATATCCGTTCTCCGTCGACGTCGGCATCAAATCCTATGAAAACCAGTGCTCCATAAATCCAAGATTCAGCATCACTTCACAATTTGTTAGATCCACGATCCAGTGCTCCGTCAAATCCGGTTAAATCCAGTACTCCGACGTAGAATCCGACTTCATCTCTTCCTCCTCTGCTTCATCTATACGCCGACACCATTATCAAAATCAAACAGAAGGTTCAATCATCGGCGTCGTTCAATCAAAAGAGTAGATTTCATGAACCCAGCTTTAATGACTATCATGCATTCGTACTCCAAATGTACATGTATGTGTGTATACATACAAATATATATAGTAAATTAAAAAAGGGAAGAAACTATCATGCATTCGTACTTCAAATGTATATGTATGAAGATTTCAATCATTTCCCCCAATTAAGAACTCAACAGAAACTATCTTAAAATGAAACAAAATTGTACATCCGTACAGGGTTTCAACGAATCGTATATACAAGCAAACCAATAGCAACAAAAGGAGTTAAGAAATCAAGACATGAAACAACGCTCACTAAACTTACAACTTCCGGCGGAGGAGTTATCATCAGCCGGCGGAGTCTGACCGGCGGCTTCACCATAGACTTTATAATCGAGGATAAAGTTTGGGGGATGAAGATTTATGGTTTTTTTTTTTGTGTTTTTAGTTCATATTTATATTTGCTTTTTAAAGAGGGGGTATTATGTTTGTTTCACACACTTAACAGATTTTTTTAACGTCTGTTAGTCTCATAGACCAATGTCGTAACGAGTCGATAAAGTTTGAAGACTAAAGCTGTAAAAATAAAGTCGAACCATAGACATAAAACGTGCAAACTACATACACGAAAGCCATAATTTACTCAAAAATCTAAGAATAGAAATACATCAAATACATTCTCCGATTCAAAGTTTGAATTTCAAACCGACCCGATTTGAGTTCAAAATCATGTGAAAGATGCCACGTAAGCGTCGACGACCCCTTGAAAACGCGCCACGTAACTGACAGAAAGAGTCTTTCAGTTAACTGAGAAATGAGCGGGCGAGGGTCCAGGCGTCCCAATAAACTCCATATTCTCTCCGATCACAAAAAACGATCATCGGAAACCTTCCGGTGATTTTCCGTGGAGAATAGCTGCAATTAGCGTAACGAAATGGGTGGCTTATTGTCATCGACCAAAGCACCTCCGCCGCCCATGGTGTTGGTTCCGCCGCTCTTCGATTTCCCTCCTCTCGCCGCTCGTACCAGGTCTCTCTCTCTATACTTTTCTCCTTCACTTCGTTTAGTTGCAATCTTCGTTACCTCGATTATCGGAAGAATGATTCGCTGGATTCAGTTTCATGTCGTTTGCTAGTTTATTGATTCGGTTTCTAGAGGACTGCTAATTGCTAGATCGCATTGCAATTTTTTCATCTATCACAATACTGTTATCACTAGAGAAAAATAGGAATTAGGTTTTTCAATATTCTGTAGGTGATCGACTGATCTCTGCAGATCTACTGATCTAGTCTCATATCTGACCTTTCAGGATGTCAGGATGACCTAATTAGGATCAGCGGTCAATTGATGATGGTGACATGACTAGCACACTTCCTGATTTTGTTGTTTGTTGTTGTGATTCAGTTTCATATAGAATCGACCAATAATTTGAGCTCTTTTGTGCATATTCTTTGCTTCTGATGTTATAGGGGTTTACTTCTCCTAGGAAATCAACTAGAATTTGGTATTGGCTTAGTGAACTATATTATTGGTGCAGGATGTTGGAGTCATCGTATAATCTGTTATTTGGGAAGCTTGCCTTAAGAGGCCTCTTTGAAGATTATTTTGATGCGGCAAATCACTTCAGTACAATCTTTATGTTGAAGCCAATTGAAGATCGTCATGTTGATTTAATTGCAACTGTATCCATCAAAGTATTTCATTACTATGTATAAATATGTGGCTGTTTTCGTATAACATATTTTGGTCAGTTTATACAAACATTCTTGTGATCTGCTTGTCCATGAATTCTGACTTATGACTCATTGGGAGTTAAGTTGATGTTTATACTGAATGGGTATGAAATGTTCCTTAGCCCACATTCAGGTTTCAGGTCCTCTTGATAACAAGCCTGAGGAGCCAATTGTTGGTAAGGCAGTTTTTCGATGGCAAAGGTATACAAAGACTTATACATCCCCAAATATTCTACTGTTTTTTGCTTCTAGAGGTTGTGGTTTGCTATTTACTTGATTTGGGATCTTTACAAAAAGAATTTCTTTTATGTTGCTCATAGTGATGCTGATGACCCTCACACATTCACAGATCTTTATGTATCCAGTTCGGATCCGTAAGTAGTGATCTTCCTTTCCATTAAAATTAAGTTTTATTTTCATCATTGTCTTCCTTTATGATATTACATGCTTGTATCTCCAGGATTTTACTCATGAGAGCATGTGCTTACTACCCGAAATATGGTCTTGGAGCATTTGGCTATTTTCCGGTCCTTCAAAAACAAAGGTTTGTTCATCTTGATCAAGAAATTACGCATTTTAATTCTTTGACCTTTCTCATTATGGATTTATATTGACTTATAAAGCTTATCGCTTATGCAGATTATCTTCAGAGGACTATGGTACATTGGGTTTGAGATATGGCTCTTCAAATTTGTCACTTGGAGCCACACTTTTTCCATATTCATGCACGGATATGAAATGTATGTTGCTCTTTTGTTCTTGTAATTTACTCTAATGACATAGTTCGATTTTCACAGCACATTATCCACAAAAATATTCTGCACTTTTCATTTACCTTTATTCGATAATAATGTAGCAACACCAAGATTGTCTTTATAATACTATCTCCGAATGTAGTGGGAGATGACTTTCTGAAATCGGCATGGCTAGTGACCAAGATGGCAAGGTTAACTGCCGGGGTCCAATATAACCCTCAATGTAAGATTCTTACCACCGCATCTTCTCTATGATGCTATTTATTAAGTCGTGTACTATCTTCCCTTTCAAGGCTGTTAGAGAATATGAGCTGTCTTCTAGAAGACTTATTCTTCTAGAAGATATAATCCAAACCAGCTATGAAAAGTCATTTATTGAATATGGTTGGGACTTGGGTAACTGTAACAGTAGCTAGATATTCACTATATATGTTCTGTATATTCTATGTAATGAAATCAAGGAAATACAAATGTAGTTTCTTCATCTGTTTAATATCTGGTTCAATCTCTGTTTACAAAGACAAAAGAGAAATAACATTTTTAAGAAATTTGTTTTAGATTTTGTAGCATACTGTAATTCATCAAGGTTCTGATCTTTAGGAATAATGTCTCTAAAAGCATTGTCGCCTCTTATATCATCATTTTTTGAAATTGTCTGTGAGACGTTGTCATGGTTATTGTGCTTGAGTAGTTGAAAAGAAGGAAGGTGCAAAATATAAAAACTTGAAGAATTGGAACTACGCCATAGGCTATGGAATCGGATCAGGCAGCCCGTTGAGCCCATCTTTCAATTTTGGTCTTGAATTTGCACAAAACTCTCAGGTATAAATATTCGCTTCTATATGGTTTCTTGCATTCTCAATGCGAAATAATCCACTTCTACTAATTCACGATTTCTTTTCCATTTTAAATTTTGGTCTTTTTCATATTAAGAGGTCTCCTCCATGCATGTGCTTTTGATTTTTGCCTTCCATTTATACTCCACCTGAACTGAAGCACTTATTTTTCTTTACAAAACCTCAACTGCAGTTTGTAGCCTCTTTCTATCACCATGTGGTGGTTCAACGAAGGGTACTCTCTCTCTCTCTCTCTATACATACACACAAACACATGTTTGTGTGTGTAATTATGATGCTTCTTTATCTACATGAGAAGGGCAATAACGAGATATAAGTTTGTTATATTAGCATTTCACTATTCAATAGATGAACGGTTGTTGAATTATGTAGGTAAAGAATCCACTGGAAGAGAATGAAGTAATTGGAATTACTAATTACATAGACTTCGGATTTGAATTGCTAACAAGGTAATCTAGGTAGTGTAAAATCCAGCTAAATATTGCATGGAAAGATATTCTGAGTTCTATATGTTAACAGAATGAACGATGATCAAAAGGGATCAAACAACATCAAAGATTCCACCTTTAATATTGCTGCATCTTGGCAAGCCAATAAAAACATCTTGCTCAAGGTTACTCATATTGGTTATGAAGTTATGTTTCATATGTGGTTTATGTTAAATTTCCAAATCTTCTTCATGTTTGTTACAGGGAAAAGTGGGACCACTTAGCTCGTCAATGTCGTTATCTTTTAAGTCATGGTGGAAACCTTCGTTCAGTTTCAGTGTATCAGGTAACTTATCTGTTGCGTATAGGGATAATGTGTACATAGTCCACCCAAGTATTCCAAAGAATACACACTAGCGGCACTTAATTTCCAAAAAACAACATTCTACGCCATCCAAGTATAAATTTGGTTTCAGTTTTCGGGAAAAAAAATGTTTGTAAACTATAAACTAGGGCGTTTTATGTTATTGGTTTAAAAATGTTTGTAAAGTAAAAAGGTAGGCTTTTTCTAAATTGTGATTTTTTTTATTAATTTTTTTTCGTCATTTTACATTTTTCTTGCAATTTTTTTGCTGTAGTTAAGCATAAACAGAAGTCACAAAACAAAATGGAATATGGATACTTGGGGGGCCAAATGTTGTTTTCAAATTTGGATACTCGGGCTTATGGGCTATTGTCGTCTTAAAAGCACGGTGCGGATGTCCTTGGAGTGATGAGGAACCCACACGTTTAAGCACATTTCTGACTAGACCTTAACTTCAACATTTTTGCTGTTGACGCTATGCAAACATTATTCCATGAACGTACATAAAACCTAATATCATTAACATATTACGATGATATGAATTGAATATGGGGCAGCTATAAGAGACCGCTCTATAGGAAAGACATCTCTCGGGTTTGGTCTTCGTGTGGACAATGTCAGAGAAGCAAGGTTTGTTTTAAACTTCTCAATTAGTAACGTTATATTGAATAGGACTGAAAGATGTAAGATTAAAAATGCAGTTACCAAAGGGCGGATCCAAACTTTGTAATGCTTACACCAAACAAAGAGCATCTAGCGGAGGGTATCCACTGGAAAAGCGGCAAGAGGCCAATGTTGCAGTCGGATGTAAACTCCGGTAACTTCGATGGTGTGCCCAGGGAACTCAGACCCTTGGGTAGAATTATATGATTATATTTTCTCTGTTCCATTTACAAGTCATGGATTGAAAAAACAAAGTGTATCACAGTTGGCATTGTTTTGTTTACTTCACTTATCCGATTTCTTTCCGATATACTAATAAACTAAATAGATGATAAAACTGATTACATAAGGTTGCTCGATCCAGATCTCGATACATGTCTCTCATCATACTAGGATTTTAAGTTAGTTGTTGCTGGACTGTAATCCCAAACCAAATAGGTTCGATGCATTAGGCCCCCCCGAGCCCACCCAAATCAAGCTTAGGAAACGGCGGTTCACCAGCAGCACCACCCGTAGCACCAGTCAACCCGGCTCCATAACTGGAAACAGCACCTGGAGAGGGAAATCTAGCAGCAGGTGCACCAGTTGCTGGTGCGGGAGCCTAATTGCGCACCATGTGAACCGTGTGATCTGTCTGAAGGCCTACACAACATTTACTTTTAGATGTACACAACAAAATTCACCTTTTTGTACAAATGAAGATTTTGTTAGGTCACAAAGGGGAGTATTAATACAAGTACAAACAAATCATTTAACCCTAGATCAATGTACAATATAAGAATAAAAAGCCGGAAAAAAAAACATGACAACCTTTTCGAATCAAACGTCGGAAAAAAAAAACATGACAACCTTTTCGAATCAAACGTCAATAAAATAAATGCTTAGGGTGGTTTGATCATCATTCAAGATTCTTCCTATATAAATCAACCTCTGTTGATTGGCTAGAACGTCACACAGTTCTTGGCCAAAAGATCTTGGAAAGCGAGACAAGGGTCGATTGGAGGCTCGATTGCACCGAGAACTTATTGCCGTTGGAGCATCTGATGTTGAGGTTGATCTTTGCATCGCCACCGTTAACCGTTACAATTATCATAGGCGATCGAACTGTCTGCCAACCGATTCCGGATGCTCCGATTCCAAAACAGTATTTCAATTTCGCTTCATACAGTATGCTTGAAGATAGGTACCCTATCATAACTAAATCTATGTGTACATGAA
>JBCNJP010000025.1:69710089-69804058 GCA_039602395.1 Deinandra increscens subsp. villosa
AGAGAACACAATGCCAATATGTGTTCAATATTTATATATATAGAGATATATACATTTCACAGATATATAAATATATATAAACTAAACGATAAATAATATGATTAATCTCTTAATTTTCCAACGAGTATAAACCTGGCTGAGTGATATATTATCAATACTTATATAAACTTTTGAAACATTTAGGTATAGGCGACAGGAAAAAAAAATCGCTGGCCAAAAGGATAGAACTTGCGACCTGTATGTTAAAAGTCTTATGAGTGTCTTAACCACTAGGAGAAATGATAGTTTGATTATAAATTGGGAATTAAGGTTATTTAACCAAAACAGGAGATGAGTAATTTTCTCCAACCAAATAGAGGTGCAAATTAAACCAAATTTAAAAAACAGGAATAAAAGGGTTTCGAACCTGGGACTACACGCCCAGATAAGGATGCCGTGAGCCAGTTGAGCTAAATGGATTTTTGTTATTAGGATTCACTCGCTTTAAATATATGGATTCACTCCTAGTATTATATACATATTTACACTAAAAAATCGAAAGTCACTGGGTTCCTGTGAACCCGGTGGCAATTAACTAGATCCGCCTTCGGTTTTACGAAAGGACTAAATTACCCCTTTTGGCGGTGGATAGGGTGTTCATCGAATCGGATTACAATTTATTCGATATGATTTATTATTATATGATTTTTACATATCTGAGTCCGAACCGATCTGAATTCAGTACTTATCTTATCCGATCCAAATTCAATTCGGATTGGATTTAGTTTATCCGAATAAATCGTTTCAATCTGAATAAATCGAATTTGGTTTATCCGAATAAATTATTTTAAAATTTAAATAATATAATTTATATTTCTTTAAACACACACACACATATATATATATATATATATATATAATATAAATCATATTTTATCTGAATAAATTGGATATCCGAATAACCCGAATAAATCGTTTGAAGTTTTTAACTATATTCGAAATCGAATAAGGAATTCGGTTTTTTCGATTTCATATACAATACGGTTTTCGGTTTTATTTAAATTTTGGATTTTTTGAACACCCCTAGACTGGCAGAGACAAACGGAGGTTCACGGTTCACCACCACCACAACAACAGCGGTGAGTTCCAACGATGATTGCACTACCACCACAATCTTCTTTCGAATACATGTTCGCTAGTGGTCATGGACTAGGTTTCAGCCCTAGTCTGGTGACTCGTTTCGAATTTCTTCTCCAACCATTACCCCGAGGTCGATTGCCGATCGTTTTCTCAGCTTCTCGCCGACGCTATGACGTCTCCTACTTCACAAATCCCGCCTGATAATACTGTGTTTGATGATTCGAAACAAATGGATCCTGAAAAGAAATTGGGGGGATTTAAGCAAAATCAACCTATTGATTTGGTAATTACTCAATCGAGGAATCGGGTAAAATACCCATTAGGGAGGTTCTTGGCGTATCGCCTAAAACATCACCTTCATTTTATGTGATACGCTTGTTTTGTGTTTTTCAGCAAACCCTAATTTTCCCTATTTAAACATCCTTAGCCCCCATGTTCCTTATTTCACTCACCCTAAACACCTAAAAACGTCTGGAAAAATTTGATCTTCATCCATTCTTCATCAAATCTTGGATTTGGAGCTTATTTTGGGAGATTCAAGCCTTGTTCATCACCTTTCTTCATCCCCTTTTGATTTTGGTGAGTTTTCCTTCTTGTTCCATGATTTTGCATGATCAAGATCTGAACTTTATGGTGTGTTTAGGATAAACACAATACATTGATGTCACTTTTACCTCCTGTCACTTTTTTCTGCCAACTCAGCGCCACATCATCACCCCACACCCCCCTTAGTTCTAATCACGATATCATCCTTTCACTTATTCAATCCCTCACTTTTAATTTTAATATTATTTTATTCAATTTGAAATAAATTTAGAAAATAAAGAAAAAGCTATCAAAAAAAAGAAAAATATGATTTTAATAATCCAAGTTTTGTCCATTTGATCGATAATAATTCCACTACGAAAATTCCCCACAATAATCACATTTTTGTGGAGACGCAGACATTTTCATCATCATTCTCATCATCTAGCAATATATGTTAATTTTCATCGAAAAAATTATAGCTATAGACTTGAAGCGTGTTAACTGAACCGGTTCTAAACCGAATCGGCTTTTTTTTTTTATCTCAAACCGTTTTTGTGTTTTCACCACTACGAGTAGCAACCAACTTATGGAACATTCATGGTCCATTCAGTTATTGTATGAATCGAAGAAAGTCCATTCATTTGACAACCATGTGATATGATATGGCATGTGGACATGTTTAACTAGGATTTTTGGTGTCACCTGGTTGGGTCCGTTGGGTTGGGATATGGCACCCAATATTTATGAGAATGGGGTCAAAAATCTTAAAATAGTAAAGACCAATATCTATCAAGACAACTCAATTTGAGATATGCACATAATAATCGGTTTTTAAAGCTAAACCGGTTTAAAACCGAATGTGAGCCGGTTTAAGATTTCACCTTGCCAGTTTAAATCTTTATCTTACTAAGTCGGTTAGTTTATGAACCAGTTTTAACCGTCGAAGAAAAAAGAATAGTAGTTTATAAGTGGCTATATTGTCGCTTGAATTTTATTGGAACGATATGTTTGGGCTCAACAACATTGTCTCATAGCTTCTTCATATACATTATTTTCATTTCCAGAGGAAACCGTGTTATTTGCGGGAAAACCACTGTTTCCAGTCCGGTGAGTATTTTTGCTCAAACCCGGAATTAAACCCAAGACCTTAAGGTCTCAAGTTCCCTCAAATACCATTGAACTATGAGCTCGTTGGTAGTCACTTGAATTTTTATTAGAATATCTTAGTATTAATATGTATTTAGTGTATTGGTTTGATCAAAACATTTCTCAAACTCTCAATATCATTAAAAAAAAAGCATTAAAAACGCAAAGACCTCCCAAGTCTTAAATCACTCACATGGTGAGCTCAAGGGATGATCAAACGAGCAATGGGGAACCTTAGAATTTGGTCAAGATTCGATTTATGTGATACGTCAACAATATCAAAAGGGTTTAATGTAAGAATTTTCATTTATTTCTCAAAGTCAAGCCAAACTCTACTTTAAGAAGTTATTTGGCAAAACATTACAAGGCGGTGAAAACCAATCTGGAATGTGGTCAAGCAGACATGTCAACTAAGGAAGGGTATTTAAAACTTCGATATCGGGATGGCCCGTGACTCATGAGAGAATGACACACTTTGTTACTCAAGAAGTTTTTCCATTTGATCACCATAACTTAATTACAAGTGTTTGTCAGCATGGTTTGTCGTGATTGTACCTTTGTGTTACCACACATTTGGTTAATCTAGAGACGTAGCAAATGATTAGGTAAATCAGATAACAACTATAATACCATAATAGAATGGCTCGAACCGTATGTATTCTTCTCATTCGTATCTCATGTATATAGTACAATGATTATCTCATAATGGCAACAAACTATTATACTTAAATACTAAATATACAATACATTTCAAAATAATACAAAATAATATTAGGGAAAAAATCTACAGAAAACCAACAATAATCTAGAAAACCAAACAATCAATATTTTTTTCTCTGTAACTTCTTCATATATTAATAATTTTTAAAAAGGATTTCACCAAAAAGTTTATAGTTTTATTAGCTTTATTTATGGGAAAAAGTTTTAAGAAATAAAAAGTTTAGTGATTTTTTATTAGTGCATCATGCAATAGTACTAATAGTATTGCATAATACATTATAATTAAAACTCCTTAAAAAGAAGAAACTTAACTTAAATATGGGCGTGGTTTATGCGAATAATGTAAAAAATAAAGAATTGGTATTAATAAACCAATTTTATATTATTGTTGCATAGTGCATTATTATTTTTAAGATAAAATCCGATTTTTATTTTATTTTAAAAAAAGTCGAAAATGTTTTTAAAGTTTTTCTTTTTCCAGTATTCTTAAAATCATGAAAGAAAAACATATAAAAAAAGTTTAAAAAACAACTTTTTTTCTTAGTTTTTTAGTTTTTTTGCAAAATATTGGTTTTCTATAGAACCCAACCGGCTGCTGATGACGGCGAATTCCGGTGGTTTTGGAAGGCGGAGACGGCGTTATGTTGTGATACCGGGAAGTCGGTTAGGGAGAGTGTTTCCTCTGCTTCCGGCCATTGCCGTATATCAGATCGTCAACTTTCAGATAGTGTTATGGTGTTTTATTTCAATGAATTTTATATTTAAATGTTTTTTTTTAATTTTTTTTTATAAAATGACTATAGCGCCCCTAACTTAACAATGTTTTTTAACACCGTTAGTGATAAATGACCTTCTATGAAACAGGTTGAAAACGTAAAGGATGCCGAGTGAAACAACTTAACTTAAAGAACCTAATTCGAAATCAGGATAAAACATAAATGACGTTTTGTGTAATTTACTCTAAAAACAATGAAGATCTGTTGATTCCGAAAACTTCAATATCCAATGTTTTAGAAACTTATGTATAACGGATTAAATAAATTCAACGTAGTATAAAGTAGCAATTTCTATAAAGATTTATTTGTTAATTTTTTTTAATTTTAATAAAAAACTAAAATAGTTGACACATCTATCTCTTTTGAGGGTCCATATTAGCACTCATATCACAACTCACAATCAATTACCAATTTATTACATTAACGGTTAAGACTAATTATCAATTTTGTCCAAACTAATTTTCATTTAAAAAAAATAAAATTAATGTAAATTTGATAAATTTACTTAATAATTTGAATCGTGTAAAGGAAACTAATCAATAATATGTTAAACATAATCAATTTCTTTAATCTATTAAATTATCAATTAATGTTTTATGAGGATTTTACGCCAATCATAATTTCAAATCTCTTAATCGTAATTTTTGTATTTATCTAATATTATGAAACTAAATTCAATCCGTGTAGTAGACGGGTTACTAACCTACTGTCATTATATACTAATCAAACTATCAAATAAGAAATAATAAAGATTTAAGAATTATAAGTAATAGATTTAATACTTATAAAATTATATATATATATATATAATATGTGAGATACACGTATAAAGGTCGATATATGATAACCCAAGTAACTTAGTCATTATAATAAAGGGACTCATTAAAAAGAGTAAATTACGGTTATAGTCCCTATGGTTTGCACGTTTTACGGCTATAGTCCCTAGGCTTCAATTTTTACGTCTATAGTCCTCAAGGTTTATAGGCTCGTTACGGATTTCGTCCCTGGGGCTAACGAACGTTAAAAAAATCTGTTAAGTGGATATGAATTGACATTTATACCCTTTCCGGTCATCACCCGTCTTCTTCAAGTGTCGGCGACTGAAAGTCGACCGATCCCTCCATGCGATCTTCTTCCGGCGACCGAGCCCTCTCCGACGACCTTCGAACGGCGACCACAATGTCCGTCAACCGCCACCATCATTTTTGTCTACCGCCATCACCATTTTCGTCCGCCGCCACCACCGATTCCGACCACCGCCATTTCCGTACAAAAGTTGGTTCACGAAGAACATTCTGTCCAATTAAAGTTTATCATCATCATCATCATCATCCTCTCATGTCATTACTAGTCTCTGCCGTAGATGGAACTTCACCCACAAATTCCGGCGAACATAACCTGATCGGAGAAGGGGAAAATGATGATAATCTCCACCGTGAATGGAGACAGGGTGGTAGCAATGGACGGAAATAGTGTTAGTAGACGAAAATGATGGTGGCGGTGGACTGAATTGGTGGTGGCGGTGAACGGACGGAAATTAAGGAAGAAGGTAAATGGGGATGATGATGAGCCAGTGGGTCCTACCTTTTATTTTATATCATATGTTTTTTAATTTATATTTCTTTTTAAAGAGGGGGTATTATGGTCTTTTCACACACACTTAACATGAATTTTTAACGTTCGTTAGCCCCAGGGACGAAAGCTGTAACGAGCCTATAAACTTTAGGGACTAAAGCCGTAAAAAATGAAGCATAAGAACCATAGGCGTAAAACGTGCAAACCATAGGGACGAGAGCCGTAATTTACTCCATTAAAAATATCAACCTGATAACGTCGTAGTTAGCGTAGACTCATTGTTCATGGGGGGTTGTGGTTGTGGATGAGCCTGATCATGGACTGCTAGGTTGCTAGGGTGCATGACCACCTATAGTCCATACATTTCCCACGAGCACCTTTGTTTTCTAGCCTGCTCCCTTACTACAAACACATGACATATTCTCCACCGGTTGTCATTTTCTGCACA
Source organism: Deinandra increscens subsp. villosa (assembly GCA_039602395.1). NCBI lineage: Eukaryota > Viridiplantae > Streptophyta > Magnoliopsida > Asterales > Asteraceae > Deinandra > Deinandra increscens. The sequence goes on from JBCNJP010000025.1 coordinate 69,716,402, forward strand.
TACATATTGATCCTCAAAATGGGCTGATCATTTGCATACTCTTCACCCATCCCACCTTTCCATTTATAGTTTCTCAAAACCAAAGTTAACCGTTTGACCTATAGTCATGAAGGGATAGCTTAAATGCTTAATCAAGATTAAAGTAAAGGTTCTCCAATTAAAAGATTGTAGGTTTAAATCTTGCAAAATACACATGTCATGATTTAGCTATTAGATAAGTTATTTGAGCCATAATTTTATCAAATGACTGATGAAGTAGGTAGATTCCCAAATAAAACCCTCACCACAAGCTCAGTATCCTAGCCAGGGAAGATCCAAAACACGAAAGCAAGTAATCATGCTTAAGGAAAAATAATGATAAGACAATGTAGACCAAGAGCGACTTGCCTCGGCTGCTAGTGCCAGACAAGTTACTCACCTTCTCGATACGACAAAAACATGGGAGTCTTGCAAAGCTCAAAGAAGACACATAGAATGTCGACGAATGCGTCCCATGTTTCATCTCGGGGAACGACCCCTGTGGTCACCACCAGAGGGAGACAAGATGACTCAACACTCTCAAAGAAGTTAGTAAGCCGCCCTTCTCAGGAGAGAACGCTCTCACTCACTCAGCCATGCCCTTCCTCAAAATGGAGGAGATGTGATAGAAGTGAATCCGGGAAATAAGTCGAGATCGGCTTCCCTCCTGTCTTGGTAGACCAGGTCAGGGCATCTCCTATGGTCGTCATGGCTCTCGTAGGAAGACAAAAATTACACATAGCCTACCTAGACCGGGGAAGTGTCTCTGAGATCATATATGAACATTGCTTTGCGTAGCTAGGGTAGGACATACAGGGAAAGCTAGTTACTTCCCACACCCTTTTAGTAGAATTTTTTCGAGAAACTGTGCGACCACTGGGGGAGGTCTGTTGGATTTGGTATGTCCGACTGTTGATTATCCAACGTAACCATATAGGGACGGTCCAAAAGTTACACTTTGGACGAGGAACAAGTTGTAATATTTTAATATTAAATATTTAATATTTAATATTACTGATCACGAAATGAACGTTATTAAGGCAAATCATTATTTGTTGAAAAATTTTGTTTAGGTCAAACATATTATTCTAAATAATCAATCAACCAAAAAATAGAATCGAGCCATATATGATTATGTGTTTGGTTTCGTTCGAGACAATGAACGAAACTAAACTAGGTCTGAGGGACATTCAACCACAACTCTGGCACCGCTCCCACTTGATCTATTGGTCATCCCGAGATGCCGAGGAGAAGTATATATTCTGCCAATCTTGATCCCATGCATGGTGATTGGCTACATTAGCCTAGACCAATGAACCCGTCTTTGCATCATGCGTGACCGGATTTGTATCCCCTTCGTATACCGGGATCCACTCCTAATTTAGCAAATCTCGTCCTTGATTTCTTTTGTCTTCAACTTGATGTGCGTCTTGATGTACATAGATTTTAAAATGTACAAAATAAATAAAACCTAACTATTACATCTCGAGTCCAACATACCCGAAAAATACATACATCCTTAAATATAGAAAACAAACCACAACCAGATACAATCAACAACCATAATCATATATGGCTCGATTCTATTTTGTGGTTGATTGATTATTTAGAATAATATGTTTGACCTAAACAAAATTTTCACAATCTTGGAAAATGTTAGATTAAAAGAGTTCTAATTTATGTAAAAAGACAAGTATAATAAGATGTTATTATAAAATCGGTTTTAGATTTAAAGATGTTAAATTGTCAAAACCATAAATTAGTAAAGAGTTTATTAATTTTAGAATGGATTCACAATAAATTACCAATTTAGATTTAAAATTAGGTTATTTAAAGTACAATCGCATTGTGTGTTGAAAAGGAGCTTTTAAAATTTATCATGAACAAGTAAAATATGATTTTACTAAATTGCACGACCTATTTATCATGCAATATGTCGTCCATTATACTTTCAGAATATGAAAGAAAATCCCAATATCAAAACGGTATTATTTTATTTAGTTTCTTAGTTGTTAGTAATTAGGTTTCTTGTTTTTCAAGGTCTAGGATTAGTATAAATAGGGTTTTAAGGAGTCTTTGTAAATTATCCCGGTTAATTATATTTTATGAGTTGTTTATTGTTTCCTGGTATTACCTATGATATCCATTAACGGTGGGAGCGAAGTCAGATGGAAATGAAGAAGCGAGTATAGGGTTTAGGATAAGTGACAGTGGGAAATGGAAGAAGAAAGAGTTATCTTAGTCTTTTCACATTTTTATCATTCCAATTCCATTAAGATATTTTCCAACCAAACACAATACAAAATTCCAATGGAATCCATTACCATTCCTAAACATTGAATTCCATGTCCAGTTTCAATTCCTTTAAAATTCTCTGAACCAAACAGGGCCTAAGTTTTTTAATGATCTTTTAATATTTTATCATTGCGTTTGCATTTACGTTCAGGTTTTTGAGAGTTTCTGAGGTTTTTGACCACATCAAGGAGTGATTGTCAGTGGTACATTTTAAAGCTCTATTTCTACTAATATTATTTTTATCGTTGTATTGACGTATACATTTCTGTTTGAGTTATACATCGGTATTTTTTTATAAACCGGATCACTTCAGATACGTAATGATACTGTAAATCTACATAGCAACGCGCGTCTCTATCTCGGTTGTTTCTTATAAGAATGAACTTAATAAAAGAATCTTTTTATCTTTTATATTTGTATACAACTTGATTGGATTGATAACCTGTAAAAGTTTGATACCAAAACCCATCATCAAACCACATCATCCTATTTTGAAAAGGGTTTGATACCAAACCATCTGCGAATAAACTCATAGCCAAAAATAGCTAAATACTTTCAATTTTTGGTGATATAAAAAGTCTGAAAATAAAAAGTAAAGAAAGTGCTAATTTTAGGTCGAACATTATGGATCTAAATAAGCTTATAAAAGATTAATATTTTAAGTTATCATCATGAGTTTATGTAGTAAAAGCAGATTAAAGAGTCCACTGAATATTGGAACTAATGATTTAAGACTAAATATATATATATTTTAATCATGATTAAGTTAGAAAAAAGATGGTCACACATGAAGTATAAGGGTAAAGGGCTTTGACTACTCTAGAGCTTTCAGACTACGTTCTTTATATTTGTGTGAGTGGAGTCTCTAAAATTTGAGGTTTGATTGTAAGTGGAAGAAAGAAAAAAAGTTGTTGTTTATACTTATATTTGAGGAGATACTGTAGATTTTCTTATATTTTTTTAATATTTTTTAAAGTAGTTGAATAAAAAGAGAGAAAATATTATTTAATTAAAAAGCAGATAAAATATAATGTTTTTTAATTAAATTATAGAGATGAGAAGAGAAAACCTGTATGAATGCTCTTAACAATAGATGTTTTTGTTATTTTATACATTAGGACTGCGATACGACTCGACTTTTAATAATAAATTAATGTTATCTTGATATTTGGGAAATTCTTAATCCGTCATTCACGGTAGGTTTCTTAAAAAATATGTGAGTGTAAATCTGTATAATTTAAGGTTTGGTTGTGAGTAGAGAAGAGAGAAAAACTTTACAAAATCTATATATTTGATAAAAAGTTTGGTGATTTAATAATTTTTAAGGATTGGAAGAGAGAGAAAATGTAATGATAAATGTATAAAAATATTATTTAATTATGGTTGTGAGTGGATGAGAGAGAAAAATAATAATAAAAGTATAAATTATAAGGATGAGAATAGGGAACTTGCTTTAATTGCTTATACTTTGAAATAAATTAACTTTAAAACTTTATGTAAAAGTAAAAATCTACGCAAACTTACGCGTTGTATTAGAAGCGTTAGTAATATCCAAAACATCATAAAGATTGAAATATGAAGAAAAAAAAGGTTAGACGAAAAAAGCAAGTTAAAACGTGCTCAAAACCTCATAAAGATGAGGTTTTTAAACCTATTAAGGATAGGGGGTTGGGGTTGATCCCTCTTGATGTTTCCAACGGTTGCCTTTTAGCTAAATGGATTTGGAGATTTCATTGTGAGCATAACTGAACCGTTGGTTACATATCGTTTATACTATTCTGCCTCCGAACCGGCAAACTGGTTGCAAAAAAAAAAAAAAGGCTTAAAACCGATATGAAAACCGATTAATCTGTCTCTAACTGATTGCATCGGTTACACATATTATCCTTTCAAACCGGTTACAAACCACAAACCGGTTAGCAACTGAAACCGAAAAATAAACCATGACAGGTCACCAAAAAAAAAACTGGTTAGACCAAACCCGTTTCCGGTTTCTAACCAAACCGCCAGTTACATATCGGTTACACTATTCTGCCTCCAAACCGGTTTTTCATAAACCGGTTGCAAAAAAGAAAGAAAAAAAACCCGATTAAAACCGATTAACTGGTGTCTAATTGAATTCATCGATTACACATATTTTCGTACAAAACCAGTTACAAACCAAACCAAACCAATCAGGATAAAAAACCACAATCAGTTTGAAAAAAAAAACCTGTTGGCTAAAACCTAAATGGCTTTTTTAGCGACTTCTAATATGCATCACATTAAATTACTATCATCCCGTCGGTGAGAGCTTCAACCCTTAACCCAATCTACCAACTTGATGTCAACATGTTTAACATGAGTTTTGAATTCGTGTGCTTGAGTTCACATAAAACTTTTGATTTCATCATCTTCCTCACTCCTTCCACCAAAGAAGTTGCAGGCCTCAAATGCCTATCTCTCTGAACCTTCCATTTTGCACACTACAAATCACAAATCTCTCTCTCTAAACTTTGACTAGTCAACTTTCCCCTTATTCAATCTTCCACATCCTTTTGTACATTTTACTTTTTAAGCTTTCAAGATCCAGATTTCACCTTTCATTACTCCCAACTCCTAATTCTTTTATGGGTCTTTAATCTTTACTCCAGTTTAGATAAACTCCCTCTTTTTTTTGTTCATTTTTGATCTCATTCTGCAAAATCCCATCTGGGATTTGAAGATTTAACTTCAAGAAAATGGCACCATCTTCTGTGGTAGTCACAATAGACAAATCAAGCAACTTCTCCTTAGTAGAAGTAAATGATTCAGAAACATCTGTGTTTCTTGAAAAACAAAGAACAGCAAGCACCAGGCAGTATTCATGGCTTCTTTTACTAAAAGCTCAAAGAATCCTCTCTTTCTTTCCATGGTTAACAATGGTGTTTTCCAAAACTTTTGTTTCTGTTAAAAAGCGCATTGCTTTATCAGATTCAACCAAAGATGAAGTCAAATATAAAGAGAGGATTATGTACAGATTTGTTAGAGCATTTCTTGCTATTTCTATTGTTGCTTTGGTTGTAGAACTATTTGTTTATTTTCAAAATTGGGATTTTAATTTTATCCCAAATGAAGCTATGGGACTTCTCCACTTGGCTTACAGAGGTTGGATTTCATTCAGAGCTGAATATCTTGCTCCATCAGTCACTATCTTGTCCCAATTCTGTGTTTTGCTGTTCTTGATCCAGTCTATAGATAGACTCATACATGGAATTGGGTTTTTTTGGATCAAATTCAAGAAAATCAAACCAGTGATTGATGTTGATGATCAGTTTTATGATATAGAAGATCCTTCATCTTTCCCTATGGTTCTTGTTCAGATTCCCATGTGCAATGAAAGAGAGGTAACAACTACTAACAACCAAATGACCAAAATTACATCCTTTTAGCTTTTTATCAATCTTTTTGTTGATTTTTTATGTGGGTTTGGTGTAATGAAGGTGTATCAACAATCAATTGCAGCTGTGTGCCAATTGGATTGGCCAAAAGACAGGATTTTGGTTCAGGTTCTGGATGATTCAAGTGATGAACTTTTGCAGATTTTGATAAGAAATGAAGTGAATTCTTGGAAGGAGAAAGGGGTGAACATAATCTACAGACACAGATTTGTTAGAACAGGATATAAAGCAGGCAATCTTCATTCAGCCATGTGTTGTGATTATGTCAAAAACTATGAATTTGTTGCCATTTTGGATGCAGATTTCCAACCTAATCCTGATTTCCTTATGCTGACAGTTCCCCACTTCAAGGTAACAAACCTAATATACTATCACTCACCAATAATTGATTATGAGTATGCACACTTGCTATATTTAGTAACTTTTTTCCTTTTATGTTTCCTTTTTATTCTTTTATTTAGATCACTAAAACAACCTCTTTGCAGCCGGGTGCACCAAGGCCACCCTTTCTTGTTTGGGTCACTAAAACTGTCATATAATTTGCAGCATTATTGCACCGGGTCTATATTGTTTATGATAAAAGATCTTTAATTCTAAGAATATGAAATATCTGGGTGATTTCAGGGGAAACCTGACTTGGGTCTTGTTCAAGCTAGATGGTCATTTGTGAACAAGGATGAAAACTTACTCACAAGGTTGCAAAACATAAACTTGTGCTTCCATTTTGAAGTCGAGCAACAAGTGAACGGTCACTTTCTTAACTTTTTCGGGTTCAATGGGACGGCTGGTGTTTGGAGGATTAAAGCTTTGGAAGAATCTGGTGGTTGGCTTGAAAGAACAACAGTTGAAGATATGGACATTGCGGTTAGAGCCCATTTGAATGGATGGAAGTTCATTTATCTTAATGATGTCAGAGTTCTTTGTGAACTACCCGAGTCTTATGAAGCTTATAAGAAACAACAACATAGATGGCATTCGGGTCCAATGCAACTCTTCCGTCTCTGCCTTCCCGCAATCCTTTCTTCCAAGGTTTGTTAGATGAATCCGTTCGTTAAAAATCTTGAAATGTAAAACGCTTTTGACCCATTTGACCCATTTTTTCTGTATGCAGATATCGAAGTGGAAAAAGGCGAACTTGATCTTTTTATTCTTCCTGTTGCGGAAAATGATTCTACCCTTTTACTCCTTCACTCTATTCTGCGTGATCTTACCGCTAACAATGTTCATACCCGAAGCCGAATTACCAATTTGGGTAATCTGTTACGTGCCCATTACCATGTCAATCTTGAACATCCTCCCATCTCCAAAATCATTCCCATTCCTGATGCCATACCTATTGTTCGAAAACACAATGTCAGTAACCAAGTTCAATGCAATGATCTCGGGCCTATTCCAGCTCGGAAGTGCATACGAATGGGTAGTCACCAAGAAAACCGGGCGGTCATCTGAATCAGATTTGCTCGTGTTTGCAGAACGAGAATCAAAAAGCTTCAACGAAGACAAGATTCAGAGACGGTTATCGGAATCTGGGCTTGAAATCCTGGGGAAACTGAAGGAACAAGAGACACCGGTTGTCGAAAAGAAGAACAGAATTTATAGGAAAGAAGTTGCACTTGCTTTCTTGCTGCTTACTGCTGCTACAAGAAGTCTGTTATCAGCTCATGGGATCCATTTCTATTTCTTGTTGTTTCAAGGTTTGTCATTTCTTGTTGTTGGGTTGGATTTGATTGGTGAGCAAGTGAACTAAAAACTTTAAATTTTCGATCTCGAAAATCATTAGAACTACCAAAATGGTTGGTTTGATTCGGGGACGTGGATCTAGAGACTGATCCGATCGGTGTATAGTTGATAGGAGTCGAATGGTTATTAACGATTATTGGGTCTGAGAAGAGACTATTGCAACTTGTACTAGTTATGGGCTAGACTATGAGGTTGTAGCCATAGTTATTGTGTTGTAACCCAACCCGGTTAACCAAAGCCGATTTGTATCTGCTTCAGGAACCGTTGTTTTTTTCTAACCAGTTTGAACCCAAACGTCGCTTTGGGACAGGTTTGAGCTTTTATTGTCAAGAACCGGTTTGAGATCGGTTTCTACCATTGCAACAAAAAACAAACCTAATAGTTTTGTTGATTTTTTTTTACCATTTTATTTTTGTAAGTTATCAGGTCTACTGGTTTGATCACAACAGATTTGTAGCTCTCAAAATGACAAAAAAAAAAAACACTTAAAACCGAAAAGACATCACAAACTCTCAAGTTCGATTGATGTGGGTGCTTCGTTAGGTGAACCAAACTTGGTGAGGTTTATACCAAAATAGAAGAATAAAACTATTTTCTCAATGTTTGATTTATCTGAATTGTCAAATTGTCCTTTCTAGGATTGATGGAAGAATTGTAGTTCATTTCTAAAAAATAAGTCAATCTCCAATTTAAAAAAATACCATTTGGAAAAACATTGCAAGATAATGAAAACCAATTTGGCTCGTGGTCAAGAACAAATATTCACTGAGTTAGGTATTTGTAATTTTGACCCGGAGATAATTACAGAGTTGATGGCAAAAATTGTTATTCAATGGGGGTTTACCCCAACGGCACCATGGTTGCTCGGATTCCCGGTAGACCCGGGTTCGAGCTTCTGTTATGGCGATGATGGATCGGGCTCTTTAAAGATTCTTTTGAGGGAGCCGTGTCGAGGCTTCCTGTTGCGTGCGTGCCTGGGGTTTCAAAGACGGCCTGTTTTGTGGAACCTTGGCTCTTCCTCCCGACCTTTCCAAAGAAAAAAAGAGATTATCAATTCATTCCAGGGATTTTTCCTTAACTTTAGGTTGGATCCTTTTGACAACATGTACTTCATAGAGTTGATTCAAAATACACTTCAAGCTCTTTATCATTATGTAAGTCATACTATTCTTATACATGTGATTGTTTAAAAATGTGAAAAATGCGAAAAACGATCAATTTTAGGTTTTAGAATTTTAACTATCGGTGTTAAATTAACTAAATATGTTTACTCGGTTTCATATGTTTTACCAGAATCGTACATGTTACATCCTAGATAAATTTCACATCGGCTGTAGACATTAAAGATTCTTAGTTTAAAACTAATGCATTGCCTCAGATATCATGAACGCGTTTTGTCATATTAGTTGTGGGTGAAAGAAGAATTCCACATGCTTAAGTGGGAGCAACTTGGAGAATTCACTCAAGCAACCAAAAGCAAAACTAGGGGTGAACAAAAACTCGGGATCCCGAGAAAAACTGAGTTCCCGTCCCGATATTTCCCGAGTACCGAGCCGACCCGAGTCATTCGGTATTTTTTCGGTCCCTCTTCTCAACAGAATTCGGTCTCAGTCTCGGTCTCGGTCTCGGGATTAACCGAAAACCGATTGTAAATCCCGAACTCCCGAACATATATTAAAGAAGGATGGCCTGATATGTTATTTAAAGCTCAGCACCCCAGCCAGTATTTTATTTTCGTGATCCCTTTTCTTGGACCCAAACCCAGTTACGTAATACATTGATTGATCGTGGAAATTGAAGAAATTTTATCAATCGTTATTCAACGCATCCTCTCCCCTGTCGACGTCTTCTATGGATCAACTGATCAAGGCATCAAGCAATCACGAAATAGAACTCCTCCCTGTCCCTGTCGACGTTTTTTGTGATAACTGTTAAAGCTATATTTACTACTATATTATTGCTATTTACTTTACTCATTTATGCCACTTATTTTTATGTACATGAAGGGTATGTCCTTCATTCTTCATCTTCTTTCAGTTTCAATGGTTGGTACTATATAAACCAATCTCTATCTTCTGTAGAAAATACACAAAATATATAAAATACTTGAATACTTCTTTCTCTATATGGTATCAGAGCCACAGGTGGCCTGAACCAAAACCCACAAACATGACTACGTCGTCTTCTACAAACTCATCCATGCCTTCATCTTCATCCCAGTCCAGTGGACCCAACACCCTCTCCCTGACAAGTCTGTCAAGTCTAGTATCTGTGAAACTAAATGGTGAAAATTACTTGAGTTGGAAACATCAAATTTCTAACATCTTGAAAACCATGGGTCTCATACAACATACCAAATCTGAATCTGAACAACCGGAAAAAGGGACTAAGGAATACCTTGAGTGGGAGAAGCATGATAGCTACGTCGCAGCCGTTATAAACGCCACTCTGGATCCTACCAAAGCCCATCTTGCCATTTGAACCACATCCTCTGCAGAATTATGGAGCACTCTTGAGGAGTCCTATCTCCAACATGCTGTTGCTAAGAAAAATCAACTGCGAACACAGTTTCAATTGCTGAAACAAGAAAACTCACCTGTTACGGCTTACTGTGACCGTGCTCAGAAACTCGCTGACGCTCTGTTCTCTATCGGTGAACCCGTAACAGATGAAACATTGGTCTCACAGGTACTCTATGGTCTGAATCCGGATTTTGAACACTTCATTCTATCTGTTGAAAACATGGAAAAACAACCAACCTTCATACAACTTCGTTCGAAGCTGTTGGTGACAGAGCAGCGTATGGCACAAACATCCAAACGTCGCTCAGTTGAGACAGCCATGAGTGCAGTTACGATGAAACCCGATAATCACCAAACTGAGAAGAAAGGAGAACTCACCTGTCAAATCTGCTCCAAACCAGGGCACTCAGCGAACATGTGCTACTATCGTTACTCGTCGCCACACCAACAGAACTTCAATCGTGGCCACAATCGGTTTTCGCAGAACTTTAATCGGGGAGCACGTTTTGGCAAAGGCAGTGGTAATAATGATGGCGGAAATCGCTTTGGTTTCAATAACGGAGGAAAGAACTTCAATCGCAGTGGCAGTGGAAACTTCAATCGTGGCGGAAAAGCACCAAGGGCCGCCACTTATGTTGCTCAGGTCGCCGGAAATCAGGAGGTTGCTGTGGATGGGGACTGGAATCACGATGGGGGCTGGAACCTTAATTTTTTTGGTAACACAAATAATCAGTCGTACTTTAGTCAAGAGTTAAAACCTTCTATAAACCATGAGCAGGGCAATTTCGGCCCAATTAGCCCATCTCTAATTTCGCAAGGGACTGTCAATAGTGGGTCATCACAAACCTTGTCTGCTGGACTGTTTCCATCTTATAATAATTTTAACAACAGCTTTGGACCAGGTCACTTTGGGCAGTGGGTCTCCACTTACGGACCCAGGGACGATTTTTCTGCCCTCACTGCTAATCTTTCTTCCTCTTTTTCAGATGTTTGTGCCCAGGTTGACTCTTGGATCCCTGACTCAGGTGCTTCTGCACACATGACCTCGAATGTTTCACTTCTTCATGACTTAAAACTGTATCTTGGTGTGGATCGAGTTGTGGTTGGCAATGGTAAGACACTTAATATCACCCACGTTGGCAAAGCCATTCTAAAACTCTCAAATCACTCTCTAGTTATGAATAATGTGCTTCTTGTTCCAGGACTAACCAAAAATCTTCTTTCAATTACACAACTCACCCTTGGTCAACCTATATGCTTTATATTCTCACGTTTTGGTCTTTCAATTCAGATGCTAACGGGACAACAACTCCACCACATTCAACCAAGATCGGATAGACTCTACTCGCTTACTACTGGAATTTCTTCGGGTTCACATGATCTCTGGCATCAACGTCTTGGACACCCGTCGAACTATGTTTTTAGTCATATTCCAAACCTTTGTTCCAATAAAGTATCTAATAATAATAAAGTTTGCAACGCTTGTCAAATCTCTAAGTCTAGCAGACTACCATTTTCTTTATCCATGACACGTAGTGACACACCGTTACAAATAATACATTGTGATATTTGGGGACCATCACCATCTTTGTCCCGACTAGGCTACCGGTATTTTATACAATTTATTGATGACTATAGCCGTTTCACTTGGATCTACCCTATGACGCACAAATCTCAAGCCCTTGCTTCTTTTCGTCACCTAAAGCTACATGTTGAAAATACATTCTCCACTACCATTAAAAACTTTCAATGTGATGGTGCACCTGAATTAACACAAGGACAAATGCGACAATTTCTTTCTGACTCTGGGATTACATATCGCATATCATGTCCATACACACCACAACAGAATGGGGTAGCTGAACGAAAGAATCGTCATCTATCAGAAATTGCACGATCTCTTATGTTCCATGCCCATCTTTTCAATGAATATTGGTATGATGCTTATGCCACTGCAACCTTCCTAATAAATAGACTTCCATCTTAAAATCTTAACCACACGTCACCATTTGAACTCCTTTATAAAACAAAACCTAATTACACCCTTTTTCGCACGTTAGGATGTCTATGCTATCCCTTTCTTGGTGATACAAGAGATAACAAGCTTGCACCAAAATCCTTACCTTGCATATTTCTTGGTTATGCCACTCAACATCGTGGATATCTCTGTTTTGATCCAGACACATCACGAACATACACCTCGAGACACGTCAAATTTCATGAACATATTTTTCCTTTTAGAAACCTCAAATCCCCTACATCCGATGACTCTGTCTCAATTCCCACGTTTGATTTGTTTTCATCAACACCTATCCCCTCTGATTCACCAACATCTCCTTCGAGTCCTATAAGTCCTATGACACCACCACCTACTCCACCATCCACTCAAGAACCTTCAAACCCATCCTCTTCACCCCATGCAACCAACATTGACACTCAATCCATTCACCCTATGGTCACTCGTACTCGTGATAATACTCGTAAAACTAAGTCCTACCTAGATTACGTCACTTACCATGTATCATGTACCCCTAGCTCAGAACCCACTAGTTTTCAACAAGCTCAACAATTTCCGGTCTGGAGGGATGCAATGAATACTGAAATTACTGCATTACACTCGAATCAAACCTGGGTTTTAGTTCCTGCTCCTCCTAAAGCAAATATCGTTGGATGTAAATGGGTTTATCGTATTAAACGTCATCCTGATGGTACTCTTAGCCGTTATAAAGCTCGTCTGGTGGCCAAGGGGTTTCACCAGACTGAAGGACTTGACTATAATGAAACCTTTAGTCCTGTAATCAAACCCACCACCATTCGATTAGTTTTATCCGTTGCCTTTTCTCACAGGTGGGATATCCGTCAACTTGATGTGAATAATGCATTTTTACACGGTGACTTATCTGAGACAGTTTACATGAGTCAACCTCCTGGATTTGAGGATCCAACACGACCCAACCATGTATGTTTACTCAAAAAGGCACTATATGGTCTAAAACAAGCACCTCGGTAGTGGTTTTCAAAACTCTCGTGTGCACTACAAAACCTCAAATTCTCACAATGCGTCTCAGACAACTCTCTTTTTGTATACTGCAGTGGTCAAGTAACATGCTACATTCTTGTCTATGTAGACGACATTATCATTATTGGAAGTCGCTCCACTTTCGTAAACAGTCTAATCACCAAACTACATGCGCAGTTTGCACTAAAAGATATGGGCACGTTAAGCTATTTCTTAGGAATCCAAGCCACACATAGTGAAGACACTCTTCATCTCTCACAGCAGCGGTATCTCAATGAGCTTCTCCAACGCACTGGTCTAAGTCAATGCAAACCTCTGTCTACTCCTGTTACTCCCGGTCGCCAGTTGTCTCGCTACTCCGGTATACCTCTGGATGATCCTACACTTTATCGCAGTACTGTGGGTGCCTTGCAATACCTTGTTCTGACTAGACCTGAAATTGCCTATGCTGTTAGTAAAGTCTCACAGTTCCTTCAAGCTCCTACTGATCGTCATTGGGTGGCTGTGAAACGAATTCTTAGATATCTTCGTGGCACAAGCTCGCGCGGGTTAACTATCCACCGATCCATCAATTTCGATCTACATGCTTACTCAGATGCTGATTGGGTTGGTTGCCCTGATGATCGTCGCTCAACAACTGGCTATTGTCTCTTTATTGGCTCAAACTTAATCAGTTGGAGCTCCAAGAAGCAACACACCGTTGCTCGTTCAAGCACTGAAGCCGAATATCGTGCTCTGGCTCAAGCATCTGCTGAAATACGATGGGTCATGTCCATCCTTTGTGAACTTTGCATTCCTGTGACAATTCCTCCCACACTATGGTGTGACAACATCAGAGCTACGTATCTTGCAGCAAATCCTGTATTCCATCAACGCACCAAACATCTAAGGATTGATCTTCACTTTGTTCGAGATATGATCCTGTCTAGAACCTTAGTTGTCAAATACATTCCTACTGGACTACAACTCGCTGATGTTCTCACCAAAGGACTGACATTTGCAAGATTCTCATCTCTTCGATCCAAGCTCAACATTGCTCCCAACATTCAGTTTGAGGGGGCATGTTAAAGCTATATTTACTACTATATTATTGCTATTTACTTTACTCATTTATGCCACTTATTTTTATGTACATGAAGGGTCTGTCCTTCATTCTTCATCTTCTTTCAGTTTCAATGGTTGGTACTATATAAACCAATCTCTATCTTCTGTAGAAAATACACAAAATATATAAAATACTTGAATACTTCTTTCTCTATCCTGTCCCTATCGATGTTTTTTTGTGATAACCCATGTACGTATGAAGTTTTTTACTCCTCCCTGTCCCTATCGATGTTTTATGTGATAACCCATGTACGTATGAAGTTTTTTACTCCTCCCTGTCCCTATCAAGTTTTTTACTCCTCCCTGTCCCTATCGATGTTTTATGTGATAACCCATGTACATATGAAGTTTAAAAAACGTGGGTTTACTTGTCGATGTTTTCGATCTCGGGAAATAGCCAAATCCCGACCGAAACCGAGCATATATGGACCGAATACCCGACTTTGGTTTTCGGTCGGGATACGGTCACGGTTTTTACAGAATTCGGGAATCGGGTCGGGTCGGGAATCGGGTCGGGATTCTCGGTATCCCGGCTTTGCACACCCCTAAGCAAAACTGTAAACTTTTAGGCAAAGCAAACAATATTGATGATATGAGAGATCTGATGTTATAATATATTTGCTTCGCTGACAATTTATTTTATATGTTAGATAGTGTAATACAAACTTATAAATTACAAGACAAAATTTTCTTAATATCTTTTGCTAACGCCTCAAGTAATACAAACATGGTTCTCAAACTAAGAATAAAATATTAACTGATTTGTAACAATATTTTCTTCAATAATAGATGTGTTGCACACATCAACTTGGTTGTAAAATACGGACTCACGGTTCCTAGAATAAATCAATTAAAAACATGTTACCTAATGGTGGACCAAGTAGGAAGAAATTGTGTATGTTGACGTGTCGGAGGACCTCGATTGTTGATAAATTAAATTTTGCTATTGTTATTGGAATTAAATAATCCAAGTTATTGGGTATTGACGGATAATAATCCGAGTTCCAATATTGGCCTACAATAATCCCAATTATTTGGGTCTTGGAATTCATTGGGCCGCCGTTAATTTTTCACTAACTCCGCTAGTACTTGCTGACGTGGCATGTGCCACGTCAGCACACAACTAACGGAGTTAGTGAAAAATTAACGGCGGCCCAATGAATTCAAAGACCCAAATAATTAGGATTATTATAGGCCAATATTGGAACTCGGATTATTATCCACCAATACCCAATAACTTGGATTATTTAATTCCAATTTTTCTTTTTATTTCTTTAAACTATTTTTGTATTTATTTATTTACTATGTCGACGGTTGAAAAGTAATAAACGATCGTCGGTAGACATAATATTTCCATAAGATGGATGCCTCATCTCTTTGGGTTAAAAGTTTTAACGATAGTACATGTTACTCTGATCCATTGACATAAAACCAAGATCCACGTGTGACCTGCAACTATATCCATGACTTCCATCCAAAATTTTAACACGAATAAGAGTTAAATAGGATTTTGGTAACGAATTTTGGGTCCAGCGAAACCCCTTGGCGTAAATTAAAGAACCAAGGCATAGATAGTGAGGGCAGGCGATTACCCAATTAAACCGTACCCATTTCTAGCGCCTCAAGGTATGTCCCTCGACGCATGAGTTTCTTTCACTTTTCTGGGTTCAGCTAGTTATTTTGCCGATAGTTTTGCGATTAGTTTGTTGAAATTACTTTACCCTTCTGCGTGTACAGCATAATAAGCTTGTAACAGTCGTAATTGGGCGTTTAGTTTTAGATTCCAGTTAGCACACAAGGTGTTCGATGTAATGCCCAAGAGAGATCGTTTCGTTGTTGCTGAATGTATGGCCTTGTTTATCTGAAATTGTGCATATTCATTGGTTATATCTTGTTGGTTAAAGAAAACTGCTTCCTTTTAGTAGTCATTTTGGCATCAATGGCTGATTGGCTGAGTCAGATAGTTATAACTTATAAGAGCCATGTAAAGATTTTGTTTAAAGTCACATTAAGTTTGTTTTTTTTTTTCCTTTCTAATCATGCAGTCATAGGTACAAAAAAATGGTGCTATTATCATCCTCAACAACACCTTCTTCATTACGATTGCTGTTCAGTTCTTCTTTTGTTACTATAACTTCATCCCCATGTAGCTGCAGCAACATCAATTTTGTTCAAATAACTAGTCATCCAATTGTACGAGAAAGAACATGCAAGTTTTCTGCAGTAGGTGGCAATTCATGCACAAAAGTTTGCGCAATTGATCCATACCAAAGTTCTTCCACTACCCACTTACGAAATTGGGAAAATCCTGATGGTAGTGGTAGTGATAGTGAAACTGAGGCTGATGGGGAAAATGGGGAAGAAAACAATCTGGACTTTGAAAGTGACTGGGAGGAAGAAACCGAAGCTTCAGAGACCTCAATTAATATGGAGAAGTTGTCCACTAGCCAGATTGAAGATGACCTAATGAAAGGTTTTCCTTCTATTCCATTTGGTTTCGGAAATTGATTTGAAACCTGAAGCTATTACAATTTTTTTATGTCAACTTATTTCTGAGTATCATCTTAAATCTGAAATGGAATACTATAATTGCAGAGGTTGAACAACTTTTAGCACCCGAAGAAAGAGCAATCTTACAACAGAATGAAGCTCCGAATCTTGACAAAATATCAACGGTATGTTTCAACAATCTGAAGAACTCATAGTTTGATTGCATAATGTTCACTCATGACGTGAAAGATAGTCAAAAATTGAGTTCTAATTCACCGTTTTTAACTCAGAGGAAGTGGAATCCCTTGCATACACTGTCCTTAGCCGGGCAGATAAAGTTCATGGACAACCTTCTAATGAATGGATATGATATTGATGTTGTTGATAAGGTAAGTTACTAAGGCCTACAATGTCATTTCTAAGAGTGAACTGGGCAAGACAGCTAAAATTTTAGGGTGGGTCATAATTAGTTGGATGACCTATTGACCTGCCAACACTCAATCATGAGTAATTAATATATTTGTTATGATTATGGATGATCTGTTGTTTTTATAAAACATTTTTATAAGCTGTAAACATTTGACAATGCTTTGGATGCTTTTTAAACCACACGACTGGTATCCTTTTTCGCTAAATTCTTAAACTTTCTGTTTGTCCCTTAGCACTAATATATAATTTAATAACCCATTATCATGTAAATATGTTGAAATCGCCACCTGAACTTGTGAAACAGGATGGGCAGACCGCTCTTCACAAAGCTGTCTTAGGTAAAAAGGAGGCTGTAATTAGTCATCTGTTAAGAAAAGGTGCAAGTCCTAATCGTCAAGATCTGGTAGGACCCTTCTCCAGTTCTCCATTTACATCCACATCATCATGTTTTTTTCTGTTTCTTATAATTGCAAGATACCATCATATGATAGGATGGTGCTACTCCACTTCATTATGCAGTTCAAGTGAGTGCCATGCAAACTGTGAAGTTGCTGATCAAATCCAAAGTTGATGTGAACGTTGCTGATAATGTAACTAATTACTCGTTCTCAGGTCAACTTTTACTTTATTTTGTTTTTTTTTTCATCTCTTATATACTTGTCTCTGCAGGAAGGATGGACTCCCTTGCATGTAGCTATGCAAAGTAGAAACCGAGACATAGCAAAAGTTTTGCTCGTAAATGGAGCTGACAAGACAAGAAGAACAAAGGTCAGCAAACACTATACAAATGTGCTATTTTTATTTTATATTTTTGCTAACTGTGAGAACCCGCTAGAGCCACTGAAGGGCTTCGGAAAACTCATGGGCCCCACCAATATCCTGCAATGTACTATTATTGTTAATCACACATGCTGTAATAACTGCAAGAATGTAAAATAAATTTAAGAAAAAATCAAGGTTGCAAAAATCGTTTAGCGGTAGCTCGACGGTTGACTATGTTAAGCGATTAATCGGATTAATCGTGATTAATCAGCGATTAATCGGAGACCCTAAATTATTACAAATATATATATATATATATATATATATATATATAGGGTTAGGTTCAAATGAGAACCAATTGGTTTTGAGAACTTTTGAGAACCAATTTGGGCCACTAATTTTCAGGGGGGGGCCACTCAAATTCATGGGGGGTATTTCCATATATATAAACTAGTGGCTTAGAATGGTTCTTTTTAGTTCTCAAACCCAACTGGTTCTCAAATGATCCTCTGCCTATATATATATATATATATATATATATATATATATATATATATATATATATATATATATAGGATTAGGATCGTGTGAAAACCCATTTATTTTGTGAAAACGTGTAAACCACTTTAAAACCTTTATAATTTTTTCATACGTTAATGTTTTTTCATGAAATTTGCGCCAAAAGTCTTAGAATTACGTTATCTTTAATTCTATAAAAACCAAAAACAAAAAAAAAAACGTTTTTTTATTTATTTTTTTATTTTTTTTTCCGTTTTTGGTACACATGTGTACCAC
Organism: Deinandra increscens subsp. villosa; assembly: GCA_039602395.1. NCBI lineage: Eukaryota > Viridiplantae > Streptophyta > Magnoliopsida > Asterales > Asteraceae > Deinandra > Deinandra increscens. The sequence goes on from JBCNJP010000025.1 coordinate 69,734,995, forward strand.
AATAAAAAAACTCAAAATTTAATATGAGTTACTAATAGTTTTAAAAGAAAATTGCATCCTAATTATTATAGTTTTATTATCTTTATATCTAAAGAAAAAAATAACATTTTATGATTTTTTAAGTATTGCTACACATGTGTACTATGTTTAATTATCATTCGTAACATAAATGTTTTATTGTTTTTAGTATGTTTTTAATATATTTTTAACATAAGGAGTGTTTTTATACTTTATAATTCGTTTTTGTGTAGTAGTAGTGATGATGGTACACATGTGTACCAAAAACGGGAAAAAAAAAACGTTTTTTTTTTTACGTTTTTTTTTTAAATATTGTTTTCCAGAGTTAGATAACGTAATTCTAAGACATTTGGCGCAAATTTCATGAATAAACATTAACGTATAAAGAAGTTATGTAGGTTTTAAAGTGGTTTTCACGTTTTCACAAAATAAATGGTTTTCATAGGATCCTTCCCCTATATATATATATATATATATATATATATATATATATATATATTCCAATATGGCAATATCCTAATATAGTTAATAAGTAAATAACCTTAAAAAGTAATAAACTAGTACTTATATAAACGTTTAAGTAAAAAAACTACAATATTAAAGTCGAATACGTTTAATAATCCCAAAAAACAAACACCATACTTAAATTATCATCTTCTTTTAACATTCTCAAAGTGATTTCAATATTTGGACTCCATCCGACTCGTACTCATCTTCAAACATTACATTCTCTTCTAATAAACGCTAAAAGAGGATATTTGATAAGTTTTTAAGTTTTATTTTAATTAAAAAAATTGGCTAACTGTCAAGGCCGCCAATACCGCCAAGGACCGCCAATGACCGATGTTGACCGTCGTTGACCAACTGACCATTAAACCATTAATCGTAGATGGTGGGGGTGTAGGCTCTTTGATCTTCACTCAGCAGTTAAACTCACAAAATATATATGTATCTAAAATGGAGAATGAGTTTTGCAGAAAGTAACAAAAGAATATATGGAATGACAGGTTGTTTATTCGATTAGCATAGCATGATATATATGCTAATATCCAACGTACATAAACACTTATTCACCTAACTTACCCATTACCCCTAATGACTTGGAACAACCGAAACAAACATTGACCACTACTTTATTCCACTAAATAAACATGCTTAATTAACGAATAAACCCGACTCAACTAAAACCGACTCGTATCCAATCGACCCCGTACTTAACCCGAACCATCAAGATTAACCCAACATTCACTCCCTTAATCTTGATGTTGGCCTCTCTTCTTGCTATTCGATCTATCCACACGTGTCTTGATCATTCTTGCTTCTTGTTCCTTCCTCATGCTTCCTTGCTCTTACTTTTCTTGCTATAACCGGAATCGTTTTTTCTTTCTAAACTTGCTTGCTATCTTGCTTGATTCGAACCTCTCTTGTCATCTTTCTTCGAATCCTTTTGTTTGCTTACTAACTTGCAATTTTCTTGCTACTAATCAAAACAAAGCTTGCATGCATGTCTCCTTCTCAAGTGATTTCCATCCATAATGTTTGAAAACAAATTCAAACAACCAATTAACCAATTGCTCCTGCCTTCATACCCATAACAGCAAAGAACGAAATTTGCTTCCTTCTCTGCACCTATTTCTTGACAGCCAGCAATCATCAAAGTGCAACTTTTTTTTCTTTTTTCGTACACTACCAAACACCACCATACTTTCTCTTCTCAATTTTACAAAGCCATTCATGGTGACATAAAAGCAATGAGGACTGCTACAACACTTTCGTTCTTTGTCACCGATCTCGTTCTTCGGTCTTTGTCGGTCGTTTTGCCGCCGGTCTTAAATGCGACTTCACGGTCTTTTCGGTCTCTGCTACGGTCTTTCTTTCTACTTGCTTAACGGTCTTCACGGTCTTAGCCAGAACTTAGTTTCAGCCACGGTCTTTTTCACACCGGTTTTCGGTCACGGTCTTTTTCTTTCCCGGCGGAGTCGGTCACGGTCCCTCTTCGTCCTTCTCGGGAAACGGTCTTTCTTATGTCGGTATCTCCTTTCCGACGACGGTCTTCTTCAGACCGGTTCTTCCCCGGTGTCGGTCTTAATCGGTCTTCAATCACCGATGTGTTCTTTCTTTACCGATTTAGAAATCGATCACTTCACCATGCTTTCTCGTTCTCACCCCTTCAGCCATGGGACTATCGCCACTCTCCCGGAACGACTCTCAAACCGGCAGGCACTGTCTTCAACCTCGATCCCTCGGTATGAGCCCTAGGCTCTGATACCAAATGTAGGCTCTTTGATCTTCACTCAGCAGTTAAACTCACAAAATATATATGTATCTAAAATGGAGAATGAGTTTTGCAGAAAGTAACAAAAGAATATATGGAATGACAGGTTGTTTATTCGATTAGCATAGCATGATATATATGCTAATATCCAACGTACATAAACACTTATTCACCTAACTTACACATTACCCCTAATGACTTGGAACAACCGAAACAAACATTGACCACTACTTTATTCCACTAAATAAACATGCTTAATTAACGAATAAACCCGACTCAACTAAAACCGACTCGTATCCAATCGACCCCGTACTTAACCCGAACCATCAAGATTAACCCAACAGGGGGACCGCTAAGCGATTAATCACTGATTAATCACCGGTTAATCGCGATTTCTGCAACATTGGAAAAAATACAATGCCTATATTCAAGATTGTTGTTAGGATTCTTACATATCTTGTGAAACAAAATCGGTCAGAAATGTCGACTTTTGGACCACTCCACACGTTTGGAATTCTTTGCACCATTTTCTGAATCGATTTTCAGGGTTCTGCTATTTGATTTAGCAGAGACGTTATCTTTTCCTTTAGGGATCTCAATAAAGTAATCGTTTTGTTTGTGTTTCAGGATGGGAAAACGCCCCTTGACCTCGCATTATGCTATGGGAAAGAATTCAAAGCCTATGATCTTGCCAAACTACTGAAACTTGTACCAGCAAACAACTATTTCTGATGACGATTACTGTCCATTCGCACCTTAGGTTCATCAGCATAACCTGTACCCATGTTATTTCCGATTTTTGGCTGATTTTTAAACTTTTCATCCTGGGTGGAACTGGGCAAGGAGGGTTTGGTCATAGGTTTATGGTAAATTGGTCATTCATGCGATGCTAATACGTCACTGTCAATATTCAATAAATCGACAAATCGTAATCATCTTGAACCGTATCAAAAACAACAAATAGAAATCTGCAAAATGGACACATTATGTCTTACTGGTACCAGTAAGACATTAAAGTTCATCTTTTATTTTGATTTATCTTCTGTATGTGGATTATTTTTAAAGAGCCCCAACTATTAAAGCAAACTTTTAGTTGGTCAAGAGCCTTTTTGAGAAAAAGACGTTTAAGGACTTGGCACTAACCACTAGGGCTTCATAAGGCTATTCGTAATGGGGCGTTTTTGGGCTCCATAACGCCCCATAACGCCCCGTATAACGCCCCGCCCCACTACGCTGGGGCGTTATGGGGCGTTATGGTGCCCAAATTCGCCTCGGGCGTTAGGGATAAAACGCCGAAGGAGGGTTTAAAAGTAATGATTGTGGGGCGTTATAGGGGCTTTATCCACTACACCATAAAGCCCCATAAAGCCCCTTGTCCAGTCATCGTCCACATGGCGGATAACGCCCCATTTGGGGCTTTATCCACTACACTTAGCCTAAAGTAACTGGAATCTGAGACCCAATTCAGTTTCAGCCCAAAACAGGTCCTATAAAGTCTGGTAATCTTAATCCTAATAAAGCAATAAAATTGTTTTCCACATGTCTTCTTTTTAAGATGTCCACATCATCAATGCCACATGTCAAAATCAAATTCAATTATCAATTTAGTAAATTACCAATTAATACTAATTACAATTTTATCTAAATAAAATTTTCATTTAAAAAAAAGGCAAAGATTATGTAGATTTGATAAATTACTCAATAATTTGAGTTTTTTTAAGGAAACAAATCAAGAATTTGTCATCTTTAATGTATTAAATTATCAATTAATATTTAATTATGAATTATGTCATTTATAATTTTTAAATTTCTTAATCGTTTTTTTATATTTGGCTAATACTATAAACCTAAATTCAACCCGTGTAGTACACGGGTTACTAACCTAGTACTAATATATGTCCCTTGAGGACCACAATCCCTAATATAACCAAGTACATTGTCAAATTAAATGCATAAAACATATTACATGACCAACTCTAGGAGAGTACATTTCACGGGGTAGTCTCGTGAACCTGTGGAACCGACCTGTTAGACCGGTTCAGTCCGACCCATATGTTAATTTATATTCGTACTTGCCATTTTCAGATTCCACTTCCGATCTGGGTATGACCACCCCTCTCATGGTTGATGATAAAATCCTACCATTTATTCAGACATAAAATTATACCAAAGTTGTTCAAACATAATGGCCATCATTCATATACCTGTAAAAACCGATGAATGAGTCGACCCAAAATTCCTTATTTACACCGCTATGTTTTTATATGCACACATAAACAAAGAGTACCCAAATTTCACCCCAATTACATAAGCAACACCATAAAAACAATACCCAAAACAAAACCTTAAATCAACTCTTTCCCATAAACAAGTTCGAATCTTGACCGAGTTAACTCCTCGGAATTGAGCAACGCCTCCCAATCCACCGTCTCTTCCTCCTCGTATTTCTGCCGCATCACTTCCAAGATCTTGTTCGCCTTCTCCTTGCACCGATCGGTCCCCATTTCCTGTTCTCTGATCAGCAATTCCTCCGCCCCGGCTTCCTTCGCGAGCCCTTTAAACCGCAGCCCGCCTTGACTCAGCCCATACAAAGCTCCCAAGCAACTCTCCCGAGTCAACTCGGAGTCAAACTCGGACCGACTCAGTAACCCGAGTAAACATTCGACCGCACCACCGTCCAGCATTGCGGCCTGGCCTTCCACACTCCCGGCTAAGTTACATAAAACCAACATGACCCGACCCGTCATATGACCCGACTTGACCATATTTAAAAACAACTGAACCGACCCGAGTTTGACCAGCTTTGACCGGTTGCTTTGTACGAGAGACAAGTGGTACAGCGCTAAAGCCGAGTCATGACGGGACCTTTCGGACCCGGACCGCAGCGCGTGGAGCAACGGCGGCAACGCGCCGAGGACGCCGATGGCGGTTTTGTTCTGGTCGTCAAGCGCTAAACTGAACAACGCGCCGGCGGCGTGGTCTTGTGCCTCCGGGAATCCACCTTTCATAACGTCGATTAACGGCGGAACGATTCCAGATCTAACGATCTTCACTTTGTTCGCGTTTTCTAACGATAGGTTAACCAACGCCGCGACGGAGTTCACCTGTACGGCGGAGTATCTCGAAACGATCAAATGCCGGAGCGCCGATAGCAATCTCGGCGTGCAGAATTGGATTCGAGCGTCCTGTTTCGTTCGCGTTATCTTCCGCAACGAAACGACGGCGTTTTCCTGATCGGATAGTAATCCGCTTCTGAGCTTACAGATAATTTCTTCATCTTCTGTTTCTTCAACTGGATTATCGATCTCGGAAGACGAAGAAGACGAGTAACAAAACGGACGAGTGGTTAGCAACGGAAGAGGAGTAGTCGAGCACGAATCGGCGGACGCCGCCGCCGCCACGACGGAATCATCCGACGTCGACGATAAACAGCTCGAGAGGCGAATTTGACGGTAACTTGGGGAATCGTTCACCAGCGACTGTACGACGGTCAACGCGGAGCGGATATCGAGCGGCGTGGGAATCGGAGAGAACGAATTGGTCCGGCACCAGTTGATAATGGCGGATTTGAGAGCTAGGTTAGGGATGATGGTGGTGAAATCGTATGTAGGCGGTTTGAAGGAGAGGGAAATAGAAGCGAGGACGCAATTGCGCTCGAATGTTTGGCCGGAGGAAACGATGACAGGGTCGGCCATGAGGTCGCCGGAGATAGGGCAGAGGAATTCAGGCGGCGGTGAAGGTTTTCTGAGATTGGATGGTGATCGGAGGAGGCTGAATCTCCATCGGTGCTTGCCGCTGCCCATCGGAAACAGGATCGATCGGCTAGCAGAGATTCGGAAGAGGAAAGGAGAACATATTGGGAAAGAAATGAGAGTAAAGAGAATCGGAGAAGAAATTGGGGTTCTGATTTATGGCTCCTGGAAACACTAAAGCTAAAAAAAATATATAGTATTATTTAATTATTTATTATATAATTATATATGTTTACCCTCACGTATTTTCATCATTTATAATCCAGATACCAAGGAGTCTAAAAAGGTGCGTAAGAAACCGGTTATTCGACCCGGACCCATTTTCAAACAGAAAACCAAATTGTTATGTAACTGAAAATAATATAAAAATCAATAGTCATAAGTTTAGAATCGATTTGAGGTTTTACAAGGGTCGTCAGATAATGAATAAGTATTCAATTGTCTCAATCGTAGGCGGTGATGATAGAAAGATTTATTGATAAAGGGGTTACAAGTTTGATTTCCAAAGCCCGTAAGTTTTATTATAGTGGGCTTTACATAATGAGTTTTCTCTGTGATGACTCAGTTGATCTGCTTGAGCTATCCAACACACGAGAGTATGACTATGCCCCTTACTCTCTCAGATGTGGACGTCCTTTCATCAAACGGATTGTCTTGGATAGTCCGGCAAAATAGTCCTTTAAACAATAAATTAAAATGATTTTTTTAATGTAAGCTAAAATTTTAAACAAACTACGTAATGATTATTAACATTTAATGATGTTATATAATTAAAGTAAATAATAAGTAAAGACCTGTTTTGAAAGACCTGTTTTAAACTGTAATACAATCCACCCGCCATCAAATGAAAATCTTGTATGAAAGGCTTCACCAACACATATATGCATATTGAAAATTAAGAGTCTAATTAACTGACAAAAAAAAAAGAGTAAATTACATATTTTGTCCTTTAACTTTACCCGTTTTGCAACTTTTGTCCTTTATCTTTTTTTGTTACACTCTTTGTCCTTTAACTTTTTTTTTCTTTCACCTTTTGTCCTTTTTAACGGATTCTGTTAAAATCCACCGTTAAGTCAAGGGTATTTTTGTCTTTTTACTTTTGAGGGTAGAAAAAATTACATATTTTGTCCTTTAACTTTGTCTGTTTTGCAATTTTTATCCTTTATCTTTTATTGTTACATTCTCTATCCTTTAACTTTTTTATTCTTTCACTTTTTGTCCTTTTTAACAGATTCCGTAAAAATCCACCGTTAAGTCAAGAGTATTTTTGTCTTTTTACTTTTTTTATCACCCCACCCCCACCCACCCCCACTTCCGTTTCAGAGAGAAGGCAACATCGATTCCCCCTCCCCCTCCTATTTCCATGTCGAACTTTCGACGGCCTCCTATCTCCGAGCCCTCTCTGCCCTGACCAAACCTCCGACGACCCTCCACCGTCTCCTCGCCAAACGTCGGCGGTCACCAGGCCACCTGCTTCACCGACGACCACCCCTAACAAACCCGATGTCAGGTCGATGGGAGGTCACCGGAGGGTCGTCGACAGTGTTCGATGGGATGTCGCCGACCTATCGACAGTGGGGGTGTGGTTTTCACCGGTGATGGTTTAAGGTTAGGGTGTGGGTGAGGTGATAAAGGAAAAAAATTATAGATTTACATAACACACCCTTCCTCTTTATTTAAGTATAATAAATACCCCTAAAGAGTAAATATACAAAAATACCATTGACTTAACGGTGAATTTTGATAGAATCTGTTAAAAAGGACAAAAAGTGAAAGAATAAAAAAAGTTAAAGGATAGAGAATGTAACAATAAAAGATAAAGGATAAAAATTGCAAAACAGACAAAGTTAAAGGACAAAATATGTAATTTTTTCTACCCTAAAAAGTAAAAAGACAAAAATACCCTTGACTTAACGGTGGATTTTAACGGAATCCGTTAAAAAGGACAAAAGGTGAAAGAAAAAAAAAGTTAAAGGACAAAGAATGTAACAAAAAAAGATAAAGGACAAAAGTTGCAAAACGGGTAAAGTTAAAGGACAAAATATGTAATTTACTCAAAAAAAAAACATGAGAACTCTTCAATCACTTAACTACATATCCAAAACAAAAACATATGCTTGTTTATATAAAATGTGTATATATACGGTACAAATTGGAAATCTGACTGGACAATTTTACAGACAAATATAATCTCTCCTCTATTAAATTACTCGATTATACGTGCATATTATCAAAGAAGTAAAACAGCGAAATAACTTACCTCAGCCATCAAACTCCTTAAGTGCAACAGATCCGAAAGCTGAAATCCACAAAAGAACATGAGCCAACATCAATTAACTATACATAGCATCCTTAACTATACATAATTCATCAAGCATGCTTACAGTGACCAATTACATAACTAAAAACACATATATTAGTATTTTCTATTTTCTCAAATAAGGAGTCCACTCTCACTGTTTTAGTCAATTAGGAGTAAACAAAAATTTAAGTAAGACCACTCTCACTGTTTATCAATTAGGAGTAAGCACACTATAATGGGTCCAGTAAGACCCTAGCATAATTGAATTTCATGACTCACAAAGATTCTAACATAAAAGTATTTAACATAATATGAAGGCTTTTAAAATTACAGAGTTGGAGTAAGATCGTATCTTCTCCGTACAGTTGTTTTTTTTGGTCTTGAGATCTTCATTTAGCCATTAAGTATTCTGAAGTCAAAACCAAAACCTGTTATAATCACATCCATGATGAAATATTTGATTAAGTAAATATGAATAATTTCAATCCATCCATGTTATAGAACTTTGACATATGACATTTCATCGAACATTTGGCGTGCGTGAAAATTGTGAAATATTTATCCGCTTAGGTTTTGCTATTCAAAAAGGGCTTGCGGCGCAGCTTGTTGCCCGCTTGCCCAGTGGCGGATCCAGGAATTTTTTTTACTGGGTTCACTTTTTTTTGGCGGTCGGAATTCTACCAAATAAATATAAAAAAAAATCGGTTTGGTCGGGTCGTTCGGTTCGGGTCGGGTCGGTTAAGGTTAATAACAATACAAATATAAGATACGATAATAAATCAAAATACTGTCATTAGAAATTACGGAACAAACATAACAAAAGTACGATCGTTGTTTCAAAAAATAAAAGTACCTAAAGTTGTTGTCTACGAGTCTTCATTGTTTGAAAACGTTGCATTACATCTTCAATCGAAACTTGTTGAAAGAACTCCTTTTCAATGTAACAAAGACAACAAATCATAATCACAAATCAACAGTCAATAATTTCATCTCTTTAATTCACATGAATACCTAATTTCATCTCTTTAATTCACATGAATACCTAATTTCATCTCTTTAATTCACATGAATACCTAATTTCATCTCTTTAATTCAACAGTCAATAATTCACATGAATAACAAAAAAAAAAGGGCTGTTAATAAAAAAAAAATTGCTGCTATTCAAGTAATCAAGTGAAGCTAGAAGATGAATACCTAATTCACTTGAAGCTTTCGCCGGAGAAGACGTTCCGTGAAGCTTTCGCCGGAGAACCAGGCGCCGGAGAGGAGGAGAACCAGGCCGAGCGGCGCCGGAGAGAGGAGGAGAAACAGGCCGAGCGACGCCGGAGAGGAGGAGAACCAGGCCGAGCGGCGCCGGAGAGGAGGAGAACCAGGCGCGGCGGCGCCGGAGAGGAGGAGAAGGCCGACGGCTGAAGGATTGAAGGAGGGACTGAGGGAGCCGGGAGGTAGAGAGCGACGAGAGGTTTTGGGATTTTGGGGGAACTGAAGTTTTTTATTTAAAACCCTAATATGGGTATTTATTTTTTAAAAAAAAAATAAAGTAAAAGAGGAAAAAAGCAAAAAACCGGCACCCACAGGAATCGAACCAGGGACCAAGTCTGTAAAACCTTGGCGCCTTACCAGCTGAACTAAAGTGAATCATTGGAAGATGATTCACTCGTAATATACATATGGATTCACTGGTTCAAAATATCCGGATTCACCCGTCGTTTTCGGTACGTATTTACACTAAAAATTGGAAAGTCACTGGGTTCCTGTGAACCCGGTGCCCATATACTGAATCCGCCCCTGCGCTTGCCCCGTATGTCGGACTGAGTTGTAACCTTTATTTTGGTTGTTAATGTTACATATCTTTTATTAAACTCTATCAATTTTAACATCACTTCCAAATATCTGATCTCATAAAAAAACTGACTTTAAACATATAAAATATAAGTCATAATCTATATGTTCCCCTTTTGGTTAATTTCACATTTCATACATACACTTCATAACCCAATAACTCAAATCTTGCTAGTACAGAACCCCACACTGCAACATAGAATGAATGATTTTAAGAGATTTACATACCATAGTTTAGTTGTGTAGCATGGGATTGTAGAATTGAGAGGTTCAAATCAGCTTTTGATGGCTTATACGCTTTTGATTCCGTACGTAAACCACAAAATCTCTTGCTATTCTCATATTTCATTATAACTATGCAGTCCTTAGGCTACGGAACGCAGATGCTCTGTAATTCGAAAAGAAACCATTACAAATCATACTTCAAAAGGAATTCTAATCATCCACTGTCGCCTCTAATGTCAACAAAAGGTAACAAAATAAGAACGACAATGGCTCATTGACAGAACGGAAGTACCACTGAAAACCTAAACTGAAGGAAAAGTACAACAGAGAAGCAAACCTTATAGAGTAAGGGAGATCCGGAGAAGTAACGATGGTCACCGATCGCATACCACCACCAGCCACGCCGCCCACCGCCTAATCGGAGACATACAATCTGGAAAGAAAAACCCTAGAAGTAAATCGAAACACATTCAGAATTTGTCAAACGACATGAAGATTCAAAGATTAATTGGTACATGAATTCGTAACCCTAACTTTCAATTCGTAACCCTAACTTTCAATTCGTAACAAACGGCCTCCGGATCGTCTTATACTTGTAATCTATGGGCATCAGCCCCTTCCTTCAGAGAATACGGAGACGGGGAAGAAAAGCGAGAGAAGAGATTGAAAATACGAAGAGAGTGATGACAGAATAGTTGCGTAAAAGGAAAAGGGTAGTGGTGATGGAGGTATGGCTTAATAGCAACCCACGGTAGAGTGAGGGAGATAAAGCTTGAACAATTTAAAACTATAGAAGGGGCCGATGGAAGCAAGGTGAGAGGTGCATGTTTTCTCTTTTGTGTGTGAAAGGAGTCAAGGACTTCAGAGAAGCAGGTAAAGTGAAAGGATTTCTTCATTGAAAGAGAAGCGGGTAAGTTCTGCATGTATGTTTGACCGAACATGAAAGAAAAATAAAAATGTATTTCCAAGTGTAAAGCAATAATTGGCTGAGAAGTTATGAATAGTTGCTTTTGTGAGTTGCCAACCATTTGTATTTTGTATAATTATATAATGTTTAATTTTATATAATATCTAAGGTCAATCTTATGTTTAGAGACGGCTTAGACCCAGGGTCACTCTCATAAATATACTAGTACCGTTATCTTAATCTATATAGTCTGACTCAACCTAAGCATGGTCGTGCGTTGTCATATAACATGGTCGTGCCTTCCACATCTTAGCCACATGTCGTTCTCCTAGTCTACATGTTGATTCTGTGATGATACATCATATGCATGGTTGTGTTTATCAGAGGCACGATCGTGCCTATAAGATGCACGGTCAAGCTATCTGAAGCACGATTGTGCTTTCTGAGCACACATGATGCATTGTTATACACGTGTCATGCTTTTTATTTGCGTGGACATGCTTCTTATTAGAGAGGCATGTACTTCCCTTACACGACTTGAATAACTTTTGTTCTGGATTAATTATGATTTAAGGTATTAACACAACTTCCAACCGCTTTTCAACAAGGTAATAGAAAATTTGTCCCATTGACCGGGTAACAATTATGGACCCCCTCAAGGAGCATCCTGCTTCCTTGGAACCCCCTTAGTCTATGGGCTTCAACCCTTTGAAACCTCCATGGTCCACGGACACCCATTTGCTATGAAGTTAATACGGTCTAAAATCAAATAGCGGTCGAGGACCGCTATATGAGATATATGTTATCGCGGTGATATAACAGTGGGATAGCGGTAATTTTAATATAAATATATATATACACATATATTTATGTATAAGAAACATAAAGCAACAAAATATTAATACTAATATTAAACATCAATACTCAAAAGTGTTTGCAGGGTTTACAGATGCATGTGAAGATGACTTCAGATGACATTGGTCGGAAGTTGGAAGAAGTTAGTGTAGCCCTTTACCTTCATTACCGTTATAGCACCGCTATAATATATGTACACATATATTTATATATAAGAAACATAACGCAACAAAATATTAATACTAATATTAAACATCAAAACTCAAAAGTGTATGTAGGGTTTATAGATGCATGTGAAGATGGCTTCGGATGACATTGGTCGGAAGTTGGAAGAAGGTAGTATAGCCCTAAACCTTCATTATCGTTATAGCACCGCTATAGCACTGCTATATGAGACCGATATCAGTGCTATATCGGTCGCTATGACCGGTAAATGCGGAACCGAAATTTTAACTACTATATAAGACCGATATTTTACATAGGGTCCGTTATCTGCTATAGCACCGCTATAACGGTCGTATTAACTGCATATCCCATTTGAAGCTATTATTTCAAATCATAATAGTTTTGAACACTTTCTAACTTGTATTAATATATTCTTATGAGGAGGGGGGGGGGGGGGTGGGGCTGTGTATGGGGGTGTGTTCAGCCCTTTGAAGCTATTCAAATCATGATAGTTTTGAACAATCATATATTACACACATTTTAACTTGTATCAGTATATTCTATGATTCAGTTATCGTGTTTAAGTAAATCCAATCAAAGCTAAAATATTGTTTCATTTAGTTTTTAAAAAACAGGTTAGACTCGGACGATTCAACTGGTTAAACTGGTGACCGGTGGCTAGACCGGTTCGGTTAAAAGCGGTTTTATCTAGTTTCGAGCTAAAATATGAACCGGCGTTTTTTTGTGGTTGAACCTGACCCGGACTCACATTGAACCGTTTTTTTTTTTTAAATTAAGCTAAAAAAGTAGGGTTTTTTTTTTCTTTAATAAATATAGCTTGATTATATCTTACATTTATGTTATTTTGTATAATTGTAATTTGTTATAAATTTTATTAAAGTTTTGTTGACATTGTCAAAATTAAAAGTTTATATAATGTATATTATATATTTACACGTTTAGTAGTCAATCAGGTTCGAACGGTCAGGTCAACCCAGATCAACTGATTGAACCGTTTTTATACAAGCCCGGTCTAATTTAAAATTCTCGTTTTAAAATATTGGTTTTATTAATTGAAAAATATACTTTAGAGTTTATATTCCAAAGGTTAAAACTCTACAACTAACACAATGATCAATGTCATTTGAGTTATAGTCCCGTGATAAAAAATAATGACATTTTTAATGGAGATTTAAATTAAAAGTGGTGTAATTTAAAATATTATGATATATATTAGCCGCAAAAAAAAATAAAAAATACAATGATTAATGATTAGGATAAAACAAGACTATCACAAACACATCACAACACGGATGATGATAATACAAGATTATAAATACAATAATATATAAGCTACCATAGTAACATGATTGTGTGTCAGGGGTGGCGTTGAGCATGTGCGGGTGGTGCAACGGAATATGGTCCATCATTTTAGGGGGCCCATATTTTTTTAAATTATATATATATGAAGACTTAATCAATCAATTTACTATAAAAAATACTAGGAGATTTGCACGATTTATCAGTTAACTGTTTAAAATGTCATTTTAAAACTACAATTTTCTTACGTTTATTGCTATAACTTATTTCCTTACTTAACAACTTTTTCTGTTTGCAATTTTCTTTTAAAGGGGGCTCATTTTTTTTAGCTCGAATAGGGCCTCTAAACCCTAAGCTCCGGCCCTGTTATGTGTATGACATGTATGCACTTTTTTATGAAATGTTGTGATAGGATGACTTTTATGTATGTACAACATCCCAATCTAAATACTAGACTTGACTTTATTTTAGGGTAGTGTAAATTTAGCACTAGATCGACTTCTAGCATCTAATTAATGATTGAAATTTTTCAACGTTAGTTTTTATTAACCGAGATTGTTAAAATATATAGTATGATTTGAACTCACAATAGTAACATTCAATCTAACAACCGAGTTTAGATTACAAATTATCATCCTAGACACTGGCGAACCCAGAATTTTTTTTTTCATGGGGGTCGAAATTTTTTGGTAGCCAGATATCCTGTTGTCTATCACTTGATCCAGGTCGGGTCGGGTAAAAACGTCACAAAATTCAAGGAAAATAAACAACTATAATACTTCATTAGAAAATGTTAAATTTTTCTTACAATTTAGTCTCTACGGGTTTTCAAGTTTTGAAGTTTCTGTTTTATGTTAACCAAGCAAGTTTGGATGCTAAATAAATGTTAATGAAATGCAAGGGGTATAGCTACCTATTGTGTAAGTTTCAGGACTAAAAAGTAAAGTTTATAAAGTTAGAGGGACATGTGATGTAAAAGTTATAAACAAGAAAGCAAACCCTAGGGGGGATTTTATTAACAGCCGCACTCACACACCCCTTTGTGTATGAACTTCATTTTGTGGACTTTTGTTCAAACCAGAGAAAAACGAGAGAAAATCACGATTGATCTCGTGAAAAACGATTGGGGAAAAGCAAGCTGCAGTCTTGTTAACCAAATTTGAGCAAGAAGAAGATGCTTGTGATCACCGATCCCAGCCGTGAGTCATTGTTTAGAAGAGGTTTCATCGGTCTTCATCTCTAATGAAGATTATTATGCAACCGATTTCTCTAATATTCATCTTCTTTTCAACTTTTTTTTTCTGGTTTGGGTCGTTGATTAAAATTCATGGGGGTCGATCACAAAATTTCTTGGGGGTCGGTTATAATTTAGTCGTATGTATAACACTAAACTTCTAATTTTCATGGGGGTCGGGCGAACCCCATCTCCTAAAGGTAGGTCCGCCACTGATCCTAGACGTCTCTAAAAGTTCTATAAATTTATGTCATATTTTTCTTATTACATTGTTATATAAACTTCTTTTCGTCATTTATAAATCTCTGATTTTAAAAAATATATATATATAATACGATAACGATATTAGGGTAGGGGGTATACTACCCCTCGGCAAACCTAAGTTTTCTCGGGAACTTTGCGGCATCCCACTCTTCTCTCTTTGGCAACCTTGCGGCATCGGCATACTTCAAGGGTTTTCGGCATATTTTTGCCGAATGATGCTGATTGCGGCAACCCATTTTGTGTGTGTGATGGTGGTCCCTACTTCACAAAACGATCAAATTTTACCTACAAACTACTCTACAACCATACCCTTTATTTCTACAAACTTTTTTACAATTTTCTTCTCTCTCCTCTCATTTGTTGAAAAATTTGTTTCAAATTTTTTTGAAACAACCATACCCCCGGCCCCACCCTTACAAGATAAATATTTCTCGTATCATCTATTCATATTTGGGGTGGGAGGTTAGGTGTTAGAGTGGTGAACCTCTAACAACTTGATGTTATAACTTATAACTTACGTTTGTATAGATTAGGAGCTGTTAATACTCAAAGTATAATAAATGCTCTATACGCTCTATGTTTATATTAATATATATTATTTTTCCTCAAAAGGGAGAAGAGTTTGAGTTTGACCACTTGCATGGAGACCAAAAAGTCAAAGCATGGTCAAATATATAAAAGCAAAATATTAATATATATATACCCATGCATAATGTATTCTTATGCATGCTTTGCTTGTTTGCTAAGAATTTTGATTGCACCAATGATTATGGTTTTTAATCATTGAGTTTAATGGTTTATTAAACTTAATCCTCAAACTTGTCTGTTATATATATCGATAGTATAAGATTATAAATTCACTAAAAGAAATAAAGAATAAATATTGTGTTTTGAAATATTTATGAGGCCTATTTATAATAACCTTTTATAACAAATTCCTTTTATTGGATTTGGAACACCGTAATTTGGAATATAATTTAGACACAAAATTTATACCGATATAGATACACTGCCGCATAAAATGAACAAATGATCAAACGGTGTTAGCGTATTTTCAATTTAGGGTTCACAAGTAGGGTGGCTCGATCCATAATCTAGACAAATTGGTTTTGAGTTGGAACATTTCTCTTATTTTCTCAGATTATTAAATCGGGTTATCTATAAATACATAACCAAATTTATTTAGAATTGTATATAACAGTTTATTATGAGATTTTAAGTTATTTTTCTTGAATATAATAAAGTTACGATTTATACAAATCTTATGTGTGTATATCAAGACTCGCTGTCCACTTCAAATGGGTTTAAAGATTTTGAGTAAACTTTACTTTTGGTTCCTAAGATTTACATATTTTAACACTTTTAATCCAATTTATAAAATTATAACATTTCAAGGCCTGAGGTTTGATTATTTTCTCAATTTTGGTCACTTTTTAAATTTTCATCCAAATTAACGGTTGAAATCAGTCAAATAGGATATTAGTGAGTGGTATTTTCGTAATTTAACCATCCCCTTTTATTTATTTGATGCAAAACGCAGTAATTGACTTCCCCCAAAAAACACTATGTAACTCAGTCATTTATCAAATAAATAAAAGGGGAAGTCAATTACTGTGTTTTGTATCAAATAAATAAAAGGGGATGGTTAACTTATGAAAATGTCCCTCAATAATATTCTATTTGACTGATTTCAACCGTTAATTTGGATGGAAATATAAATAGTGACCAAAATTGAGAAAATAATTTAACCTCAAGCCCTGAAATGTTATAATTTCATAAATTGGATTAAAAGTGTTAAAATGTGCAAACCATGAAGACCAAAAGCGGAGTTTACTCAAAGATTTCTAATTTCTCATGCATAGTCTAGGTCTATTTGGATGATTTGATAATAATGGAAGACAGTTGGAATATATAGTTGAGTTCAAGCATATAATGTTGAAGAATTTCAAGATGAATGTTGGATCAGAAGTCGTGATCGGGTTAGTGATGGATTTGGATCAACCAGATTCAACTCTTCTTCGTCTGGATCTGATCGTTGGGAAATGATGGAATGAGATAACCTAACTGCACAAGTAGCAGCTCGTTAGGACCAACCCAGAGCCGGAGATTGAGCTCTGTTTTGGACCTCCGTCGTGAGAATCAGTGATCGGAGTGGTCGGAGAAGAATATATTTTATCAGAGAGAGAGAGAGAGAGAGAGAGAGAGAGAGAGAGAGAGTCTGGGTAATACCTGAGCAACCTTGAGTACTTATAGTTAGCGTTGTATTTGGAGAGATCCTAGAGAGCAACGCGTGTAGGCGCATGGGTACTTCGTGGGACGACTATCTATGGACGACTACAATTTGTTTGTTTACGTTAGCCAGCATGGATGGGTGCCACCTGTCCTAACAACTTTCACATGCCATAATACCTTGATCATTTTGTGGGCCCTTATCTGGATTGCAACAAAGGGTTGACCGTGGATTGGAATAGATCCCTAGGTTAAATTCCGGATCTATCATCTTCAAGTCCCCTCTAGTCTAGTACTAAAGTTCTTTGGACTTTGGTGCTAGGCCAGAAAGGAGAGCACAAATTTATTATATGTAGTTTTTGTGTTTTACTGGCCTGTTGTTCGAAAGGGTGTGAAGTTGCGCGACTTGAGCGCAATATTTTATGGGGGGAGATAGTTTCTTCAGATGATGACTAAACGCTGTCATAAATGCTTCTCAGGCGCACTTGTTAGGACAAGATGTTTGCTCTTCCCTTTTCCTGACATGTCATCTCGCCGGTCGTCCCATCTCTGTCAGGGACACGTGTCAATAATCTTACGGTTTGACTATAGAAAAATTTAAAAAGTAATCATTTTGTATTTAATGCTGAGAGAGTATATATATTCTTCCTTCTTTTTATTTTTATTCTTCTGATGGCCGTTTTCTTCTTCGTCTTTCTCCCTTCTTCAAGAGCAACGAAACCCTAAAAACCATGGCCGACTTCCCCCGCTCCACGATGTTTCCAGAAGTTCTTTCGTGCCCTAGCAAAATTTCTCAGTCTGACATTGACATCCTTGTCAAGGAATATGGGATGGAGTCCTCCTGGCGTGTTATTCGCCATACCCCCGACCAACGTGCTTACGATCTCCCTATCGGAATGATTTATGTTTACTCGGATTTTTTATGGTAGTTTTCTTCGCCTTCCCATCAGTGCTTTTTGCCTTAGGGTTTTGGAATCCTATCAGTTTCACCTTTCTCTCAGATGCACCCGATTAGTATTCGAATTCCTCTACTTTGAATATGTTGTACGAAGCCTTCGCCGATGTCCTTCTATGGCTCTGTTCCAAGCCTTTTTCAAGCCTTGCAAGAAGGATTCTTGGTATGGTTTCGACGCGCGTCATCCCAGGTCACATTTTAATGGGAAACTTCCATCTAGTTGTCGCCGTAAAGATTGGAAGAAGAAGTATTTCTTCATTCGCGCTGGAGTTGTTCCTGGCAACATGGTTTTCTGACTTGGTATAGAAGAAGTGTGAGACACCCCTCTTCCTCCTGGAGTTGATAAGTCTGATGTGTATCGATGGTTGTCTACTCATCGAACCGATATTTGTGATCTTCAGGAGAGCGCTCTTGTGGTTCTTGGTATGAGTAGGATTTGGTCTCACCAGAGCGTAACTCCGGTTCTCACCATGGCAAATGGAGCATCTTGCCACTATTATAATCTTTTAGAGGGGGATAAGCAAAAACTTCTAGAATTTGAAAATAGACCTTTGGAGGCTAGTGATGTGGGTATTTTGGAGCGCACCCTTTCGTGTTGCGTCCTTCCCCTTCTTGACGGAAGCTTTAATTTTGCGCGAGCTCTTACTATGGGAGTTAAGGTATGTTTTGATGGGTTTCAGGCACTACAAGCAAGCTTAAACAATTAAGGGTGCATGCAACCTAAAACAAGATCTATGTTTTCACTATTGAACATATAACTATGAATATAATATGAACTCTAGTAAATAATCAAAATAATCAAAATACTAAGAAAGATAGGGTTACATACATTTTAGTTGTTATAGTAAACAACTAGAATAATCCCTCTTGAACTCTAGGAAGCATGCACCATAAATATCGTGCCTCTGATGGTATCACACCCAATGACTCGAAAAGAGAATATTAACTAAGGGCGGGATGAACTATAAAAAGTTCTTCCACAAGGAGGGAGAAAGAAGGAGGCATATACTCAAGCCAAAATGAGCAAATTGGAATGAATCACAAAGGCCCTTATTTATAGCCCTGTATATCTTTCTTGCTTTAGTTATTTCACCAATGTGGGATGGAACCAAATTTTCAAAATTCCCTTGTGCATAAGGGGAATTTTGAAATTTTCCATGTGGGATAGAATATTCCCAACTAATCAACTATTTATTAATTGTTATTCAATCTTTCTATTAACCAAACCGTTAACTAGCCTCCTAAATAGTTTCATTTAATTATTAAACCATAATAATTAATAAACTATTTTTCTTTTTCACTTATTTATTAATTCTACTTTTATTGAGTATTGAGGGCAACCCAAAAAGACTATGCTGCTATCAATTATAGTTATGGGCTTAGACACTTAATCCAACAATCTCCCACTTGGATAAGTCTAATAACTATTATTGCCAGTGTAACTTCCTAATCGATTAGCAAATTGTAGCTTCCAATGAACGCTGTTGAATTTTGACCTAGTCAGTTATGTGTCCTAGGATAAGAGATCATATAATCCTCCATTCTATAAGATATCATTCGAACATGAGACATGGAATATAATCAATCTCATTGTCCAGTACTTTGTTTCCCGATTTCTGATTTGTAATGACATAGAACTTCCAATTGAACACATCAATTCAGTCCTGGCCAGGCCCGACACTATAAGTCAACATCAAATCACCGAGGGGCCCAAAGATATCGCTTTTTTCGTTAGGGCAAAAGGAACAGATAAAATTTGACTTATATGCTTGCACCATCTACTCATCAAATCACACACAACAACACATTTTATAGCATCAAGTTACTATGCGTTTACGCATCATCAATGCGCAACTGACTTGTAAACCACAACTCATATATCTCCGTTTAAAGATTATAAGATATTATTGACTCAGAATTACTCGTGATAAATTCCATGAAGTAATTCTCTGAGTGTGGGTTAATCCAATACATAGATCCCCATTCCGAAGTACTCATGAACACTGCAACAATACCATTACTATGTCTAGAACTCCTTAAGACAATCTACAGTTCCATTCATGACAGTCTTAATTCACTACTTACTTTCAAAAGTATGATTGACTGTCGAGTTTTGAATAATCTAATCATTCGGGAAGTAAAACATGCAAAATGAAACACAATAATAAACATTTGACAAAAGGTAGTAAAGAAATTCATAAATAATTCTCCTCTATTTAATCACCAAAAGTCAATTACATTTACTTTGTTATAAGTTTCAACCTAATTGTTTAGCTACTCAAACTAACATCATCCTTCAGACCAATACTCCTAGCATGCTGATGGTGTTTGACCCTACTTAGAACCTTTGTGAGTGGATCTTCAGGATTATCTTTTGATGATACCCTCTTCACAACGACGTATTCTTCTTCTACTTTATGTCTGATGAAATGGTATCTTCTGTCGATATGTCTTGAATTGCGATTATCTCTTACTTCCTTTATCAAAGCAACCGCCCCTGCATTATCACAGAATAGTTCCATCAGCTCCTTGATGGTTGGCACGACTCCAAGATCACCGATGAAATTCTTTAGCAAAATTGCCTCCTTTGATGCTTCGCTTGTCGCTATGTACTCTGATTTATAAGTAGAATCAGCCACTATCTCTTGCTTGGAACTTTTCCAAGTAACCGCTCCTCCATTTAAGGTAAAGATCCAGCCAATTTGAGAATGGAAGTTATCTCTATTTGTTTGAAAGCTAGCGTCACTATACCCAGTCACTCTCAATATATCACAGCCACCAAGTACTAGGACCCAGTCCTTAGTTCTTCGCATATACTTGAGAATATTCTTAACCGCTACCCAATGAGCTTTACCTGGATTTCCCTGATAACGACTAACCATGCTCAAAGCAAAAGACACTTCAGGACGAGTACATGTCATAGCATACATTATAGATCCAATGACGGAAGCGTATGGAACTCTACTCATTTCTGCAATCTCTTCATCTGTACTCGGGCTCTGAGTTTTACTCATTTTGGTATTACTCTGGATGGGCAAAAGACACTTCAGGACGAGTACATGTCATAGCATACATTATAGATCCAATGACGGAAGCGTATGGAACTCTACTCATTTCTGCAATCTCTTCATCTGTACTCGGGCTCTGAGTTTTACTCATTTTGGTATTACTCTGGATGGGCAGTTCTCCTTTCTTGTAGTTCTCCATACATAATCGTTTATTACTTTATCCAAGTACGTTCTCTGATTTAGTCTAATTAGCCTTTTACCCCTGTCCCTTAAAATTTTTATTCCCAGAATATAGGCAGCCTCTCCTAGATCCTTCATAACGAAACACTTTCCAAGACAAGACTTAACATCTTGCAAGGTTAGAATGTCATTTCCTATAAGAAGTATGTCATTAACATACAATACCAAGAAGGTGACTATGCTCCCACTAGCGTTGACATATACACAAGACTCATCCTCACTTCTAGAGAAGCTACACTCTTTGATTTTCTCATCGAAGCAAAGATTCCATCTGCGAGACGTTTGTTTTAATCCATAGATGGATCTTTCAAGCTTGCACACTCTATTGGGTAACTTTGCATCCACAAAACCTTCTGGCTGAATCATGTAAACATCCTCAGCCAACTTCCCATTTAGGAAAGTGTTTTGACATCCATATGCCAAATTTCATAGTCATGAAATGCAGCTACGGCTAGCATTATCCTAATAGATTTTATCTTAGCCATTGGTGAGAAGGTCTCATCAGAGTAAACCCCTGGGGTTTGAGTAAATCTCTTCGCCACCAGTCGTGCTTTGAATGTGCTTACATTACCATGCATATCGGTCTTCTTCTTGAAGATCCATTTACATCCAATCGTCTTCCGACCAGGTTGTTGATCAATCAAATTCCAAACTTGATTGCCGTACATGGACTTGATCTCGCCGTCCATTACCTTTTTCCATTTTGCTGCCTCAGGGCCTGCCATGGCTTCCTCGTAGTTAGCTGGCTCATCCAAATTCACCAGTGTATTATCACGGATAAACATGTCCTCATCTGTAGCTATATGGAAACCATAGAACTCATGTCGCATGCTAACTCTACTAGAACGCCTAAGAGGTAATGAAGTGTAAACCAGTTCAACTGGAATCTCTTTCTCTGGTTGAACCTTAGTGGTTTCAGAGGTTCCTTCATCGACTGAGTCTGGAATCTCTTCAAGGTCAATGTTGCTCCTACTGTCCTCTTTGCATATGAGCTCTCTATCGCGAAAGACTCCCTCTTTGTGCTACAAAGACCACATTTCACTAGGTCTGTAGAACAAATATCCAATGGACTTCTATGGATAGCCAATGAAATTATATCGCTCACTACGAGATTCAAGCTTATCGTGAGTTTCTCGTCTAACGAAAGCTTCACAACCCCAAACCTTAAGAATGTGGGCGGCAGTCTCAAAGGCATACCCCCACAATGAGATTGGAAGTGAAGCTCAACTCATCAAGGAATGAACCATGTCTAACAAGGTTCGATTGCATCTCTCAGCCACACCATTAAGTTATGGTGTCCTAGGAGGTGTCAATTTTGAAACTATTCCACATTCCTTGAGATAGTCGTGGAATTCGATACTTGGATACTCTCTGCCTCTATCCGATCTGAGCATCTTTATCTTCCTTCCTAGTTGATTCTCGACTTCTTGCTTAAACACTTTGAATTTTTCAAAGGTTTCTGACTTATGCTTGATTAAGTAGATATAACCATATCTGCTATAATCATTAGTAATAGTCACATAGAATCGATTAGCATCCCTTGTGGACGATCTGAAGGGCCCACACACGTCTGTGTGTATGAGATCCAACAAACCTTCACCTCTTTCACAAGATCCAGTGAAATGTTATTTTGTCATCTTACCCAAAAGACAAGATTCACATGTACCATTTGGTCTTAGGTCAAATGATTCCAACACCCCGTCCTTTTGGAGTTGGTCCATGTGTTTCTTGTTAATGTGTCAAAGACCGCAATGCCACAAGCATGCTTTATCTATACCATTAGACGAATCAATTTGAAATACACTATTACCTAAATTTTCTACACACATAACAGTTTCATACACACCATCACAAGGTAAGGCTTCAAAATAAATTAAAAAACACCATTTTCATAAGCAGAAATAAAACCATTCTCATCATTGAAAGAATATCTAAAACCTTGTTTGAACAATGCATGAAAAGGGATAATGTTTCGTGTCATTTCTGACGAGTAGCAACAATTCAATAAATTCAAACTAACACCATTACTAAGCACTAGACTATAAACTCCAATCTTGGTGACAGGTGAAGATCGCCTATTCCCCATGATCAAGTTCATTCTACCGTTCTTCACATCCTCACTTTTTCCAAGTCCCTACAAAACAGAGTAAATGTGGAATTGTTGATACATAGGTTGTGCGTCGTGTGAAGTATCCAATCAGACAATGTCATGTGAAGATCCAAGAGTTCAAGATCAAGTTCAAGGCTAGGATGACTGTCTGCCGAACCTGGAGTTCGGACCTGCCAAACCTGGAGTTCGGACATGGTTCGGCCAGACAGTATAAATAGCAAGCTTGTTCTTTGTTTTAGATACGAGTGATAGTCTGAACTGATCTTAAGTGTGTGTTTTGTACGGTGTTTCTCTGTGTCAGTTTCTGATTGTTTACTGGTTGTAATTGTTTATCTTTGATCAATAAAACAATCGGTTAATTACGTTTTGATCTTCGAATAGCTAGATTGAGTAGACGATCCAATGCTCTCACATTTTCAAGTCTGGCTAAAGATGAGAATTTTGAGAAGATGTTTGATAAGACAGCTTCACCTCCTGCTCATATCAAAGAAGCATTTAAAGAAGTGAAAGAGAAGGTTGAAGATTTTGATTATTCAAAGGTTTCATCATCTACTTCTGAAGAAGAGAAGGTTGTGCAGAAGAAGAAAAATAAGAAGCCTAAGAAGAAGAAAGGCAAGAAATCTGAGAGTCCTCTAGCTCCAAAGTTTGTTTCTGGTTTGTCGTCTGCTGACAATGAGAAATCTGCTACTTCAAGTGACAATATTCGTTCTCAACCTGATTTTGATGAGACAATCTTCTATGAGCAAAATAATATAAATGAAGTCAAAGCTGAATTTTCAAGATTGGTGAAGGATAGGCACCAGAATTCTAATTCTGAGGAAAAGATTTTTGGAAAGCATGTTGGTATGGGTTTTAAGGCAAAGAATATGAAAGCTGAGGAGGTTCCAACATCATCATCCCAAGATTTAAAGAAATTGAAGATGAAACAAGTGAAGCAGGAAGTCTTTAAAGATGAGAAGGTTCAACCAGAGCGTTTCTACAAGCTTAAAGGTTCCGACCAGATTTTATCTGACAAAGAGTTTCCTCTTCATTGTGTCGATGCTCGGAAAATCTCCGAAGTTTTTGAGAAGAAGGTTGATTCAAGCATCTTGAAGAATCAAACTGCCAAATGTTCTTTTGATGGTTCTTATTCTCGAAGCCCAACATCAAAAGGGTTCATGATTTTGATCATGTTCGAGATATTCATATTTTTGATTTTGTGCAGGCACCTAAACGGTGGGACAAATCTGAACGTATTTGTTATATTTGCCGCCAAAAAGGGCATATGGCAAAAGATTGTCCACTTCCTGCTGAATCAAACCAAAGGCTTCAAAAGAAACCCGTTTTTGGTAAACCCGCCAAACCAATGTTTTTTTATTTACATGGCAGAGTTTTTGATGAATGTGAACCTACATTCTTTCTAAAACAAAAACGTTTTGTTCCTAAGTTTCAAAAGGTTAAAAATGTAGGTTTTTCATCACAGTCACCTGTGATTGATTTATCAAAAACTGAATTACCAAACCACAACAATGGAAACCTAAGGTGGTTTTTCTAAGCAAATTCAGGACACTGGTCGACCATAAGCGATCCGCTTCGGGTCATTTATGAACTAATCAGTTTGACCAGTGTGCAGGTACTTCTAGAAGACCTATCGACGATTGAAAAGTTGTTGATGGAGGAGTATTCTGCTTAACTTAAAGTTCATGATATATCTTTTCACCCTGCAAATTTTCTGAAAATTCTAAAACTAAAAGGTATCCGTGTTGATTGATTAATTTGTCTTTCTTAAATTGATAAAAATAAAAAATAGCGTCTTGTTTTTGTAAAATGAAAATCCAAAAATAGAGTTTTCCTTTTAAGGGGGAGAAATGCATGTAAGGGGGAGAAATTGTGAAAATGCATGTTATGGAAAGAAGGTGAATACATGCCAAATATATAAAGAAGGTGAATACATGAAAAATATATAAGGACGGTGAATACATGCACAATATATAAAATTTTGAGAAATTGATCATTGGGAATGATGGTACATTGGCTTACGTATCTGACTCATGAATATAGTAGATGAAAGGGCTATAAGATCATTGTTTGATATGTTTGGTAGGCTCGGCAAATCAGAAAGTATTCAGATGTGATATACACTAAATACTATTGCTTGACCATGTTGATAACATCTTGATGCGTATTTTATGACAAAAAGAAAAATAAGTGTGAAAATAAATGAGAAGTCACTGTGTATACATGTGTTCGTTTTGCAAAGATTTAAACTTGTTTGATTTTCTTTATTTTGTCAAACGATCGGACTTTCTCTGCGTGTCCACAAGACCGACCTGATCGTTGTTCGTTTGAAATTTTCTACTTTATTTTCTTTGGTGTTTCGTATAACTCATCGGACTTTCTCTGCGTGTACGGGAGTACCGACGTGATTGTTGTTGGGTTATACAATTTCAATTTGTTTTATTTTCTTTAATTTGTTAAATCCGAGGCCTTATCTGCGTATCGAAAGATCGACCTTAAGGTAGACGATTTAACGTTTTTATTTCTTTTTGCATGGAACACAGTTGAAGATATCATGAAAATATTATACTTTGTGACAATTCACAGTGTAATCACACAAAAAGAAAAAGCAAAAGAAAAGGAAAAAGAAAATGTCTGAATTTGTCTGATAGTGTGGGATACACTGGTCAAAGCAAATCTAATCAAAACCTTAACATATCCAGATGTTATAAGTATGATTCTGCCTGAGTTTAAGATGGACAAATTATACCGGCAATCAGCATGACTTATGTGTTTCAATTGAAGTGTAGTTCAGTGAGTTATGTCTAATATGATCCCATATAGTGATCTTTCTCATACTCAAAAATAGAGTTTGATTGTGTATTGCATTTCATTTTAAGTTCAAGAAAAGTACAAAAAGATTTTTGGTGTGTTTTAGCATAATTTTTTAAAAGTCAAAAAGATTTTAGGTTTGTTTTGATATAAACTTTCTAAAACCCAAAAAGATTTTGTTTCCGCTTTATTTTTGATCTGATCAACACGTGATACAAAATTAATCATATCTTAGAGTCTCGAAGAGATTTTTTGCGTCAAGATTATTTAAATGTTTGAGCTGGTTGCTAAAGTGCAAGATATCACAAATTCAAGTCTTCTAAAGCTGTTGATAAAGACCAGAGATACACTAAACATTGTCAAGTATTCAAGATCAAGTTACGATCAAGTTGAGGGAGAGTTTGTTCGAAACTTTATTTTATTGGACAAACGAATTCTACACTTGAGGAGGAGCTTGATTGAAGATACAGATTTGAAGATGTTAAAGTGATACTGCACACGACGAGGGGGAGTTTGTTGATACATAGGTTGTGCGTCGTGTGAAGTATCCAATCAGACAATGTCATGTGAAGATCCAAGAGTTCAAGATCAAGTTCAAGGCTAGGATGACTTTCTGCCGAACCTGGTCCGAACCTGGAGTTCGGACTTGGTTCGGCCAGACAGTATAAATAGCAAGCTTGTTCTTTGTTTTAGATACGAGTGATAGTCTGAACTGATCTTAAGTGTGTGTTTTGTACGGTGTTTCTCTGTGTCAGTTTCTGAGTGTTTACTGGTTGTAATTGTTCATCTTTGATCAATAAAACAATCGGCTAATTACGTTTTGATCTTCGAATAGCTAGATTGAGTAGACGATCCAATGCTCTCGCATTTTCAAGTATCCACATCATGTACCAAGGACCCAAGAATCAGAAGATGATGAGTTTTTAGATGACATAGTGTATGTACCTGCGGAAGATGGCTTCAATTTGCCATCCTTGAGATCTTGTCAAGCCAGTTATTTTTTCTTTAAAGTTTAAAGTCTTGTAATTTTTACAAACATTGATATATAAAAATATAAAAAATTATTATTTTAACATACAATGAAGAATTTATGATTCAAATATTTATTTATTTATTTATTTTCAATTAAAATAAATATTTTTTTAAAATTTATCATATAAACTTCGCGTCTTGTTTTATTTTCAAATTTTAAGTCACTTTTTATTATAAAAATATCGTAGATCATTAAGTCTTTAACTTTATAGTATGTTATAATAATAAATAATAAAACTTATAAGATTTTGAGTCATATATGTTAATGTATATATTTAATTTGACCTTTAATTTAGACGAGCGAGCAATAAACCAACTAACAAGAATGTCACGCGACGAGCTATAGCTCGAGGTCTGCTTGTTTATAATTGAGACGGTTTTAAGTTTTTTTTTAACACATAAGCTATGAAGCGCAAACTTTCTAAAGAGCCTTAATTTAATTAAATTTTAACTTAGGACTTGTCCTAGTGGTTACCCCCTTGGCTCTTAGGGCTTTGGTTACTATGTGACCCAAGTTCTAATCCAAGGGGAGGCAGTTTTACCCCATGTTGTCCCAGGAGGGGGTTTCTGCCAGGAGAAAGCTTCAGGAGGGGGTGTCTTGGTTCTCACGGAGGTCCGAGTAATCGACCTTGGACATAGCCCCGCAAGGGTAGGTTTACATGTGAGACCAAAGTCGCCTGATCGATGCCGTTAAAAAAAAAAACTTGGAACATAAACAAAAGCACAAATGTGGTTTCCCAATGGGAATATTCTAATGTTGACATTTGAGAGCCGAATTAGGCCTCCATTTCCAAAGTAACCCATGAATTGTTAAACCAAAAAGGTATAAATCTTTGATATTTAGTGAGTGAATTGGGGCCCTTTTGATCATGCAACAGGTCTACTGGCATCCACTGGATGTCGTTTTGTTTGATTAATTATTATCTCCTCTTTTTTCCTGTTCATACCTTCTTTTTTGTCTGGAAAGTGACAAAATCAACATCTAGAAAGATCACTATTCCTATGAAGTAATATAAAAATTTATAAAATATGCAATTTTAGTTTTTACTTTGCTTTTATTGGAAAATGAAAATGTCGTGT
Source organism: Deinandra increscens subsp. villosa (assembly GCA_039602395.1). NCBI lineage: Eukaryota > Viridiplantae > Streptophyta > Magnoliopsida > Asterales > Asteraceae > Deinandra > Deinandra increscens. The sequence continues at coordinate 69,763,616 of JBCNJP010000025.1, forward strand.
GTAATATTTAAGAATATGTGTAATTAGGTTTAACCCAAAAAATGTCAAACGATAATATCTAATAGTTTGATTCATATCGTAGTTGTTGGTATGGTCTAAATTACCTAAGAGAATTGTCAATCCAGTGGAAATGAGAGCACATGAAATGAGAGCACATAATTGATAATTGGGTGAGAATGAACTTTCATGGTAAAAATGAATTTTAATAAATTAAACTATGATATCATAGATTAATAATAATTTACATTTTCTGTTTGACCGATAATACTTTTAACTTTTATTTTTATTGTTAAGTGTAATCTTTGTAGATTTATTTGATTTCTATTTACTTTTTCTTTTATTTTTTCTTATTCTCTTCCAATCATCATTATTAGCAGAAAATCAAGTTTAGATATATGATGATTATAATACTATTATACTAAGATTCATTTTGTCAACAAAAGTGAAAGTTGGAAGTTTTTTAATCACAATACTAGTATAGATAATTATTGTTGAATAAATTATAGTCTGAATTATTAAATGCAATTTGTCCATTTTTATTTGAGTAATGACTTTGATTTTGTAGATTATATTTATTTCATCTCATCTAAAATAATATTAACTATACGAGCATACAAAACAATTACATTACTATAATTGGGGGTGGCGGTGGTGATTTCTTTAGTTGGGAGTGATCCCGGCCAATAAGTGATAGTTGGGATTAATTCAAGCCAATAACCCAAATTTTAATTTAGTAGATATATTCTCGCTATTTTTTCATCTATTGATTTATTATCTACATTGGATTAGTTAACTAAAATTTTAATCTCCAAAACAAATTAGTGGAATCAAGAAATATAAGTTTGTTGAACAAACTTGATTTCTTAAAATATGAGTATATCATTGTTTTGGTCAAAAATTCCCTTAGGAATCCTGTATTCCAAACTTAGATTGTGAGGTAGTGTGCTTAACTATCAAGTGAGCAAGTAATCCAAGTTGGGATGATAACACAAGGATTTTAGCGAGGAAAACTCCAGAGTCCTTCGAGTTGCCTCTAGGAATCCTGGATAAAAACCTCGGGTGCCGGCTGAAAAACCGCCACCTAGTCAATATTATTGATAGAATATAATGGATTACAAGTGATTGCAAGGCTTGATCAACGAGACTAAGTGTTACAGAGTTTATCTATCAGCTAGTGTGAGTATGAGAGCTTGTGTGTGTTCTTATGTCGATCAAAGCCTGCTTAAATAGCTGAAATACAATTAACAAACTTTCCTATTTCTTAGGGATTCTGCCCACTAAGTCAAAATGGACGTTATGGACCACTTAGTCCACGTTCTTTACTCTTTGACCGAGTCTTTAGGGTTGTTTTACACGTTTTCTTTACCTGCAAGCAAATATAAACGAGGAAAAACATAGCGGTTAGTCGATAACTGTATTCAGGATGCCCGAGCCTGTCAGGATTCTCAACCCGTCTGAGGAACCTGGACCACTTGAGCTTCCGCCGAGGATCCCGAAATATCAGCCCAAACAATTGCCCCTGAATTTTGATAGTTGTCGACCATGAAGACGGTTGTGAAAATTCAAACTCTTGAAATAATTACGGAGGTGGCTCTTTAGCTCTTGATTTGATGGTGGCATAACTTCCCATACTAGGATTTATCCATAAATATCCCCAAGTTCCTGTCTCCCCATACATCAGTTGGAAACCTCTCGATTGCTCTTATTGCCCAGGTCAATTCTCCCCTTCTCTTTTTGATTTTCTTCTGCGAGCAAGGCTGATGAAGCAACTGCTATAGGCTTCACCGCTACGGCTTGGATGCGGCTACCTGGAAAGGAGCTTTGCAGAAGCTTAGGGTGCTGAGAAGCTGGTGAAGGTTGATGAAGGAAAGTTTGCATAGGCAAGCTTGAGTTTTCAGGAGGAAGCTCAGGTTTCCTTGGATGCTACTCTTGATATTGAGTCGCCTCAGGTGGAGGGATCTTCAGTTTTCAAGATGGAACCCGAAGTTGCCCCTTTTACATTTCCTGCATAGTTAATACTAGTATCCGACTTTCTTTATCATGGTGTGTTTTCCCCTTGTTTTTAATTTTGTTCATGAAAAATTTTGAAATATTAACTGAGAATCCCATTAGGTTCCTCAGGAATATTAAGGTAGTAAAAATGCTTTAAGTTAAATATGTAAGTTGACAAACCATGACACAAGTCAGCATGATAAAATGTAATAATTCGAAAGTACATTACCTGAATAGTCCTTTAAGTAGGTTTTACCTTGGGCGCATTTATATAGATTCTGGAATCCTCATTCAGCATCCTTGAGGATACCTGTGGTAAAAGCATAGTAGTTTCCAAATTGAGTTAAACTGGGGACAAGCCCGTGCATTTCTGGGGACAAGCCCGTGCAATTCTGGGGACAAGCCCGTGCAATTCTGGGGACAAGCCCGTGCATTTCTGGGGACAAGCCCGTGCATTTCTGGGGACAAGCCCGTGCAATTCTGGGGACAAGCCCGTGCATTTCTGGGGACAAGCCCATACGTAAGTGACATGAAAATGCCAAAACCTTAGATAACACGTTGGTGTTATAAACCTTAGATAATTCGTGAGGATAGCACGTCTGCTATTACTTGAGGATCCGCCCAATGGCGAATAACGAGCGCTCCTGGCAATTCTTAGAAAAGGTGAAGACCTTTTAAGCCTTAGTTAACACGTGAGTGTTAAAAACCTTGAGAATCCTCCCAGCAGCCTCCAGTGACAAGATTGTCAGCCACCCCTGGAGTGGACTGGTCCGGCCACCTTGAGCATACTGGTGGACAACGTGCGCTCCTGGCGAGGGTCGTGCGCTACTGGCGATTACCCAAACGTAGAAGAGGTGAAATCCTCTTAAACCTTAGAAGGTATGCAGGATACCTTAAACGGAGGAGAGGTGATCAGCCTCTAACTGGGGATATACCCAAATTACTTTAGTTAGGATTATGAGAATCTGCAAAACACTCAACACTTGGTGAAGGGTGGGTGTTAGCTTAACTAACACCACTCCGATGCTTAAGTCAGTATAATGTAATAAAGATAATAATATCAGTATTGAAATCGGATTAGTATACGTACCTTATAGTATTTTGGCAGTGAGGATCCTTAGGATTCCGAGAGGATTCCAGTGGGATTCTCACATAAAATAAGCTTTGAGATGGATGGCATTCCAAGCTCTTGGCAGAGGTTCTCCTTCCATATTTACCAAACGGTATGCCCCCTTTCCTTCTTCAGAATCTATAAGGTAAGGTCCTTCCCACTTGGGTGCCAACTTCCCATCAGCAGGATTGGTAGTATTCTGAAAAGCCTTCCTCAAGACCAAGTCACCTACTTGGAATCTTCTCAGCCTAGTGTTCTTGTTATAAGATTTTGCTATCTGCTGCTGGTAAGATGTCATTCGGATTCTGGCATATCTCTGAGCTCCTCAACTGTTTCGAGATCCTGAAGGAGATTCTGGCTGTTGGTTTCAGGATCTTGGCAGTTAACTCTGGCTGTTGGGAGTACCATCTCTGTAGGAATCACAGCTTCTGCTCCAAACACTAACGAGAATGGCGTTTGGCCAGTAGCATTTTTAGGTGTAGTTCTGTCTGCCCAAAGAACAAATGGCAACTCCTCGGCCCATTTACCTTTCCTGGAACCCAGCTTCCTCTTAAGGTTATTGATGATAATTTTATTACTGGATTCTGCCTGCCCATTGGCCTGAGGGTGGACAGGTGTTGAAGTGATCATCTTGATGCCCCAGCTTTCACAAAAGCTTGTAGTCCTTTTACCTATAAACTGGGAACCATTATCACATATAATCTCCGCTGGAATCCCAAATCTGGTGAGGATGTTTCTTTTGATGAAGGATATCACTTCTTTTTCTCTCACTTGAACATAGGCTTCTGCTTCAATCCACTTGGAGAAATAATCTGTCATGGCAAGCATAAACACCTTCCCTCCAGGAGCTTTCGGCAGCTTACCCACAATATCCATGCCCCACTTCATGAAAGGCCATGGGGATACTATAGGATGCAGATGCTCGGCAGGTTGGTGAAGGATATTGCCATGCCTTCGGTATGGTTTCCACAATCTCCACTATGGATGTCTTCAAGCACCTCAAGAGCTTCTGATTTCTCTAGGCACCTTAAGTAAACACCTGCAAGAGATCTTCTATATAGGATATTATTAATTATAGTGTAGGGTACTACCTTTGTACGAAAAGCTCTGGGGTTCTCGTCCTTAGGAATCTCCCCATCTTTGAGATACTTCCGGATCGGGTATGTCCAGGATTCCTGGGCATCTTCAAGATTCTCGACGTCTGCCCCTGCGTTATCGCCAACAGCCTGAGCTTCCTGTTGAGCTATTGCTGGTGTCAAGACGTGAGTTATTGGAATCTTGACATCCTCAGGGATCCTGAGCGATGAAGCCAAGTTTGCCAGCGCATCGGCTTCCGCATTATCTTCTCTTGGTACCTGTGAAATGTTAAAATTTTTGAAAAATAGGGATAATTTTTTGACAACTTCAAGATATTTAATTAGATTCTCTCCTCTTACTGCATAAGAGCCATTAAATTGGTTAGTTAATAAGAGAGAATCAACAAATACTTGTATAGATAGGATTCCCATATCCCTAGCCAGCTGTAATCCAGCAATTAAAGCCTCATACTCAGCTTCATTGTTGGTAGCCTGAAATTCACAGGATATGGATAAAGGTATTATGTCCCCCTGTGGCGATTTTAGCAGGATTCCCAGCCCTGTTCCTCTAACATTTGAGGAGCCATCGGTGTAGAGGAACCAGTCTTCCTTGAGCTTCCCAAGTTGCTGGACTTCCTTTTCAACTTCTGGTTCAATGTCACTGCTGAAATCCGCCACAAAGTCGGCTAATGCTTGAGATTTGATTGCTGTTCTTGGTTCATACTTGATGTCATAGGCACTCAGCTTGACTGCCCACTTAGCCATCCTTCCTGACATTTCCGGCTTCCTAAGAACTGCCTTGATAGGATAGTTAGACATCACGATTATAGCATGTGTTTCAAAATAATGTCTAAGTTTAGTGGAAGCCATTATAAGAGATAAAATTAATTTTTCAAGGTGAGAATACCTGGACTCTGCGTCTAGCAGAGTTTTACTTACATAATATACCGGATGCTGCTGACCTTGATGGTCTTTTACCAGGACTGCACTGATTGAGCCTCCGGAAACGGAAAGATATAAATACAGTGGCTCCCCATCTTCTGGTTTCATTAGCAACGGGGCTGCTGACAAGTGATCTTTCAGGCACCTTAGAGCTTCCTCATGCTTCTCAGTCCACTCGAACTTCTTGTTTTTCCTCAGGATATCATAGAAATCCTTGCTTTTTTCTGAGGACCTTGAAATAAATCTGTTGAGTGCCGCGATTCTTCCTGTCAACCTCTGCACTTCTTTGACATTTGATGGGGACTTGAGATTCAGAATTGCCTTAATCTGCTCTGGGCTTGCTTCGATTCCTCTTTCGGTGACCATATATCCTAAGAATTTTCCAGCTCGCACCCCAAAGTGGCATTTGGAGGGATTAAGCTTCATGTTATATTGATCAAGGATATCAAAGGCAGTCTGGAGATCTCTGACGTGATCTTCAGCTTTCTTGGACTTTACCACCATGTCATCTATGTAGACTTCCATTGTGTCCCCCAGTTGCTCTTTGAACATCATATTGACGAGTCTCGGGTAAGTGGCACCTGCATTTCTCAAACCAAAGGGCATAGCAGTATAACAATATATACCTGTTGGAGTCATGAATGCTGTATGCTCTTGATCGCAAGGTTCCATCTGAATTTGTTGGAATCCTGCTGAGGCATCCATGAAAGTGAGCATCTCGTGGCCAGCCGTGGCATCCACCATTGCGTCGATGTGGGGAAGTGGAAACGGATCTTTAGGACAGGCCTTATTCAAGTCTGTGTAATCAACACAAACTCTCCACTTTCCATTCTTCTTCTGGACCACCACCACATTTGCTAGCCACCTAGGATATTTGACTTCTCTGATCATCTTTGTTTTGAGAAGCTTGTCGACTTTCTCCTGGATGATTATATTTTTCTCTGGAGCGAACTTCCTCCTTTTCTGCTGTATAGGTCTGAAAGAAGGATCTAAACCAAGTTTATGAGTAATTACATGTTTAGGGATACCTGTCATATCTTCATGCTTCCAGGCGAAAGTTGAAGTTCTGGCTTTGAGAAGTAGTAATAATTCCTGCTCAACATTTGTTGGGATGCTCGTTCCCATGAGCACCTTGATTTCAGGATTCTTAGGGTCTAGAGGTATTTCTTTGACATCAAACTCCCTGTCCTCCTGTGCTTCAGGTGCCTTTTTCTGTAATTGCTATCCCTTCGTCACCTTAGTGGTGCTCTTCATTGAAGTAGAGTAACAGTTCTTGGCTTCCTGCTGGTCACTTTCAATTCTTACGACTCCCCAGGGTGTAGGAAGCTTGATACATTGGTGATAAGTTGAAGGAACTGCCTTCATCTCGTGAATCCAAGGCCTGCCAAGAATAATATTGCAACAAGAGAGAGAATCTATAACACAAAATTTTTGCATAGAGTTTACCCCCTCTATATATACTGGCAACCTGATATCCCCAACTGTGCTTTTAGTTTCACCGCTGAAGCCGACTAAAACCGAGGATCTTGGAACTATTTCAGTTTCTGGGATCCCCATCTTTTTTAGCACATCAAGTCGGATTATGTTTACTGAGCTCCCGTTATCAACCAGAATCCTGCGAACAAAATGGTTAGCAATATATAAAGTAACCACAAGACTATCATGGTGAGGATCCTGAACATGAGAACGGTCACTCTCATCAAAGGATATTAGTTTGTCTTGAGTCAGGGTGGATGTCCGGACAGGTCTGTCACCCTGTTCAGATTTGGATTCCTTGGCATGCTTCTTAGCTGAGGAATATGAAGTTCCACAGATGTCTGAGCCTCCTGAGATGAAGTTGATAATCTGGGCATCCTGTGGTGGAGAAGCCGCTCTCTGGGGCACCTTGTCGGCTTCTTGAGTCTTGACCTTCTTTCTGCCTAACAACTCCTTAAGATGCCCCTTGCTGAGTAGATAACTGATTTCCTTTCGGAGTGCTATACATTCGTCCGTCAGGTGGCCAAAATCTTCATGGAAGGCACACCACTTGGTCTTGTCCTTCCAGGATCCTTGTTTAGTATCCTTCCTGGGCCATCTAGCTTTTTCACCTAGATCCTGCATAGCACACATCAAACCACCAATGTCAACGGAAAAACAGTATTCAGATACCTTAGGATATTCCTCATCGTCATCGTCCTGGTCAACGGCGTTGACTTTGTGATTTTCCGGTTTGGAATATGGACGAGATCTATACGGCTTCCCGGGGGATTCCGCCTTTTTGCTGTTGGGATCGTATTTAGGAACCTCCAGTCTTTGGTGGATCCTCTTGTCATCTTCTAAACGAATAAATCTCAGAGCTCTACTGCGTACTTCATCAAGATTCCTGCAAGGAGCCATAACAAGGTCATCGTAAAAACGGGAATCTTTGGAGAGCCCCATTTTGAAGGCTTCCACGGCTGCTGCCATATCCAGATTAGGAATCTCAAGAGATTCTCGTCCGAATCTGGCGATGTAGTCTCTGAGAGGCTCATCTGGCTTCTGAATTATTCGGTATAGGTCACCTGTGAGCTTCTCAAAGGTCCTGCTGCAAGAAAATTGATTGTTAAATAGGTTAACTAAATGAGAAAATGACGTAATAGTGTTAGGAGGAATGCTCAGTAGCCATTTCATGGCTGGCCCTGTTAAGGTTGATCCGAAGCCCTTGCATAGACAGGCTTCCTTGATTTCTATCGGAATGGGATTGATCTCCATACGTTCCCGGTAATGTGCCACGTGTTCCTCAGGATCCGTGGTTCCATCATAGAGCTTCATGCTTGGAGTCTGGAAATGCTTCGGGATCTCCACCTGAGATATTGGCCAAGTAAATCTAGATATCTTGTGGCTTTCCAAAGGAACTTCAGGGATAGGTTTCAGGATCCCTGGAACATTTGATATCATTTCTTTCAACTTCTGGAGCTCCCTAGCGATACTTGGATGAATACCTGCATCATAAGGAGCACCCTGGTTAGAAACAATAGGGATTGAATTGGACACGTTACCAGAGGCAGGATTCTGGGCCGGAATCCTGGGACCGTAGCCATAATTTGCTGGGAAGCTTGGCTCCGTAGTGGCTGCTGTTTGCATGGGGATGTCGTCACCATCATGCACTTCTGAGGAGCTGGTCTTGAAGATTCCTGCAGAAACTGAAGGGTTAGAGTATTGATATCCTTGGGGATTCTGGCTTGGATTCCCAACAGAAAAAGGATATCCTTGAGACGGCAAGGCTGAGGATCCCAACAATGGTGGAATCCAGGGAGCCTTGTAGTGTGACTGTGAGAATTCTGGTGGGACAGCTCCTAGGAATCCAGCAGTACTTTCAGCGTATCCAGCGGCCTGAGAAGTCATTGCAGGGACTGTAGCAAATCCTGATGTTGATTTGTTATTGTAGCGAAACGGATCTGAGGATCCCGAAGCATTGAAATCGAGATGCCTGGGAAACAGGGGACTTTGCTCTTCCATAGGCTTCCTGGATTTCTTTAGATCTTCAATTTCCTTCATCACCGTTTGATTAGTTTTTTCTTGCTGATCCATTTGATTTTTTACCTGCTTAATCAAGGAAAACAAATCATTGTTAGTAATAATCGGATCAACAGATTGAACCTGGGATCCTGTGAAGACAGGATAATCAGTTTTTCTCGGCTGCTCGTCCACTTTCTTCTGACGGTCATTAGTCTTCTTCTGGCTTCCTGGAAAGGAAGGAAGAGGGGGAATGGAGGACGATATAGAGGCCGAGACAGATTTTTGTGGGTTTGACATCTTTTGGATCGGAGATCAAGTGAAATGAATGAGATATGGAATTTTGGTAGGATTAAGCACCACTTGCCCCACGGTGGGCGCCAAACTGTTTTGGTCAAAAATTCCCTTAGGAATCCTGTATTCCAAACTTAGATTGTGAGGTAGTGTGCTTAACTATCAAGTGAGCAAGTAATCCAAGTTGGGATGATAACACAAGGATTTTAGCGAGGAAAACTCCAGAGTCCTTCGAGTTGCCTCTAGGAATCCTGGATAAAAACCTCGGGTGCCGGCTGAAAAACCGCCACCTAGTCAATATTATTGATAGAATATAATGGATTACAAGTGATTGCAAGGCTTGATCAACGAGACTAAGTGTTACAGAGTTTATCTATCAGCTAGTGTGAGTATGAGAGCTTGTGTGTGTTCTTATGTCGATCAAAGCCTGCTTAAATAGCTGAAATACAATTAACAAACTTTCCTATTTCTTAGGGATTCTGCCCACTAAGTCAAAATGGACGTTATGGACCACTTAGTCCACGTTCTTTACTCTTTGATCGAGTCTTTAGGGTTGTTTTACACGTTTTCTTTACCTGCAAGCAAATATAAACGAGGAAAAACATAGCGGTTAGTCGATAACTGTATTCAGGATGCCCGAGCCTGTCAGGATTCTCAACCCGTCTGAGGAACCTGGACCACTTGAGCTTCCGCCGAGGATCCCGAAATATCAGCCCAAACAATCATAAGGGTTCAGATAATTTTGGAGTCTACCTATATTCAAAGTCTAACGGAGTTGTACTCCATAGAAATGATTTTGATGAACGAGTTGTTGGGTTTATCAGTGGCATCTAGGTTACCAATTACTTACAAAACAAGTTTTACCTAGCCGGGTAGATAACTGTTTTATCAAATCAGTGTTAAAACACAGCGAACTGAAAAAAAACAAGCGTGAATACCAGTTTATGAAAACCAGGCAACATGATTACCAATTACCAAACGCGCAATTACAGATTATAATTAAAATCTTCTAAACTAACAAGTAGGTTAGATATACCTTTTGGTGTTCAACAAACATTCAAGACGCCGAGTTACAATGAACGTTTGCTAGTGAAACAGAATGTCAAACCGAGAAACAATCTTTTAGCTTTAAGATATTAGACACCAATTTATACAGATGTTGAGTTTAGTTATTTTAGAGTTTGGCAAAGGAACTTTTAATTTTGAAAGTGGACACTCTAAATATCGAGTTAATTAGTATAGTTCATTGCAAATGTTAAAGCATGAATGTATAAGCTCGCTTCTACGTTACAATATAAATTTTATTTAAGATTTATTCTCGTTGAGTTTAATTTGGTTATAAAATTTTATCAACGTCGTTACAATACACGGCCAGTAAACATCTCTAAATGTTATTACCTTATATATCAAATTAACTAGTTGAACTGTACACTAGAATTAAGTAAAAGAAAAACCAGAAACAAACAAAAATTTGATACTAAAAGTAATATAAATAAGCTATTATTATTATTATTATTATTATTATTATTATTATTATTATTATTATTATAAAAAACAAAAACAAAACATAAATGTGTAATGTCTTGGAGGTATATTTTTCATGTAAGGTTGTGTTTGGCGCACTAGCTGAAAAGCTAGCTGCTAGCTGATAAGCTAGCTGCTAGCTGATAAATTATAAGCTAGCTGATAAAAATTAACGTTTGGTAAAACTAGCTGATAAACTAGCTGAAAAATATAGAATAACATAAAAGTACATGTCATAAATGTAAATAAATATATTTATTTATAAGTTAGGGAATGTTAAAACTGGAAATATTATAAAAGCTAGTTAAAACGCTACTCCAACTAGCTTTTCAAAAGCTAGCTTATAAGCTAGCTTTTTGACGTTACCAAACGAGGCTTTTAAAAAAAACCAGCTTATTAAAAAAAAGTTAGCTTATAACGCGCCAAACACAGCCTAAGTAAATAATCATAAGTTTTAAAAGGAATTGAAAGTGTTTACCCTTTAATACATCAAAGGTGATGACATAAGTATTTACGTATATTATCATTACTTACCTATAACAATTTCAAGATATCGAGATTATAAATAGTAATATTTATTGCTTTGTAAATAAATCATATTATTTTATTGTTTTTACATTATTTTATTACTAAATCCTATTTTATTTCTTTTTCAATTTATTTATTGTTTTCATTATTAAAACAGTAATAATAATCATTTAATATTTTTTATTTATTATTTTTGTTTTATCATAATTATTTTTGTAAATCGATTGGTGTTTTGTTAGTGGTGTAAATTTTTTATTTTAAACGTTTTGATTGATGTACTAGCTTTGGTTCACCTTTTAACTATATTACCACCATTTTGACAATTGAATTGGACATATAACATATTGTGGGTCATGTTTAATAAAAGCATTACAAAATCAATTATAATAAAAAAAACAAATAATAATAATAATATGTAGGGTTATGCTTTTAGAACTTTATTGAAAGGAAAGGGTATTATTCCTTGTCTTTACAATCGGGCAACTTTTCCTTTTGTTGGCTAAAAGTCACAAAACACGTCTTCTTGGAAGGATCAATTAATTTACCACCACTACAAATCATTGTGATTCACATTTTCTTCCAATCTCAATCTTACACATGAATATATTTATCGTACCAATTGGGATGTTTGGATCTTACAACTTTTGATGTTATTATATTTTATAATTAGTTTTATATATAATTCAATAAGGGTAGGAGGTATGGGATCGGGTAGTTGGCTTTCGGTGGTGCAAGATTTTCTAGTAGGACACGCCATATTATGAAAAATAAAAAAAGATAAAAAAACACCAAATCTCTTGAGAGGCAAAGCCATGTTTGACCCTCATGGTGACGAACACGGTGAAGAACCGAAGGCTGACACCATCCCATCGTGAGTTGAGGCCGTGGTTGCAGGTGAAGACTGGAAGTTGTTGGCCCTACACGTGGTTTTAGGTTTTGATAAAAAAAATGTAGGGTTAAGAGAATGCTCATGCAAGAGATTGATATACGGTATGTAATAAGAGAAATAAAAAATTGAATAGTGATTCTTGTCAATAATACCAACAACACCAAAAAGAGTTTATATAATTATATATTCATGTTTATATAATTATATATTCATGTTAGATTATCGGGAAAAAGATTGATCTTTGTCGTTCTCTCTCCCTTGTCCCTCTCGCCACACTATTATTGGTGTCTGATTACCATATTCAATCCAATACTTTACTTGACGGAGTGTAACAGCCCAAACAAATCGTATCAAAATAGTGTCCGTTTTGCTCTCGATGGATTGCCCATCCAAGAGATTAAGGTTTTGTTTTCACCAGACGAAATGTTTGTCCAGACACAACACGTAACTCGTCATTTTACTCCCAATTGATGTAAGACTTACAATGAGCTGAGATGGATCTTCATGTCCCTTGGGACCCCTTCACTACCTTTTCAATCTTACAACACATACACATGTTAATGATATCACGTCTCACTTAGACAACCACACAAAAAAAACCACAAGACTATATCTCGACTCGGTGGTGGATCAATTTTGGTAACATCAATACATATTTTTGTAAGAGACAAATGGTAAACCACGTAAGATCAATAATATAGTCAATGATGATAGAATTAGCAAATGATCAGTCAAACATCACATGTTGGACCTAAATTGTGGTTTTTGCATATAACTGTTAGAGGTGAAAAATTAAACCTGGAAACGGAACCGGTTCCATAGAACCGAATCGGAACCAGACCGGTTCTGACCTTTTGAAACCGCCGGTTTCTTACCCGATCCTCACTTTTTCACAAAATGGTTTCCTACCCGGAACCAGTTCTTACCCGGACCCATCAAGAACTGGTTATAGTCGTTGGATCGATTTTTTACCGCTGGGAACAATCATATGACCGTTTCTAGCCGTTTTTTTTTTTTGGTTTTTTTTTGTTTGTAACCCTCTAAGTTTAATATAAATACCCTTAGATGATTTGGTTGAGTACACAACTTCAAAACATAAACCAAATGCAAAAAACATGCACTTTCAACTCTCACTTTCAAGTTTTCTACTCCCGTTTTCTACTATCCTTAATCTCTTATGGCTAAATCGCAATCATCCATTTGTGGAGGTTACAACACTATACCTGAAGTTATTCGTATTCTTCCAAATAGTAGAAATCCTAAGATTTGGTGTAATTGGGATTTGGTTTTGTTGAATGACTGGTTGGAAATGACTCGTTGCAAGTTATGCAGTATTTTACTATCAAAAGACTCTAACTTGAATTTAAAGAAGCATATTATGAAGCCATATTGCAAGGTGTTGAAACAAGATTCGGAGTCCCAATAAACACAAATAGGTGGTGACGGTGGAATATTTCATTACAACGTAGATTTGGTTCGAGATCAAATGGCGAAGTTTGTGATTCAAGAAGTCTTGTCGTTCAACCACTTCGACAACCCTCGGTTGACAAAGATGATTCGAGATACGCTTCAACATTCCTACACACATTTAAGTCGTACTAATCTTAGAACTTATTGTTTGAAACGGTAGAGAAAAGAAAAAAAAGAATTGATTTTATATTATGAAAATATAAATACCGGTGTAAACTTAACTAGTGATGTTTGGTCGGCTCCATATAATATACCCGATCTTATACAACGTCAAAAACACTCGAAGGCAAAATTGTAGTTGAGACTAGAGTGCAAGAAGAGGAGTTGGAAGAAAGACTATCTACCGGCATATCTGACGAAGAAATCCAAAATGATAAACGGGCTCGTGCTAATCGATAGGACTCACGTTTCCTAACTTAGAAGACAAAGTGGAAATAAATGAATACTATGTATTAAATTTTAAACTCTTGCATTTTTAACGATAGTATTTTAACTATTTACCGCTATAAATAAAGAAATATGTATTTTTTATGTTGTTTTATATTAAAAAATTTAAAAAACAACAGTAGGAACCGATTTTTGAAACCGGTTCTAGTTCCACCCCAAGAACCAAAATTTGCACCTTTAGTATCCATAAGGCCATACCTAGTTATATCAATCGGCTACACAAAATCTCTAAAAGAATGATACGATTAATAATGTCATATATAATTATTATTATATTCTTTTACATAATAATAAACATAAATGTATAACAAATAATAAAACTTTTTAAAGCATACACCCTTGAAATAAGAAATAATAATATTCAAAATTACAAATAACAAATAATGAAGATTTAAGAATTATAAAATTTTATTTTAAGATAAGATATTGATATCTTATTATAATTTATTAAGTTTTAAAAAGTTGTTAGAATAATAAGATTTATATTTTTGATATTAGTTATATACTTTACCTATTTAAAATTATTTGTATTCAATAGAAGAGATGATTACTATTTAATAAGAGAGTGATACGTGAAAATTTTGATAAGAATGAATATGAGAATGACATGTGACAATGATTTTTTTTGTTTATTATATAGTAGAAGTTGATGAGTTTTGACTTGTTCCCAACTCAAACACAACTTCTTGGGTATTATGAAATCATATTTGAGCTTAGAGTTAGAACTCAATAGTTTAAACCAAACGAACTCAACCAACCAAAACAGTAGATCTACTATTTGCAAAATAATAATATTTTTTTACTCAAACCGTCAAAGTGCATTGTTGTTGCTAGTTGGGCCAACCCAATCGTGGTAGATCTATGATTGCGTCATGCATTGACCATTACTAAAGGTTGTCTAAGCTTTTATATTTGGAATATGCGCTTGTTTGACATGACCAATGGCTGTAAGTTGGCCCAACCAAGCATGTAAACGAGCATGAACAATACATGTTTGTGTTTGCTCGTTAACTTTTGATTTTCTTGTTTATTTTCATTATTTACAAAAACAAAAGTGTTTGTTGGATTATGTATGTTTATTAATGGTGTAAACGAACATAAACAAATTCAAATGAACATAAATGAGCGAGAACAAACAAAACTGAACGAAAGACAAACAAACACAAATTAAAAGTAATCACATATAGTAAGTTTAAAAAGGTAAATAAATACATGATACAATCTAAATTAAAGTTCAAAACAAAACAAATAGAAATAGGTTTGTGACATCAAAATTCAAAACACTAAAAACATGGTCAATAGGGTCATAGGGAGAACAAGATGGTTGTGGGCTTGCGGCCTGCTTACCTTCGGTCCTACACCTTATGGCTTATATAGCATAAAAAAACGGTTTCAATACAAACCGGTTCCGGCCCAAATTGGTTTCTTAAATTAGTTTTGAAGTATATAGTTGCTATTCTAGTAATTAAACTAGTCGTTGGAAGTGTCTATTTGCTTGAATGATTACTTGCACTCACTCCAGTAGCGGTTATATAGAATAACGAGACTCAACCCTATAATGGTAGGATGTCCACTTGTGTGAAGCATTACTTGGACGGGCAGAAGGTTTACAACATGTAGCTTCACCCGAAGGCAAATTGAAGTATGAAGCCGAGATTTACGAGGATGAGGTTGAAGGTGGAATGATGACCCTAATGACTGACAAGGAAACCCAATTTGATGAGTACCTATTGGAAGCCGAAGAATAAACACGGCAACTTGAAAACTCGATAAAACAACCAATGAATAGTAGCGACGGTTAAAAATATAAACGTAATTTCGAATTGTATTTTCTTCTAATGTATTGCAATTTCAAGTTTTTTAATATTAAATGGAATAGTGAAAGTTTAGTTATGTTTTGTTTGGTTTGTAATTGAACTTATGAAAATAATAGAAAAAAAGAAGGAAAACCGGTTTCAACTTGATCCCAATCGGTTCTAAGGGTAAACGCAATACCCTTCCCGATCCAATCGGGAAGGTGAAAACGGGGAAAATCGGGAAAACGGGATCACGGGGAAACCATTACTTGGCTGCTCGGGAAAAATCGGGGAAAGGGGAATTCGGGATCGGGAAGGTTAAAATGGGGTTGGGACCCCGATTTTTTCAAGAGAGAGTGGGAGAGTGGGGAAGGTTTTTATGGGCTGTTTGGGAGAGTGGGAGAGTGGGGAAACCATTACCCATAAAATGGAGAAAAATGAGAAGGGGTGGGGAATGATGAGGTGGCACCAAAAATAGAGTGGGGGATTGGGGAAATGGGGATCCCATTGCCTTTACCCTAATAGGGTAGGGGTAGTTAACAACTAAAACCGATTTCATGTGAAATCGGTTTTGACCAAGTTTGACCAACCAGTTCATCTTCTAACCTGGTCCGGTTTGATAAAAATCATAAAGAAACGAACTTAAACGTACATAAATATTCAAATATAAACGACATTCCCAAAAATAAAATTTGTTTCCATTCATAGGCCCAACATTCAGTAAACCACGTTTTTTGCCCAAGTTTATGAGGGAGATTTTAGACTCTAAATTTATAAAGGTATTTTTGTAAGGGGCGAAGTTTGGTTGAAATCGAGATCGGGTCGGACTAAATGTGATAGGGCTGGACTAAGTATATAAATTTTTTCGGACTGACGAATATAAATTTACAATACCGAGCAAAAAAACAGACCGGGTCAGAGCCCTGTCTGGCCGCTTAAAAACTCCGCCCTTAATTTTCATTAAGTATCTTTTTTTTTATTTTGTGTGGAGTTTCAACCAAATAATCGTTAAAGGGTTTACATACGTCTAGATTGCTAACATTTTTAGCTTTTATTTTCTTTAGAACAATAGGATTGTTTTAATAAAGAAAAAAATTGATATAAAATAATAAGCTTTGAATTAAATAAAGTGATGAAAAATTAATAAATAAATATTCTAAAAGTATAACATAAAATAAAAACCTATGCATTATTTCTCAAACTCGATTAATAAACAACAAATAAATAAATAATTAATAAAACAATTCAATTGGGTGGATAGGAGGAACATCATGCATGTGTGGATCTAATAGAGGTTTCCACCCTTGTGGGTTTAGGGAGCACTACTTTTGTGGGCTTAGGTCGCCATCCTGTGACCATCCATATCGTTCTTTATATGTCTTCTCCATCACGATAGGAGACAAGCCCCAAAGCAGCAGCTCTGCAATCAAACCCCTTCACCCTGCTTATGGCGTCACCGGCATCTAACAGCGTATACGTGTTCTTGATGTGGTAAAAGTCACGGACAACACATGGATGAAACTATTCACCGTCGTCATTCCTGGACACCGGGTTCATAATCACATCGACGGAACACATCGACATCGGGTTCATAATCACATCGACGGAACACATCAACACCGGGTTCATAATCACATCACCATCGTCGTTCGTGAAACTATTCACCATCGGTGGAGACCTGAGTCCTCTTCTCCTGACTATTCCCCTTGGGTGGAATTGGACTCAATTGTTCAATCATGGATCTACGGGTCTCTTTCCGACGACATTCTGGCTCGTGTTCTTTAGGCTGACTCAATGCTCATATGGTGCCTGGACTCGAACCAAGGATCTCTTTCTGAACAAAAAGGGTTCTCGAGTTGCGGCTCTCGAACTTGAATTTAACAACTTAACCTTGAAGTCCATGCCCTCTCTTGAAGCTTACTGCCAAAAGCTCAAAAAACTCAGCGACCAACTAAACAATATTGACTTCTCGGTGAACAATCGGAGGTTGGTTCTTCAGATGGTTCGCGGACTGCCACCAGAGTAAGATACGGTGCATACATTAACCAAACCCTCCCGACATGGGAGGTGGTTCAGAGCATGATCCAACTCGAGCACCAACGCCAGTCTGCTCGTGAAACTCTCTCTTCCCATTTTTCTCTTTTTTATTAGTGGTTTAAAATAGAACAAGTAGTCACAATTAGTCAGATGTAAGAGAATGTCTAGGAATTTTCTTTAGAATAGATGGGTCTTGGTATATTACTTTTATTAGAGTCTGCTCGTGAAACTCTCTCTTCCCCGACCGCGTTTATCGTTGTTGCCACGGAGACCCAACCATCTGAATCGTCGACGGGACAAATTCGAAGGAAGAGCGCCAATCGCCAAAACCCTA
Organism: Deinandra increscens subsp. villosa; assembly: GCA_039602395.1. Classification (NCBI taxonomy): domain Eukaryota; kingdom Viridiplantae; phylum Streptophyta; class Magnoliopsida; order Asterales; family Asteraceae; genus Deinandra; species Deinandra increscens. The sequence continues at coordinate 69,781,530 of JBCNJP010000025.1, forward strand.
ATCGCAGATCTCAATAGGGGAATTCCAGTTGATCTCAGCAGCCTCCGTGGGTCCCTTCAGGTCATGCTCCACCCGGTTGGGCCTACTGGTCCCCTCCCCTTGTTCGTATCCTACACATCCTAGTTCGGCTTAGGCTTGGCAGTCCAATAAGCCTCAACCATCTACTTGGGCTCCACGTGGTCAACGAGTAAATACAATATATACAAGTTAATACTTTCACAGAATGTCAGAGTGCTTTGAAAGCTGCTTCATGCAAAGTGGTCGAACACGAGAAGGCATGTCTTGACAATCAACATGTGTTTATACCCTTTCATTTGATACTTTTGGTTTTCTCGCACTTCAGGTCGTCTAGCTACTTGACAGGATCTAACGTGTCATGCAGAGTAATATCATGACGCCAAGGTCTATGAATATAGTTTTTAAAATGCTTGATTTCGCTATATAAAAAGGGTTAGCGGCACGACTTTTTGCCTATTTACTTTCTATTTCCCTGTTAACTTTTGGACATCACATTTTACTCCCTTGAATTTACAAACTGTATATAGTTCTGCTAAAAGAAATTCAACTCAATTCAATGGATAAGATTGTGTTATCACTTTCAACTTTCAAGATACTTAATTCCATGAATACTATGTATACCAAGATTTATAGTTCTTAGATTTCGTGTAAAAGTGTGGTTTAGTGTAGTGTACCTATAGGGTGGTGTATACATTAAATGGTAGTGGGCTTTTTTGTTTACTAACGTCTGGCTGTGGCTGATAGAATCGAATTAACAATTTTTATAAGGACCAACAAGATTAGATTTTAGATTTCGTGTAAAAGTGTGGTTAGTGTACAGTACTTATAGGGTTTATACATTAAATGTTAGTGGGCTTTTTTGTTTTTAGCCAACTAACGGTCTGGCTGTGCTGATAGAATCAAATAACAATTCTTTAAGAATCAATAAAAAAAATATATTTTATTGGAACTTCCATTGTGATGTAGTGGTAGGAAGCCTGTGTTCCCTATTTGAGATACATGTTCGATTCTTACGGGCAACACTTTGGAATGGCATTGACGATGAGGGGAGACTTAGGGCTGAAAGGTCACAAGTTCGATCCATGAGCTCTCAGGTTTTACCACCCGGCCGCTCACGGAGGTGGATTTTCCCTGAAATGAGCTCAACTGATGTAAATAGTCCCCAAGTTTTCCGGGACATTCGTTGACCATTCAAAAAAAATATTTTATTAACACGCTACTAGAAAAGTAGACGGAAGATTACATCAAGTGAGAAAGAGATGCACCAAGTAAGAAACATTTCACCAAGTAAAGAAACAAAGTACTTTCAAATACATCCAAAACAACCTCACATCCCCCTATGCAAGGCCGGCCCAATGGACAATAGAAGTTAGAACAAGGGCTTGAGGCGTTCAAAATTTTGGGACATCAATTTTAAAAATCTAGTTTGAAAATCTTATAAATTAATATAAGGGTGTTGTTATTCCTACCCTCTATATACTAATTTTTACTTGTTGCACCCCCTCCCTTGTATATATGATAAGTACCATTCATACTTTTTTTATTTTTTTTCAATAAAACATTTATTTCATAAAAAATATTCATCATCTTTATTAAAAACCTTTTATTTTAATTTATTATCTTCATAATCAAATCTTAATTTATATTTTAAAAAATCTTAATATTCTGAACTTTTTTTTTTTAAATTATAAGACTTTTTTATCCTTTTTTATAAAAGATTGTGTGATTATTTTTTAAAGACATTTATAAAATCTTAAACTACTAATTAAAGATTTTTTTTAAAATGAGTTTTGAATTTTTTAATGGTCGTTTTATTTCCCTTAAAAACAATAGCCGTTAAAAAAAAAGACGAGATCTTTATATTGAACCTTTTTAGTTTTATTTTTATATGTTTAAATAAAAATATTTGCTTTCTATTATTAAAATCTTAATTACTTTTACATAAAGTTTTTTTAATTATTTTTTAAGAAGTTTATTTTAATTTTCTTATAAATTGTTATATTTAAGTTTCTCAACAAAATATACACAAACAAAATACATTTTTTGTGTTTTTGTATAGAAAGTGCTTTTTTATATCTTTTTTTTACATAAAGCCTTTTTGGTATAAGAAACATTTTCAAAATATTGATTTATGTAAGGGTAAAAAATGACAAGATTTGATTTTACAGGGAACGGGTGCAACAAGTAAGAGAAGTTTAACTAGTAAAGCTGTTTAGCTGGCTGTGTGACAAATACTATGACTTCCGACAAATTTCGTCACACTTTGTGAAGGGTGGCTAGTAATTGCCACGCTTTATTCTCAAAGTGTGGCCCAAGGTATCGCCACACTTTTCTAAGTGGCTAATAAATGTCATATTTTTTTATGAAAGTGTGGCTAAAGGCTCCAAAACTGTGTGTTTTTTGTCACATCAACAAAAAATAAGTGGCTAAAAGGCTGCATAAGACATTTATTTTGCCACGCGTCAGAAAAATGTGTGGCTAGTAATAATGTTACTTTTAGCCACACTTTTAAAAAATGTGGCAAAGCGGTTTTGTAAAAAATCGTGGGCATAGACCATTTTTGACGTAGTAAATGACTTTTGCATTGCTTCTTTCTTGTCTCCCAGTACTCCTCATATGTGAAAAGTACTTGTTCAGTTTTGGTGGCCGGTGTCTTGTGTTGTAAAAGTTCGAACAAAAAACGTAGTCAAAATGGAAAATTACTTGGATTATACTACGCGTCGTGTAATCACTATCCGAACTAAATATTTGATCGGTATAATCAAATGTTTGAATGGATTAAATGTAGTATGTAAAACAAGAACCGGATTCAACATTATTTGAGGATTGATCGTACCAAGATGAAGCAAATCGAATAGGTATAGGTCGCTCTTCTTCATCATTATTTGAAGAACCCAAAAAAATCAAGGTTGTAGAAATCGCTTGTTGGTAGCTCGATGATCAATTGGTGTTAAGGGATTAACTGGATTAATCGAGAATTAATTGGAGACCCTAAATTATTATAAAAAATAAAAAATTAAATATAAATATGTATATATTACCAATATGGCAATATCCTAATATAATTAATAAGTAAATAACCTTATAAAAAGTCATCATCTAGTATTTAAATAAACATTTAAGTCATAAACTACAATAGCACAAGTGCAATGCGTTTAATAATTTCAATAAAACAAACACACATTTTCATAAATTTAAATATTCATCTTCCTTTAATTTTCTCCGAGTGCTTCCGATATTTAAACTCCATCCGACTCATATTCATCTTCTTCTCACATTTTCACTTCCTTCCCGGACTCGAAATCTTCATCAAGTTCTCTCGAGTGTGCCTGATTATTATCGGTCCCGAAAGCTACATCACCCGTCTCCTTAACCGATTCGGGGTAAAGTTTTCAAACAATATTGTTAAGATCAACCTTTTGGATTGAGTATTTTTAAGGTTCTTTAACTTTTAAATTTTTTTAATCGAAAATTTTAACCTAACCATCAAGGAGCGCAAAGACTGCCAAGAACCCTCAAACCATTTATCTTAATCGCTTAGGGATTGCCAAGCGATTAGTCCCCGATTAATCGCCGATTAATCTCGATTTTTGCAACACTGCAAAAAATACAACCCAGTGAAACCGTCCTTATCCTTTTTCTTGGGCATTTTCTTTCTAAAAAACTGATTTATGTAAAAATAAGTTAAGTAAAAACAAAATTAGTTATGTTAATTAGGGAAAAGATGTATAGAAAATCAACAATTATCTAAAAAACCAACATGTTTTTCTCTATAACTTCTTCATATATTAATAATTTTAAAAAGAATTTCACGAAAAAGTCTATAATTTTATTAGCTTTATTTATGGGAAAAAAATTATAAAAATAAAAAAGTTTAGTGATTTTTTATTTGTGAATCATGCAATAGTACTAATATTATTGCATAATGCATTATAATTAAAACTACTTAAAAGAAGAAACTTAACTTAAATATGGACGTGATTTATGCGAATAATGTAAAAAACAAAGAATTGACATTCATAAACCAATTTTATATTATTGTTGCATAGTGCATTATTAATTTCAAGCTAAAATCCGAATTTTATTTTATTTTAAAAAAAAACTCAAAAACGTTTTTAAAGTTTTTTTTTCCATTATTCTTAAAATCATGAAAGAAACATATAAAAAAGTTTTAAAAATAATAATTTTTTTCTTGGTTTTTTTTTTTTTGTTTTTTTGTAAAATATTGGTTTTCTATATAACTCAACCCTAATTATATAAACTTTGCTTAATATATATTTAGCCCAATCAACCCATACTTTAACCAATAACACACAACATATATTATGAACAATCGAGTCCGCACTCCTATATCTCCTAACTCGGTTAATTATTAACGAGATCAACCTAAACGACAAGTTAATTCAATATTACCGATAACATTGATAACACAAAAATTACCAACATCTTGTCGATCTTCAAGTGCTATATGTTCCTCGTACGCTTAAGACTGCTACCCCGCCATCAAAACCAACTATCATCGAGTCAACCACTTGTTATAATAACGCTACCATGTGTATGAATTTTCTAGGGAACCTGTTAAAAAAACCGCTTAACTAATAACTTGCTATTTCTCTTCTGTTATGCTTCCCTGTGAGCCAGATTTTGATGCTATGCTTGCGATTTTATTTGCAAACTCATCAATAGAACTAGTTTATACTTACAGCCGACCCCGTTTACGAAGGAATCCACGCCACAAAAAAGATACGGTTATCGAGAGCTTAGTAACTGTCAGTTTACTGTTCTAAAAGAACGTTAACGGCCGAATATCCGTCCCAATTATACCCGTATGTTATTATTTACTTTTAACGGTTCTTCCGAACAATTTAATTGATCATAATTCATACATAATTTGCTTTTAATTTACCGAATAATTTGGTACAACATACGTCATTATCAATAAACCAAATACACGTACCCTTTCAATATTTCTCAGCACCCCATGATCTTCTTCTTCCCCGCCCCACCTTTAGGTTTTCCGTCATCCACCGTCCCATCATTTCCGGCCAACATCTTATACTTATCTTTCCTCGTAAAATTCGTACACTCATACGACAAACTCGAAGATATCATCCGTTGGATATAATTCGCCACGTCATGGCTCGATTTCCCGCTTTCACACGTCAACTCATAAGGTAACTTGTTCAAGAAGGTAACTTCATAAGCCGGGCTCGGGTTCATAAAAAAGTAAAACGGGTCCATCCCTTTCCACCCTCTGGCCGTCGTCCCGTGAAACATGCTCATCTTGTTCGACATGGCGACGGGCACGAGCTCGTTCGTAAGCTCGGCGAAAAGCGCCGAAAACCGCAGCAAAAACGGCTCCCGACACGTGGTTCCCTCGGGGCATATGACCAGGTCCCCTTGCTCCAGAAGCTTCTTGATCATATTGGCATCCATTGTCCGGTCTCTCGTCAACCGGACGGTTTTAATCGGGGAGATGATCTCCGATAACCGCGATAACGAGTAGGTTACGGCGGGGATCGGGCGGCCGAGGGACGTGGAGAGGAAAATCGGGTCGAGGAGGGTGCGGTGGGAGCAGATGAAAAGGACTCCGGTTCGACCGGTTGACTTTTTGGCGGGAGGAGGGGGTGTGCCTTTGATGTAGACACGGACTCCGAGGGCCCAGAAGGCGTAGTAGACTAGGGGCATTGGGAGGAGGGAGCCGGCGGCGATACGGAGGCAGGCGAGGAGGAAACCTACCGGAATCCAGAGGATGGTTATGAGGGCTGTGAAAGGGGTTAGTTTTTGGACTAGTCTGCCGTCGTGGAAGACGACCGGTTTTGGGAGTTTGTCTACGGTTACCGCCTTTAGCTCCGCCGTGGCCGGTGGTACTAGGTAACCTTCCTGCGGTTGGAATTAAAAGATGAGTCAAGTTAGATATGAATTCGGTTATTAAATGTTGGTCAACGAAAATACATGGGGTTGACTTTATTTAATTTAGTAGAAGTCAAACTTTTGCGTCACTCATTTTAATCCTGACTAAAAATGTAGCAAAAACGTAATTAATTTCATAAATACAAGATTAAACATTGGTAAATATTTTCTCAATTTTTTTTTTCACCAAAATAGGCAAGCCACCAGCGACGTGTCCACCTTCTAATCGTTGATTATTTTATGGTCTCGTAAGTTAAACAATTAGCACAAGTCACGTGCCCTATAAAATCTTCGCTTTGCCGTAGTCTAGACCGTTTCGGCAACAAGCTGGCGACTAAAAGGTTGCCAAAAGGGTCTAGGCGGCAAGGCAAAAGTCTTCTTAAACACGTGTTTTCTGCTGATTCATTAACCGCGTGACCATTGAATATCGAACGATTGAAATATGGATACGGAGCCCGCTCTAGGCTTGCCGTCTGAGCTAGCGGTGCCTATGTGGTGTCACCTAATTGGCCCAATCTGATCGATAGTTATAGTGAGAAAGACAAAATAATTTTTTTTAAACGATTAAATTACATACCAAATACATTAATCATAAGCTACAACATTAAGTGGCCGAAAATATCTTATTTATTTGATAAAAAGAATATGATAAATTGACTATTTCGGTGATTAACCCAAATTTATAAATAAACGGCAAATTTGGAAAGTGAATAACCCAAATTAATTTCATAAATACCTTGCACAATTTCATATACGGGTAGTCGGTTTTTCTATCACCAAGTGCCAGGTCAGGCAGTGACGTGTCACTAAAAGCCTTCAAAAGCGCGTGAGCTTTATTACCTCCAACTAGCACTCCGGGCGTTTTCACAAGTCCGGTGGCTATTCCTCTCCAACTACCAATCTCCGTCCCCAAAACCATATCCGCCCCCAAAAACTCCTTCAAAAACGGCTCCACCATCACCGTCGGATTCGCCGTCAACACGCACCGTTTCCCACACGCGGAGAACACGCGCCACGCCTCCGGATGCAGATCACTCGAGTAAAACTTGGGCAGCACCGCACGCGCCACCGATTCGATGTCGGAAACCTTCATTCCGGCCATGGTGGCGAAGATTAGCACACGGATGCCGGCGGATTCGGAGATGAAGTAGTAGAGAAGTCCGGCGAGTGGGGAAGCGAGAAGTAAGAAAAGGAGTCGTAAAGCTCCGCCAACTTCGAATGCTACGAGGGCAAAATAGGGAAATGAACTACGTCCCCGGAGCAAGGTTCCGTCCAAGTCGGAAACCACTGTCTGGTTTTCCCGGCCGTGTGTTTCGCAATCTCCGATCGCCGGAAATTCACAAGAGTGGTCGGAGTTCTTGTGGTTGCCGGCCATTGTTATAATGAGGTTGCACTAGTTTGGCGTTTGTTGGAAGTATTTATAGTGTTGTGGAGAAGATTTTAGTTTTCTCATTTTTTTTAATAAAATAAGTAATTGGGGATAGATGTCGATTTTTTCAAAGCACGTTCAATGTTTTAAAAGTGAAAAACTAACCTTTCTCTAATATGAAAGTATTTTTGTTTTAAAGTATCAATGTTAGGGTTTGAGATTTATTTTTAAAGCTCGAGTTTAACTCGTGTGAAATTATTTAATTTTAAGTTTGACTTGTGAGCTGGCTCAAATTTAAAATGTAAAACTTGGGTTCGAACTTGTTTATTAAACGAGTTATATTTCAAAGCTTGAGCTTGTTTCAGGCTCGATAAAGTTAAGCTTATTTTAAGTTTTTATCGATCAGACTAGAGTAGCTAATGAGTGGCTCCGTTCGTTTATACCCATATTAAACAAGGAGGCATTTGAATGAAATATTGTGGCTTTTTGATCTTCTACTTGGGAAAGTCCGATGATGATTTTGACGTTGTAGTAAATCCTCTAATAACTATGTAGATAATTTGTATTTTTTGGTTAAAGTTAAGGAAGCTACACATGCAATAATTTATGTTTTATATATAATTAATTGAACAAACGTATAATTGTGCAAAACAATGTTTAATTGATTGTCTTTATTGTTATTTGAAATTATATATTAGATACCGACTAATAAATTGATTAATATATATTACTAGGATAGATTTATGAGTTATACGAATTGACTCATTAAAAATACATATATAATTGATAATTCAGATATACTTTTTTTATTACTGTAATAACATATTATATTACATTAAGTAATAAAAAATAAAAAAGTTAAAATTATAATTTATAATATGGTATTGGTGACTTTATCCTCTTTATCAAAAAATAATTTTTAGATCATGTCTCTACTTATATCTACAAAAAAATGCAACATACACGTGACCATGTTTAAAAAATAATATTTTAAAAAAAAATACAACCTAATAGCAACTAACATTGGGGCTGGAAAAACGAAAAGAAAAACAAATGTCACCAAAACGAAACTTGTGCTCGCCCCCCAGTTTTCGGAGTTGCATTCGTGTCCGCAAGTCGTGCGTACGGGAAGACAATTTTATCAAATTCGCACCCCCCCCCCCCGCGCGCGGGTAGATACCGGAGTAAAACACAACATAAGAACTTAATATGTCATGTAGGTTTTCATGTATAAGCTAACCATGTTTTTGTTCTCACATCTGAAAATGCGTGAGCATCGGATCGTCTACTCTATCTAGCTAATCGGACATCGAAACGTAATTAACCGATTGATTTATTGATCAACGAAGAACAATTACAATCAGTAAACACTCAGAAACAGACTCAGAGAAACACACTCAGAACACACACACTTAACAGTAATCTCGCACGCTCAGAGCTAACTATTACAAAGACCAAACAACTATTTATAACCAGCTGGCCGATCCCTGTCCGAACCCCAGGTTCGGCCAGTCCGAACTTCAGGTTCGGACCAAGTTCGGCCATGCCTACTTGAACTTGATCTTGTACGTTGCTTGATACTTCACACGACGCACATATCAGGTATCAACAAACTCCCTCTCGTCGTGTGCAGTATCTCTTCAACATCATCAACTTTGTATCTTCAATCAAGCTCCCTCTCAAGTGTAGAATCCGTTCGTTCAATGAAATGAATCTTCAAACAAACTCCTCCTCAACTCGATCGTAGCTTGATCTTGAATACTTGATGACATTTTAGTGTATCTATGGTTTTTCATCAACATCTTCAGAAGACTTGAAGTTGTGATATCTTGCACACAACAACCTGCTCAAACATTTAAATAATCTTGGCGCAAAACGTCTCTTTGAGACTCCAAGATATGATTTTGAAAAATGATTTGTATCACGTGTTGATCAGATCGAAAATAAAGCAGAAACAAAATCTTTTTGATTTTTCAAAGTTTATGGTAAAACACACCGAAAATCTTTTTGTTCTTTTCTTAAATGAAATGAAATCACAATACAGAATCAAACACTATTTTTTGTATGAGAAAGATCACTATATGGGATCATATTGAACATAACGCACTGAACTGCACTTCAATTTCAATTAATCGAAGCACATAAGTCATGCTGATTGCTGATATAACTTGTCCAACTTAAACTCAGGCAGAATCGTACTCATAACATCTGGATATGTTAAGGTATTGATTAGATTTGCTTTGACCAGTGTATCCCACACTATCAGACATAATCAGACATTTTCAGTTTTTCTTTTCTTTTTCCTTTTGTGTGACAGCACTTGTGATTTTTCACAATGCATAATATTTTCATGATATCGTCAATTGTGTTCCATGCAAAAAGAAATAAAAACGTTAAATCGTCTACCTTAAGGTCGATCTTTCGATACGCAGATAAGGCCTCGGATTTAACAAAATAAGAAAATAAAACAAGTTGAAATTGTATAACCCAACAACAATCAGGTCGGTACTCCCGTACACGCAGAGAAAGTCCGATGAGTTATACGAAACACCAAAGAAAATAAAGCAGAACGTCAAACGAACAACGATCAGGTCGATCTTTCGATATGCAGAGCAAGTCCGATCGTTTGACAAAATAAAGAAAATCAAACGAGTTAAAATCTTTGCAAAAAGAACACATGTATACACAGTGACTTCTCATTTTGAATTTCACACCTATTTTTCTTTTTGTGTCATGAAATATGCATCAAGATGTTATCCACATGGTCAAGCATTACTATTTAGTGTATATCACATCTGAATACTTTCTGATTTGTCGAGCCTACCAAGCATATCAAACAATGATCTTATGGCATTTTCATCTACTCTATCCATGAGTCAGATACGTAAGCCAATGTACCGTCATTTCCCATTGATCAATTTCTCACAATTTTTAAATTTTTGCATGTATTCACTTTCCTTCATTATATATTTGGCATGTATTCACCTTCTCCCCATAACATGCATTTTCTCAATTACTCCCCCTTACTTACAATTCTCCCCCTTAAAATGAAAACTATATTTTTGGATTTTCATTTTACACAAAAACAAGACTCTATTTTTGACTTTTTGAGAAAACTTGTAAACAAAGAAAAGTGATCAATCAACACGGATATGTTGCAGTTTTAGAATTCAGAATATTCACAGATTTAGAAAATTTATCATGAAGTTTAAATTAAGCAGAATACTCCTCCATCAACAACTTTGCAATCGTCGATAGGTCTTTCTAGAAGTACCTGCACACTGGTCAAACTAATTAGTCCAAAAATGACCCGAAGCGAATCGCCTCTAATCGACCAGTGTCCTTGTTTTGTTTAGAAACCACCTTAGGTTTCCATTGTTGTTGTTTTGGTAATTCAGGTTTTGATTATCCAATCACAGATGAATGTGATGATGAACCTACACTTTGAACTTTTGAAAACATTGGAACAAAACGTTTTTGTTTATGAAAGAATGTAGGTTCAACGTCATCAAAAACTCTGCCTTGTTCATCAAAGAACTTTGTGTTGGCAGGTTTACCAAAAACTGGTTTCTTATGAAACCCTTGGGGTGAATCAGTAGGTGATGGACAATCCTTTGCCATATGCCCTGGGCGACGGCAAATATAACAGATTCGTTTCGTTTTGTCCCATCTTTGATGTACCTGCGAATAACAAACATGAATATCTCGAACATGATCAGAATGAGAATCGTATACCTGATGCCTGTGATCATGTACCCATTTGGATGTAGGGCTTCGAGATTGAGAACTTTCAGAAGAAATGTTAGCTTTCACAAAGACCTCAGCAATCTTCCGAGCATCAACACAATGAAGTGGAAATTCTTTGTCAGAAAATAATTGATCCGAACCCTTGAGTTTGTAACACCCGCTCGGGTTGAACTTTATCAGCTTGAAAAACTTCCTTCTTCACTTGTTTCATCTTTAATTTCTTCAAATCTTGAAATGATAATTCTTGAGCCTTCTCAGCTTTATCGTTCATCCCGTGAAAACCCAATCCTTCATGCTTTCCAAAAATCTTCTCCTCAGGTGTAAAATGTTCATTCTTCGCTAAACGAGAAAATTCAGCTTTCACTTCAGTCACATTTTTCTGATCATAAAAGATCCTTTCATTAAATCCAGATTGTGACTTAAGCTTGTCACTTGAATTAGCCGACTTCTCATTATCAGCAGAAGATAAACCAGATACAAATTTTGGAACTAGGGAGAGACCTCAGAATTCTTTTCCTTCTTTTTCTTATTCTTCTTGTTTTTCTTTTTCGTCACAACTTTCTCATCCTCAACAGTACACTATGAAACTTTTGAATAATCAAATTCATCAACTTGTTCCTTCATATCTTTGAAAGCTTCTTTGATATGAGCAGGGGGTGATGCAGTCTTATCAAACATTTTCTCAAAATTTGCATCAGTAGCTAAGAAGCTTGTGAAAACTTGAGAATTTGAAACATTGTTAAGCAATCGATTAGCATCCAGAACTTGAATTTTTAGATCAGAAATTTTCTGTTGAGCCTCAGCAAATTCTTTTTCTTTAGCAATCAATCGCTTTGCAACCTTGTGAGTTTCAAATTTTTGCAGGCGAAGATTATCAAGGCCTTCAAATAATTCCTTCTTCAATTTATCTTCATTTCGCTTTTGAATCTCCAAATTTGCTGCTTGAACTTATTGACACGAACCAACTCTCGCTTCTCATCCAACAACTTTCCCAAGTCAACTTGATACGCTTCAATCTTAGCAGTTGATTCTTCAACATTCTTTGTTAGCAGATCAAGCTTAACTTTTGATTTATCAAACAAATCCGTGAAATCAGAAGTAGTATCCTCCGCTTCATCCTTCCATTTCTTGACTTCTTTCATCAACTCATCCCTTTCTTCACAGATCTTAGCTTTTGCAACTTCAACATCTCTTTTATCTTGTTTATAAATTTCTAAAACTTCATTCAACAATTCGAGCTCTTTAAGCAAATATTCATTCTTCATACCCAAATCCTTCTCATTGTCCTTAGAAACTCCCAACTCCGAATCAATCATTTTGAAATCAGCAGTAACTCTCTTGACTTCTTCAATCAAAAATTCTTTTTCTTTCATTAAGGATTCAATCTTAGACTCAAATTTTTCATTCTCAGCAGCGTCATATGAACTCCAATTAGAATAATAATCATCTTGCTCATGTGTGACAATTAATGCTGATGTATCATATCCAAACTGTTGACCCCAATCGTAAACACCATCATGTTGAGCCGTCAAGGCTGTTGTCTTGCTTGTGTTACTAGTAGATGGTTGAGTAAAACCAGGCTTGGGTGATTGAGGAAAACTAGGCTTGCTTGCATGTGCTTGTTGACAATCTTTGGCAAAATGTCCAAGCTGTGAACATTTATAACATTTTAACTTAGACTTGTCAAAACCCAATTTATCACCAGAAAGATTTCTTTCATGTTTCTTGAAGAACCTCTTCGATCTTTGACATAACATAGCATATTGCCAAGATATATCCAATTATGTTAGTTGATCATCATCAAGTGCATTAAGATCATCGCTGGTTAACTTTGCATCAGCAACATTTTTTATAATCAAACCAAAAGATGATGAAATCAATGCAGAAATCATTTTAGCACAATCATATGTTGATTCAGCAGAAAAAGCATTCTGACTTGAAAATTTTGGAATTGTAGAGCTACAACCCCGTGACGACTTGTTATCAGAATTATCAGAAATTCCAGTCAAAAAAGTTGTACTAGGTGCAGAACTCAGACTTGGTTTAGTTTTAGCATTCATGCTTGCCGTATTCTCACCATGATACAATTCAGGATTTTGCAAAGTAGCAGTTAACTTCTTTGAATTTAACATTTCCATTTCTCGAGCAGAGTTTTCCAGTAAGCTCGTGAAATGTCATTGTAGAATAATCCTTGTCATGAGTGAGCAGCAAAACATAATTCTCCCACTTTTCAGGTAAAGCTTCCATAATCTTTTCCTTCAAATCAGCATCAGATTTCTCAATACCAACTACCTTTAATTCACTAATCAGATGTGAAAACGGTGAAACGAGAGCAGTAATATTCTCATTTTCATAGTTTTGAAAATTATCAAATTCTTTGTTCAATACTTTCTTCCGACTCTTTTTGTAATCATCGTTACCCTCACATCTTGCTGAGAGAGCATCCCATAATTGCTTTGATTTCTTACAAGTGCTGAATTGATGTAACAATTCGGTAGGTGACGCCATGGTAAGATAACCATAAACTTTCTTTTCAAGCTCATAACTTTTTCTTTTAGCAGCATCAAAATCTTGAAGTTCCTTATAATATCCTTCTTCAGTTGGTCGTTCATACAACTTTCGAATCGGAATCCATAAATCAATATCATTTGTGCTGACGTATGCAGAAAATCGTTTCTTCCAATTTTGATAATCTTCTAGCTTCAACAATTTGGGAACTTTCTGACTTGTTCCGATTTCATTATCAAAATTCAGCATGGTTTGCATCACACTTTGCATTGCAGCAAACGCTTGAAATTCCGACATCGTTTGAAGAATTTTAAATGTTGCCGACTGAACTTGCTCCGAACCTATCACTGACCTCCGAATTCCGTTCGAACCTAAAACCAAAGTCCGAACTCTGCCCGAACTAGCTCCGAATCAAAATCAACAGTCCGAACTCCTAAGTGACCCCGATCTAGCTCCGAACCTTGAATTACACCGAACCTCGACCGAGACAACTCCGAACACGGACCGAACGTCGACCGAACTTAAAGTTCGGAGCAGTACTCCAAACCTGAACAGATTACTCCGAACCTCGATTTCATTTTTCAAAAACGCGTAAAAATGAACTGATTTTGACGAAACTCGTTACAGTGGATCAGTAAAACCGATAGTAAATGGTTTAGAAACAGATTTGACACAAACACTCGATAGAAATGATGAACAACACAACAACAAACTCGAGAATCACAAAAAACGCTTCAAAAATCAGAAAATAGCAACCACAGATCAATAGAGTGAACCAGAAAGCTCTGATACCACTTGAAAATGCGTGAGCATCGGATCGTCTACTCGATCTAGCTAATCGTACATCGAAACGTAATAACCGATTGATTTATTGATCAACGAAGAACAATTACAATCAGTAAACACTAAGAAACAGACTCAGAGAAACACACTCAGAAACACAACTTAACAGTAATCTCGCACGCTCAAAACTAACTATTACAAAGACCAAACAACTATTTATACCCAGCTGCCCGATCCCTGTCCGAACCCCAGGTTCGGCCAGTCCGAACTTCAGGTTCGGACCAAGTTCGGCCAAGCCTACTTGAACTTGATCTTGTACATTGCTTGATACTTCACACGACGCACATATCAGGTATCAACAACATCAATGTGGGACAAATTAAATGAAAGAAAAAAATAGTGTTTTTATTCCCACACCAATATGGGACACGGTAATGAAGGAAAATTTAGGTGTTTTGTTCTCACACCAATATGGGACAAGCTAAATGAAAGAAAAAAAATAGATTTTCTTTGTTCTCATAATGATTTGTTAGTGTTTTTTTTGTTTGATTATACAGTCATTAAGATGTCCAAACAAACAACACATTATAATTCAGCATCTTATTGATTCAGCACTTCTTTATCATACAGACAACTTATTCATTTAGCACCAAATGAAACAGATGAACCAAACAGCCCCTAAATGCATTACCATAAAGATACCATTCCTAAAAGACAGAGCTTAATACATGTAGCGGAAAAGAAATGTCTAAACGTATGCAATATAACTTCATGAACAGAGAATGAGACTTAAAGGCATAACGCCTACTAGACGTACTGCTATGAAGTCTCTAAAATATGCTGGTAAAGACATAAACACCAACTAAACAAAAAGACATCATATCCTAACGTTACAAATCATCAACAATACACTGACCTGAGAAATGCATACTACAAAGAGTCAACATAAAGTTGGTGAAAACATTAGTTTATACAAAATTAGTTTTCATGAAATCACGGGGTTTTCAAAACAGCTGTCATTATATAAAACAACAGCATATACACTTAATATTACCAGGAGCTCTTGTTACCAAAACTTAACCAATACGAGAACTGCCACATCCCAACGTTTTGTCTAGAAACATTGTGATACAATATCAACATTATGCACTCGTATGACAATACGGTCGGTGGTTAGCGCGACTAACCACGGGTGGGGATGTCAACCCAAATAGATCTATTCACAATTTCAACGTTCCATGAATTAAACGATGCAAGATGGGGACTTTATTGAGACAAAGAACACTCATACAATACATAATATATTCAAGTACATGAATCTAAATTCAAGATTATGCATTCTCCCCCCAAAAGTATTTAAAAAAGTTTAAAAGAGAGGTTCGTGAAACTAACCTGTTATAACAGGTAAAAACACAAGAAAAAGAAACTCGACTCTAACTTTAACACAAATATACGACACTAATGTCCTATAGTCTAATACAAGGGACACACATGGTTCGTCTAACAAAATACGTCTTTCTAAACATTCAAGTAGTTTATACAGAAAAAGGTGAACCATTTAGCGATCACATTTTACTATGAAAATATAAGTTTGTAAAATGGTTGCTTTGACATCCTAAAACATCAAGGAACACATAACACATACTTGTATCTTAAGGCAATATTCAGATTAAATGAGTTTAATCAATTTTACAGTAATTACATACGTCAATAATATTTCATGTACTTTAACTACTCATACGCTTATCCGAACATGCATACGTAAACTACAACATTTTCAAGTCATCATACGTTGATGTACACTAAATTATACACATTATTATATCAAGTATTCCCTGCATTTCGGGTTACTCTAGTTAATTATTCATCAAACCGTTTAATATTGTTTCCTTTGTAGTTTTTCAGTTTAATCCAAGTCAAAAGTCACAAAGGAAGTTAGATAAGCTGAAAAGAAGAAAAAACTGAAGAATTCTGGATTTTTGGACCCAGGAACGAGTCGTGCCTACCCTAGCACGAGTCGTGCCACTCTGCAGAACCAGAGAAACATGGTTGACCTTCCCTTCTGACAAACATAGGGATTAGATCAGTGTCGTCCCAGTACCGTACCAGTACCGGATTTGAAGAAAAGTGGGTACCGAATCCCGTACCGCTTTAATACCGGTTTACTTTTTCTCTCTAAATATATAAAGAGTACAAGATTATGTCTATATTATTATGAATTTGATGCTGTAGAAAATTGACGTAATTTCCAAATAATCACGTTAAGTAATCACCTTAGTAATAATATGACTTACATTCAGGGGCGGATTCAGGAAAAAAAATTTAGGGGTAGCGTTCAATTTTTCTTTTGGGACTAACGGGGGTTCGGGGGTAGCGCCCCCGAGAGAAGCGTGCATCAGAATTTTCAGTCTGAAAATGCATTAAGTAAAATTTTAGGGACCAAAATGTGTCAGTTTCCAAAGGTTTTATTCACTCTGTTTGTTTCACTTTACCCCCTAAACTTACAACTTGTATTTTTAAATTGCACAAACTTATTAATTGTTCGGTTTTAATTAATTAACAGACTTTTGATCATATTTTAACGTCGAGATCTAAATATAAATCATAAAAAACTTCGAGGGGTAGCGTAAAATAATTTCAGGGGTAGCGAAAAACCGTTTCAGGGGTAAATGAAATACCGAAAACGTTAAACATATCGCGGTGCAAGTTCAGGGGTCGCAGACGCTACCCCCGCGTAAAGGGTGGATCCGCCCCTGCTTACATTTATATATATAACAATCAAATTTGGAAGTAGAATAGTATACTTTTTATTTTTTATAGTTTGGTCACAATATTTTGGGGCTTTGACGCTTTCTACCCCTTAAACTTATACAATTTGTTTCTTTTTTTTTAACGAAATAGTAAACTTTTGGTTTTCATAGTTTGGCCTATACAATAGATATTAACTAGATTAAGAATTAGCCAATAGGAGTATATAATTTATATTTAAAAAATTCTAGTATATTTAAAAAATTCAAGAGGACCATCTATATTCCGGTACCTATTATGGAAATACCGGTTTTTACCGGTACCGGTACCGGTTTCAAATTGAGAAAATCAAGTACCAGTATTGGTACCGTTTAGCTTCGGTCGATACCGGTTCGGTACCTGTACTCGGTACCAAAAGCTCATCCCTAGATAAACATGGGTCGTGCCTGTAACATTTCAATAGATCCAATTATTCGTATTTGACCCGTTTCTGTAAATCTAAGATAAGATTATAATCAAGATATATTTATCCAATAGACTTAATCCCATTAACTCTTTTTTACTTATTAATTATATTTTTATTTTTATATGTCTATCCGTGTAACATACAGGTCTTGAAAACTAGTTATACTATTAATAAATATAAACTTGTTAAGAATAGCATCCGCTCTATTAAAAACATGTCTTGTGGCACATCATGGTTAGTTTTTTTTTATCATTTTTAAAATTGTTTTTTTGGTCCTTTTTAAATCGTTCTTTAAAATGTTTTCATGGTTTTAGCTTAGTTTCACACCGTTGCTTTTAGATATCTAATTTTGTGCAATGTTATATTTAACTATTGTGACATTAGTTTATATCAAGTCATACATAACATTCAGGTCCTATGTTTAATACTTTGAGCGTTTGTGTTCTAATTGTAACTATGTTGCGAGTCTTTTTGTATTTTCGTTTTCTTTACGTTGTGATTTCGCATTGAAACCCCTTTATGTATCCACGTTATATCCATGGCAACGCATGCATAGTAAACTCTAGTTTATGTTCATATTGTAAGAACTATAAAATTTTAAATCAATGAAGGATTAAAAAAATATTTAATGATTTATATTATTTGTTTATAGATTTGTAAATGAACCAAGTCGAGCTGAGTTAGACTGAGCTTGGACTCGGCTCGTTTAAAAATCAAGCCTAGCTAGCTGGGCTTGTTTATTTTTTCAAGCCGAAAAATTGAGTTTGGACTCGGCTCATCAAAAGCTCTAGCCATATTAGAGTATTTGGTTTCAAAACTAATTTTTTATTATGTAGTGAAAACTTTTTATCTTTCTGGACGCGGAGGGGCATTTTTGTCAATTTAAAGTTTTTAATAAAAATAGACGGTAGATTACTCATAGCGTTTGTTTTTAATTATGTATGTTTTGCGTGATTTGTTGTAATGTGTTTTATATCGAGTTTCTTCATGCGTCAAAATAAAAACAACATGCATGATTATAGAAAGTCAATTTAATTATTCCATTTTTTAACTTATGTTCATATTTTTTTTTCTTTTTGTAAGAGTTTTTCTGTTTGCGTTTTTATTTAATAATTGCGTAATTTTATTTTTTTGTACTTCTTTTTGTTTTTATTATTTTGCGTGAATATTATATTTTTTGTGTTTTAATTACGTGTCATTGTGTGGTTTGTTGTAACCTTAATTTTATTAGTTGCTTCGTGCGTGAAATTACAAGTAAAATGCGTGATAATAGAATCTCAAAATTTTTGAACATATGTTCATGTATTTTTAGCGGGAGTCATACCCAATTAGTGTGCGTAATAATGCTGTATTTTATTGTTACACTTGTATTTTTAAAGTTGATTTTATTTTTTGCATAATCAGTGATAAAGTTTAAGTAGTTTTGTTTTAGTTTTTTACTAGAATTTTTTGTGTTTGCGTGATTTATTTTAATATGTGCGTAATTTTATCGTTTGCGTAATTCTAAGTTCGAATTGTTATTTATATATTATTGGTAAGGTTTTTTTTTTTTTTTTGAATAATCATTTTTTGATGTGCTTTTTGATTTTTAATAATTTGCATAAATTAAAGTAAACATAAACCAACATAAATGAAGAATTAAATGAAGAAATGCAAAAATTATTATTATTATTATTTGATAACAGTGATACATTCTACTGATAGGCTTGTAAAAAAGACCTTTTTAACTCAAGAGAGGCACTCATAGCCTCGAGTATTTTGTTTATTGTTTCCATCTGCTCCATATCCGTTTTGTCCTGGTCTATCATGAACAAACGGACAATGTCTTGAAGTGAATTCTTTGACAAACTGCTTATCTTCTGCATAATTTCTTCTCTGGCTTGCGTGTTTTCTTGGAGGCTTTCAAAATTTTGTTTGAGGACGTCTATCAGCAGTTTATCCTTGTTGTACTTCATCATTATTTGCCGAGTTAGTTTCTCCTTGAGAGCGTTGTTGTTGGATTCTGTGGTGTTGGAGGAAGATGAAGACATTTTTTCGTTTATCTGTGTTTTTGTGATTTGATGTGTAATTTAATGAACTATGTTTGCGTGATTTCAAAATGCAATCGAGTGCCTAGTTTTATACACAGTGGATGATGAGATTCGCCTGGCATTAAATACGTCTCCTGCATTTTTATTTATTACTGTATTAATGGGGACGGTTGGGGAGGTGAAATGGAAGCGATTTATGTTTTTTTTTTACTTTATTATGTAATTTTTTTTATCCGACGTTTCATATCCCTCCATTTTTCTGTTTCTGTATATATATATATATATATATATATATATATATATATATATATATATATATATATTGTCTTTCTTCATGCACATTCCTTACTCGACGCACAAAAGTCCTCAAATCCCCCATATATCCCAGACCTAAATTCAATCTTCTCATCCATTTAACATAAAAAAATGGCATCTTCTTCATCTAACCTTAACTCTGCGTCTAAAAACGCAGTCATGCAAATTGTTGAACAAATGCATGCGAAATATTCGAAGGATGATCGCATAATTCTTAATTCTTTCGCCATGATCAGGGTTCTTACTGTCAACAACATCCAAGGCCACACCGGGATGCTTCAGGAGCTTGTGGATGAGCCAGAGTCCGCGATGAAAGAGGCTGCTGCTGAGTATATTACTCAGCATCTGGAGCTGAAGGAGGAGATTAATACCCTCCTTAGTGGTGTTGTCGACAACACCATTAAGAATGGTAAGGATAGGGTGGAGGCTGCTGAAATATTTAAGAAGATTTAGGCACCTATTTATTTGGGTTTTTTAATGTTTTTTGATCTTTAGTAGTATATTCCACTTGTAAATTTTTATAAATATTAAGATATAGCACTCTTTTTCTTTTTATCTATTTTATGATGTATTATATTGTTTGCGTTATTTTATTTGAACAACATGCGTTATTTTATTAAGTGTGAAAACATATGGTTTTTGTGAGTTTTCTGGAGTGTATGCGTGATTTTTAGAACAACGTGCGTGATTTTTAAATATAATGCGTGAATTTTTAAGTATCTTAATGCGTGATTTTTTAACAGATGCGATTATGTTTTGTGTGTTTGCGTTATTTTTATTGACAGCATGCGTTTTTTAAGTGTAAGACATGTAGGTTGTGTTTTGTGAGTTTTTTAGAGTGTATTCGTTATTTTTATATCAAATATGCGTTATTTTATGTATAAAACGTAAAGGGTGCGTTATTTATTTTGAATACATGCGTTTTTGTTAGGTGTAAGACAATTAGGTTGTTTTTTTGTGAGTTTTTAGAGTGTATGCGTTATTTTATCTATATAACGTAAGGGTGCGTTATTTTATTGGAATACATGCGTTTTTTTATTAAAGTGTAAGACATTTAGTTAGGTTTGTGTTTTTGTAAGTTTTTAAAAGTGTATGCGTGATTTTTATTTCAAATATGCGTTATTTGTTTAAAGGTTAAAGGTTTGCGTTATTTTTTGTTTGATGCGTAAATATTTTTTGCGTATGCGTGTTTCATTTAAAGTTGAAAAGATTTTAATACTCTTTTTAATGACTCCGCGTTTTTTTTAATTATTTAAGCGTGTTTTATTAAAATGCCTTCAGATAAAAAAAAGCCTGCATATGAGCGGCGAAAAACGTCCTTTGTACAATAGAGGACACCGTCACGCCTTAACATTCCTGTTTCGTATCCTGTGTGAATCTATTTTAAACATCTGGATGAAAACTTAAAGGAATTCAAAAAACCGTAGTTAAACGAATTTGTTCATCCTTTCTATTTTTGAGGCCCAACGCAGATTAAGTTTTTTAGTGCATTGGTTCATCCTTTCTATTTTTGTTTTACATGAAAATTACTAGAAATAAACCTATATAACGCACAATCAAATTAGTTTTCTTGTCCAAATAAAGTCGTTTATTAAAACAGAAATTCAACCAGAGTAGTTAAACGAATTTGTTCTAAAAAGTCAAAGTGTGTAAATAAAAGAGAGAAGGAAATAATTCCAACAAAATAAAAAGTTTTATCAAATAAACACTTAAAAAATGTGCAGGTTTCATGAAATGAGAAACGTAACAAAAAAGTAAAAATAAATAAGCTTGTATAAAAAAATGATAAAACAATATAAATGTAAGTTGTACAGATGGATCGAACGTGCAATGTATCATAAGTAGTTAACCATAGTTACCAAAATTCATCAAGCTATTTTTATATCATAAATGTGATATATATATTTTATTTTATAAAAGTGGGTCCTAAATATTTGAGGGCACAAGTCTATTTTCTTTACTCTATCGAAGGTGGGCCGAGTCTCCTTAAATGATGATGTCCTAGTGGTTACCCCCTTGGCTCTTAGGGCTTTGGTTACTATGTGACCCAGGTTCTAATCCAAGGGGAGGCAGTTTTACCCCATGTTGTCCCAGGAGGGGGTTTCTGCCAGGAGAAAAGCTTCAGGAGGGGGTGTCTTGGTTCTCACGGAGGTCCGAGTAATCGACCTTGGACATAGCCCCGCAAGGGTAGGTTTACACGTGAGACCAAAGTCGCCTGATCGATGCCGTTCCAAAAAAAAACAAATAAAAAGTTAAAAGTATAACGTTAATAAAAAAAATAAAGATAATAAAAATAAGACCTAAAACTAACAAAAACAAAAGAGAAAACTAAACCTTAACATGCTTTTTACATTTCATGTGAGGGCTTGACCTATTTAGAAAAAAAACTCATAACGATAACAAATAATGATAACAAAGGAGACACTTAAAACTAAATAATAATAAAAAAACAGAAAAATTAAGAAAACAAAAAGAAGACAGAACAACAATAAAAAACAAATAGAACTTTTAGACCAATAAAAATTAGTTACAACAACATGTTGAAACCCTACATGCGCGCTCTCGTTATATGGCGAGCAATCGTCGTGAATGTATTAAGTATAACTTGCACGTAGTTACGCCGCTATAACCA
>JBCNJP010000025.1:69804558-69826135 GCA_039602395.1 Deinandra increscens subsp. villosa
GCCGTCGTTAGGGTTTGGGTTGGGCACCTCGCCGGAGATCGTTTTTCCGGTAAGTTTCCGGTTGTTTCTTCTGTTTTCCGATTCCTTTTGTTTTGATCTTCGCTCCTAGCTAGCCTGTTATCATCATCGTAGTCACAAGATTAGTACGAGTAGTGTTAGCTGTTCGTAAATATTAGGGTTTGCATTAGCTTATCCTATTGTTTCCACGAATTGTATACCACCCTGTGACTGATCTTGTTCGATTGTGATTGAGATACGAGTCCTGTTAGCGGCTATAGATCATTCATTAGGTGTCTTTGCATCGTTCGTTAGGGTTTGGGTTTTTCTGAATTTACGATGAGTCGTTTGGGTCGAAACAGATTTAGAAATGTGGGGGGAGATCGAAGGTACCTGGGTGACTATCGCGACCGGAATGGGAGGGATGGGTTGGGACGTAGCATCTCCAAGGATCGGAATTCTAGGGTTCGGGCAGGTTACGAGGATGACGGCTATGGGTATGAGCAACGGGGTTCGACTACGAGGTTTTACAACACGAACATGGAACGATTTTCTCACGGTAGATTTGACAGACATGGTGTGTTTCATGAGTATGACATGGGGAATGAGGATGGGGTTCATGGTAACTCTAATGAATGGACAAAAGTTTCATATCAAAAAAAGCGACGTTCTAAATCTTCTTTCAGGACTCACAATTCACGTGAGAGGTTTGTTGACAATCGTTGGGATGATGTTGATAGGTGGTCTACCTCGGTCTATGTCACTAATTTTCCGTTTGGTACGACTAAGAAAGGATTAATGGACCGATGTTCGATCGCAGGCAAGGTTGTAGACGTTTTCATCTCCGACAAGACTTCTTCGGCTGGGAAGAGATTTGCATTTGTGAGGTTCTCTAAGGGCTCTGATCTTTCAAATATTATTTACAAAATTCGGAATATTTGGATTGGTTCTTTTAGGTTGTTTGCGGATGTTACTAAGTTCAAACGTGGGGACAATGAGGGGGTTAAGAATGATTCGATGGTTAAGGGGAATAAGGATGGGAATGCTGTTGATGTGAATGCTTCTAAAGATGCAGGTGCTGCTAAACCTGTTTCGTGGGCTGATTCAAGCTTAGGTAATCAAGAGGTTAAAGCGGCCTGGGGGAATAAAGGTGTTATCGGCGGTTCTGATCAGGGAGCAAAGGAGGGGATGTCTAAGTTTCATGATGAAGTGTTGGGTGGTGTGAATGGGTTGAGAGGGGCTGCTAAGGGTGGCATTAATGGCTCTATGGAGAAGTTTGTGGTTGGCAAGGGTAAGCAAGTTGTTATCGACAATTTTAAGAGTTCGTTGCTTCTTAAAGTTCGTGATGTGAAGTCAATGGCCAAATTATATCATCTTGCTAGTCAGGAAGGATTCGATAAGGTGACGTTTAGGTACATTGGTGGTTGGTGGGTTCGAGTTGATTGTAACTCGATCGAAGAAAGTAATAAATTTGCTAACTGTAAATCGTTGAAGTCTATTTTCAGTGAATGCAAACGTGTGACGGGTGATTTTGTGGTTAAAGATAGAATGGTATGGATTGGTATTATGGGACTTCCTCTCGGGGCCTGGTCTTCTGAAACATTTAAAGGCATTGCTAGCAAATGGGGAATGGTTTGTTTCGTGGATAATGATTTAGAGGAACCGCTTGCTTGTGGGAAAGTATGCATTTTAACTTCATCGAGGAACAGAATTTGTGAAAATTTTGAGTGTGTGGTAGAGGGTAATAGTTATGACATTGTGGTTAATGAATATCAATACTGGACTCCGACTTTTGATGTTCCGGATGAGTCGGATGACGAATTGTCTGGGGATGAGGATGAGGAGATTTTAAGGGCTGAGGCTGGGTCGCTTAATGGGAATGGGTTTAAGGCATGGGTCGCTAGATGGGAATGGGTTTAGTCCGAACATCTTGGACGCCGAGGGAGTTGCTCATGATGCTATCAATGAGGAGGCGGGTTTAAAAGAGGCTTCGGGGGGGAATAAGTTGGTCGAGGACAAGCTGGATGACAAGGTGAATTCTGATCCGTTTGGCATTATGGATTTTATTAATGATCGTTTTCCTGTCCTTAATAAGTCATATTCGGTTTCTCTATCGGTTCCCCCGGGATTTGAAAGAATAGTTGAGGTAGAGGATGATGTTGTCAATAGGAGGGACGAGGAGACAGTGGAGACTCCTGTCTGTGATCATGACTCGGTAAAGGAGGGGATGCCTAAAAACGGTGTGGAGACCCGTCTAGATGAACCTTTTGGTGGCGGCTTTGTCAGGGAGGAAGTGTCGTCTTCAGCGTCGGTTGGTAACAAAGGAAGTAAGTCGGTGAAGAATGGTAGGCCAATCCCTCAAAATGTATCCATTCTCGATCAGTTTAATCGGTTTATTGAGTACGGGGTTTCTATTGGACTTGAATTAGAAGGTGCTAAACGGGATCTTCAGAATTGTATCAACAGGATGAGTGAACCAATGGTTTTCCAATGAAGATCCTCTCCATTAACGCGTGTGGTATTGGGGCGAGTTCGAAACGGCGTGTTATTTCTAATATGTGCAACGAGTTGGGCATTGGTTTTTTAGCAATTCAGGAGACTCATATTGAATTTGTGGATGCGGGTATGGTTCGCGCCTTATGGGGTAATGTCAATTTTGATTGGGTTTGTGCTAGTGCTTCGGGGAGATCCGGGGGTGTTGTGGCTATTTGGGATCCGGCTATGTTTCTTTACTCGGATAGTTGGATTTTTAACAATCTTCTTATTGTTAAGGGTAAGTGGGTGCTAGACCAATTTGAGTGTTTCTTGGTTATTGTTTATGCTCCTCAGGCTAGTCGGGCTAAGCGGGAGGTGTGGAATTTCATTTCTATCTTTATGAATTCGTATCCTGGTGAGTACATAGTTTTTGGGGACTTTAATGTCTCTAGATTTGCGTCTGAAAGATTGGGTGTGGCTTTTGATAGAAATGAAGCTGATGATTTCAACGATTTTATTGATAATAATGGTCTTGAGGATGTTCGTCTTGGCGGGTTCAAATTCACTAGGATGAGTTCTAATGGTCTCCAACAAAGTAAAATTGATAGGTTTCTTATCTCCTCGTCTCTCGGGAATCGGTTTCATGGTTTGGAAGGACTAGTTCTTGGCAATAAAGTGGCGGACCATAGGCCTATTCTCCTTAGGATTAGAGAAAATGATTTTGGTCCTATCCCGTTTAAGTTTTTTAATTATTGGATTAACTTGGCGGGCTATGACAAAGTTGTTAACGATGTGTGGAAAGATTCGGGGGCGAATGTTCATTATGATTGCTTCATCCGGTTTAAAGAAAAACTTAAGTTGGTTAAAAATAGCTTGCGGGAGTGGAATAAGAATAGAATTGAGATGGAAAATGGGGCGTCTAATGTGTTGAAAAGAAGGCTTGAGAACATTGAAATGGAGATGGAGAATGGGAACAACCTCAGTAACCTTAATAATGAGAGAATGGTTGTTTTACATGAGTTGAGTGGGATTGAAAGGCGAAAGTTTTTGGAATCCTCCCAGAAAATTAAAAACAAGTGGGTCCTGGATGGGGATGAGAACTCTAAGTTCTTTCACGCTTATCTTAAGAAGAGGCGACGGCTTAATTCGATTAGAGGAGTTAAGGTTAATGGGGTTTGGTTGGAAGACCCGGGTTTAGTGAAGGATGCTTTCTTTGAGTACCACTCTTCTCGGTTTAAAGAACCTCGTAAGCAGCCTGCTTGCATCCCGGAGGGGCTGCAGTTTCGTTCATTGCTGCCTTCGGTGGCTATCGACATGTGTCGTATCCCGTCGTTAGGTGAAGTCCATGACGCCATTTGGGATTGTGGAAGTAGTAAGGCGCCGGGTCCTGATGGGTTTTCTTTTGCCTTCATCAAGCAACATTGGGGTATCTTGTCTAAGGACATTATGGATTTTGTTAAGTATTTCTTTGTTGAAAAACGGATTCCTCGAGGGTGTAATGCGTCGTTCATCACTCTGATTCCTAAGATTGAGAATCCCATTGTCATGTCAGATTTTCGACCCATCAGTTTGGTTAACGTTCAGTACAAGATTATCGCGAAGATCTTGGCGAAAAGACTTGCTGCGAGTATTGATGGTTTAGTGGACCATGTGCAATCGGCTTTCATAGGCGGTAGACAAATTCTTGATGGTCCTTTGGTTTTAAACGAGGTGATTAGATGGGCTAAGGGAAAGAAAAAGAAGATATTGATGTTCAAAGTGGATTTTGCTAAGGCGTACGATTCTTTAAATTGGTCTTATTTGCTTGCGGTTTTGAAGAGAATGGGTTTTATGTCCGAGTGGTGTGAGTTGATATCGGCGTGCCTCAATTCTTCTTCTGCCTCGGTTCTGATTAATGGTAGTCCTACAAATGAGTTTGTGATTGAAAGGGGTCTTAGACAGGGTGACCCCATGGCTCCGTTTCTGTTTATTCTCGCCATGGAAGGTCTTCATGCTATCATTAGTCGTGAGGTGTTGGGGGGCTATTACAAGCCGTTATTGGTGGGAAGGGATAAACTCCCTTTGTCCCACCTTTTCTATGCAGATGATGTTATTTTCGTTGGTGAGTGGTCGGTTGGTAACTTGGAATCTATTAACCGGATTTTGGAGGAATTTTTTAATGGTTCTGGTCTCGGGTTAAATAACGCTAAGTCGAATTTGTTTGGGTTTGGTGTTGACTCTTCGGTGGTGGACTCTTTAGCTCATACTCATGGTTTCAAAGTCGGATCTGTTCCGTTTACCTACTTGGGAATTCCGGTTGGAGATAATATGAGATCTATTAAAGCGTGGGATAATATTATTACTAAATTTCGGTCGCGATTAGCTAAATGGAAAGCCAATCTTCTCTCTGTAGGAGGTCGCTTGACATTAATCTCTTCGGTATTGAGCTCTCTCCCTAACTATTTCATTTCTTTGTTTCGGGTTCCCAAAGGGGTTCGGGATATTTTAGAGGGTATTCGGGCAAATTTTTTTTGGGGTGGGAGTGACAACAACCGGAAACTTTGTTGGGTTAAATGGGATGACGTCCTTGTGGATCGGGATAGGGGAGGGTTGGGCATTGGGAGTATAGAATCCCTTAATCGGGCTTTACTTCTCAAATGGAAATGGCGCTTTCTTTCGAAAAGTAATCTTTTTTGGGTGAAACTGGTTAAATCCATTCATGGGGGGTTGGGTATTTCGGCTTTGGAAGCTTCCAAAGGAAATGGCGTGTGGAACCGTATTTGCCATAATGCTGAGGACTTGCATTCGAAGAACATAGTCCCTAGCTCGGCTTTTATTAGGCGAGTGGGGGATGGCACCGAGACAGCTTTTTGGACAGACATTTGGATTGGTAATGTTGAGTTGGCTACTTGCTTTCCTAGACTTTATGCTCTTGAAAATCATAAAGAGTGTAAGGTGTCGGAAAGAATCATTGGTAACATCCGCGTTTGGAGCTGGAGAAGAAATATTAGGGGTGGAGTTGAAGAGGCTCAATGGAACCGCCTAGTTGCGGCTCTTTCTGGGTTTTCTTTCAATTCCGGTGGGGACTCGTGGGGTTGGGACTTTGACAACAATAAGGAGTTTGAGGTCAAACAAGTGCGTAAAGTTATTGAGAAGGCAATTCTCCCGGGTAACAATACAAAGACTTCTTGGAATAAATTTGTCCCTAAAAAGGTCAATGTGTTCGTTTGGAGGCTTCTGTTGGATCGTCTTCCGGTTCGAGATAAACTGCTTGAGAGAGGGATCGGCATCACCGATATTGGCTGCGTGTTTTGCGATATCAGGTTGGAGACGGTTGATCATGTTTTTGGTTCCTGTCCTAGATTCCGTGAGGTCTGGGACTGTGTTCGTAGGTGGCTTCATATTGATGCTCCTTCTTCGGGCCCTCCTAGTTCGGTATTTGGGTGGATCGAAGGATCTAACTTTGATAAAAGACGCAAGCTTCTTATTAATGGCATTTGCAGGATCATGTATTGGATCATTTGGAAGGATCGGAATGAGGTTGTGCACAATAGAAACGACTTGTCTCCTACTCCTTTATTCGATTCGGTGGTGCATTCTTCCTTTTTGTTTATGTCCGTTAGAGTTAGAAACTTTTCTATGTCTAGCTCTTGTTGGCTAGACAACCCGTTGTTGTATTTGTAACTGTTGTTTTGTCTTGTTGGTTAGGCTTTTCTAACCAGCAAGCGTTTTGCTCTATATTATTTGCTGTTCAAAAAAAAAATTAATTTAGTGTAATTTTTAATTCTAAATTATGAGGAATTGACAAGTAAGCCAAATCCAATGTGGCACACCTAAAATTGTGTCACATGAACTTTAAAAACCCATGTTTATTATATAGATAGATAGATAAGTGTAGAAACCTCAATAGCATTCTTGCTGAGTTGTAAAAAAAAAGGAAAAAAAAAAAAAAAAACTCGCTATGATGAAATAGGAATTAGTTATAGTATCCTACTAGAACAATGGTTTTTATTATGTTTTAAATTATGGGTATCTCATATTCTTTTTTCTCATAATGTTTTTAATATAAATTTTTTAACAACTTATTGTTGCCTATACAATAGATATTAACTAGATTAAGAATTAGCCAATAGGAATATACAATTTATATTTAAAAAATTCTAGTATATTTAAAAAATACAATAGGACCATCTATATTTCAATTACCAATTCTGGAAATACCGGTTTTTACCGGTACCGGTACCGGTTTCAAATTGAGAAAAATCAAGTACCAGTATTGATATCGTTTAGCTTCGGTCGATACCGGTTCGGTACCTGTACTCGGTACCAAAAGCTCATCCCTAGATAAACATGGGTCGTGCCTGTAACATTTCAATAGATCCAATTATTCGTATTTGACCCGTTTCTGTAAATCTAAGATAAGATTATAATCAAGATATATTTATCTAATAGACTTAATCCCATTAACTCTTTTGTACTTATTAATTATATTTTTATTTTTATATGTCTATCCGTGTAACATACAGGTCTTGAAAAGTAGTTATACTATTAATATATATAAACTTGTTATGAATAGCATCCGCTCTATTAAAAACATGTCTTGTGGCACATCATGGTTAGTTTTTTTTTTATCATTTTTAAAATTGTATTTTTTGGTTCTTTTTAAATCGTTCTTTAAAATGTTTTCATGGTTTTAGCTTAGTTTCACATCGTTGCTTTTAGGTATCTAATTTTGTGCAATGTTATATTTAACTATTGTGACATTAGTTTATATCAAGTCATACATAACATTCAGGTCCTATGTTTAATACTTGGAGCGTTTGTGTTCTAACTATAACTATGTTACGAGTCTTTTTGTATTTTCGTTTTCTTTACGTTGTGATTTCGCAATGAAACCCCTTTATGTATCCACGTTATATCCATGGCAACGCATGCATAGTAAACTCTAGTTTATGTTCATATTGTAAGAACTATAAAATTTTAAATCAATGAAGGATTAAAAAAATATTTAATGATTTATATTATTTGTTTATAGATTTGTAAATGAACCAAGTCGAGCTGAGTTAGACTGAGCTTGGACTCGGCTCGTTTAAAAATCAAGCCTAGCTAGCTGGGCTTGTTTATTTTTTCAAGCCGAAAAATTGAGTTTGGACTCGGCTCATCAAAAGCTCTAGCCATATTAGAGTATTTGGTTTCAAAACTAATTTTTTATTATGTAGTGAAAACTTTTTATCTTTCTGGACGTGGAGGGGCATTTTTGTCAATTTAAAGTTTTTAATTAAAATAGACGGTAGATTACTCATAGCGTTTGTTTTTAATTATGTATGTTTTGCGTGATTTGTTGTAAGGTGTTTTATATCGAGTTTCTTCATGCGTCAAAATAAAAACAACATGCATGATTATAGAAAGTCAATTTAATTAATTTTCTTAACTTATGTTCATATTATTTTTTCTTTTTGTAAGAGTTTTTCTGTTTGCGTTTTTATTTAATAATTGCGTAATTTTATTTTTTTGTACTTCTTTTTGTTTTTATTATTTTGCGTGAATATTATATTTTTTGTGTTTTAATTATGTGTCATTGCGTGGTTTGTTGTAACCTTAATTTTATTAGTTACTTCATGCGTGAAATTACAAGTAAAATGCGTGATAATAGAATCTCAAAATTTTTGAACATATGTTCGTGTATTTTTAGCGGGAGTCATACACAATTAGTGTGCGTAATAATGCTGTATTTTATTGTTACACTTGCGTATTTTTAAAGTTGATTTTGTTTTTTGCATAATCATTGATAAAGTTTAAGTAGTTTTGTTTTAGTTTTTTACTAGAGTTTTATGTGTTTGCGTGATTTATTTTAATATGTGCGTAATTTTATCGTTTGCGTGATTAGTTGTAGTTTGCGTAATTCTAAGTTCGAATTGTTATTTATATATTATTGGTTAGGTTTTTTTTTTTTAATAATCATTTTTTGATGTGTTTTTTATTTTTAATAATTTGCATAAATTAAAGTAAACATAAACCAACATAAATGAAGAATAAATGAAGAAATGCAAAAATTATTATTATTATTATTTGATAACAGTGATACATTCTACTGATAGGCTTGTAAAAAAAACTTTTTTTAACTCAAAAGAGGCACTCATAGCCTCGAGTATTTTGTTTATTGTTTCCATCTGCTCCATATCCGTTTTGTCCTGGTCTATCATGAACAAACGGACAATGTCTTGAAGTGAATTCTTTGGCAGACTGCTTATCTTCTGCGCAATTTCTTCTCTGGCTTGCGTGTTTTCTTGGAGGCTTTCGAAATCTTGTTCGATGACGTCTATCAACAGTTTCTCCTTGTTGTACTTCAGCATTATTTGCCGAGTTAGTTTCTCCTTGAGAGCGTTGTTGTTGGATTATGTGGTGTTGGAGGAAGATGAAGACATTTTTTCGTTTATCTGTGTTTTTGTGATTTGATGTGTAATTTAATGAACTGTGTTTGCGTGATTTCAAAATGCAATCGAGTGCCTAGTTTTATACACGGTGGATGATGAGATTCGCCTGGCATTAAATGCGTCACCTGCATTTTTATTTATTACCGTATTAATGGGGACGGTTGGGGAGGTGAAATGGAAGCGATTTATGTTTTTTTTATTTTTGAGTTTATTATGTAATTTTTTTATCCGACGTTTCATTTCCCTCCATTTTTCTGTTTCTGTATATATATATATATATATATATATATATATATATATATATATATATATATATATATTCTGTCTTTCTTCATGCACATTCGTTACTCGACGCACAAAAGTCCTCAAATCCCCCATATATCCCAGACCAAAATTCAATCTTCTCATCCATTTAACATAAAAAATGGCGTCTTCTTCATCTAATCTTAACTCGGCGTCTAAAAACGTAGTCATGCAAATTGTTGAACAAATGTATGCGAAATATTCGAAGGATGATCGCATAATTCGTAATTCTTTCGCCATGATCAGGGGTCTTATTGTCAACAGCATCCAAGGCCACATCGGGATGCTTCAGGAGCTTTAGAACAACGTGCGTGATTTTTAAATATAATGCGTGAATTTCTAAGTATCTTAATGCGTGATTTTTTTAACAGATGCGATTATGTTTTGTGTGTTTGCGTTATTTTTATTAACAACATGCGTTTTTTAAGTGTAAGACATGTAGGTTGTGTTTTGTGAGTTTTTTAGAGTGTATGTGTTATTTTTATATCAAATATGCGTTATTTTATGTATAAAACGTAAAGGGTGCGTTATTTATTTTGAATACATGCGTTTTTGTTAGGTGTAAGACAGTTAAGTTGTTTTTTTGTGAGTTTTTTAGAGTGTATGCGTTATTTTATCTATAAAAACGTAAGAGTGCGTTATATTATTGGAATTCATGCGTTTTTTTATTAAAGTGTAAGACATATAGTTAGGTTTGTGCTTTTGTAGGTTTTTAAAAGTGTATGCGTGATTTTTATTTCAAATATGCGTTATTCGTTTAAAGGTTAAAGGTTTGAGTTATTTTTTGTTTGATGCGTAAATATTTTTTGCGTATGCGTGTTTAATTTAAAGTTGAAAAGACTTTAATACTCTTTTTAATGACTCCGCGTTTTTTTAATTAATTAAGCGTGTTTTATTTTAGCGCCTTCAGATAAAAAAAAAACCTACATATGAGCGGCGGAGATCCCTTCGCACACTTCGCACGAAAAACGTCCTTTGTACAATAGATGACACCGTCACGCCTTAACATTCCTGTTTCGTATCCTGTGTGAATCTATTTTAAACATCTGGATGAAAACTTAAAGGAATTCAAAAAACCGTAGTTAAACGAATTTGTTCATCCTTTCTATTTTTGAGGCCCAACGCAGATTAAGTTTTTTAGTGCATCGGTTCATCCTTTCTATTTTTGTTTTACATGAAAATTACTAGAAATAAACCTATATAACGCACAATCAAATTAGTTTTCTTGTCCAAATAAAGTCGTTTATTAAAACAGAAATTCAACCAGAGTAGTTAAACGAATTTGTTCTAAAAAGTCAAAGTGTGTAAATAAAAGAGAGAAGAAAATAATTCCAACAAAATAAAAAGTTTTATCAAATAAACACTTAAAAAATGTGCAGGTTTCATGAAAAGAGAAACGTAACAAAAAAGTAAAAATAAATAAGCTTGTATAAAAAAATGATAAAACGGTGTAGGTGTAAGTTGTACAGATGGATCGAACGTGCAATGTATCATAAGTAGTTAACCATAGTTACCAAAATTCATCAAGCTATTTTTATATCATAAATGTGATATATATATATATATATATATATATATATATATATATATATATATATTTTATTTTATAAAAGTAGGGTCCTAAATATTTGAGGGCACAAGTCTATTTTCTTTATTCTATTGAATGGTGGGCCGAGTCTCCTTAAATGATGATGTATAACAATAAACGTAATGCTAACAAATAAAAAGTTAAAAGTATAACGTTAATAAAAAAAAATAAAGATAATAAAAATAAGACCTAAAACTAACAAAAACAAAAGAGAAAACTAAACCTTAACATGCTTTTTACATTTCATGTGAGGGCTTGACCTATTTAGAAAAAAAACTCATAATGATAACAAATAATGATAACAAAGGAGAGACTTAAAACTAAATAATAATTAATAAACAGAAAAATTAAGAAAACAAAAAGAAGACAGAACAACAATAAAAAACAAATAGAACTTTTAGACCAATAAAAATTAGTTACTACAACACGTTGAAACCCCACGTAGCGACTCCGCTATAACCATCTTGACTATTTTAAATAGATTTTATCACAGGGGCGGATCCATTAAGGATCCACCGGGTTCACGGGAACCCAGTGAATTTCGAATTTTTAATGGAAATATATATATATAAAGTAGGGGTGAATCCATATATATTGTGAAGAGTGAATCCTAGCAAGATAAATCTTATAGCTCAACTGGTTTATCCTTATGTTGTGGATCTACGCGTCGCGAGTTCAAGTCCCAACCATACCCGGTTTTTCTTTTTTACAGAATTGTTCTAGTCAGTAATTTTAAAAAAGATGGAAAGAGTAGGAATCGAACTTGGGTTTTGTTGATGAAAAGCGTATCACTCAACCAAATGCTCTAACGAAGACTTGAACTACAATGTGTTGCACAATTTATTTATTGTCTAGCAGACTTTTGATATATATTTTTGACACACCAACACCAAAATTGCTTCTAAAATCTAAAACACAACAAAATTTTCAATCATCTTACATAAGAAAACCCATATTTTATATTTTCATACTCCAGTCCACTATTAATTATCATCCTCATATATTTCTACCAATTTAGCGTATATTTGTATTGTTATTGTATGATCAACCTTACTCGACCTGACCCGACCCGAACTGACTAAATCGAAATGTTGACATTTAGTCTAGAATTCCTACCACTAAAAAAGTGAACCCACTAAAAAAAAATCCTAGATCCGCCCCTGTTTTATCACATACATATTGCCGTAGGGATAATGCGGTCACATAAAAAGTTGCATTGCTATAACGCTACTGAAAGAAAAAGGAAGTAAAAAAAAACGTGACGACCGAAACGCTTAAAATATCAAACGTACAACCTAAAAACTATGTTACATAACTATACTTATAATACCACAAACACCTTTGCTTAATTATTTGAGATGGAAAATAGGAAAAAGAAAAAAATCATATGCTACACAAGTATACCTATCATATCACCAACTTATAAGTTCATATGAAAAAGGAAAAAAAAAAAACTAAAAACAAACCATCACTTTAACAAATAATAAGCAAAATAAAAAAAAAACTAAAAAATACTTACGGTGGCACTGTAGGACAATAAAAAATTTAAAGAAAAAAGAAACACAACGAACTCAAATGGAAAAAAACCCAAAAACAAAACCATCATTTTAATAAATAGTACGAAAAAAAATTAAAAATACTACAGGACAGTAGAAAATTAAATATAAAAGAAAAACAAGTGTCAAAACCCTATTGGATATTACAAGAAATAGTGGAATACGTGAGTATGATTCTAATCATCTATATCTATACTATATAATAAACACAAGTTTTTTATGTTAGGAGACACAATTTAAAGTGTGCCACCTAGGATTAGCTTATGTGTCATTTTTATATAATTTGAATTAAAAAATTAAATGGTATTTACAAAAATGAAATATCTTATACTTAAAAATCAAAATATTAAATTATTTCCATACAAAAATTATCCATATTTGTTTTACAATACCATAACTTTGATTCATCATATCTTCTTCATTTCTCAGTGAAAATTTAATCCGTAAATTGCTTTGAATTCGTGAAAGAAAACATAACAAAACTAGATCCATATTGCATAGGTTTCAATCAACGAATGATGGTGAACGAATCAAAAAACAAAGTTGCGACTTTCTAAACCCACCATTGATGACTTAAACTCCAATTCGATCATTCGTTTAATAGTTAGAAAAAAAAAACTTTTATCTTTTACTTCGTTTATTTTTTTTATATCACAGCCTCGGGTATTTACCCGGGGCACTAACTAGTTTTTGTAATATATAAAATAAATTCCTAATACCTTTAACTTTGTATATAGTATTAAAATTCCCATCATTGTACGGTAACACAAAACTTGCCAAAATACAAAGGGAAAATCACCAAAGTGACCCACTTTGACCAAGAAAAATCAAGAATGACCACCTAAAATTATCCTAACTCAAATGACCCAACCAATAGGAAGCAACCAATTGTCATCTTTCAACCAATCAGATTCTAAAATGTGTCCTCCATCTGACAAGAAGGATAAGTGTGGAGCCCACCTCCAACCAATAATAGTTCGACACATGGACAAAAAAGTCAGAATGCTAGGCTTGTTATCCGAACCACTGCGAGCCTGCTACCTGTCCAGAGTAAGCCGACGGCTTGGCTTGTATTCAAGGGCTTGGCTTGAATTGGTGGCTTGAGGATTACTTTATTACACCTCCACCCTTACCTCTCCCCCTACTTTATCTCTTAGGATTACTTTACTCCCTGTCAAACATTCACTCAATTTTCACCATCTTACTTATATTAATGATTTCCAAAAATTAGTTTGGAGTCGGGGGGTGCACTAGCTTGCTGGATGAAAAAATTAAGAAGCTAGTCTATCGTTTCAGTCACTGGTTATGGTTATTTGACTTTTACCAGAAACGATCAATCACCACAGAATTTGAGGAGTTCACAAGAACATATGACGAACACGTCCCCCAGCAGATTGGGACGAGCGATTGTGGCGTATGGGTGTGCATGTTTTTGAAGTGGTTGACTTCTTATGAAAACATCTCAGAGTGGAATGGAAACCGCAACGATGGACCATTGCAGTTTCGTAAAACAATGGCTAGAATCTTTTACAAACACAGAATCTCGTCTGAAGCAAATTAGCCATGGGTGTTGTCTGCTGCTTTCGAATGTATTTTGAAATATTATAACTTTTGGTGCTTTATGTCCTAATTACATCCTTTAATGGGCTCCATAATTAATTTTGAACGTCTTACTTCAAAGAGGGGGGGAATGAGGTAATGGGGGAGTAGGGTGGTTGAGTGTGACAGGGAGTAAAGTAATTCTAAGAGATAAAGTAGGGAGAAAGGTAAGGGTGGAGGTGTGATAAAGTAATCCTCAAGCCACCAATTCAAGCCAAGCCCTTGAATACAAGCCAAGCCGTCAGCTTACTCTGGACACGTGGCAGGCTCGCAGTGGTTCGGATAACAAGCCTAGCATTCTGACTTTTTTGTCTATGTGTCGAACTATTATTGGTTGAAGGTGGGCTCCACACTTATCCTTCTTGTCAGATGGAGGACACATTTTAGAATCTGATTGGTTGAAAGATGACAATTGGTTGCTTCCTATTGGTTGGGTCATTTGAGTTAGGATAATTTTAGGTGGTCATTCTTGATTTTTCTTGGTCAAAGTGGGTCATTTTGGTGATTTTCCCAAATACAAATCATGTGTTAATTTAATGCGCTTGGATAAGAAAAATTAATATCATTTTGATTGTGCCATATGGCATCCACAAATTTCGTCACTTGATGAATTGCTAATTTGCTTGTAATTTGTATATATCAGTAAGGGATTTTTGGGTGATTAAGATGTATATCTCACGACTAAAATATCGAAGGATAATCATGTAAGATGTAAGTCTTGTTTACATACTTTTTTTTTTAATACTAGAAAAACTAGAAATTAGTGTTCAAAGAAAAAGTACGATTAGTAATCGGTTATATAAAAGTTAATTCAAATTTTACACATATATTGATAGCAGGTGTAAACTTGTATATAATTTCTTATACTTTACGCTTATATACATATATAGTCATGGTGTAACTCTAAATCAACCGATAATACATTTAAGGTTTAAGATAAGACCTATAATAGGGTGTCTTTAAAATGACTAATAAATGAAAAATCAAGAAAATATTGTTAGAAATTTGTCAATATCCTTGATCGAGTTTACAGCTCTGATTCGATTAGGCCGGCCCCCTTTAGATACGCGTCTCCTATGTTGAGGGTTTCACCTGAACACGCCTCGTATTTTATTTATTTAAAAAATACCAACCCTAATTCGAACACACTTAAACTATTTGTAATCTGTCACCTGATTCATTTACCCTTCTTACCTAAACTTGTAAAACAGGTAGACATGTAGTAATCAAGTTGTAAATGTGTTAATCATCATTTGATAGGTGGTAAAAAAAGTGTCAGTCTGTCAGAAACAGACGAATGAGTCAACCTGTTTCATTAACTAGGTTGGCGGATCAACCCGTTTTAGGTATGTTTTATATAATGGGTAACGATGGGTGGTTGGGTATATATGTGATTTATCTTGTTGCGTAGAAAACAATCACCATGGTCAACACTTGGCTCTACCTTTTTTACGTTGCATGCCATGTTTGTCAACTGTTGCTTCGTATTTGGTTCACTTTTAGTTAGTTAACAGAAAGTAGGTGCTTTAACTATATTGTTTTAAAATGTTGTTTCAATCGTATTTAAATATTTTTTGAGACTACTTACTAAGAATTTTTTTTTTACCAACGACAGTTTGATAACGATAATAAAAGGGTCAGTAAAAAATTCTTGGGAAATAATTAAATTTTTATGAAATGAAAGCTAAGACGGATTTTTTTTATTGAAAACTTAGCAAGATGCTAGATAGAATGATTATATCTAATCAACCCACAATGACCGTTCCGAACTATGCAATCCGGACCGGTCCTTTATCCGAATGTATGAATTGATCTAGATTTCCTTCACCGTTCTTTAATTTGTTGCATTTGATTTTGTTGTCGAAGACCCAATCGTTCAATCGTTCCTCGTTCTCCAAACTTACCACATTGGAGTAAGGACGATTGTCCGGAATCACTTCTTCATTGGTTTCGCTATTTTTGTTCATTTTAGTATTGAGTTTTTCTCGGTGATGGGAAAGTTCGTCCACACCTGCTGACTAATTAATTACATATGGTTCGTCTAGACCTGGTAAAATGGACGGGTCGGATCGGGTTGGTTAAGGATCAGAACGAGTCAATATGAAAACGGGTCAAGATGGGTGCGGGACAACACGGGTCGATTTAAATGTTTTGCTACTTCAAATGAATATAAATTTATATAATTATCAGAAAAACAATACACATAGCAATACAAACTCCTTCAGAATAGTTAGTTATACATTAAGGGGCTGTTTGGTTCGTCTTTTTCATTTGGTGCTAAATGAATAAGCTGTCTGTATGATAAAGAAGTGCTGAATCAATAAGCTGCTGAATAATAATGTGCTGTTTGTTTTGATATCTGAATGACCGTATAATCAAACAAAAAAAAAACACTAACAAATCACTATGAGAACAAAAAAAAATCTATTTTTTCTTTCATTTAGCATGTCCCATATTGGTGTGGGAACAAAACACCAAAATTTTTCCTTCATTACCTTGTCCCATATTGGTGTGATAATAAAAAATCTATTTTTTTCTTTAATTTTAGTTTGTCCCACATTGATTTGGGAACAAAAATATAGTTAGCTTATATATGAAAACCTACATGACATGTTAAGTTCTTATGTTGTGTTTTACTCCGGTGTCTACCCGCGCGCAGGGGGGGGTGCAAATTTGATGAAATTGCCTTCCCCCACAAAATAGGTTTTTGTCTCATTTTTTGCTTTGCTCAACTCACTCCAGCTCGTCGTTTTGCTCGCAGGCCCTCCTTCCCTCGTTTTTTTCTTCCCCAGCTCGCACAGCTCCTTCCCTCGCCTCGTCTGTATGATGCAGCTTCGATTTCTTGCCTGGATCGGACAGAAGTAAATGTCTGTTTCGGTAAGCCACAGCCCAGCGAAACAAACACGTCTGTATGGCTAAAACGTCTGATTCGGTCAGCAAATTTACCATTAAGACACTATTAAGCCGAACCAAACAGCCCCTAAAACAAAATCATTTGAGATATCAAACAGGAATGATCTAGGAAAAATAGAATTTTGGTATTAATGGTCTTACCATCCCTAGCTAATTCATTTATCTCACAACCACATACTTACTTATACTTTTTCAAATTATTCAACCAATTTAAAGACAAAGAGGTACATACTTCTAGCAGATTCAATTACGTACTCAACCAATTTTAAAGACAAAGAGCACCCTTTAACCATTTTGACTTTTATGATTAAAAATTATTTTATATGATTTAAATGATCGATACATAAATCTGTAACACGCTGGCTAGTGGGCCAGTCAAAAGTAACTGATTGTATCAGATTATACAACAGAAACTTTGTATATATGTTTAATCTACAAATGATTCGTCTACGATATCAGAAATATGTTGTTTAAAATGAATGGTGTGATCTAATGTGGAGTAAAACCCTCATTTGTAAGTCGTCTAATTATTCAAATTAATTAGCATATTTCTGATATCATACGTGATATATTACATATTCCTCATATCAATGTACCTTAACACATGTTTAGAATTACTGGGTCAGCATAAAGCTGGTAAGCTCGAGCATTTAAAAACATTTATCATAATCTTGTAAAATGTTTTAGAAACATTTTATCAAACAAGTGTATAATAAGCACGTCACGCATCCAATCCTCTACTTACAAAAGTGACCAAATTTGTGAAGTACGATGACCAAAAGTCGGATGGTATTTTAGTAACAATTTGTAAAGTACGATGACCAAATTAGAAATGAACCCGTGGGTCAAGTACCACAAACGGGTTTACCTTCGGTTCAAGCTAGTGAACTAAACCCACTAGACCAAACCTATCAACTAGCCTGAAACGGGCCTAAGCAGCCCGCTGTTTTTACATAAACAAAATAAACCACGTAAATAGTTTGGAAACGAAGAACCGAACATCACTACTAGTTTTAGGAAGGCATAAATAGTTCATTATGTCTACTATGGTTATAAATAATGTGTACTCTGATTTTGCAAATGAATGTTCTCAAACTTGAATGTTTTGAATTTTCAAACGGTTCTTTCTTTCGATAACCATAAGTTTATTCAAGGAAAAAAAATTTGGGACGACTTTTAGTCATTAAATTAAGTCCTCTAAGGGGTGGGGTATTACAGATGATCACACTACTGGAATTGTTATTAATAATGAAAATGAAAGCTAGTTGAAGTCTTTTTGGCCAAAATAAAAGTTGAGAGCGTTTTTTTATCAAACTGATAGTGTGGATTATTACCAACAAATAAGTGACGGTTTTAATTATTATCCAATCTGCCAAAATAATATGTAATTTTAGACTTTTGTGATAATCATTGATCTTTGGTTCACGAAAAATTGATGTTTTATGTCGAACTTCAAACTAGTTATGTGGTTAAGGTTGGTTTTGAGTTCAAACTAGGATGTTGTGGTTCTAGAAAAGGTACACGACTACAGGTTGTCAAAGTTTGATCAACGTTAACATTACATTAATGAATAGTGATCATTTTAGTTAGACAAATCACAAATGTTTCAATACTTCTTGATGACATGATTGTTAAACCCAAGAAAATATAGTATTGGACTATGGGACCCAAACTAACCAAGCCCAATTAAATAAGCCTATTAGGAATTTAGGATGGGGAGCTCACCTCTGTAAATAGATGGTTACCACTCAACATCGGAGTTTCGTCCGAATGGTATGAAGCATAAATAATAGGACTTGAGGTGGTCGAGAGGTTCCACGTTCGATCCCGACTCTGGGGGTTTTACCATAGTGGGTGGGTTTCCTCCATAACTGGCGAATTTAGATGGTGTTGCACAGTTTAACATCTTGTTGAACTCACGAGTTGATTGATTGTCGTTTAAAAAGCAATTTGTTACTGCTCAGTTTAAACTCCACTCCATCTTGCTTAAGAAAAGACACTAAGCATTCAACCCCTCTCTACATAGATACTTTTTTTTCTCGACATGAAACGACTATCAAGTAGCTTCACAACAAGTTAAAATGTTCTCATAACAAAACTACGATATCAATATTTAAATTATTTGTTTCAATTGAAAAAACTAAGAAATATATATGGGAAGTTATCAAGTTATCCCACATAGGAGGACGCAATCTTAGTAGTAGGACAGTGTGGGCGATCGTTTAGGATCCAATTTTTATAAGGGTCCAAAATTTTAAGAATTTTTTACATATTTTTAAAAGTATCTTACATATATATGTTAAATATAATTTAAAAACAAATTAGAAACAAGACATGATCGTCATATTATTAGCTTTTTATATATAAGTTATTGATTTTATAATCTGAAACTTTACAAATCAATCACAGTGTGTACGAAAATCAAATGAAACATACAAACGTGTGATATTCTTCCAAAATATTATCTAAAGATGAAAATGAAAGATAGTAGCTTTATAATAAAATACCGTTTACTTAGAAATCTGATATTTGTTTGCATTGTTTTCTTTTATCTACAACCACGTTTCTTGAAATAATTTAATATTTTTTTTGAAGTTTTTCTTTTTTGATGTTTAAGTTGTGGGTTTCTTAATGTTTAAGTTTTGGATTTTTTATTTGCTCATTTGATTGTTGTGGTAACGTTTATGTTCGGTTTATTTATATTTTTTTTGATTTCTTAATGTCTAGAGATTGTTTTGTGGTGTTTTTTTAATGTTTTTTTT
This sequence comes from Deinandra increscens subsp. villosa, assembly GCA_039602395.1. NCBI lineage: Eukaryota > Viridiplantae > Streptophyta > Magnoliopsida > Asterales > Asteraceae > Deinandra > Deinandra increscens. Next base: position 69,824,165 of record JBCNJP010000025.1, read on the forward strand.
TGTTTTGCTTACGTTATTCGTATTATTATGGTGGGGCCGTATGTATATCAATTTGAGTTTTCACGTATGTTCTTTTAAAAATTGATTCATACCCGAAGTCAAATAAGAGTGTTATGAATATCACTGTAGAGCACCCCATCATATTATACCATTAAACAGTACAGAATTTTTTTGATCGGGGTGCAAAATTAAAAGAGTAAATTACATATTTTGTCCTTTAACTTTACTCGTTTTATAATTTTTGTCCTTTATCTTTTTTTGTACACTCTCTGTCCTTTAACTTTTTTTTTTCACCTTTTGTCCTTTTTAACGGATTCCGTTGAAATCCACCGTTAAGTCAAGGGTATTTTTGTCTCTTTATCTTTTGAGGTATTTTTTGTAGTTAAATAAAGAAGAGGGGGTGTTATGTAAATATTTTCCTTTTTCTTTCTCTTTTATCAACCCCCCCCAACCCACTCTAACCCTAATTCCTAATTGAAAAGAAAGAGATACAGCAACTGCTGCTGCCCCCATCTCCGGCGGCGACCATCTCCGACCCACCCCACGGTGACCATCTCCGACCCACCCCACGGCGACCCCTTGCAATGTCCTACTCCATCGCAGCGAACCCAGCAGTCTCCGGCCCCATCCTTTCCCCCTGTCGGCCCTGCCATTCTCCGGCAACCCCGTACCAACCGGCGAAACCTCCCTCCATCCGACCCTCCCCTGATGACTTTCACCCTCCGACGACCACCATCGTTTCTGTTCGCGATTTAGGGTTTCGACGGCGTCGCTGCTCTGCTCGGCCTTAGGCGGCGGTTGTGGCTCCTGCACGACCTACTCGACGACCTTGGGATGGTCCGGTCGTGCCTCAGTGAAGCTTCTTTGGGTGGAACAGTCGTCATCGCCGGCGATTGTGAGAAAAGAATGAAGTTAGTCGTGATTCCGGTGACCATATTCGCGATTTCCGGCAATTGTTGCTCCGATTTGGTAAAGTAACCTGTTTGTGGATATTAGGTTATGTTTGGTGGACTTGGATGATGTTTGGATGGTATATGGAGGCTGGATTAGGGGCTGTGGCTGTAGGAAACCGCCGGACAGCCGCCGGATGGCCACCGGATGGCCACTGGACTTGGAGAGGGAACCAGCGCCTTCTCTTTTTCTCCTTTTCTTTTGTTTTGCTTTTTTTAAAGAAATGGCAGATTTACATAACACCCCCTCTTCTTTATTTAACTACAAAAAAATACCTCAAAAGGTAAAGAGACAAAAATACCCTTGACTTAACCGTGGATTTTAACGGAATCCGTTATAAAGGACAAAAGGTGAAAGAAAAAAAAAGTTAAAGGACAGAGAGTGTAACAAAAAAAGATAAAGGATAAAAATTGCAAAACGAGTAAAGTTAAAGGATAAAATATGTAATTTACTCAAATTAAAAACAAGTCAAAAAATGCCGATTGAAAAAACAATAGATAACATTAAATATCGTTAAATATATATAAAAAAAATTAGATCATCAACTAAAAAAATAATAGTTATAGTTATCGTTAAGTTTTTTTTTATTTTTATTTTAGAAACAATTAAATTTTATTATTATATATAACAATAAAAATTGTTGGTGAATAGTAATCTTTTATTTTTTATAATTTTGCCACAAAAATTTAGGGTTTTGACAATTTTAACCCTTTAAACTTTTGAAAACCTTTTTTTTTAACGAAATAGTAAACTTTTAGTTTTCATAGTTTAGTCACATATGTTTCATACTCTTACGTTTTGTACCCTTTAACTTTTAAAGTTTTTTTTGTTTTAAGTTTTGTTGTCTTCTACTTTGGCCACGAAACTTTTAACTTTTCTATTTCGTTTTTAGTATATTTTTATAGTTTTATACTTTCACTACAAGACTTTTAGACTTTTACGTTTTATACCCCTTAACTTTTTAACCCTCTAACTTTTAAAGTTTTTTTTGTTTTAATTTCGTTGTCTTCTACTTTGTAC
>JBCNJP010000025.1:69826635-69851635 GCA_039602395.1 Deinandra increscens subsp. villosa
AAATAACCTTAAAAAGTAATAAACTAGTATTTATATAAACGTTTAAGTAAAAAAAATACAATAATAAAGTCGAATATGTTCAATAATCCCAAAAAACAAACATATTTAAGTCAAATCTACAATATTAAAGTCAAAAAATACAATTTTTTAAGTTTTTCATTTTTTTAATTATTAAAGTTGGCTAACCGTCAAGGCCGCCAAGACCGCTAAGGACCGCCAAGGACCGATGTTGACCGTCGTTGACCAGCTGACCGTTAAACCATTAATCATAGACGGTGAGGTGCCGCTAAGCGATTAATCGCTGATTAATCACCGATTAATCGCGATTTCTACAACATTGATACAAACCAAGACCCCTATTTTTTATTGACCTCGTGATCAAATCACTACGAGCCCAATGGATTTTACTTTTTTCACTTGTCCCCCCCCCCCCCCCCCCAAAAAAAAGAAAATTCATCCTCAAACTCTCAAACTTTGTGATTATCTTTTTCGGAGCTTTGTAGAGCGAAAAGAAATAACCCGGGATAACATCAAGAACAGGTTTCACAAGCACAAGCCTAACACCCATTGAGAGATGGTTGGCTTTCCAGAGAGATAACCTTCTTTCAAACACCTCCACCACGGTCTCCCAACTACTAGTTTTAGACATATTAGCCCCCACCAAATTCCAAGGTGTCGAAAGGGTAACGTCCCCACTCTATAGTTGAGAAAATCAGCCCATGCATTTATCACCGCCTCCTCCACATTGAAGCCAAAAAGAAAACATTTCTCAATATTAACTTTGAGCCCCGACACTAAGTAGCAACGAGGATTCAACTTGCGAATGTTATCCTCTGACCATTTAGAAGTAAGAATGACATCATGCGCAAACAATAAACTGGAGATGTTGGGACCACGGTTCGGACAAACCAGCCCATCAAAAAAACCGGCCGCCGCCGCCCCTGGAAAACAAGGATTGAAAGACTTCCATAACCAATATGAAAAGGAAAGGGGACAATGGGTCGCCTCGACGAACTCCCCTTTCAATTTGAAATTCCCAAATTAGTGACCAATTAACCAAAACCAAGGCCCTAGAGAGCAGATAAAAAACCCCTTATCCACAATCTCTAAAGACTCGGGAAATCCCATTTGATCCATGACTGAATCGATGAATCCCCAATCGACCGTATCAAAATCTTTTTCAAAGTCATTTTTAAAGAAAAAACGAAGGCATTTTGGAGTTTTTTCACCCAAGATATTAATTCATTAAGGATCAAGGGACCATCCAAAATAAACCGATCTTCAATATGGGTCGTATGACTAAAGTGCGTGCTTAAATAATTATTATACGAGACAAATGATAACGTTATTTAGTATATCTTTTGTTAATAGCATTAGGCTATTTATAATGGGGCTTGAAAGGGATTTTTGCGCCCCTTTACCGCCCCTCTCATGCCCCCACCCATTACACCCCGGCGCTAAAAACAAAAAAAAGAATGTTCTTGAATGAAAATAAAGTAGTGCCAAAAGTGGTTTATAATATAAATGATAGTAGTACAATTACATAAGTGGTTTATGTGATTTACATTTTTATCATATAGAATGTTCTTGAATGAAAATAAAGTAGTGCCAAAAGTATTTTTTTTTAAAAAAATTGAGTAAAAATGTGTTTATTTTAGTAATTTTAGAAACAAATAATAATTACTATATATGAGTTCTATTTTGTGAATGTCACGACGAACCAAACAATGTCTAAAATAGAGTTAAGATAAATGAGATATCGACGCTCGAAGTTTGATGATGAAATATGTAAAATTTTATAAAAAGGATTAAATATAAGTGGAACTAAGGGAAACCCATCCCACGTTAGTGGGTGGAGAAACCTTGAAGAGGTTTATAAAGAGAACACTCCTTGTGGATTTGTTTCTTTTAGTAGGAGACATCTATGGACCCTAAGGGTTCGCACCCTAACTCGCGTGGCGTGGGCAATGGGCGCAATGTGGCGATTTGATGACGCACTTTACACACTCTCAATGCTGTGAGACCCCTGAGAGCCGCTTTTGTATATTTGAAGTCACATGCGGGGTTGCGCGAAAACGACATCGACCTAGTCCACGACGCTAGTGCCGAACGAGGTTGCTGGTGGCACAGATGCACGGATGCATAAGATGACTCTGACGGTGCCTGAGGCGGATGGATATGAGCTTAGGTTTGAGTGCGTAGGTGCGTGATTCGTGGTGCGGGTCTAAGGGTAAAGACACACAAGAGTATGCATGGCTTGCAATAATAGCTGGGTTGTGCGCGGACGAGGCCTGCAGTCCTAGCTCGCGGCGCGCATGTTATATTTGTGGATGCGAACCTGGTGCGCGATTGGTCTATTCCCACTGCTGAGACGTTACACGTCCAAGATTATTTCAACTGGTCTTGAATGAATATGATAAGTTTTAGTCAAACCCACTTAAATTTATTTTAAAGGGTGATTATAAAATTGTTGTTTCAACATATTAAAATAGGAGTTTCAACTTGTGAGACTATAAAAATGAACCTTATGGTTCATTTCCACTTGCACTTTTAGTAATCCAAGAACAAAGAGGAGCAATCTTTATTGGTTCTCATCCTACTACACCAACTATTTTCTTCCACTAAATTCTAGAGGCCAAATTACTTGATGGGACTCTGGTGTGAGCCATATCCGACAGTATGACTACTGTTCTGGTTGTTGTATCCTGAAAAACAGATATGTCTCACGTGAAGACCCGTAATCTATTTTAAGAACTTCGGGTTTTAACCCAATCCTTAACCAACGCTAATGTTTAGTTTGCTCATTGTGTTGGAGCGAAGCTAGAAATAGAAGAGTCAAGAATCAAATATCCAGTGACATTGAAGAATAAACATTTAGAGATCCGAAGACAAGGCCGACCTTGAAGATTCAAGACTCACAATCAAGAAAGCTCTTGCTTGTTCAAGACTTAAAGACTCATGTGTTGAGTAACTTCTACGTTCATGTTCATTTAATGTTTCTCTTTTATTTTCTATAGTTTTGTATTATCCTATCGTAATAGATTTTTCCAAACATAACGAGAGTATCATTATGATAATTTTATTACTATTTATTAATAATATTTTAATAAAAAAGTGACCAAAATCCTACATATTTAATATTACAATTGAGAGTACTTGTCACCACTCTTATAGTTTTACAGGAAACTTTATGCTTATTTTTCTATAGAATCATAATGAGGCTAAACGTAATTATTTTCTCGCACAAAGCATCAAGGACGACGAGGAAAGCTTGCAAGGGATTGAGCACAAAAGAAGATGAATTACGAGGAAAATCCACTATATATAGAATGAAAAAAGAAAATGAGAGGGTAAAGAAGATGGCGCGGAAACACCGTTAGTAGTTTTCTTGATGTGTCCGGTGGTGGTGTTACAATAACCTGATAATATCAAAAAAAAAAAAAAAACCTTTTAATTATTACAATTTTAATCGTTAAATGATCGTTTGATTGGTAAAATTATGACTTATAACAAAAAATTAAATTTTAAAATCCTATAGAGTATATATCTTGATTTAGTTGTTAGAGAAAATAATTTATTACATTATAAAAGTTATAATATTAAGTTATATTTTAGTGAAGAACATTATTTCAGCTCACCTGGATTAAACAAAGGATGTTTAAAGCGACACTCACCTTTTGTTCTTTTGTGATTTTTAATATTACATGTTTCTATAGAATTTTAACTTAATTAATAGAAAAATCAAACACGTTATGTTTTAACAAAGATATAAAGTCATGAAGTCCAAAAGGGACATAATGAAACTACAAAATATCCATGTCATAATAAAACCAACATGAGAAATTAAAATGAGTGAGCATCACGTTAAACTCGTCCCGGCCTGAATCAGTATGAATCGGAACCCGAATTTGAAAATGACACAAAATTAAGATCGAGGACCTAACCATAGAGGGTTGGGTCGGTCTTCGACTACTCGAGTTGGTAGGGTTAGATTAAACATAGACGGCATAACCATTTTAGGGCTGCAATTTAAAAAGAAAATAAAGATCCAAAGCCCCTTTGCAAAGATCATGATAAAAAATCATCCTTCATCGACAGCGCTTATAACGACAAAAATAAACCAAATAGTTTGTAGTTGGCAGATATATTTTTTTATTATATATTTTTCACATGTGTTTATTACAAACATGCAATCCTTATAACCACTAAACATGTTAACCCAAATATATAATCACTGAACAATAACAAATATGGAACCTAATAACTATCCACATTGTGAAATTAACCACTAATATGAAAATTGTATTAGATCACTAACAAACATCCCAACTACAAAATCAATGAACAATTTTGAATAACCAGAATAATTGAGTGAACAGGATAACACACGCAATAGATAAAAGACTTAGGTGCAATTTGTTTTTTAGAGGTAAAAAAAAAAATTAAAGCACCATTGTAAAATTATCATTAGTCATCAAGTCATGTGTAGTTATGGACTTATGGGACTGCGGCTTTGGAAGGATATGATATCTTTGCTTTTATTTGCTTTGGTAGCATATTGTACTCATGTTATGTTGGTTTTGATTTCTCTTTTCATGTTGTTTCTTAATTAGCATATGTTTGTTTTTCCTTTAAACCTTTGTAATTTCTTCCTAGCGCCTTGCTAGTTATATATTTTATGTTGGTTGTTAAAAAAAATTAAATCAAGTCGTGTGTAGACGATTGATTCGCTTGATTTTTAACCGCAAATTTGAGTCACTGATTTCCAATTTCTCCCTCCAAAGCAACCACTGATCTTAGTCCTTAACCAAGTCTCAACCAAGTTTCAAGAAAACCTTTTTATTGTGATCTTTTGCTTATTTGTTGTCAAAGTGTGAGGACATTTTTTTGTTGTATATATTGACAATATTTGGATTAGTAAAAGATTTACAAGTTACAACTGCATAATTACAATTCAAAATATAAAAGAGCGAACCACACGCACCTCCGGTATATAACTACTTAACTATATGTCATTTAAAATTCATGTAGTCTTAACATAAACTATTCCATAAATCCTTAGATCAAACATCAAACATTTGAAAATAGAAATTCTCTTCTCGCTCTTATTGTTGATATATATTATCATTACCTTTTCACCCAGATGAGTCTGCATAGTATGATTCAACTTTCAAGCATCCGAAGTCTGATTCTTCGGTAGCTGATGTTCTTGGTTATGCTCCCTATCGTTCTCCTCAGTTCTAGTTGATTTAGACACATGCCCTTCATTCAATAAAGATTCTGCGACATGTAAAATAAAGCATAATTAGCGAGTCAGTATGATATAGCCAAAAGCTCTCCAAGCAAAAAACAAGAAAGTATGAACGAGTTAGTATGGTAGTTTGACATCCACCTAGTTTTTCACAGTCTTTCAGAAATGCGCTAAATCCTTCAATAAGATCTTGATGCTTTCCAAGTAGTGCAGAAACCTGAAAAGAAATAAGTCTCGATATCAAAGTATAGAATTTGCCGAAAACACCATATTGTGTTAAATGTTACTCTTTTTCGCTTTGAGACATAAATGGTTAGCAGGCTTAAATATAAAACAATACTATAAGACCACTGAAAGATGTGAGACAGTTCTTGTTCCCTTAATGTGTGATTCGAGAAAATAGACTTGTCACACTATGCATTATGTCTTCAACAATTAATAACAAAAAAAAAAAAAAAATTTAGGAAATACTCCTTTTAGGTGATCTAAACATACCAAGCTCACTAACTCCCTCCTTGTAATCAATTCCCTGCTATAGATATGCAAACACTTCAAGAAAGCTTGGTAATCATCATCATTACATAATCTGCCCTTCACTTTCTCAATCAAAGTAAGATCTTGGATGTACATACCTGCAATATATGCATAAATACTCCACTGTCAGAATTGTTTGTTTGTAATTTGACCAAAAACCTTTTCTTGACTTGTAAAGTTTAGTGTCAAGATAGCATAGCATAAAGTGGGCACAGGGAATCAAAACAGCAACCAAAAAAAGGTGCTAAAAATAATAGCAGTAAACTAAAACTACTTATAGCACATGATAATGAAAAAACTACAAGTTATGGTAGTAAAAATCCTCCTGAAACTACTTATCCGCTCCCCTAACAAATCTATATGCCAAGACCACAAAAATGCCAAACTAAGGCCAAGGCAACAGGAAGTGTAATTTGACCAGTGGAACCCAAAAGATTAACCACTCACATTTTAGGGAATCTTTATCACCATTTGGGGCTACACCTGAATGGACTCCAAAATCCTCAGTCTTGATTGAATCCTTTTGTTTTTCAATACAATTCATGTCCCTGTTAGCATCAGAATCATAATGTGAAAATGCAGCAGGAGAAGCATCATCCGACAAATATGTTTTGAATTCTTCAAGAAGATCGGGGTGGTCATCAAAAAGTGCAGCAACCTCATGGGAAACTTCTTCGACGCCCTTGTGTTCTTTCCTATACATTTCCAAGATGCCCAAAAACGACTTGTAAACATGATCATTATTTTGGAAACGTTTCTGCAAAACCAGGAAAGTTAGATTGTTGTGTATACATTAAGAAAATTTAATACTAATTTTCATGTTAATAAGGCAAAATTACAAACTTCACCTTTACTTTGTGTATATAACTTAGAGCCTCTTCATATTCCACACTTTGTTTTGGTGGATCAGGCTCATCCTCCTTAATTTCAGTAATTTCATACTCCTTGGGCAAGAAAGTGTTGAACCCGATAATTAGATTATTGTGACCTTTAAACAATCCTTTTACCCTTGCGATGACATCAGTAGTATCGATTCTACGCCAGAAAATTTATTGAATGAGTAACAATCAGCATTTTTTTTTTATATATCAAAAGCTATACTGCATGTGTGTACCTTTGAGCTTTGTAATCTTTCATTACATCAAGAAACATGTCATATTTTTCTCTCTGGTCATGGAACATGTCCTTAACTTCCTTTATATAAGTTACTGCATCAGATGTTGTAATTAGTTTTGGCGCTCCTTCTCCTAGGACATGGGGCTGGTCATATCTTCAACACAAAAATAGAAGAAAAGAGAAAGTCAATACTCCAACATTAAATATCAATATGGACATTAATACGTTAGTTTATGGGTTCAAATCTTGCAAAAAAAAAAAAAAAAAAAAAAAAAAACCTGGTGTGTTGAATTAGTTGTTAAAAAAAAGTTGTAATATGCAAACGCAAACCCTTTATGATAATCTCAATCAGGTTATGACACTACTACCAACTAGCTAGGGTTAATCAGAATCCACAACTAGTCAAGAAAAACATATTTGCCTAAAAATTATCCGCCTCAAATAATAAGAATCCACAAACGATACATTCTAATACAATCTTAAACTATAAATTATTAATAGAACTAAATATACAAAAGAGAAATCTCACGGTTCTCCTTTAGGAGGAACAAATTGCTGCTTGAATTGAGAGTTGCTATATGCATCATCATCATGCAATCGTTTCATTCCTGCATGAAAAAAAAATCACATAACAGTAAATTGCTGCTTAATCAGTAACCATATAAATAACCTCCTAAACTTCTAAAAACACGTTCTATGGATTAATCTAAATATTTATTTTTCCGATTTTGCTGCCGAATTTTTTGAAGTTACCTTTTTAATATTTAATTTTTTGATTTTGCTACCGATTTTATTATAAAACTTACTTTCAAATATTTATTATTTGATTTTGCTACCGATTTTATTTTATTAAGTTACTTCTTAAAAATTTCTTTTTTTCCTTGTCCACTTGTATTTGTATCCCCATCTCTATATTTAAAACTTAGAATCTTCCTACTCTAATAAACAATTACAATTGTTGACACATGTCAACACTAGATTTATTCTCATAAAAAGTTTTCCCTCCCAAATCTAGTCCTTAATAAGTTTTTTTATTGAAAATTATATCCTATTTTATAATCATGACATATTTTTATATATTTATATTTATGGGATTATGACAATCATGTATTAAATTTACATCTTACTTTTATTTAAAAATAATTTTTAAACTATTATTATTTTCATTTTAAAAAATATTTAGAAACTTATAAAATACCAATAAACACTTATTTAGTGTGTTTTCAAATATAATTGAGCAAATTATATTTAATATTTTAATTAATGAATACTTAATACTATTTTATAAATTCAATCAGCGTTGCGTTGTGGGTGTTACTATTTATAAAGAAATTCATAAACAACAAAAATCATGTTCATAATATCCAATATTAAATAGTTTTCCTACCATATCAAATAAGCCATGTTCATCCAATTTGAAAATCTTAGACATCGCGACTAATACAATTGTAAGTTTTCTAATGTATATCAACATAACATTTTTTATTGATAACATTATAGTCTTTTGATTATAATTTAAGTTTTATGCTCAACAATTAAAATGTGTTCATTATAATTTTAATAAACTTTATACTCATCTAACGTTATATACAAACTTAAAGTCTCAAGTTTATTAATTCATAATTCATGTTAGTCGCTATTGAGGGTTTGATTGTATTTTTTATCATGATCTCGTTTATCTTGCATTTTCCAAATATACAAGTAGAGACATGCCCTAATTTTTTTTACAAAGAGAGTAAATCACCAATAACATATTATGAATTATAACTTTAGTTGCTTATTTAGGTGTAATACGTTATTCCGGTAATGAGAAGAATATGCATGAATTATCAATTATATATATATATATTTTTTTTAATTATTCAACCTGTGGAAATTATATTTATATCCTATTTTATAAACATGTTATGTTTTTATTAATTTATATTTATAGAATTATGACAATCACATATAATTTTGCATCTTATTATTATTTAAAATTATTTGTGAAACTATTATTGTTTTTATTTTAATAAATATTTATAAAACTTATAAATACCAATAAGCACTTATTTATCAATAAACATTCATAATATACAAGTAGAGACGTGATCCAAATATTGTTTTTTGATAAATATTGTAAAGTCACCAATACCATATTATGAATGATAATTATAATTTTTAATTGTAATACATGATTCCGGTAATAAAAAGAGTATGCATGAATTATCAGTTATATATTTTTTTTACTAATTTAACCCGTATAACATACGGGTTCTATCCTAGTATATAAATAAACTTGTACATTACAACACAGGTAGTTAAAATACAATTTTAATTCATTAAAAAATAATACCAAATAGGTATTCCACAAGAAAAATATAAGTTTTAAAATTCACAAAATATAAAAAATAACAATAAAGTATACACATATAATAAAAATAATTAAAAAGAAATAAAAAATAAGAAAATCAGTTAACCCGGATCAGTTTGACCGAGAAAAACCGACCGGTTCAAATCTCGTAAAAAACCATGAAAAACCAAACTTAAAAAACCGGAGACCCTTAAAAAATCCGGTCGAACCGGTTTAACCTACCGGTTCAAACCGGTTTTTAAAACACTTTGCTACAAATATTATTAATTTAGTTTTTAAAATATTTATTTTATCAATTTTTAAATATATATATATATATATATTTAAAAACAGTAACTTTTGCGACGTAGCTAAACGTAAATCATACCTGCTGTTTGTGTAGATACAAGATTTTCAATTGGCGCGTTGCGGCCGGAAACACGAAGGTTGAACATTGTAGCAGCATGTGATGTAACGAACTGCGTAAAGTGTATGGCAATAAGGTTTATATCTAACACACTTGGAAATGACACGAAAACATGTCCAATGGCCAGAACGGTGCGTAAACCATGACACAATCATGCGCAAAGCGTTCAAGTTCGATACATACAAACTACATACCAAAAGATTATCAAAATTAAAACCTCTTCTACAACCCTCTCTATTAGGCCATTTCAGGTAGCTCGAGCACCTTGATCCTAGCCGTGCTTCCCTCAATTCTTGATTCCTGTGTGTAGAAATATCAATGACCATATTGAATCAATATCGTCTGCAACATTCAAAAGCAATTACAAATTCATGAATACCAAGTTGGTTAAACCTGCTATGAATCATAATCCTAACTTAATTTGATATCAAATCATGGAAAAGAGCTAAAATAAATATTCATGCTCTACAATTTCCTAAGGCTCAGAAAATAAAATGCAATGAAAACAATTTTAGTTTTCAGAACAATCCTAATTGAGCATTTGTTCCTGAGATAATTCAGCCTTTTCCAGTTGAAAAATCATTTTCAGCCTGATTATCATTAGTACTCAAACACAAATAAACAATTTGAACAACCACTTGCTACCCTATATAGCTAAAATCAGGAAGGAAACAATACCAAGAAACAAATTTCGGTAAAAAAAACAGAAGAGCAAGGAAACCGATGGCATATAAACATGCAATCGATGACGAAATTGAAGCATATAATAGGTAATAAACTAATAATACCTTTTTGGTTCGGAGCTTTGAAGGATCTTTGAACTGCAACATCGTTCACTCGAATCAACGATTGCGAATCAAAGGGAATCGATCGCCAAAACCCTAAATCTTTGATCAATAATTTAAAAAAAATAGCTAAGAAAATCTAAAACACAACCATCTGAATATCAGAAGAGGCCAAGGCAATGACTCAATCTATAGAAAAAATCTGTCAAAAATCAAGAGTGAAACTCTGCCTCATACACAAACATCAGACCTTTGACAAAGGTTATTTGGGGCTCAGATCTTTTTGTAGGTCCGAAAAATACCCGAACACACGATATCTAGATCTAACACGAGTGCGGAAACCTCGTGAGAGATTGAATCAAGAGAAATAGTAGATGAAAAGGCTAAATCTTGTGAAAAGATGAAACCTTGAGTGAAAACCGTCTACTAGAAGCTATCAAACAATCGGATCGTGAACACACAAAAGATTGAAGAAATCGTGAACTTGTATATTGAAAGCTTAACCAAATCGATTACAATGAGGTGGTATTTATACCACCTCATGCCAAACTCGTAAACCTAGTGAAGCCCACATGGCCCAAACATAAACACTAACTAGTCCACTAGATAACTACTAAACAAGCCCAAAACAATTAACTAACAAAAGCCCACTAATGTTCATGCCTTACAAATAATAGCCCTACAATCTTCCCCTAGGCATGAACCATTAGTCCTCTTCACGGCAGCAGCAAGTCAAATCTGAATGAGGTTTGAACGTTGTTAAACCACCATCCCTTCTCTACAATCTTCTTAGCTGCTCCATCGAAGATGCCAACCCTTACAGCATTTACCATATCAGTCTCGTCAGCAAGAATGGGTTGGGTGGCCAGAAGCTTTATATCTCTTTCACCAAATCGAAGAAGATCCACCGGGTCATAAAATCGGAATTGACGCATCGGTTTACAGAGAACCACCACCTCATGAGTTGTTGGATCGTAGTACCAGCAGTCAAAGTTTCGTACCAGTGTTCCATCCTCGATCTCATCCAACATGTTGATGACCCTTGTGCGCTTGGTCGGTGGCCTCCGTACTTCTCCAATTGACTCCCCTGTTGCAGGGTCAGTTCCTGTCTCTCTCCATCTCACTTCTTTCAGCTCAAAATCCCTGAAATCATTCTGCATGTGGCCCAGCAGGTTATCTCTGATCTGATTTCCCTCTGGACCATTCCATCTGTTGATAAAGGGAGCTCTCAGAAGTTTCCTTATCTCAGGCTCAGTCCAGGAGTGGAATTGAGCACGAGATTGATAGTACTCCACTGGACTGTAGCCGTCACGGATAACAGCAAAGATCTTCTTTTCCATGTCGTAGTGCCAACATAGGATTTCCTCACAACTCCCATGCTTATCAATTGAGCTTTTGCCAACGTCGATAGTGTAAAGAATGGGAGTTGGTCCTTGGAAGAACTCTCTGAACCAGTTCTCGTGACCTTCAGGGGCTTTGGAGATAACTCTGCCACATCGGGCGTAATCTGGCATCTCCATATTCTCATCACCATCATCTGCCTCCATAGCTCCTGCTGCTTGAGATGAGCTCTGACCTGAGGCACCTGTGTTGCTAGGCCCTGCACCACCTGTCAGTTCATTAACCTTCTTTCTCAGCCCCTTTATCATATTGAAGAGATATTCCATCCTTTCCTTGTCTGCCACCTCATAGCCTCTCATATAATCTCTGTTTGCTTCCTCCTTCTCTCTCAAAATTTTGATTTCATCCTTGAGAGTCTTTATCTCATTCTCTCTCATTCTATTCTGAGAGATCAGGAAGTTAATCTGAGGATCAGAACTAATCCTCAGATCAACTGGAAGCTCAGCAGCCATTAAAGGGCGGAAACCTGGAGCTGTGAGAGGTTGGCTTGTCATGGTAGAGATGCTCACTCTAACTGGACTAGGAACAACAAAGGTGCTATCAACCTCCAGAAATTGCCTATCTTCACGTACAGGGCTTTGCACGTTCAGAATCGGACTATCGTGCTGCACAGGGGCAGGTTGATCATTGACACCTTCAGTCTGTCCAAGAGACGGTTGCTCCTGGAGTGCTTCATTAACAGATTCTCCTTGACCACTGGCACCCGCAGAACTGGGTCCAGTTGGTTCCACAATCATTAGGCTTGAGCTGGTCTTGGTGAACCTGAACCGTATGCTCCTAGGATCAATTCTTTTTCGTGGAGATGGTTCACGAGCAGGGACGGGTTCTTCCACGAAGGCTTCATCAGTGTTTAACTCCAGCTCAGGAGGTGTATCATCACTGCCAGATGACCCAATCAAATCGTCTCTTGATCTTTTATGGGTTAGTGGCTCCAAATCCCCATAAATGTCATCTTCAGCTAAGTCCTGGCCAGTGAGGATGTCATCCATTATATTTTCTTCATCGGATGGGATGACATCATCTTCTTGAACATTGACAGCTTGAGTGGCTTCAGCATCTTGTTCTTCTGCCACAATGGCATTCACAGCTGGCTCATCAGCCACTGGCTCATCTTCCTCCATCACTTGTTCACGGGCTACCTCTGGAAAGGCACCACGCTTAGTCCATTCTAACCTACCCTCAAACATGTACTTGCCACTCCTATCCTGAGTCTGGAGACCAAAAACATCAGCACCCATCACCTTTATATCCAGTTTCTGTATCCTTTCCTCAATCATAGGATATTTCAGCATGACCACCATCTGCACGAATCTTGGTGTCATCAGAAACTGCTCACGAGCACCCAAGTTAGCATTACCGATCCAATCAAGCAGCATCATCTTGGAGAAGTTGTAATTCCAATCAAGGGCCAATGCCACAAATGCAGTGCCGTGGAACTTGTTCAGTTGGTCAAAGCTCGTTCTCTTGCCCAGAAATGATTTCTGCATGAAATGGGCAAGGCACCTCCAGTAGTGCGGCAGCTGCTTTTTCATGATAGGTGGGAATCTCCCTTCATATCCCAGTAGTTGTGCACCTGCCAGAACGGCTTCCTTGGGGTAATTAACCGGATCGGTAGCACGATCGTTGATATTCAAGCCTTTTCTAATATCATCTTCCAGAATGACAACTTGACGATTCTGGATTGTAGCAGTGATTCTCGTCTTATCCGCACTTGCCCGTGCAGTCCCCCAGAACTCTCTCACCAGCATCTCATCAATCAATACACTTGTCCTAAGTGCATGATTTATCTTGCAAACATTCATTCCTGCCACCAATGAGTAAAACAGCTCCATGTGGTGCTCTGGAGGGTCTTCCAGGAAAGCTGGTATACAGTGATCATGATCAAATTTGATTGGTTCGTCAATAACATTTCCTGCCATCTGAGACAAACAAGACATATGCATCAGATTCGATCATGAGTAAGCAATTATGATTATCAACCCTAAACGTGTTCAATTTGACTATAACATTTTACTTTTTAACTTCACAAAATTTCAATTTGAACATTTTTCGGGAAAATAATTGAATTCAGAACATGCTTACAAACACCGTCAACTTTTATAAAAAAAAACGCTCAATTTTGATGAGATTCTCAAATTAAATAAGTGTTTAAGTCCTTAAATTCTTATTAAAGTGTGATTACGATTTAAAACATGGGTTCACGATTAATTTAAACGGGTTTACGATTCTTTAATTGGGTTCACGATCGTTAATCTTTGGCCCAATCGTGAACACATAGGTCCAGTCGTAAACGCCTTATGATCTGTTAAGGTCCAATCGTAAACGTCCAAATTGGTTTTGTCGTTTACTCCGGATCGTAAACGGTCATTTCGAAAACCCGGAGTCGTAAATTCGACTCGTAAACACCCACGTCATCACCATCTTCATCGAGAAGTCGTAAACGCCGAATTTCACCATTTTCACACCTGCAACTTTTCTCGCAAACACATCAAACATCATAAAGAAACAAGAAAAACACCAATCTCTACCTTTAAGGTGTTCTAAGTACAAATCCGACTTCAAAACTTGTAAACACAGCTCGAATCACAGAAGATACAAGTTATTAAACGCAAATTAGGGCTCGAGATGAAAACCCTAGAATAAACACCGAGAAATCAGTTGTTAACAAGAATGGAGTGAGGGTTTTGGGTCGGAAATGGATGACGATCTCGGTGGTGATGTTTGTTAATGGAGCAGAGGTCGGAAACGAGCAGGGTGGGAGTTTTCCGGCAAGAGGTGCGGCGGAGAAGGGTTTAGGGCGGTGGAGTCGTGAACGGAGAGTGGAGAGAGAAAAGTGTGATCGTAAATGGGTAAAAAGAAGATATTTAAGTGAGAATGTTACACATTGCCCCCCTCCATAAAACCGTAAATATAAGAATGTTTCAACAAACCCCTCAAACTTTTCAATTTTCTCAAGTTTACCCCAAACTTGTTAATTCTCATAAAATTTTAAGATTTCCAACACTTTGAGAATTTTTACAAAACTTCCCCTCAGAGTCATACCCGAGTATCCGATCATGATCATGAAAAATTTAAAAGACAAAAACAGATAAAATCAAAACCAAATTTGAAATATTTACAAACTTACCTCAGAAATTTCAAATATTCACATACCTGGTGCTGGTATTTTTCACGGATAATTTCAGACAAGTCTTTGACTGAGGAACCCTTTTCAGCTTCCGTTACTAGACACTCTAGACAATTGTCAGGTGGTTTGAACACATAAACTCACATCCAGTAAAGTGCTTAAATATAGTACAGATTTACCGTTATGTTTAACCGTCCCCACACCCAATTTTCCATAGCAAAACCTACCCAACCTCAGAGTTTATTGAGGATTCACAAACCCCCAACTTGAGGAACCATGCAACACTGTTTTTGACTACCACTTATTTCTGATTTCATACATTATCAGTTGATGATCAGGTCGGCCGCATAAGCACGCAGAGAAGACCAACTGAATAATTTTATTTTCTTTTCTTTTTCTTTTTCAGAACTTTCAATTTTGAATTCTTTGAATTCTTTTTCTTTTTCTTTTTCTTTTTCTTGTGGTGTTGTCTTATACAGTATTAACATGGCGTGTGAGAGAGTGAATACTAGGTAATACCACTCTCAACCCATTTTTGTCGGGACTCAGTTTTTTAAACCATGTATACTAGGATGGGAAACTAAACATGTATAGAGTTTAAGATTACTGCACTTACTTAGATGATCATTGTTTTGGTTGAGCTTACCGACATATCATCTTCGAGCAGTCTTTCACATCAGCCTTACACGTGTCAGTCTCCAACCGTCATTAAGCATTTAAGTCCTATCAAAAGACATCATAAAAACCTTTCAGTTTAACCAGCACCATTTCTTCCCCTGTTTTTGTGAGGCTTTTGAAACAAGACTCAATTTTTTCAGACATTTTCTATATTTTTTTTTTAATATTTTTGTTTTTTTTTTTTGTTTTTTTTTTTTTGTTTTTTTTTTTTTTTTTAAGAATAAATTGAAAAACCAAAGACTTTGTACAAAAACATAGATGATCAGATCATTCCTCGAAGGCAATCATCTTCAGGCCTTCAACACAAGATTCAAAATTAGGACGAGGAAGGGGTTTTGTAAAGATGTCCGAAACATTCTGATCGGAGCTTACCTTTTGTAACTGAATCAGCTCACGATCAAAGCAATCACGAATGAAATGTACCTTAATATCAATGTGCTTGGTTTTGGAATGTTGGACAGGGTTTTTCACAATCTCAAGAGCAGCAGCATTATCACAAAATATGGGAGTGTTAACGAATTCCATACCGTAATCCGTGAGCTGGTTTTGGATCCACACTACCTGTGAAGTACCGGCAGATGCGGCCACGTACTCAGCTTCTGCAGTTGATTTGGATACGGTATGCTGCTTCTTGCTCTGCCATGAGATGAGCCTATCTCCCAAGTACTGACATCCTCCAGTAGTAGATTTCCTGTCAAGGTCACTACCTCCATAATCACTGTCAGTAAAAGCATATAATTGAAAATCAGTGTTCTTAGGGTACCAAAGACCAAGCCTAGGCCTGCCCTTCAGATACCTGAAGATACGCTTAACAGCAGCTAAATGAGAGAGTTTAGGGTTAGCCTGATATCGAGCACACACGCAAACTGCATACATGATGTCTGGCCTGCTTGCTGTCAAGTACATTAGTGATCCAATCATCGACCGATACTGGAATTCACTCACTGACTCCCCGTCAAGATCCGCTGACAGGAGTGGTCTGGATGCCATGGGAGTGGCGATGGGCTTGCAATCCTGCATCTTGAATTTGTCCAGTATCTCATTCACATACTTCTCCTGATGAATAAGAATCCCGGAATCATTCAGCTTGACTTGAAGTGCAAGAAAGAAACTCATCTCGCCTTGGTCACTCATCTCAAACTTTTTCTTCATGATCTCCTCAAACTCGGTGCACAATTCTTCGTTTGTCGATCCGTAGATAATGTCATCTACATACACTTGCACCATAATTATGTCTTCTCCCACCCTTTTCCTGAACAGTGTTTGATCAACGACTCCTCTTGTATATCCATTCTCCACCAGGTGATTGGACAACGTTTCATACCAGGTTCTAGGAGCTTGATGCAAACCGTACAAAGCCTTATCCAGCAGATAAACGTGATCTGGATTTTCTTCATCTATGAACCCTGGTGGTTGAGCAACATAGACTTCCTCGTTCATCTCTGCATACAGGAAGGCAGTCTTCACATCCATCTGATGTACGGTAAAGTTGAGATACGAAGCTACAGCTAGAAAGATCCGAATTGCTTCCAATCTTGCCACCGGAGCGTAAACCTCATCATAGTCGATACCCTGGCCTGCCTGTGCCCTTGTACTATCAGCCTTGCTTTGTTTCTCACAATGATCCCCGAGTCATCCTTTTTGTTCTTGTACAACCATCTCGTGGGAATCACCTTCTTGTCTTCTGGCCGCTTCACAAGACGCCACACTCCCAGCTTTGAAAATTGATTGAGTTCATTGTGCATGGCCTCCATCCAGTTTGGATCTTTAAGAGCAACCATCACATTTGGAGGTTCTATCTGGGAGATGAAGCAGGAAAACATACAAAAGTTGATGTGTCCTATCCGGCTCCTTGTGGTGACACCCGCTGTCACTGGCCCAACAACATTACTCAGTGGATGATCTTTGTTGATTCTGCTCTCTTGGACTTCAGGCACTGAAACATTAACAGGCAGATTAGAATTAACCACATTTTCAGACATACCTGAGTCATGAGAATCCACTGGAGCATCATGTGTCCCTGAACATTCTGGAGTAACAGCAGTTGCATTCCGAGACGGTTCAGCTGATGCTCTATCCACATGAGGTCTTACATCTGCACTGGGAGCTACAATATCTTCTTCTTCGCCCAAATTGTGGAAAACATTCGAGAAATTAAATCCCTCAAACAATGATCCATAGTCGAAGATCCAATTAGGTCCTGTTCCCGCATCAGTAGGATTGTCCTCCATCCAATCTACATTGAATGCCTCAATGATCAACCCAGTGGTCTTGTTGTACACACGATAAGCACTATTTGCTGAATAACCAACAAAATAGCACTCATCGGCCTTCGCTTAGAATTTCCCTACATCGGACTGGATCAGCACCGTGCATGGACATCCAAACGTCTTGAAGTAACCCACCTTCGGTTTCTCTCCATAAATGATCTGATATGGAGTTTGCTCGTGACGCTTGTTCATAAGAACTCTGTTTTGTACATAACAAGCGGTATTCACAGCTTCTGCCCAAAAGAAGATTGGTAACTTTGCTTCACACATCATCGTTCTAGCTGCTTCGATGAGTGTCCTATTTCTTCTTTCGGCAACTCCATTCTGCTGAGGAGTGTAAGGAGCACTGAACTGCCTTTCAATCCCCTTTTCACCACAGAACATATTCAGCTCAGCATTCTTGAATTCTGTCCCATTGTCAGATCTGATTGCCTTCACTCTTTTGTCCAGCTGATTCTCAATAAGAGTCACAAACTGCTTTACTAGGGCTGGAGTTTCGTACTTGTTTGACAAGAAAAAGACCCAAGTAAATCGCGAGTAGTCGTCCACTATCACGAGGCAGTATGAGAACTTGCTGACACTTTGTACCTGCATAGGACCAAACAAATCCATATGTAAGAGTTGAAGCACAGAAGAGACAGAATTTGCAACCTTTGGACGATGTGGCAGTTTGTGCTGCTTCCCCTTAGCACATGCCACGCACTTCTCCACTGAAGTGAAATCTGTGATCGGAAGGTTTCTGACATGCTCTCCTTTAGCCAGCTTGGATAAATTCTTCATGTTTGCATGTCCTAGACGACGATGCCACAACAATGCAAGATTTTCATTCTGTTTTGATATAAGGCAAGCTTCTTCTGATGAAGGAGGATTGCTCAAGTTGAGAAGATATGAGTTTGAACGTCTTGGAGTGCGCATAAGTACACACTCTTCGGGTATCTTCACACCTGGCTTCAGAATAATACACTCCTTCTTATTGAACATCACAGAGAAGTCTCTGTCACAGATCTGAGAAACACTCAGCAAACTGTGCGACAGTTCCTCCACATAATGAACGTCAGAAAATGACAGATTACCACTCCGCACCACACCTTTCTTACTGATTCGACCACCCACACCCCCTGCAAAAGAAACTCCACCTCCATTGAAATCCTCCACATCTTCCAAAAGAGACAGATCTCCGGTCATGTGTCGGGAGCAACCACTATCAACATACCAGAGATTGTTGACAGATCTTCTAGGCTGTCCCTACACAAATCAGAGATCAATTAGAGTCAGGTACCCAGGTCATAACAGATCTGGGTACTCCCTTGGAGTCAATGTAGTTAACCATTTTGAAAGACATTCCTGCTTTTGATTCAGGTTGATTTATAATTTTAGCATTAACTTTTGGCTTCCAATTTGGTTGCTTTAGTGAGTTTGAGCTACTAGCAGAGTTCTTAGTGGGTGATGCTTTCCTTAGAGGAGATGTAGCCTTTTTACCTTTTGTTTTAACAACCGGTGTCCACTCAAGTTTTAATTTGGTATAAACCATTTGTTTTGGTTGAGTAACAGTTTTTGGTTGTTCCATAACTGCTTTACCCTTAGGTTCAGCAGTCTGATTAACTTTTTGCACTTGTTTCTCAAAAGGCTTTGTTTTAACTTTGTTGGGTCTGTTGTAAACTTCTTTAGCTGCATGAACAGGTTTTGAAGTTTGGCCCACATCTCTCCTTTCATTGACATGCTTTGTCACTGGGGCTTTTGTGTTTAGAACCTTAGACTTTTGAGTCTTCATTGGTTCAGAACTCTGCTTCCCCTGTGACGAAGCTTGCTGCTTTTGAGTTCTGTTCTCACCCCTCATCATTTTCTCAAGCATATTTGTCCGCTTGTTCTGCGGATAATATGGCTCATAGGGTCTGTTCATACAATTAGCAGCAAAATGACCTGGTTGACCACATTCAAAACAATTCATTTGTCTAGGCCCATTGACGTTGCTACACAAGTATGAGCGTCTTGGATAAGACGACTTCCATTCTGGTTGATCATCCCACTTGTGTATCACACGTTTTGAATGTTTTTCAGGTTGTGTTATTAAACAAAATTGTTCAGATTTTGATTTATCAGTTCTATTATAAGTCGACACAACCTGGGGATATGGAACAAAATCATTGGGCTTAGACTGACGGCCAATCTTTGTGTTAGGAACACGCATTTTAAAAGAACTAACGACTTCATTAGGATTAGAAACATGTTTTAACAAGACAATTTGATTGGACTTGGATGCTTCAAGTTCTGACACAGATGCCAGAACGTCATCCTTAGGTAAACTAAAAACAGAACAACTAGACTCATGACACTCATTGACTCTCAAGCATTCAGCATCCTCCCCAGATACATCTTCAATGCCTACAACATCTGCACATGTAACAGAAACATTAGTAGGACTAACATTATTTTTTAATGATTCCTGGGAAGGGCCTGGTTCATTTCTGTGTTCATCTACCTTGTTCTGACTACTCATCCCATATGTTCCAAGTCTCTCTCTTTCTAACTCCTCTTCTGTCATAGGGGTCACACCTACCAACATACTATCTATAGGAGGACCTGCTTCATGATAACCTGACTTAGTTCTGTATACCTGATCCTCCTCATAGAGCACTCCTATAATATCTCTAGGGATAGGTGGGGGAATAACAACATTTGCGGCCACGGACTTGTCAGACTTTTCCGACCCAAATCCTGGCGTATGTTTCCCTACTTGACCACAAGTGATAGCCTGAGATAGTTCTTTACCTGCCTGAAGCATTCTTTTGTTTCTTAATTTATTCACATCTAACTGAACCTGCATCTCATTGTTCTTATGTGTCAATTCATCTACCTGCTTTCTAAGGTCAGCTATTTCTAATTTAGCATTATCATACAGGATAGATTGTTCAGTTGCTATCTGTTGATACTTAACAATGTCTAGCTTTTGTGCCTTAATCTTTTCCTCACCTTTTATCCATCTACCCTTAAATGAACTCCTCTCACACTTGATCTCAAACAATTCTAGTTGATAATTCTTACAGACTTGTCTAAGACCAGGTATAATACGAGCACAAGTGGGATCAGAACATACCTTGAGGTTCTCAGCAGCAGCAACGTATGCTTCCTTGTCTTCTATCTCAGTCTCCTCAGGCTTTTCCTCATCAGTGACCACAAAAGCATGATGTTCTTCATTACCCTCTTCAGCAGTAGCAATCAAGGCATGTGACAAACTAAGGTCCTTCATCTGGGGGGTCAGTTCCCTCAGCTGGGGGGTCCAGTCATAACCTCCACCTCCCTGAACCACCAATGCCTTGTCTTCTCCTTTACCTTTTACCTCAGCTGCCTTCTTCTCTTCAACCCTCTCTTTCTTTGGCTTCGTGCATTCCCTGGCAAAGTGACCATACTCATCACAATTGTAGCACCTCAGCTTCGACTTGTCAAACCTCATTCAGATTTGACTTGCTGCTGCCGTGAAGAGGACTAATGGTTCATGCCTAGGGGAAGATTGTAGGGCTATTATTTGTAAGGCATGAACATTAGTGGGCTTTTGTTAGTTAATTGTTTTGGGCTTGTTTAGTAGTTATCTAGTGGACTAGTTAGTGTTTATGTTTGGGCCATGTGGGCTTCACTAGGTTTACGAGTTTGGCATGAGGTGGTATAAATACCACCTCATTGTAATCGATTTGGTTAAGCTTTCAATATACAAGTTCACGATTTCTTCAATCTTTTGTGTGTTCACGATCCGATTGTTTGATAGCTTCTAGTAGACGGTTTTCACTCAAGGTTTCATCTTTTCACAAGATTTAGCCTTTTCATCTACTATTTCTCTTGATTCAATATCGTGAGAGCCTCGAAACAAGGTTTCTTGGCTCTGATACCAATTGTAGGTCCGAAAAATACCCGAACACACGATATCTAGATCTAACACGAGTGCGGAAACCTCGTGAGAGATTGAATCAAGAGAAATAGTAGATGAAAAGGCTAAATCTTGTGAAAAGATGAAACCTTGAGTGAAAACCGTCTACTAGAAGCTATCAAACAATCGGATCGTGAACACACAAAAGATTGAAGAAATCGTGAACTTGTATATTGAAAGCTTAACCAAATCGATTACAATGAGGTGGTATTTATACCACCTCATGCCAAACTCGTAAACCTAGTGAAGCCCACATGGCCCAAACATAAACACTAACTAGTCCACTAGATAACTACTAAACAAGCCCAAAACAATTAACTAACAAAAGCCCACTAATGTTCATGCCTTACAAATAATAGCCCTACACTTTTTAAGTTTCATCACAGCCATTTGGAGGTCGGACAAAATGCTTGGGACGGCTGCAATAGTCATACTTAACCACGCCTCCCAGTCACCAAGAATTCAGAATTTAGATCATCATAGCCTGATACAAATAAGAATGTGGATGAACATCCAAATCTTGATCACCATATGAATGTTTTTTTATCCAGACCAAGAAAACAGAAGCAAGAATGTCTCTTGTATCAAAGAATAAGCAACTAAATATAACGCTCCATAAACAGAGGCCTCGGGTGGAACAAATATTTGGGGGTTTTCTAGAAACCCTAGATCATAACCAAAAGCATCGTAAACATAGGCAACAAAACCATACAGAAGCCAAGACTGCCAGAATCAAACGATGGAACCATAGGTCCATAGGCAAACCATAAATAAAGCCAACAAAGGCATCTACGAAACCATCATATCCCATCGATTTCACAGATCAAGTCTCTTCACAAACAAAATATGCATAGAGGGTAATTAACCATCGCCGCTTCAACGGCCAGACGGAGCAGCCACCGCCGCTTCCACGCCGTAGCCGGAGCAACCACACAAAAAATGTAAGACCAACCACGTTGATCAAACGGCAAAACCAACAAACACCAAATCCGTTCGATTTTACAAATCAAGTCTGTTGACAGACAAAATATGCATAGAGGGTAGTTAACCATCGGTGCTTCAACGCCTAGGCGGAGCAGCCACGGCCGCTTCAACACCCTAGGCGGAGCAACCACATAGAAATGGAAGACCAACCAAGCTGATTAAATGGCAACAATCACAAGGCGCTGTGGCCACCACCGAAGCACCAACGACCGAAAATCGTCGGCCAAATGAGAGAGAGGGATGAGAGAAATAGTGTAAGAAACCAATGTCTTGATTGTAGATAGAGAGAAAGCAGGTGGAAGCTTTCTTGTAAAGCCAAGCAGAGATATGGTGAAAAGGAGAATCTGGGATTTTGTGTAAAGATAGGGTGGGAGGTGTACGCAACCCATATCAGCCACATAAAAAGTAAAGCAATGAAGAGTTGTAATGTACAACAGTTTTATGCATGCAAAAGTTTTGTAATGTTATATAGGTAAATACGAATCAAGTCTCCGGCGTCGGAAGTCTTATTCTCCGGTGTCGGAAGTTCATCCTCGCCGGATCTCCAAATCTTCCAGCACTCAACGAAGACACTTTACAAAAGTGAAATTCGTCCAGATAAACCAGTACTCCAGATGATGCGAGAACCTCCATCTCAATCTCGTGTCTCTACACAGGGATATGAGTTTTGGCGGGAAGAATCAGAGGGAAAAGTAAGCTAGAAAAGCCGAGACGAGCAGAAGCGCGTGGGAATAGTCGTTCCGACGGATGGCTTCTTGGATCGTTTCGGAGGCGGAAACCAAGAGGATGATGAAAAAAAAAGAGATCGTAGTAGTCGCGGGAGTTTGGATCTGTGATTTGGTGGTTCTGGTTCATGCTGATAGGCAGTAGTGGTTCGCCGATCTTAGTCCTCATTTTTGATCGGTCTGTGGGAAGGAATGGGTGTGGAGTGAAGACTGAAGAGTTAGGGTTTGTATATGTAATACGTTAAAAGGTGATGAGGAGGAAGGAAAGGAAGCTTCCGGGAAGTTTCTGAAGAACAACTTGGTGTAGTCTTTGGCAATGGCAAACACCATTTTTAGTAAGATTTATCATTACAATAAGTAATTAATTTTGGGACTACGTGTCATCACGCGATTGCGTCAAATGCAAGTGAGAGTAATAAAGAAAATATATACAGGTTAAATTTGATTAAACGCGGTTAGTTAATTTTTATCTTTTTAGACATTATTGATTATTAGCTATAAACAACTCCAGTTTCATTTAGGGTACGCGATATAGTGAGTGATAGGTTTTTATACTCACTGAAATAACGCTATTTAGGCGTGAGTGTGAGCGTGAGCTCAATCTGGCGTGAAGGTTGTCACGGTGTAAAAGGGTTGGTATTGGTACACATTTTCAAAAATATT
Organism: Deinandra increscens subsp. villosa; assembly: GCA_039602395.1. Classification (NCBI taxonomy): domain Eukaryota; kingdom Viridiplantae; phylum Streptophyta; class Magnoliopsida; order Asterales; family Asteraceae; genus Deinandra; species Deinandra increscens. The sequence continues at coordinate 69,850,848 of JBCNJP010000025.1, forward strand.
ATTTTTAAAATAGAAGACTCACATTCACTCATCACATCTCTCCAATGTGAGTACATGGTGTGAGAATGAAGGTGTGCACTTTTGTGGTCACACTCACTCGCCGCACTCATCGCTCTTGACATGTCATCCTTAATTAGGTATATCTAGGTCTTGCGAATGCCGATTTTAGCATGTATGCGTTTTTGTTTTTTTTTTAGTTGGGATATGGAGACTCTTTTAAGACCGTTGAACTTAATTATTGATCAAGTTTGACACCCTAAGTAACATGTCAATTATGTAGTTTACTATCTTTATGTATTTATAATTAGTCAAACATTTTGGTCGGAAATTATGACAATTTAGCGACAAAATACCAACAAGAAATTAAGTCTGATTTCGCCGACCAGTTTACGACAAACTTGCGATAGCTTTGCGACATAAGTGAAGTAGTCGGTATATTATCGGTAATTTGTGACTGATTTGCGACCAAACTCCGCTTTTAATTAAAAATAAAATAGAATTAAATGAAAAAACATGTTTTGGTCAGAAAATGGTCGGAAATCAGCGACCAGTTTCCGACAAACAAATAAATTTTTTGTTTCTTTATATAAACATCACAACAATAAGAATAAGATTATCACAACCTGGTCAGTAAAATTAACAAGAAAAGTTGTCGAAAGTTGGTATGAAAATGGTCGCAAATGAGGATTCTCATCTTCGTCGAAAGTTGGTGTGAAAATGGTCGCAAATGAGAATTCTCATCTTGGTCAAAAACTTGTCGGAAGAGTTTGTCGGAAAGTTGTCACAAA
>JBCNJP010000025.1:69852135-69875662 GCA_039602395.1 Deinandra increscens subsp. villosa
GAGCTCCGGTTTACTGTCACGCGAATTTCACAAAATATTTTACCGACAGGTTCTGGAATGATCCGGATCTGTCGGGTCATTTTAAAGGGAAGACGCCGTGTTATTTTAACACGGGCGTGATGGTGATGGATTTGATGACGTGGAGGAGGGAAGATTACGTGGCGAAAATCGAGAAGTGGATGGAGGTTCAAAAGGAGGAGAGGATATATGAATTGGGTTCGCTTCCGCCGTTTCTATTGGTGTTTGCGGGTGACGTGGCGGAGATTGATCATAGGTGGAACCAACACGGGTTAGGTGGGAACAATAGGGTTCGTAGTTGTAGGCCGTTGCATCCTGGTCCGATCAGTTTGTTGCATTGGAGCGGGAAAGGGAAACCGTGGGTGAGACTAGACGCGGGTGAACCGTGTCCGGTTGATGAGCTATGGGCGCCTTATGATCTTCATAGGCACTCTAAACAACGGGCACTCTAAACAACGGTTGAGATGATGGTGGTATAGGGTTTGGGTTATATTTATTGTAATTTGATTCATTTTTTGTTTTGTTGTATATTGTTTTCTTTGAAATTTTTTATATATAGAGATTATTTTTGTATATGTTTGTTTACATGAATATGAGTAAAAGAAACGATTTTGTTATTTTGTGTTAGTTATTAGTTTAGTTGTACGATTAGTCGATTAACAAAAAGAAAGTTGTAAGAAAAAACAAAATATATAAATGAAACTAAAAAAAGTTGTAAGGAAAAACAAAATATATAAATTTATCTGTCTTTGGATGATCACAGGAAGCTAATTTGTGACCTTCAAACATGTGAGTAATGACCTAAAAAAGCAAGATTGTTGCTAACTACATGGCAAATGATTTTGTTAACATGACAAATGATTTGGCATACCATATGCATGATGTTTATCCATTAAAATTCATTTGAAAATTGAATGCAGGTTTTGACTTATCCTGACGCGGAGCTTGATCCGATGACACTCTTCTGTCGTTCCGTAAGTGTAAATACGCTCCTTTGGTTTTGCAGGTTTACTGGTCTAACATTTTAAGGACGTCTAAGTCAGAACCATCTCAAACCGATCTAATTCTTGATCCCTTTTGTAGTCGTCTCTAGCTTGATAGTCCGTTTCTAATCCTGATTAGTCCGGATGTCCATGTCCTGGATAGACCGATTCTACATTGACTAACATACCCACCCCAACATGTTCATCTATTTCTTGTCATTTTTTTTAATAAAAGCAACTAGAAAATCTACCGAGAACACAACATCGCATGTTTCGTTCATCCATACTCGTGTTTTTTTTAACCAGAAATCGGCATGATGTGTGTTTTTTTTTTAACCAGATCCCCCCAAACACATTAATTAGGCATGAGTGTGTGACTTAAGTTTTAAAAACCGGTCAATTCGCGGCCCCTTTTCGAGTTTCCGCCGGTTCAACCTTAAAAACCATCGGGTCAAAAATTAGCTCGAAATTAGCTAAACTGGACACATCCAAACCGGCTTAGCTTTCGATCTTTGGTTCAATCGATCAAACCGGCTAGTTCAAAGCGGGTTTTAAAACATTGCCTGAGAGAGACCCAAAGCTGTGTATAATTTAAAATTTTGTTTGTTTTTTAATAACATAAGCGTTATAGTCTTTTAACAACCAAAACTAACACTATTCTAACACTATGTTCCCGAGTACAATTTAACAAGAGAAAAGAAAGGAATCGGTAGGAAGATGATAAAATATATATGTGCTCCCTAGTTTTTTTTTTTAAGGAAAGGAAGGGGGGGGGGGGGAGGGAGAGGGTTATTAGTGTAAATCTATTTTCTTTCAATTTGAAGAGAAAATATTTGTGTCAAACTATGATTCCTTGTAATTTACTTAATTACCCTTGTAACTTAGACATACAAGTTAAACTGAAAATGGTATAATTGTAAATTGTTAGTTTTTTTTCTTTCTCTTCCTCTCAACTCAGGAACACATTAACTCCTCGCTTTCTTTTCTTTAAAACTTAGGAATACCAAATATATTATCTCATTTCCTTTCTTTTCTCTTCTTTTCTCTTGTTGATTTCTTTTCCTCCATTATTATGTTGGGGATTGTATGTGCAGACCCGAATTTAACGTATCCAACCCGGCCTTGATCCGTAAGAGTTACATCGGGTTCAACATGTCATAAACTCAGTTAATAAGTTAATTGGTAACGAACGAAACATAATTACTATATTTAGTAATTTATGGTGGATTATTTATTTACTAAATCTATTTTAGTAATTAAATAAAAACGTAATCAATAGTTTATTAAATAAATAATTAATTATGAGTGGATAATGGTGGTTAATTAAATTACTTTAATTAACTGGATAATTGAGGATACAAACGAGTTGTAATTTATCTATAACTGCTTAGATGGTTATTTAAATATCACAAAACGAGAGATTAAAAGTTAGTTAAAAAAAAGGCATCAAAGGAAACTCTCTCCCTCTCTCATCCCATTCTCGGGGCCGAACAAAACCTATATGAGGTAAATCATAATCATCAATCAATATCCAAAATTCCCTTCACTCGATTAATATATCTATGGTGTATATCGAATCCAAATGTCCCAAAACCATCAATCAATATTGAACCCACACAAATGAGTACCAAAATCAGATCAGAGCCAAACCCCATTCCGATAATCAGTAGAATTTCAAGTGAGTAAATCGAAAAAACAAGAAGGCCCATTTGGGAACTTTGTTTTCTTATTAGAACTAAAAAAGGCCATAATTGAATAGATGTATTGAATTCATGAGTATGGGTGTCGATATATACATGTATACAGTATGTATAGGTTTAGAGATTGGGTTCCAAATAATAGCTTGGTGAGTATTTTCTGCCGTCTGCGTCATAACTATGAACATGGCGGAAGTTTGTTTTTCCTTGTTTAAATAGAGTAAATTACAAATTTTGTCTCGATTGATCAAGATGTGCGACTCTTGTCACACCCCTCCCCTGCCGCCCCCTGCCAGGGGCGGGGGCCAGGGGCGGGGAGGGACGAGTGCGAGACCAGCCGTTTGTATCAGATCTCTCGGAAGCAAACATGTATAACCCAAACACACACACACACACATACACACACACATATAGTTCATCAAATACCATCTGACATTCCAAGCGAGTATGATACCAACTTATTGTTCGCATTCACCACACATTCTAAAGTGTCACACCCCAATTTTCTTAATTCAGCGGAAGTCTTACGTGGCGGTGTTCAAAGTTGGTAACCCATGCGTTTTAGTAACTAGTAATATAATAAAAGATAAAAACAACATTTTATTTATCAATGGATAACATAGTCATCCATGTTACGGTCCCTTACATCATCATTACTAAAACGTTTACATTAAGTACAAAAGAGAACACACAACAACTTCGTCTTTGGTATACCGGGTCCATCTCTCAAGACAAGCATCATGTACCTAAAAAAAGGCATTAACAAACGGTGTCAACCAAAAGGTTGGTGAGTTCACAATTTAATTCCACAATCACCGTATAGATCCCTTGATTTCATTTCCATTTATTCTTATTCTCTTGCGAACACATTTCATTTCACTTTATTCCAATTAATGAGTTTAGCGACAAGTATGGTTCATAAGCTAGCTAGGCATTATGATGCACAATTAAACGTTAAGCTCTAAATCAACACTAGACCCATGTTCGAAAGTATTTACCACCCTGTTGCGCGACCAGAGCGACTGATCAGTGGTATGGGGGTCAACCCGATAGATCTATCAATACCTCTCACGCTTCTTTTAATGATTCTAGACGGCGGACTTATTGCACCATACTTTTTGCAATTTTGCACCACACTCTTTGCAATTTTGGCCAGGCTCATCTTTTTATGAGCGTCCATACCATTACTTACGTATAATCATACCCACACATCCATTTGTCAACTCAATTTTCCCAATTAACTTTATCCCACTTTAATTTAACTTTAGTAAAAACATGTATTAAAAGAGGGATTCGAGTGAACTCACCTTTGCTTGTAAGTACTAGCTTGGCTTCTAAATAAGCAAATTCAGGTATCTTTGGTCCTATTTTTATTAGGATCAGATTAGTTAGGCAATTCTACATAACTAATGTGACAAATTCTGACTTTTCAAACTATTCGAGCAAAATGACAAGTTTGCCCTTATTCGACTAATTCCAACACATAAAGCAAAAAGAACTAATCTTTATACATGAAACTTTATGCTAAGGCTTAATATAAGTTGTTAAACTTAATTAACATTATTCCAAATATTATAGCACTTATTTTCTAATTTTTCTCTACTTTATGCTAAATTACCCATTTTTACGGCTTTTTCAGTGACGGGTTTTATCCAATTTTTCTCCAATACTTAAGTTTCTATTTCCACATCATTTTTATATGTTTCCTAAACATTATAAATCTGTTCCAAGTCTTTTAGCTACTGATCTCTATTATTTTCCCATTTTATACCTTATTTTTACTAATTTACACGTTTTTAATGTATAATTTTATCGTTTTAAGGGTTCGGGTGCCATTTTCATCTAGGTTTTTAATTATTCTCACTTATATTAGTTGTCTACTGTCCAAAATAGGTCCTCAATTTATTTCATATTATTTCTCCAATTTATTCTAATTTTAAGCATTTTTAGCCATTTTAAGCATATAAATTCCATTTTAATTATTAAATAAATTCCAAAAATTCTAGGAAATTTTTATAACTCATATTTACTGATTTCAAACCATATGATACTGTTTTAACTCAGATTTTCGGATTTTTGACATATTTTTACATTTTCTACACATTTAATGCATTTAAAGCTTGAAAAAGTCTAAATCCTAATCATTACTTTATTCCCATTCATTTACTCCAAGTTTTTATTACTAGATTTGACTATTTTTCACCATAAATATTCTGACTTCTAATAGGTTTTTATAATCTTTATTTATTTTATATACAAACTACCCATTTATATAACAATTTTACATATATTACATATTAAACGTGTACCGCTCGTGTTTCCTCATGACCGACCATTATAGGCGGAATTACTATGAGAAATAGTCACGGGGTTTTATTGTGGTGACAATCGTTACCGACCATGTAGGCGTCATTGACGACCATGAGGCGGGATTACTACAATTGTAACACCAAGTCAAGTTTTTATTTAATCTTTTTGTTCCAAATTCAAGTATTTACATATGTATATACATATATATAAATTTTCGGATTTTTAATAAAATCCAAGGGTTTCATACCCTTATTTCATGTCTTCTTATATCATTATCACAAATTATAGGATCAAATACTTAACATATCATAATCATAAACACATGATATCACATAAAATCATAGATTTTTGTTCATGCATGTATCATCCATGTTACTAGTTTAAGATTTCTTCAAGAACTTGGTGTTTCATCTTTGATCATTCATTAAATCTTTCACAAAACTCAAGTTTTAGGTTTAGATTTAACATGCATGTGGGTTTTTAGATGATCAAACCCTAACCCTAAGCTCAACACACACAAACACACACTAACACACTCTTCACGATTTTTGTGTGTGTAGGTGGGGTTTTTCACACAAATCTTTGTGTGTTGAAGCTTAATCCTTCCAAATCTACCATAACTAATCAAGAGTTTGATGTTGGATCTTAGATTTGGAAGTGGGTTTCGAGATTTAGAAGATGATTAGATGTTGTTTTCTTACTTGAATCTAGAGAGAGAAAGTAAGTGTTCTTGATGTTCTTGAGCTTTGAAGAAGATGGATGAAGATTCAAAGGATGTTCTTGAATGTGGATGAAGATATGAAGATTCAAAGGAGTGTGTGTGTTTTTAGTGAGAGAGTGAAAATGAGGTGAATGAGTGTGAGGGGGGGGTGTGGGCCGTAAATAGGAGGGAGGGGGAGGAGAGGTGTAAATTTTTTTTTTTTTATTAATCTTTTGGTTAAATGATGTGTAGGTTATAAAAATTAGAAATGTAATCATAACTTTTATAAATTTTCTACACAAAACATCACCTCCCATTAATATAACTTGTAACACACACTTGTACATATACATATAAATATATATATACGACCTACATACATGCACACACATTTGTCTTTTATTTTTTTATAACATTCTAGTTACACACAGTGTATGTCGTGTTTTACGGGTATTTTTCCGACTCCAATAAATTCAAATAATTATATCAAAATTCATAATTTTAAATTACGCTCAGAACCATATAACTATTTTTCAGTTTCGTCGTACTTGGTCGGAGACCAAAAGTAGTGACATTTTTACATGGTTCAAATTCATTATTGGCGTAATTTTCTCTAATTTATCACCAACCGAATGTATAACCTTTTTCTAAAGGCTTTAACTCATATACATTCATAACTTAAAACCAAACGAATTATTTTATTCGTTTCGTTGGTCGGTTCACATTTACGAGACTTTATCTAATACTACATTACTCAAATAATTCACATAATCATAATTAATTCTAAATAAATCCAAATAAATCCTAAATTATCATTTCTAATCTAAAATTAAAGTGACGGGTGTCACATAAAGGGTCCCAGATAACCCTAATACTAGTTTACAAATCTCCCAAAATGCTAGGACGGGTCCCACCCTCGCTAGACAACACCATGCCCCTTTGACCCTCGGTCACACGTACCGCACTCACGTGCTACTTACCTGCATATGAGCCAAAACACATCAACAACTAAATTTTTTGGTGAGTCGTAGCTAGTGACTCGCAACATTAGTTTTCAAAATACAAGTTTATTTAATTGAAAAAAGGGGGAACCGTGAACCTATTCTATGTTGGCACTACGATGGTGAGAAGAAGCTGTTTGCGGTAATTAGAGATGGGTATAGTCCAGTGGAATATTACAGAACAAGGGACCAATTTCACTCCTGGACAGAGCCAGAGATCAGAAATTTGCTAAGGGCTCCATATATAAACAGATGGAGGAATGCACAAGGAGATCAAGTTCGTAACAATCTGATGAGCCATATGACAGAAAACTTTGTGAACTTCGATCTCAAAAAGGTCAGATGGGTTGAGATTGGAACAGACCTGGTAACCGGAGAGCCCGTAGGAGAAGTGAGGCGACCACCCACCAAAAGAACTAGAGTAATCAACATATTGGACGAGATTGAAGATGGTACATTGGTGAGAAATTTTGATAGTTGGTTCTATGATCCAACAACTCACGAGGTGGTGGTGGTTTGCAAGAAGATGCGAGAGTTTCGCTTCTATGATCCGGTCGACTTGCTGAGGTTTGGAGAGCGTGATATCAAGCTCCTGGCCACCCAACCTATTATTAGTGATGAGCATGATCTTGAAAATGCTATTAGGGTGGGAATCTTTCACGGAACAACGAACCGGATCCTGGAACATGAATGGTGGTCAAGCAAGAAGCCTAATACCTTTAGATTTGATTTACTGCTTCCGTAGACGTTCTAATGGTTCATGCCTAGGGGAAGATTGTAGGGCTATACATTATGAGGCATGAACATTAGATTGGGCTTACTTGTTTTGGGCTTAGTATGTTTACAGTTTGGGCTTGTTGGGCTAGTGGGTTTACGATTTCTACTAGGGCTTTTGTAAGGGTTATATAAATACCCCAAGTGTTTATGATTAACACAAGTTTGCTGTTTACGATTATCAGTTTTTCTCTTCATATTTACCATCGCAAACTCGGTGTTCAAGAAGATTGATTGTTCTCCATTCAAGACTTGATTGTGTTGCTTGTTCTTCATCTTAAATCTTGTCTTTTTCATCATCATCTTCTCGAATCACTCACAAACAAGGTTTTCGCACTTGTTTGTGTGTACGATATCGTGCTCGATTGTTGTTTTGGGACCAACAATGGTTTTTGCCCGTTTTTCAGTTTTGGTCCAAATAATCCGTCAGGTCTCAACTATAATGGTTTGCAATCTCAAATTAAAACCAATGCAGGCACTGGGAAGGACTTGGTGTCCCTGACCCCTAACCAAAACTTACTAAAACTGGAAATGCAAGCTTTAATGAGTTGTACATTGAGCAATAACACTTGTACACTCTCGGGTTTCAACTAGTTCTGATTCAAATCCTATTTTGTGAATCTTACAGTCACTGGGATGATCTTGGTGTCCCTCACCCGGGTGTACATTTTAGTAAATTCAAAAATTCTATGCACACGTGCATTAAATGGTTGTACCTTAAGTTTTGTGACTAGTACAATCTATATCCCGACCTTAGACAACCACTGATCCTAACTTTCATATCCTTAGTATCACTAATCTTGGCCTGCATGCATCATCAATACATGATTACCCACCATAATCATCATCATTACTCCAAAAATGGGGGTTTAGCACCAATTTAAGAGGATCGTACTCATGGACCCTTCTAAACGTATTTGGTCATCATAGATGGATGGTCTATGCAACTTTGCAACATCCATCAAACCCCACTGGAATGGGTTAGTTATGACCCAAATCATAAATCATATGAGCATTTAATGAATATAAGCTTACCCAAGCTTGATGTTGCTTTGATCCTTCAAGATTATAGCTTTAAGAACTCCTAACACCACCTTTTAGAATGAGACACCTCGAGAGAGAGAGATAGCATAGACCTTTTAGAATGAGACACCTCGAGAAAGAGCAGAGAATTAAGATGAGATGGTGCTAATGAGCAAATTTGGTCTTAAACTATTGTTTATATCGAATGGGGGTGACAAGTGCCGACTGCATAAATGGGTGTTTTTTAGTTTAGGAACTACACGCTAAGAAGCAAGTCTCGACTAACTACAGTTTTGCCCTCTCATACGGATGGCACATGTTAAAGTTAACCAATTTTTTAGATGGAGTTAGTGAAAAGAACGGAGAGTACAAGATCTTTAGCTATAAATGACATATTATATAATTAGTATTCGAAAATATGAAATTTGTAATTTACTCTTCATAAAATAGATCGTTAAGAGCATTCACGATAGATTCCTTAAAAAATATGTGAGTGTAAATCTGCAAAATTTAAGGTTTGGTTGTGAGTAGAGGAGAGAGAAAAATTTAGCAAATCTGCATATCTGACAAAAAAAAAAACTGATAATTTACTAAAATTTCAGGATTGAAAGAGATAAAAAAGATAAGGTTATCCGTAGTGGGGCTTCATGGGGGCGCCATGGAGCCCATAACGCCCCTATAGCGCTCCTCTCCCACCCCCGGGTCGCCATGTTAGCTTGGGGCGTTACCAGCATCACGCCTCCCCCTCTCTCATTTTCGGGCGTCATGGGCGCTACCCTCACTACGCTGGGGCGCTATGAGACGCCATAGAGCTCCATAAAACCCCTTCATTACGGATAGTCTAATCTTCTATATACTACTATTAAACACAAGTTTTTAAAGTACAAATGTCATTTTTTAAAGTGTGCCACATAGGATAAATCCTATGTGTCAATTTGTGAGATTTTTAAATTAAATAATTCAATAAAAATTAAATTCTTTTCACATAAAAACTATCCATATATATATTTATTTTTAAAATAACATAAATTTAATTCATCATATCTATTTTATTTCTCAACAAAAATTCGATCCGTAAATTGCTTTGAATTCGTGACAGAAAACCCAACAAAACTAGATCCATATTGCTTAGGTTTTAATCAACGAATGATGATGAACAAATCAAAAAACAAAGTCATAGTCTCGGGTATTTACCCGGGTTACTGACTAGTAATAAATGTATAAAATATATTATTTAAAAAAGGTATATCTTTTATATGAAAAAGCAACTTGTGGACACCCATAACGCCATAATACGACTCCACTGGTCCACTTGGATAGCGTGTTATATAAGCTCCCAAGTCAGAATTAGCTGTCCCACTCGCCTTCATTTTCATTCATTCATTGCGCCGAGACCACCTCCATCTCCGGTTTCCTCCGCTCAAAATGTCTTCTTCGACACTCAAGCGCTGGTTGAGGCCCGAGGTTTGTACCAATCGATCTCCCTCTACTTTCTTCTCTACTTTCTTCAGATTCGTGCTTGATTTTCCAAATAGTTTCGTATATATACCGATCTAACGACTAAGCGATGCTATTATATACCTTTTCAATCAGATCTAACGGATCTATGCTATGCTATGCTATCTCACAGGTATACCCTCTGTTTGCTGCTCTTGGCGTCGCCGTCGGAATCTGCGGGATGCAGTTGGTCCGCAACATTAGCGGCAATCCTGAAGTCAGGTACTTTCTCGCTCTATCTATTACTTTTGTGAATCAATTTGAACAAAATCGGATTGTTGTGTTTACTAAGGACAGTTGCTTTTTAGATGTTTTAATGTACAATTTAACCAGATTCAGGTATCTAGGGTTTAGTTTAGGAAAGGGGGATTTTCCCCAAATGAATCATAGGTAAATGCACCGGATAAACTTGCCGTCCATTTGATATGTAGGACAGGATTGGCAAATTCAACGAGAACAATAATTGAATAATGTATTTGTACAAATTTACACCATTAACATGATGTATATGTTGAGTTTACTTATACTGTGTTCTTTAGTGTTAAGATTTGGAAAGAAGCTAAACTATTTTGCTTGATTTTCTATTCAGCTAGACATATATTGGCTCAGGTTTGGTATGCAAGTTGTTAGATTTTGAAATTATGAACAATCTTTAAGCTATTAAGCAGTGTTTAAATTTGCAAAGATAGATTGACTAATTTTGCTTGAATTTCTATTCAGCTAGACATATATTCACTTGTGTTTGGTCTGCAACTTGTTGAAATTTGAAATTATGAACAATCTTTAAGCAATCAAGCAGTGTGTTAATTCGCACAGATAGTATGACTTATATTCATTCGGGTATGGTCTGCAAGTTGAACTTTGAAATTTATGAACAATCTTTAAGCCATCAAAGAGTGTTAAATTGCGCACATACAGTTTGACTTATATTCATTCGGGTATGGTCTGCAAGTTGTTGAGTTTGAAAATTATGAACAATCTTTAAACCATCAAGGAGTGTTAAATTGCGCACATACAGTTTGACTTATATTCATTTGGGTATGGTCTTCAAATTGTTGAGTTTTGAAGTTATGAACAATCTTTAACCCATCAAGCAGAGTATTTAAATTTGCACAGATAGCTTGACTTATTTTGCTCTGATTTTTGTCTGCAAATTGTTAAATTTTGAAATTATGAACAATCTTTAAGCCATCAAACAGTTTTTAGTTGCACGGATAGGTTGACTTATTATGTTTGCATGTATGTATGTGTTTATGTATATACAGAGTGACCAAGGAAAATAGAACTGCGGGTGTGCTGGATAACTTTGCTGAAGGCGAAAAGTACACGGAGCATTGGGTGAGGAAGTTTGTTCGCAACAAGAGTCCGGAAATTATGCCAAATATCAATTCCTTCTTTACAGACCCAAAATAAACTTATCTCTGGTGTTGTAAAACCAAAAACCAGTTGGTCTGAGATTGCTTTTACAAGATTAAAAACCTGATTGTGTTAAGTTCTTGAAGCCATTATTGTGTTTGGAAAACAATTATGCTTTTATAATCCAAATTTGTGGCAAATTTCATATATGTTTTTTGCATCTTTTATTTAACATTTTTATGTGGTTTTGCATAAGAAATGGAGCACTAAAGAAAGAAAATGTCAGACCAAGTTAAAAGCAAGTATTTAAAATCAAATAGTGTAGAAGACATATAACAAATAGTCTATTATGAAATATCATATAATATTTTAAAAGGCATAATGATCACTATATTTTATAAAGTCAAAAGCTTTTAGGGTGGGCGGTGTGGGGGATAAATTTTTTAGGATGAGTAAAATGAGATAAGTTGATGGACCAATAGGAGAGTGACAAATGAGAGAGAAAAAAGTATATGTCTTTTTTGTTTTTTGTATTGGTATGGGTGGGATAAGTTAGGTGGGATAAGTTGGATAGTTGAGTGGGAAAAAAAATACGTGTAAAACTCTCGGCAACTCTCGGCATCTACATGCCGATTTTCTTTTATTTTTTTACCGAAATCACCATGCCGAAGGCAATGGTGTACATTGCCGATTTTTGCCGAAAATTTGGGATGCCGAAAATGGTTTGCCGAAAAAAAAACTCGATACACCGCCCACCCTTATAGAACCGCTGAACTGGTCTACAGAAAAACTAAATTAATTTTTTTTAGCAGCAATTTTTGCACCTTGCATTTATAGGGTTTCACCTTCGTCATTTTGTCGTTTTTATAGAAGGCCAACACTATTGAACATGCCATTAGGTTTCTTAGAAAAACTAAATTAAATTGTGAGTTTCACTATGCAATTTCTATAAAATCAAGAGTTTTTATGAACACATTTTTTGAAAAACTAAATTAATTTTTTTAATAATAGTTTTTTCCACCAATAAAATCAACCTTACATTCACAAGATTTGAACACTTACCATTACTGGACCATTAGTTTTCTATAGAAAAACTAAATTAAACAGTGAGTTTTTTTTAGTACAACTAGTTAGACTACCCGTAATGGGGCGTTACTGGACCCAATAAAGCCCTATAACGCCCCCCATAACGCCCACCCCCACTACGCAGGGGCGTTATGAGCAAAAAACCGGAGAGGGGCGTTAGCCTTATAACGCGCAAAAGGGGAAGAAATTGGGGCGTTATGGGGGCTTTATCCACTACACCATAAAGCCCCATAAAACCCCTTGTCCAGTCATCGTCCACATGGCGGATAACGCCCCATTTGGGGCCTTATCCACTACACTTAGCCTTAGGCTAAACGTAATGAGGCGTTTTCGACCTCTATAACGCCCCATAACGCCCCGTCCATTACCCCCCGGCGTTATGGGGCGTTATGGAGGTCGAAATCGCCGGGGGCGTCAGGGACAAAACGCCGAGAAGGGGATTTTTTTTCAAAGATATAGCCGTTGAACGGCTATATCAACGGTTATTATTTTTTTTTTTTAATTTTCAATTTTTTTTTAAATGAACTCTCAAACTATATATATATCTTCCCACATTTTATAAACTACATACTCTCAATCTCTCTCAATTCACTCCCCTACATTTTTTAAAAAAAAATGGGCTCTCCCTCTTCCGCCACTCGACTCGGTTTATTCGACGATGAAGAAGACGAGGTTGTCCTATAGTCTTGGGACGAGATTCGGTCCAAGTTTTTCACGTTGATGGGGAAGGGCGAATACCGAAACCCGGATTCGTTGTCGTCCAAATGGAGAGAAATAAACAGAAAATGTCAAGCTTTCTCAACTTACTATGATCGGTCCAGATCAAATTGGCCGAGTGGTGCGAACGACGCCGACATTTACGATAGGGCGGTGATCGAATACCAAGCGGAGCGTGGTCACTTCACTCTCAAAAGGTGTTGGTCGTTTCTCTACCAAAGCGAGAAGTGGAGATCGAAAGCGGATATAACAACACGTCAAACCCGAAAAAGCAAGAAATCCAAGACGTCGTCTTCCGCCGATCCCGAGTCGTTTGACTCCACCGCTCGAACATTCGATATTAATTTGAATGATTCGGACAATGATGATGAGGATGATGCTCCGACTCCACCCGTGGAGACTACTAGTGGGAGGCCAAGAGGTCGAGATTTCGCAAGGGCTAACCGTGGAAAGGCTCCGGTCGAATATCACGCGGTGATGGCCGAGAGTATTCAAGATCTTGCACGGTCGAAGAAAAAGCAAGTCGAGCAAATCGACGATTATCAACTCGACAAGGATCTCGAGTTCCTCGCCCAAAAACCGCCTGAAAACGCCGATCCGGTTTACCTCGCCCTCCATCAGAAAAAGATGGAACGAATCAAGAAGAAATGGAAGTTGTAATTTTTATTTTTATTAAGTTGTAATTTTTTTTAAATTAGTTGTAATTTTTATTTTAATTAAGTTGTAATCTTTTATTTTTAATTAGTTGAAATTTTTATTTTAATTAAGTTGTAATCTTTTATTTTTAATTAGTTGGAATTTTTATATTAATTAAAATAGTTTAAAAAAAAGTAAAAAAAAAATAAATATTAAGTAATGATAGTTGGGCTTTATGGGGCTTTATCCACTACACCATAATGCCCCATAAAGCCCCTTACCCAGTCAGCGTCCACATGGCGCATAATGCCCCTTGTGGGGCTTTATGGGGCTTTAACCATTACGGATAGCCTTATAGGGACCTCTATATTCTATAAAGTGGAAATATATTAGTATGTATACATCGTAAGAATTGGTTGGGAAGATCTTCTATAGTTCTCTCTTCTTTGACTCTCTCACATGCTTTTGGGGTTTCTAGTATAGGAATTAACTAGAGTGGGCGGTGTGGGTCGGTAAATCTCACATCGGCAATCCTCGGCAATTCCCACCCCTTAAATTCGGTAAACATTTGCCGAGTCTTGTCGAAAATTTTCGAACGTTGGAGTGAACGTTGAGTGGACCGTTGGAGAGCAACGGCTAGTAGCCAACGGCTACTAGTTATTTATTTATTTATTCATTTATTAAATTCATCATCTCACCTATATAAAAACCAAACAAACCATCTCATTTTTTTAGCTGACCTCTACCACCTTTACTATATTTCACAACTCTCAAACACTCATAAAAAAAATGGATCCAAGGAAGAAGAAATCTCCCGTCACCGGAAACAATAAAAAATTCGACCGAAAGTCCGTCGTGACATCGGTCAATCTTCTACCTTACCTCAATCTCAACCACCACCCGTTTTCTACTCTCAAACGCCTCCACAACCACCTTCACAACTGGGGTTTTAGAAACAACAATCGTTTATAGATTTAGTTAGCGGTCGATACGGACCCCAACCTGAATTTTTTCCGGTACACTCTTCGCAAGTTCAACATTAATCCATGTACCAAAATACCCAATTTATTTATTTATTTATTAAATTCATTATCTCACCTATATAAAAACCAAACAAACCATCTCATTTTTTTAGCTCACCTCTACCACCTTTATTATATTTCACAACTCTCAAACACTCATCAAAAAAATGGATCCAAGGAAGAAGAAATCTCCCGTCACCGGAAACAAAAAAAAATTCGACCGAAAGTCCGTCGTGACATCGGTCAATCTTCTACCTTACCTCAATCTCAACCACCACCCGTTTTCTACTCTCAAACGCCTCCACAACCACCTTCACAACTGGGGTTTTAGAAACAACAATCGTTTATAGATTTAGTTAGCGGTCGATACGGACCCCAACCTGAATTTTTTCTGGTACACTCTTCGCAAGTTCAACATTAATCCATGTACCAAAATACCCAATTTTGTGAACCACGACGTTTGCCGATATCGATTCCGAATCCGAAGAAGTTGATGAAGAAATTGAAATAGAGGACGAGGTTGAAGAGAACGAAGAAGAAGATGAGGTACAAGAGGATGCCGACGAAGAAGCAGATGAGGATTTGACTCAAGTCTTGAACACGAAGGGAAAGAAGAAAAAGAAGACGGATAGGACAAATTGGAGAAGATTTTGGCGCAAGCTTACATTTACGTCGCCGAAGATAAAAAGGTTGGCGATCAACAAAAGTCGTCCTCTTTTTGGAATCGGGTTCTCGTACACTTCAATGGTTTGACTGAGCGTACTACCGGTCGAAAGGTTTACCAATTAAACACGAAATGGAAGAACTTGAACACCAAGATGATGAAGTTCAACGACCTTGTGGCTCAAAATGTAAGTATATATAAATGTATTTTTTACTAAAGTTTATTTTTCTCTAAAGTTTATTTTTTTTCTAATGTTTGTTTTTTTTCAATAAATTTAATTTGTTTTTCTTTTATAATAGACACATCAACGAGCTAGTGGAGCGAGCGATGTAGATGTTTTTGAGAAGTAATTGATCGATTATCAATGCATCTACGAGAAGAAATGTTTTACTCATGTTGAAGCTTGGTGAGTTGTGAAAGATCATCCAAAGTGGTTGGCACCAAAAAGAAAGGTTGGTGGGGTTGAGCCTAAAAGGACCAAGACATGGGCTTTGGGCGAGTACACAACGTCAAACGATGTCGGCTCGAGCCAATTGCCGAGTCATTTGCCCGACTTAAACGAGGACTCCATGCCGAGACACCCACCATGAAAGGGAAGCAAGAAGTCGTGTGATTCGTCTACTAAAGGATCAGAGAATGCTTTGGAGGTGATGAATAGGTTTGAATCAAAATGGGAGATGGAAAGGGATGAGAAGGCGAAGATTCGACAACAAACCGCCGAAATGAAGGCGGAGATATACGCGGCGGTGGAGAAGACGATGGCAACCCAAAGGGCAACTATGAAAGAAGATCAACGAGCTCGTGACCTCGAATTGTTCTTGAAGCCGTACAATGACGTCCCCGAGACCTTGTTACCGGTCATTTTCGATGAGAAACGTCGAGTCGCATTAAAATATGGGTGAGTGTGTAACTTTTAGATTGTGTTTGGTTTTTTTAGGAATTAGTAATTTTTATGCTTATTTTATATTTTTTGGGAATTTGTAATTTTTTAAAATTTAATGAATGTTTTATTTTTAATGTTAGTTTAAAAAAAAGTTAGTTAATTAAAAAAACAAAAAAAAATTCAAAAAAAAGTTTGCCTAAAACATTTTCTACAAACCATACTAGAACACTTTTCTACAACACTTTTCTACAAAATGTTTCTCTCTTCTTCTAATGTCAACAACCTATTGGTTGAAAAGTTTATAGATTTTTTTTTCTACAACCATACCGTTTTTTGAAACTATGAATAAGTTTTTAATTTTCTCTTTAATTTGATAAAAACTAATGTTTGTCTTAAAAACTTTGCGTATATTTTAAAAATCTCTCGTTACTCGTTTTTATATTTATTCATATTTAGTTAAATAATTCTTATTATTTTTTTATTATTATTTCATATGAATTCGTCATGGGTAATTTTTTCATGCCCGGAATATAAAAATAAAATTCATTAAGTCCAACATTTGTGGTTAACTAAACGAAACCACCCATAACCGTAATCAGGCGATTAATAAAACCTAAAAACTGAATGTATTCGTATTGGTTGGGCCTAAAAACCGAAACGAATAGAACCGTGCACATCTCTACTGGATGTAACACGTTTAAAAAAATGAAACAAAACGAGATGTGAAAAAAATAGAATTAGATGGAAGTAAAGATGAAGTGACAAAGTGGGAGAGAGATGAAGAATAAGAGTCGTGACCATTTTAGTTTTTCAAGGCAAAAGAAGGACAAACAAAGAACGGGACGAAGAGGGGACGCGGGAAACAAAAAATCAGTTACAACATTCGAGAAAACCGGAGACTATGGTCGTCTTTGAGATTTCAGGCGCTCTATGCGAATAATAAGAAATGGGCCCTTAAATATAATTTTTTTTTTCTATAGATTTGCATAATTATGATAATAATAAACACAACAAAATTTATTGTAGCAAATGATATATTTTACGGTTGAAGGTGTAATTGCTTGAGCGTGTGGATCGTTTACTTAATCGTTATGAAATCAATGTAATATGAGTTGGAACACAAAGAGTAAATACAAATGACTTGTATTAACCACAGAGATGACCACAGAGTACACAGAAAAGATATCACGCGGAAGTCCCTAAACTCTATTACAACATTGCTATTTATACACATGAAATCTCGCTAACCTGTTCGACCCTGTCCGAACTCTAGGTTCGGCCTGAGTTCGGACCATAGCATACTTGTATGTTTCGTCTTGTATTCAATACTTCAAATGACGATGTAGAACCATGTATCAACAAACCCCCCCCCCCTCGGCATATGTAGTATCTTATACTCCATTAAAACTTGTATATTGTATCCTCAATCAAACTCTTCCTCGATCTTGACGATAAGTTCAATCTCGAATACTTGATATTACATCGTGTGTAAACTCTTTATCAACAATCTTCAGAAGACTAGAAGTTGTAATGTTCTCTTTCCACTTAGAAACCTGCCCACATAAATAATCTTGGCGCAAAACATCTCTTTGAGACTCTAAGATATTTTGATTTTGAAAATGAATTTGTATTCCGTGTCTAATCGAAAACAAATCAGAAACAAAATATGTTTGACTTTTAGAAACTTTATATCAAAACACACCTAAAATCTTTTTGGTATTTTCTGAAATTGTAAAGTAAATGCATTACAGAATCAGACACTATTTTTTGTCTTTTGTGAGAAAGATCACAACTTGGGATCATATTTGTCATAACATGCTGAACTACACTTCAATTTCAATTATTGTAACACATAAGCCATGCCGCCAGAAGTCTCTTAACAATATTTATAGAGCAAAAAAAAATTCTTTTTTCCTTAGTTTATTTGATCAAATAAAAAAGCAACTTTAGGATTGCTGAATGACAGACAAATCGCAGACAAAAAAATATAATCAATATATAAAGCAACGGAGCCATCATAGTATTTTTGAATTCCTCCGAAAGGAAGGGTGGTAAGTTGATCATTTACCGATCGGGGTCTGATCGATCCTATTTTTTCTTTATTTGATGGAAGGTAAGGGTCAATTTTATTGTAGAGCCGTATGCAATGCATAATGCCCGTACGGTTGTTCCATTCTATCTTTTTTTATTGTTATTCTTTTATCTTTCGTTTATCTTCCCCTCATAATGAAAAATAGAGAAACATTTTCTTATCTTATATCATCAGGGTAATGATCCATCAACCTGCTGGTTCTTTTTTTGAAGTAGCAACGTGAGAATTCATCCTGGAAGTGGGAGAACTGCTGAAACTACGTGAAACCCTGACAAGGGTTTATGTACAAAGAACGGGCAAACCCTTATGGGTTGTATCCGAAGACATGGTCGACCTTGACCCCTGTTATTTTGAGGTCATATCTAGTATTCAGAGTTTGCCTCGATTTGGTACCGCTCTCGCGGCCCGCACCGAAACAGTGCTTTACCCTTAGATGTCCAGTCAACAGCTGCGCCTCAACGTATTTCGGGGAGAACCAGCTAGCTCTGGGTTCGAGTGGCATTTCACCCCTAACCACAACTCATCCGCTGATTCTTCAACATCAGTCGGTTCGGACCTCCACTTAGTTTCACCCAAGCTTCATCCTGGTCATGGATAGATCACCCAGGTTTGGGTCCATAAGCAGTGACAATTGCCCTATGAAGACTCGCTTTCGCTACGGCTCCGGTGGGTTCCCTTAACCAAGCCACTGCCTATGAGTCGCCGGCCAATCAAAAACAATTTTATTTTATCATTTCTGTATCCGCAATTCAATATAGGTGTATACATACCCTATAAATCTGTCTCTCTTCCACAGATTTTTCCCTTCAATTTCGAATACTTGAACGATCGATTCTTTTTTTTTATGAAAAAAAATATTGAATATTTAATCGTGATAAATTAATCGTGATAAAAAAAATGAAAATGATATATCGCTAGATGAATCGTTATGTTCTATAATATTTAACAGTTATTTGTCTATTCTTTAATATATTAATATTAATTAATTATGAATAATATGAATAGGCAAGAATTCAAATAGTTAATAGCAAAGATTCTAAGAGTTTATTGAATTCCTATACATGTTGAATTTATGTTATGTGAGCCTGCTTAGCTCAGAGGTTAGAGCATCGCATTTGTAATGCGATGGTAGCCCAAACAAGATGTCCAAATAAAAACATCCATGCCCAGACTGATAAACTATTCATACCAAAAGGATTATATCCATTAATAAGTTGTGAAGAGTTTCACCATAAATAATCTCTTAACCAGCCATCAAATAAGTGGAAGATTCATTAAACTGTGAAACATTACCCTGCCATAATGTAATGTGCTTCCAATGCCAATGAAAAGTAACCCATCCAATGGTATTTAACATCCAAAAAACTGCCAAATAAAATGCGTCCCAAGCCGAAATATTACAAGTACCGCCTCGTCCTGGGCCATCGCACGGAAAACTGTAACCAAAATCCTTTTTATCTGACATTAACTTGGAACCACGTGCATCTAACGCACCTTTTACTAAGATCAACGTAGTTGTATGTAAACCCAGAGCAATAGCATGATGAACCAAAAAGTCTCGAGGACCTATTGTTAAGAATAGTGAATATCAACTATAACCCCAAAAGAACCAGATTCCGTAAACAACATAGAGGAAGAATGAAGGGAATATCTTATCGAGGTAATACTATTTGTTTTGGTAAATACGCTATTCAGGCACTTGAACCCGCTTGGATCACATCTAGACAAATAGAAGCAGGTCGACGAGCAATGACACGAAATGCACGTCGATTTTTCATTGAAAAAATACACATAGATATCTTTCTATGTATCATTAATATGCGCAGAATCACTCTACAACTTTTGATGGAATCAACAAAAAAAATTTGTGAGAAATACATTGACAATAACGAAACAAATCAAGAAAAGATTAATAAAACAAAACAAAATAAAATTGACTTTATTTCGACTATGACTATAAAAAAGGCTTTTTATAATCTTAGAAATAGTAAGCGGAAGTCACATATTTTTTTTGATTTATCTTACTTGTCACAAAAATATGTCTTTTTCAAATTATCACAAACCCAGGTTATTAACTTCAATAAGTTACGATCTATTCTTCAGTATACTGGACCGTCATTTTTTCTTAAGAATGAAATAAAGGATTTTTTTGGAACACAAGGAATATTTTATTCCGAAGTAAGACATAAGAAACTTCCAAATTATGGAATGAATCCATGGAAAAACTGGTTAAGAGGTCATTATCAATACGATTTATCTCAGATTACATGGGCTAAATTAGTCCCACAAAAATGGCGAAATGGAAAAACGAAATCGTCTCAAAATAAGGATCTAAAGAAAGGGTATTCCTATGAAAAAGACCCGTTGTTTGATTACAAAAAAAAGGGTATTCTTTATTTATCTTTCTATTTGGATCTTTCGAGCATCTAAATGGAATTGCTAATTATATAATAACGATAAAGAATGTGAAAGAAATACTTTCTTTAATCCTTACTTGATGTGTAATGTAACATAGTAATTATCTTTTTCAATTGGGAGAGATGGCTGAGTGGACGAAAGCGGCGCAATAGGTCTTCAAATCGTTCATTTGAAAAAATTGAAACCCTTCTTATTGGATGATCATGAGACTTGCCAAAAATCGAAATTCTTGATTAATGGAGGAACAATATCACCATTTTTGTTCAATAAGATACCAAACAGGAAATCCTTTGATAACACGGATTCAGATTAATTTGTCCAACTTTAAACTCAGACAGAATCATACTCATAACATCTAGATATGTTAAGGTATTGATTAGATTTGCATCGACCAGTGTACCCCACACTATCAGACATACTCAGATATGTATTTTCTTTTATATCACCCTTTGTGATTTTATTTGTGATTTATCACATAATGATTATATTTATGATATAGTCAACTGTATTCCATGCAAAAAAATAAGAACGTTAAATCATCTACCTTAAGGTCGATCTTTCGATACGTAGATAAGGTCTCGGATTTAACAAAATAAGAAAAATAAAACAAGTTGAAATTGTATAACCCAAAAACAATCAGGTCGGTACTCCCGTACACGCAGAGAAAGTCCGATGAGTTATACGAAACACCAAAGAAAATAAAGCAGAACGTCAAACGAACAACTATCAGATCGGTCTTGTGGACACACATAGAAAGTCCGATCGTTTGACAAAATAAAGAAAATCATACAAGTTTAAATCTTTGCAAAATGAACACATGTATACACAGTGACTTCTCATTTTATTTTTCACATATCTTTTTCTTGATATCTCTTGAGATACGCATCAAGATGTTGTCCACTAGATCGGAATTACAAGAGACACGCACAAAATCGTAAACAACAACTACTTACAATCATAAACTAAAGGGGTTTATATAGTACCTTACACAAACCCTAAGCCCAATCATAAACCCATAAGAAACCGGCCCACTAAAGCCCTAAATCGTAATCTCTCTAAGCCCATTATCGTAAACTCCAAGCCCATTCCAAGTAAGCTCACTCTAATGTTTATGCCTCATAAAGTATAGCCCAACACATGCTTCTAATATTTAAAAACATCAATTGAATCATTTAAAATTATAAAGTGGCAAACAACTTTTAACTTCATATAAAATTTATCAATATATAATCTTCCATACTTCACTGCCTTCTAAAGATGAATGCTTTTGTCAACACTGACTTAAGATTTTTACATTCAAATTCCTTTAACTTCTTAGAAAAAATAAAACTAGTAGAAAACAATCAACTTAAAATTTTTATATTCAAATTTCTATGTATATTAAGGGAAGCATTCACTAGATAACAATACATACAAAAATACATAAAAAAAGTAATTAATTTTAAATTTTCAATCCGTGAAAATAAGACATATTATGCTACCTCAAATAACTCTTTTTTGGCCCATCTAAATCATAAACTTTATACAGTATTTGACACACCCCTGAGACAGCCCTTCCGGTTCCAAAGAACAGAATTCACTTCGTCCCTAACTAAAATGGTTAAAATAAATAATTTTTTTTTTAAAAAAAAGCACACCATAATGAACAAAAAATTAAAGTGATTAGTTTTTTGACTTCGTCCCTAACTAAAATGGTTAAAATAAATAAATTAAAAAA
Organism: Deinandra increscens subsp. villosa; assembly: GCA_039602395.1. NCBI lineage: Eukaryota > Viridiplantae > Streptophyta > Magnoliopsida > Asterales > Asteraceae > Deinandra > Deinandra increscens. The sequence continues at coordinate 69,874,730 of JBCNJP010000025.1, forward strand.
AAACCCACCATAATGAAAAAAAGTAATTAATTAAAAAAAAAACTAAAATGGTTAAAAGAAATAACTTTTAAAAAAAAGCCCACCATAGTGAAAAAAAGTGATTAGTTGTTTGACTTCGTCCCTAACTAAAATGGTTAAAATAAATAATTTAAAAAAAAAACCCACCATAATTAGAAAAAAAAGCAATTAACTTAAGAAAAACTAAAATGGTTAAAATAATTCTAAAAAAAAAGCCCACCATAGTGAAAAAGTGATTAGGTTTTTGACTTTTTTCTTTTACTTTATAAACTTCGAAAAACTGATCAGTTATTCAGTTGTGACTAAACAGAAACTAGTAATTTGTTGGATAAGTCAACGAGATTAGTTAAACCACTTAAAACCCTAATTAAAAACTAAACCCCCGATAAACCTGCAATTCAAATTAACCCTCATCACCTTTCATCCTCATCTTCTCGCCTAATTTCCAGACTTATAGTTTCTCTCTCCCCCTTTATCAATCCAATCAATCCTCCTCCAATCCCCATGACAGTCAAGGGTGGTTCTCGCCCCGCCTGCGCCGCCTGCCGCTTCCAACGCCGCCGCTGCTCCTCCGACTGCCCCCTCGCCCCCCACTTCCCGGCCAACCAGCCCCAACTCTTCCAAAACGTCCACAGCCTCTACGGAGTCGGCCACGTCATGAAAATCCTCAACCAGCTCCCCGATAACGACCAGAAAGACGAGGCCATGACCTCGATAAAATACGAGTCCAACATCCGTCAGATTAACCGCGTTCACGGATGCTGCGCCGTGTTAGCCCAGCTGCAACGGAGATTGAACGAAAGTGTGGCGGAACTTAGCCGTGTTCGGAGGATTCTTGATGCGTGTAAAAGAAACCGCGAGTCTAGTAACAACCAGGTTGTTGGTGAGTCGGGGGAGTGGAGTAATGGGATGGTG
>JBCNJP010000025.1:69876162-69908465 GCA_039602395.1 Deinandra increscens subsp. villosa
GGTATTTCAGTAAAGTACCGCTTTAATACCGGTTTACTTTTTCTCTCTAAATATATAAAGAGTACAAGATTATGTCTATATTATTATGAATTTGATGCTATAGAAAGTTGACGTAATTTCCAAATAATCACGTTAAGTAATCACCTTAGTAATAATATGACTTACATTCAGGAGCGGGTTAAGGAAAAAAAATTTAGGGGTAGCGTTCAATTTTTCTTTTGGGACTAACGGGGGTTCGGGGGTAGCGTCCCCGAGAGAAGCGTGCATCAGAATTTTTTGTCTGAAAATGCATTAAGTAAAATTTTAGGGACCAAAATGTGTCAGTTTCCAAAGGTTTTATTTACTCTGTTTGTTTCACTTTACCCCCTAAACTTACAACTTGTATTTTTAAATTGCACAAACTTATTAATTGTTCGGTTTTAATTAATTAACAGACTTTTGATCATATTTTAACGTCGAGATCTAAATATAAATCATAAAAAACTTCGAGGGGTAGCGTAAAATAATTTCAGGGGTAGCGAAAAACCGTTTCAGGGGTAAACGAAATACCGAAAACGTTAAAAACATATTTTTTTTTTCATATCGCGGTGCAAGTTCAGGGGTCGCGGACGCTACCCCTGCTTAAAGGGTGGATCCGCCACTGCTTACATTTATATATATAACAATCAAATTTGGAAGTTGAATAGTATACTTTTTATTTTTTATAGTTTGGTCACAATATTTTGGGGTTTTGACGCTTTCTACCCCTTAAACTTTTACAATTTGTTTCTTTTTTTTAACGAAATAGTAAACTTTTGGTTTTCATAGTTTGGCCTATACAATAGATATTAACTAGATTAAGAATTAGCCAATAGGAATATATAATTTATATTTAAAAAATTCTAGTATATTTAAAAAATTCAAGAGGACCATCTATATTCCGGTACCTATTATGGAAATACCGGTTTTTACCGGTACCGGTACCGGTTTCAAATTGAGAAAAATCAAGTACCAGTATTGGTACCGTTTAGCTTCGGTCGATACCGGTACGGTACCTGTACTCGGTACCAAAAGCTCATCCCTAGATAAACATGGGTCGTGCCTGTAACATTTCAATAGATCCAATTATTCGTATTTGACCCGTTTCTGTAAATCTAAGATAAGATTATAATCAAGATATATTTATCTAATAGACTTAATCCCATTAACTCTTTTGTACTTATCAATTATATTTTTATTTTTATATGTCTATCCGTGTAACATACAGGTCTTGAAAACTAGTTATACTATTAATAATATAAACTTGTTAAGAATAGCATCCGCTCTATTAAAAACATGTCTTGTGGCACATCATGGTTAGTTTTTTTTTTTATCATTTTTAAAATTGTTTTTTTTGGTTCTTTTTAAATCGTTCTTTAAAATGTTTTCATGGTTTTAGCTTAGTTTCACACCGTTGCTTTTAGGTATCTAATTTTGTGCAATCTTATATTTAACTATTGTGACATTAGTTTATATCAAGTCATACATAACATTCAGGTCCTATGTTTAATACTTTGAGCGTTTGTGTTCTAATTTTAACTATGTTGCGAGTCTTTTTGTATTTTCGTTTTCTTTACGTTGTGATTTCGCAATGAAACCTCTTTATGTATCCACGTTATATCCATGGCAACGCATGCATAGTAAACTCTAGTTTATGTTCATATTGTAAGAACTATAAAATTTTAAATCAATGAAGGATTAAAAAAATTTATAATGATTTATATTATTTGTTTATAGATTTGTAAATGAACCAAGTCGAGCTGAGTTAGACTGAGCTTGGACTCGGCTCGTTTAAAAATCAAGCCTAGCTAGCTGGGCTTGTTTATTTTTTCAAGCCGAAAAATTGAGTTTGGACTCGGCTCATCAAAAGCTCTAGCCATATTAGAGTATTTGGTTTCAAAACTAATTTTTTATTATGTAGTGAAAACTTTTTATCTTTCTGGACGTGGAGGGGCATTTTTGTCAATTTAAAGTTTTTAATTAAAATAGACGGTAGATTACTCATAGCGTTTGTTTTTAATTATGTATGTTTTGCGTGATTTGTTGTAAGGTGTTTTATATCGAGTTTCTTCATGCGTCAAAATAAAAACAACATGCATGATTATAGAAAGTCAATTTAATTAATTTTTTAACTTATGTTCATATTTTTTTCCTTTTTGTAAGAGTTTTTCTGTTTGCGTTTTTATTTAACAATTGCGTAATTTTATTTTTTTGTACTTCTTTTTGTTTTTATTATTTTACGTGAATATTATATTTTTTGTGTTTTAATTATGTGTCATTGCGTGGTTTGTTGTAACCTTAATTTTATTAGTTACTTCATGCGTGAAATTACAAGTAAAATGCGTGATAATAGAATCTCAAAATTTTTGAACATATGTTCATGTATTTTTAGCGGGAGTCATACACAATTAGTGTGCGTAATAATGCTGTATTTTATTGTTACACTTGCGTATTTTTAAAGTTGATTTTGTTTTTTTTGCATAATCATTGATAAAGTTTAAGTAGTTTTGTTCTAGTTTTTTACTAGAGTTTTATGTGTTTGCGTGATTTATTTTAATATGTGCGTAATTTTATCGTTTGCGTGATTAGTTGTAGTTTGCGTAATTCTAAGTTCAAATTGTTATTTATATATTATTGGTAAGGTTTTTTTTTTTTGAATAATCATTTTTTGATGTGTTTTTTGATTTTCAATAATTTGCATAAATTAAAGTAAGCATAAACCAACATAAATGAAGAATAAAATGAAGAAATGCAAAAATTATTATTATTATTATTATTTGATAACAGTGATACATTCTACTGATAGGCTTGTAAAAAAAGATTTTTTTAACTCAAGAGAGTCACTCATAGCCTCGAGTATTTTGTTTATTGTTTTCATCTGCTCCATATCCGTTTTGTCCTGGTCTATCATGAACAAATAGACAATGTCTTGAAGTGAATTCTTTGGCAGACTGCTTATCTTCTGCGTAATTTCTTCTCTGGCTTGCGTGTTTTCTTGGAGGCTTTCGAAATTTTGTTCGAGGACGTCTATCAGCAGTTTATCCTTGTTGTACTTCAGCATTATTTGCCGAGTTAGTTTCTCCTTGAGAGCGTTGTTGTTGGATTCTGTGGTGTTGGAGGAAGATGAAGACATTTTTTCGTTTATCTGTGTTTTTGTGATTTGATGTGTAATTTAATGAACTGTGTTTGCGTGATTTCAAAATGCAATCGAGTGCCTAATTTTATACACGGTGGATGACGAGATTCGCCTGGCATTAAATACGTCACCTGCATTTTTTTTATTACTGTATTAATGGGGACGGTTGGGGAGGTGAAATGGAAGCGATTTATGTTTTTTTTTTGACTTTATTATGTAATTTTTTTATCCGACGTTTCATTTCCCTCCATTTTTCTGTTTCTGTATATATATATATATATATACATATATATATATGTATATATATATTCTGTCATTCTTCATGCACATTCCTTACTCGACGCAAAAAAGTCCTCAAATCCCCCATATATCCGAGGCCTAAATTCAATCTTCTCATCCATTTAACATAAAAAAATGGCGTCTTCTTCATCTAACCTTAACTCTGCGTCTAAAAACGCAGTCATGCAAATTGTTGAACAAATGCATGCGAAATATTCGAAGGATGATCGCATAATTCGTAATTCTTTCGCCATGATCAAGGGTCTTACTGTCAACAGCATCCAAGGCCACATCGGGATGCTTCAGGAGCTTGTGGATGAGCCGGAGTCCGCGATGAAAGAGGCTGCTGCTGAGTATATTACTCAGCAGCTGGAGCTGAAGGAGGAGATTCATACCCTCCTTAGTGGTGTTGTCGACAACACCAATAAGAAGGGTAAGGATAGGGTGGAGGCTGCTGAAATATTTAAGAAGATTTAGGCACCTATTTTTTTTGGGTTTTTTTATGTTTTTTGATCTTTAGTAGTATATTCCACTTGTAAATTTTTATAAATATTAATATATAGCACTCTTTTTCTTTTTATCTATTATATGATGTATTATATTGTTTGCGTTATTTTATTTGAACAACATGCGTTATTTTATTAAGTGTGAAAACATATGGTTTTTGTGAGTTTTCTGGAGTGTATGCGTGATTTTTAGAACAACGTGCGTGATTTTTAAATATAATGCGTGAATTTTTAAGTATCTTAATGCGTGATTTTTTAACAGATGCGATTATGTTTTGTGTGTTTGCGTTATTTTTATTAACAACATGCGTTTTTTAAGTGTAAGACATGTAGGTTGTGTTTTGTGAGTTTTTTAGAGTGTATTCGTTATTTTTATATCAAATATGTGTTATTTTATGTATAAAACGTAAAGGGTGCGTTATTTATTTTGAATACATGCGTTTTTGTTAGGTGTAAGACAATTAGGTTGTTTTTTTGTGAGTTTTTAGAGTGTATGCGTTATTTTATCTATATAACGTAAGGGTGCGTTATTTTATTGGAATACATGCGTTTTTTTATTAAAGTGTAAGACATTTAGTTAGGTTTGTGTTTTTGTAAGTTTTTAAAAGTGTATGCGTGATTTTTATTTCAAATATGCGTTATTTGTTTAAAGGTTAAAGGTTTGCGTTATTTTTTGTTTGATGCGTAAATATTTTTTGCGTATGCGTGTTTCATTTAAAGTTGAAAAGATTTTAATACTCTTTTTAATGAATCCACGTTTTTTTTAATTATTTAAGCGTGTTTTATTTTAATGCCTTCAGATAAAAAAAAGCCTGCATATGAGCGGCGAAAAACGTCCTTTGTACAATAGATGACACCGTCACGCCTTAACATTCCTGTTTCGTATCCTGTGTGAATCTATTTTAAACATCTGGATGAAAACTTAAAGGAATTCAAAAAACCGTAGTTAAACGAATTTGTTCATCCTTTCTATTTTTGAGGCCCAACGCAGATTAAGTTTTTTAGTGCATCGGTTCATCCTTTCTATTTTTGGTTTACATGAAAATTACTAGAAATAAACCTATATAATGCACAATCAAATTAGTTTTCTTGTCCAAATAAAGTCGTTTATTAAAACAGAAATTCAACCAGAGTAGTTAAACGAATTTGTTCTAAAAAGTCAAAGTGTGTAAATAAAAGAGAGAAGGAAATAATTCCAACAAAATAAAAAGTTTTATCAAATAAACACTTAAAAAATGTGCAGGTTTCATGAAATGAGAAACGTAACAAAAAAGTAAAAATATATTAGCTTGTATAAAAAAATGATAAAACAATATAAATGTAAGTTGTACAGATGGATCGAACGTGCAATGTATCATAAGTAGTTAACCATAGTTACCAAAATTCATCAAGCTATTTTTATATCATAAATATGATATATATATTTTATTTTATAAAAGTAGGGTCCTAAATATTTGAGGGCACAAGTCTATTTTCTTTACTCTATCGAAGGTGGGCCGAGTCTCCTTAAATGATGATGTATAACAATAAACGTAATGCTAACAAATAAAAAGTTAAAAGTATAACGTTAATAAAAAAAATAAAGATAATAAAAATAAGACCTAAAACTAACAAAAACAAAAGAGAAAACTAAACCTTAACATGCTTTTTACATTTCATGTGAGGGCTTGACCTATTTAGAAAAAAACTCATAATGATAACAAATAATGATAACAAAGGAGAGACTTAAAACTAAATAATAATTAATAAACAGAAAATTAAGAAAACAAAAAGAAGACAGAACAACAATAAAAAACAAATAGAACTTTTAGACCAATAAAAATTAGTTACTACAACACGTTGAAACCCCACATGCGCGCTCTCGTTATATGGCGAGCAATCGTCTTGAATGTATTAAGTATAACTTGCACGTAGCGACGCCGCTATAACCATCTTGACTATTTTAAATAGATTTTATCACATACATATTGCCGTAGGGATAATGCGGTCACATAAAAAGTTGCATTGCTATAACGCTACTGAAAGAAAAAGGAAGTAAAAAAAACGTGACGACCGAAACGCTTAAAATATCAAGCGTACAACCTAAAAACTATGTTACATAACTAGGGTTAGGTTCAAATGAGAACTTTTTATTTTGAGAACTTTTGAGAACTAAATTTCAACCACATATTTCAGGGGGGAACCACTACAATTCATGGGAGGGGGGATACATGTAAATAAACTTGTGGCTCAAATTAGTTCTTTTTAGTTCTCAAATCAAATTGGTTCTCAAATGATCATCTCCCTACATAACTATACTTATAATACCACAAACACCTTTGCTTAATTATTTGAGATGGAAAATAGGAAAAAGAAAAAAATCATATGCTATACAAGTATACCTATCACATCACCAACTTATAAGTTCATATGAAAAAGGAGAAAAAAAACTAAAAACAAACCAGAAACCATCACTTTAACAAATAATAAGCAAAATAAAAAAAAAACCAAAATATACTTACGGTGGCACTGTAGGACAATAAAAAATTTAAAGAAAAAAGAAGACAACGAACTCAAATGGAAAAAAACCAAAAAACAAAACCATCATTTTAATAAATAGTAAGAAAAAAAATTAAAAATACTACAGGACAGTAGAAAATTAAATATAAAAGAAAAACAAGTGTCAAAACCCTATTGAATATTACAAGAAATAGTGGAATGCGTGAGTATGATCCTAATCATCTATTCTATACTATATAATAAACACAAATTTTATGTCTAGGAGGCACAATTTAAAGTGTGCCACCTAGGATTAGCTTATGTGTCATTTTTATATAATTTGAATTAAAAAATTAAATGGTATTTACAAAAATGAAAGATCTTATAATTAAAAATCAAAAAATTAAATTATTTCCATACAAAAATTATTCATATTTGTTTTACAATACCATAACTTTGATTCATCATATCTTTTTCATTTCTCAGTGAAAATTTAATCCGTAAATTGCTTTGAATTCGTGAAAGAAAACATAACAAAACTAGATCCATATTACATAAGTTTCAATCAACGAATGATGGTGAACGAATCAAAAAACAAAGTTGCGACTTTCTAAACCCAGCATTGATGACTTAAACTCCAATTCGATCATTCGTTTAATAGTTAGAAAAAATAAACTTTTATCTTTTACTTCGTTTATTTTTTTTTTATATCACAACCTCGGGTATTTACCCGGGGCACTAACTAGTTTTTGTAATATATAAAATAAATTCCTAATACCTTTAACTTTGTATATAGTATAAAAATTCCCATCATTGTACGGTAACACAAAACTTGCCAAAATACAAATCATGTGTTAATTTAATGCGCTTGGATAAGAAAAATTAATATCATTTTGATTGTGCCATATGGCATCCACAAATTTCGTCACTTGATGAATTGCTAATTTGCTTGTAATTTGTATATATCAGTAAGGGGTTTTTGGGTGATTAAGATGTATATCTCACGACTAAAATATCAAAGGGTAATCATGTAAGATGTAAGTCTTCTTTACATACTTTTTTTTAATACTAGAAAAACTAGAAATTAGTGTTCAAAGAAAAAGTACGATTAGTAATCGGTTATATAAAAAAGTTAATTCAAATTTTAAGCATATATTGATAGCAGGTGTAAACTTGTATATAATTTCTTATACTTTACGCTTATATACATATATAGTCATGGTGTAACTCTAAATCAACCGATAATACATTTAAGGTTTAAGATAAGACCTATAATAGGGTGTCTTTGAAATGACTAATAAATGAAAAATCAAGAAAAGTGGCTTTTCATAAGTTAAGTTCGATTTATTGTTAGAAATTTGTCAATATCCTTGATCGAGTTTACAGCTCTGATTCGATTAGGCCGGCCCCCTTTAGATACGCGTCTCCTATGTTGAGGGTTTCACCAGAACACGCCTCGTATTTTATTTATTTAAAAAATACCAACCCTAATTCAAACACACTTAAACTATTTGTAATCTGTCACCCGATTCATTTACCCTCCTTATCTAAACTTGTAAAACAGGTAAAAAAAAGTGTCAGTCTGTCAAAAACAGACGAATGAGTCAACCTGTTTCATTAACTAGGTTGGCGGATCAACCCGTTTTAGGTATGTTTTATATAATGGGTAACGATAGGTGGTTGGGTATATATGTGATTTATCTTGTTGCGTAGAAAACAATCACCATGGTCAACACTTGGCTCTACCTTTTTTACGTTGCATGCCATGTTTGTCAACTGTTGCTTCGTATTTGGTTCACTTTAAGTTAGTTAACAGAAAGTAGGTGCTTTAACTATATTGTTTTAAAATGTTGTTTCAATCGTATTTAAATATTTTTTGAGACTACTTACTAAGATTTTTTTTTACTAACGACAGTTGAGCTAAGACGAAAAACTTTTATTGAAAACTTAGCAAGATGCTAGATAGAATGATAATATCTAATCAACCCACAATGACCGTTCCAAACTATGCAATCCGGACCGGTCCTTTATCCGAATGTATGAATTGATCTAGATTTCCTTCACCGTTCTTTTGTTGCATTTGGTTTTGTTGTCGAAGACCCAATCGTTCAATCGTTCTCCAAACTCACCACATTGGAGTAAGGACGATTGTCCGGAATCACTTCTTCATTGGTTTCGCTATTTTTGTTTCATTTTAGTATTGAGTTTTTCTCGGTGGTGGGAAAGTTCGTCCACACCTGCTGACTAATTACATATGGTTCGTCTAGACCTGGTAAAACGGACGGGTCGGATCGGGTTGGTTGAGGATCAGAACGAGTCAGTATGAAAATGGGTCAAGATGGGTGCGGGACAACACGGGTCGATTTAAATGTTTTGCTACTTCAAATGAATATAAATTTATATAATTATCAGAAAAACAATACACATGGCAATACAAACTCCTTCAGAATAGTTAGTTATACATTAAAACAAAATCATTTGAGATATCAAACAGGAATGATCTAGGAAAAATAGAATTTTGGTATTAATGGTCTTACCATCCCTAGCTAATTCATTTATCTCACAACCACATACTTATTTATACTTTTTCAAATTATTCAACCAATTTAAAGACAAAGAGGTACATACTTCTAGCAGATTCAATTACTCAACCAATTTTAAAGACAAAGAGCACCCTTTAACCATTTTGACTTTTGTGATTAAAAATTATTTTGTATGATTTAAATGATCGATACATAAATCTGTAACACGCTGGCTAGTGGGCCAGTCAAAAGTAACTGATTGTATCAGATTATACAGCAGAAACTTTGTATACATGTTTAATCAACAAATGATTCGTCTACGATATCAGAAATATGATGTTTAAAATGAAGGGTGTGATCTAATGTGAAGTAAAACCCTCATTTGTAAGTCGTCTAATTATTCAAATTAAATAGCATATTTATTAGTGTTTTTTAATTTACCTTTTATGTTTTTTAAAAATATATTTTTTTTACTTTTTTTTATTTCTGTAAGTTTTTTTAAATGTTTATTTTTAAAAAAAATAATAAATGCCTACGTGTATGGAATATAGACACTAACAACCATGCAACATATGACTACGAGGATGCACCGATATGTAACATCTATGGAACAAGATTCATTTATGCTTTAACCATACGTTATTGTTCGATGAGATTGAACTTTTATTTTGCTTATTTTATACACCCTTTAATTTTGTATTCTTGGATTTCCTCATTACCAACCCCTTTTTCATATTATTCTTATTGACTCCTATGTGTAAGTACGTTTGTACCAATTTAACAACCTAAAGACCCTTTTATTAGTGCAAAAACCTATTTACGTGTTTGTTACACCACGCTTCACGTTTGTAAGAACTCGTTGCATTGGTGTAATAGGAACCTGATACAAATGTGTAACATTATGTGCACATGCAACACAGTAATATTTTACTACTTGTTAGTAATAACCTACACCCTTTTATTAGTGTAAAAACATGTTTACATGTTTGTTACACATGCTTCAAGTATGTAAGAACTCGCTGCATTCATGTAGCAAAACCATGATATAAGTGTGTAACATTATGTGCATTTATGTAGCAATAACCTAGTACACCCTTTTATTAGTGTAAAAACATATATGTAACTGTTCGTTACACATACGTAACTCTTCGTTGCATACATGTAACAACATGCATTCAAAAAATTGATAATTTTGAGATCGTGTTGTTTATAATTTTGATATCCTTTTTGATGTTGTTTTTTTTCTTGCAAAAAAAAAAATAGATCTTAGTATTGTTTTGGTGCTTGTATTATCATGGTTTAGATTTTTGATGGGTGGTAACCTTTTACTACTGGTTGGTAAGACTCTGTTACGGAAATGTAACGTATATGTAAGAAGGCGCAACTATGTAACAGATGCCTACGATCATGCAATATAGACAACAACAACTATGTAACAGATGCCTACGAGCATGCAACCATGTAAATACTTGTTTACATTTTTGTTACACAATGCTTCAGTTTTGTAAGAACCAGCTACATGGTTGTAGCAAGAAAATGTGTTTGCGAAAAATGTGTTTGGGCATTTACCTGATAGATAATGTGTTTACGGAAAATGAGGGAGAAAACAATATGATATACTGATCAATGAGAAAGAAATTTAAATATTTATATTTTTTTAATATTTTACATACGTGCAACTGTTCGTTACACATATGTAATTGTTCGTTACCTACATGTAACAAAATACATTAAAAAAACTACGGAAAAAAATTTATAAAAAAAAATAACGAGACTATAACCAAATTAAAGATAATAAAACGTCCTATTTAATGGTGCAGTTTTTTTTATAAAATTATTATCGTATAAAAAGTTATTAACGATATAAAATGGAGGGGGAAAGTAGATATTTATGTCACATCACCTTATCACTTTATCTCAATTTAAATATAAAATTACTTAAATGCCCTTTTTTATATATTTAATAGATTTATAAATTTTAATTTAACTTAAATAAATTCAAATTAATCTAGACCATTCATTTTCAAAGGTGGTTAAGATGTGTGGCTCATATCTGTTCTCGCGGTTCTCACAATATTTATTGGTTCTCAAAAGATCCTATCCCTATATATATATATATATATATATATATATATATATATATATATATAGGGAAAGGTTCCGTGTAGACCCCTTAAATTTTGTAGACCTCGTAGACCCCTATAAAACTCAATAAAAATAAAACTCAGTGTTGTAAATTTGGTTTTTTTTATCACGATAAGCTTTTAAGAACCAAAAAAATAAATAAATTACTTAAAAAAAACAAAAAACATTAAAAATCGAACATTTTAAGACAATGAGTTTTAAAATATTGAGTTTTAAACGCAACACTGAGTTTTATTGAGTTTTATTGAGTTTATTGAGTTTTAAACTCATTGATTTTTAAAACTCATTGTCTTAAAATGTTCAATTTTTAATGTTTTTCGTTTTTTTTAATTGTCTTTTTTTTGTTCTTAAAAACTTATCGCAAATAAAAAAAACTAAATTAACAAAACTGAGTTTTATTTTTAGTGAGTTTTAATGAGTTTTATTGAGTTTTATAAGGGGTCTACGGGGTCTACAAAAAATAAGGTGTCTACACGGATCTTTTACCTATATATATATATATATATATATATGGTGAGTTTCATTGTAGACACTTTCGCATGTGAAATAGCTCTTTTTCACATGTGAAAGTTTCTAATTAATGAGAAAAAAGAAAAAAAGAAAAAAGAAAATTAATCACAACCATTAGATCAAGAGATCTAATGGTGAAAAAGGGCACTTATGGGGGTGTCTACAATAAACTTTTAACACAAGTTTTTGTGAAAACCCGAAAACAAGACAAAATTATAAGAAATTGGCCAAAACAATAACTTACTTAAAAATCACGCTCAAAAACACACGGAGGGGCAAAATAGGAAAATAAATCTCGGAGAGACCTAATTCAATTAGACCTCAATTCGCCTTATACGGGAAATCTCACATTCTTCTCATTCAAAGAGAAAACCTCCGATTCCGTTAACCGCCTCTAGCAAATCACCGGAAAACGCACCAAATCGCCGGAAAAAACACAGATCCGACGACGATTAGAAGTAAAAACGACGAAACACCCAAAATTTCATCACCAGAGACTAAATTTCAAGCATAGAAGCGACGATTTAGAGGTAAACAACTACATTCAGTCAAAATTAGTCAATAACTGTATAGGAATGTAAATAGCAAATGTCGATTTGAAAATCTAGTTATTATCAGTAGTTTAAGGCGCTATATTCGATTTAAACCCTAGATCTGATAATCTATTTAGGAATCGAGACATGCAGTTGCAAATAGAGTTTATGCTAATTAGCACATTGATATCGATTACATGAACGGTGCACATGTGTAAAAGAACATGAGTGAGAACTGTGTAATGAAGTATGTTATTATATAACTGTTAGTACCTAAGATGAATTTGTGGTACACATGGGGACCATTAATGTAATAAAGAATGATAGTATATAACTGATAGTATCTAAAATGAATTTGTGGTACACATGGGCACCATTCATGAATGGTGCACATGTGTAAAAGAACATGAGTGAGAACTGTGTAATGAAGTATGTTATTATATAACTGTTAGTACCTAAGATGAATTTGTGGTGCACATGGGGACCATTAATGTAATAAAGAATGATAGTATATAACTGATAGTATCTAAAATGAATTTGTGGTACACATGGGCACCATTCATGAATGGTGCACATGTGTAAAATAACACGAGTGATATCTGTGTATAAAATTTCAGGAAAAAAACACGATTATGAAAAAATAAGAAAACACATTAAACAGCAGGGAATGAAAAGGAAATGTATGATAATAAAATGAAATTAAAGTTTTTTAGAAACAACATTCAAGGATACACATGTGTACCAAAATTATAAACGATGAAGTTAAATAATACTTACACTATGTACGCATGTGAACCGTTAAAACCAGTATTGACAGATAAATGCACTACGTGATAAAAAAATGTGCAACTTTACAGACAAGAATCAAACAAATTACGTTGACAATGCACACGTGTACCGCATTGTAAAAGCACACTGTTTTTGTTAATTATTTCTTTTTTATTTTGTTTATTTCAGATTCAAATGAGGAAGATGGCAGGCGTGAAGCGTACACTTATATATTCCCTTGAACATACTATAACTACTCTCCACTCATAAACTGATAATTTATGTTGATTTGTTATTTAGCAAATGTTAATGATGTGTGTTGTATTGTCAAAACAGGGAGGAAAAGCACAAGGGTAGCAGGAAATTTTAAATCGAAATATACAAACACGCCAGAAACACCAGACATCTTGAATGACAGTGGTGATGATCAGCCAATAAAGAGTTGTAAGTTAAAACACACGTGTTATGTTCAAGCTCACACACTAAAAAATATATATATAAGTGTAAAATTACTAACATATAAAAAATACAGTGGCAGGAAAGAAGCTGAAGGTTGTATACAACAAAGAAAATGATGTAAAGATAAAATCAAAAAATTCGAAGGAGGATGAACCAGAAATGGACAAAGATCAAAAAAAGGGTACACATGATACAATGTTTTGGTATTTTATAGAGATAGTAGCACAAACATGTTTTAACACACATGTGTATCAAAACACACACACTCAAATAAATTGTCATATGATGTTTAAAAGAAAGTAAAAATTACAAAACACACTTGCATTGTAAAACAATCAGTAATTAAAGCATGATAAAGAACAAAAATTTTGTAACAAAACTAGATTACACATGTGCACCAACACTTAACCTTGAATAAATCTGAAAAAAAAATAATTTACAAATGAAGATAAGAGTAAGAAGAAAGAATCAGAGGCAGAAAACAAAGAACCAGTTGAAGAAACAGTTTTTGATGATGGATCAGAAGAAAACGATAATGAATCGGAAGATATGGAAGACGCAAGCAACAAAAGCAACTCAGATGGAAGTGAGGAGGATGATGAGGGAGATAAGAACTCAAGCCAAATGCCTGTTAACACAAAAACAAGCAGCGATAGCGAAGAGACAGGAGATGATGCTGAAGGTGAATTAATTGTCAGAATAATTAATTTATTTATTTGAAACGTTGACTAAATAATAAGAGCAAAAACAAATTATGACATGGGAAAAAACTAACCATTCATTCTTATATTGATACAGGATACCAAATAGTAAGAAGGAAACAAGGTGACAAAAAAAAGGAGCTAGCATTGGCAGTGAATGATAAAAAGTCAAAAAAGCATGAAGTGAAAGGTAAACGTGGACGTTAAACAGTGCAATTCCTTAAAAAATATTGCATGTTTATTTTATTTTATTAACATCTGTTCATTTATTTTAATGTGTGTAACTGTATAGGTGAAGGAACACCCAGAAGACAGTTGAGGTCAGGAGGGAAAGAGATCGCGTGTAATGTTGAAAACAACGATCAAATTGAAAGCGTACAGGAAGGTATAAAATAGTATATTACACTTGATTATATATTTAGTTAACCGTATGAATGATTTATAATTGGAAAACAGACATAAGCATTGCCATTATTAAAAAAAAACACATGTGCACCAAGTTAATATAACTTGATACACATGTGTACCAAGTTAATATAATTTGATACACATGTGTATTAATACAATATTATGCTTGATAAACAGATTTCATGGAGGAAACCCGCAGAAAACCAAAAAGAAAAAAGGGAAAATCAGAAAAAGACGATGTGGGTACAATAGAAACAATTAATCCTACAAAATGGCCGTCGATAAGGATAAGGACAGCACCAAAACAATTATGCAAAGCAATAGAGAAGCTTTCAGAAAGTCAAAAAAAAGCTGTGAGGGAGATGGGTATGGGACAGATTCTGAAGTTCCGCATGGACGGGATACCCGCAAGGATTGGGCACTTCGTAGTTGACAAGTTCGACCCGGAAAAAATGGAGATTGACCTCGGGACTGAAAAGGTGAAGGTAGACGAGGA
The DNA here is from genome assembly GCA_039602395.1 of Deinandra increscens subsp. villosa. Lineage (NCBI taxonomy): Eukaryota > Viridiplantae > Streptophyta > Magnoliopsida > Asterales > Asteraceae > Deinandra > Deinandra increscens. Next base: position 69,891,122 of record JBCNJP010000025.1, read on the forward strand.
GAAAATAAGAAAGTTGCTCGGGCTAAAAAATGAAGGACATATACTTGATGGTGACTCAGACAGTCCAGTTGAAACAGCTAAGGCTTGGAGGGCGCGATACGGAGGAGCAAACGTGTCACGGGTTCAAGTCGCGAAGAAGATGGCTGAAGACAGAAACGAGTCTGGAACAATGTTCAAGATGGATTTCATAGCGATATTTGGAAGTGTGATGGTGGAGTATGGAAACAACGAGAAGATCAAGCTCGAACTGATGTCATACATAAGAGATGACATGGATCTGGACCAAATCAACTGGAACAAGTTTGTGATAGACGCACTCAAGAGGTGCAAAAAAGGATGGGATAGGAACGACCCAGAATCCAGGTTCACAGGACCAATGGTTGTACTGATGGTAAGACACTAAAAAATTTTGAATTATATTATGGATTTTTTTTTAAATATAAAATATACAAAAGGAACACGATTTACTAAAACAAAAAAAACGCAGGTAATATATGTGGATAGCATAAGTTGCTCGGGGGTAAAGAACGATCGGACAATAAGCCCGATAACTTTTTGGAATCAAGAGGTGTTGAAACAAAGGGAAGAATACGAGATTAAAAATGGGGGATTCGGGAAAGGAAAACAGAGAGGAACGTACATCGATAGAGAAGGTGATGACATGGATCATGAAGGGTGCAGTGGAGTAGCAAAAACCACAATGAAGGGAAAAAAATTATCAGATAATAGCACTTTGGAGGTAAGTGCACATGTGCATCATAAAAAAAAATAAAAAATAAATCTATATAAATTCTAAATTTTAAGTGTATGTTTCAGGAACACTTGGACAGGTTGAAGGGAGTGTTTATAACAGTTGAAGAAGCAAAGAGGGAACTTGAGACGGCATTAGGAGAAACGTACACAAAGTTTCCAAATATAACAGAAGTGAAGGCATATGTAGATACGTACAATGCAACGTTCAAGAATGTGGTGGAGCTAAAGAAAGAAGATGAAAATAAAGGGAAGGGTGGTGGAGAAAGCAGTGAAATGGTAAAAACAGTTGATGCGGTACCAAAAGCCAAGAAAGTAAAAAAGAAAATGGCAAAGAAGGTAGTAGACAACACAATACCGTCATTCGACATTGGGATACCAAGCTCACAAAGTTCACTGGATTCTGTGCAGGATACGCAAGAAGCAGAAACCGCAATGATAGAGAAGGTGTTAGAATCATATAAGGAGACGGTGGGAATATCGGTTCAAGATGAACACAAGAAGGATGCTATGGTTGATGATCAAGCAGTTGATGAGGTGCCAAAAGCCAAGAAAGTAAAAAAGAAAATGGCAAAGAAGGTAGTAGACAACACAATACCGTCATTCGACATTGGGATACCAAGCTCACAAAGTTCACTGGATTCTGTGCAGGATACGCAAGAAGCAGAAACCGCAATGATAGAGAAGGTGTTAGAATCATATAAGGAGACGGTGGGAAAATCGGTTCAAGATGAACACAAGAAGGATGCTATGGTTGATGATCAAGCAGTTGATGAAACGAACACGGATAAAGATGGCAAATATGTTCAAGACGAAGTCATGAACGATTATAAGGTTGATGATAAAGAAAGTGATGCAAACAACAAAGAGAAAGAAGGCAAGTCTGATCAAGATGAACGCACAAGTAAAACTAAGGATGACAGTCAACCAAAGGAGGAAAGTAAGAGAATCAGTCATGAGGAGAAGAAAGAAGACGGAGACAAGAAAGAAGGGAAGCAGGTTGAAAAACTTGAAACAGAAAAATACACTGAAGAAGTAACGCACGAAGAAGGGTTAATTGATATAAACAGGACAGCAAACAAGCGAGATAGGCTGCTATGGCAATACTTGCTGGCGTGCTTAGAATCACAAAAGAAACCAAAGGGCAATAAAAACAAGGACGGAGGTGAAGGGGATGAATTGGAGGATCCAAAAGAAGTTGCTGGTGAAAATGCCAAGCGAGGATTCATGTAAGTAATCATGATATTACTTAAAAAAAACAAAAAAAAAATATGCATAATGAACACATAAAACTTAAAGTAGTGAAACGACACACACGTGCATAAACAATTAAAATTTCAGTTAAACCCGGTGATTGCAACAAATTTATGTTGAACAGGAAAGATGTGTTCGCAACATTATATGGAATGGTGGCAAAGGCGTACGTGATAGGGAGCCTCGTGCCAGGAAAGAAGGTCGATCCGAATGTAGTGAATTGTTGGGCAGCGATCCTAAATTTCGAGGAGGCGACAGTAGAAACAGGGCAGAAGCGACTGTTTCTATACACGGACACAATGGTAATATCACAATAAATACACTTGTTTACTTGTAAATGAACATTGATGCACATGTGAACCAAATAAATGAAATTTCAAAATATTTATGATTTACAGAATGAATCTGTAATAACTGCGAAGAATGCAAACCCAAAAAGGCTGGAAAAGTTTGAGAACAAGCTGTTGAGCGTTGTTGAAGGGGACAAATCACTGATGGACATGAAATCATTCAAGACAATCGTGGTGCCGATAAAAGACGATGATCATATATACATCATATGTTTTGACTTAGATGTACCAGCTACAACGGTGATCGAGAGCGTGCACGAGGGAATTGCCATAGAGGACATGGCAGATGGCAAAACTTATGCATCAAAGGGCACTCCACAAAAAGTGGTAAGTTATATTAACAAAATGAACATAGTAAAAAAAACTGTAACTGATAAAACTCAATTTTTTTTTTTTTTTTTGTTTTGTAACAATTTGCAGAAACATGTCATGTGGAGCTATCTACAGAAAGTCAGCCACCCAAAAGCCATGTCATTATCGGCAACAAAACCGAGGCTGATGAAGGCGACGTGGACAACAAATACAGAATACACAGATTCTGCTGTGTATGCAATGAGAAACATGGAAGCATATAATGGAAGAACAAGCGGGTTCAATAACGGGTTCAGGGCCGATGACAAACAGCATGAGGTGCAGGTTCGGAACATAAGGATGAGGTATGCTTGCAAAATAATGACATCAGCAGCAAATCTGCTCGAGGAAAAAACGAGGAAGGCTTCAGAAACGACAAACATGAAGCTACACAAAGCAGCAAGTGATGAAAAGAAGAAGGGTGCAGCAATGAAAGTAGAGAATTTTTTGAGAAAGTTGGATGACGATTATGAAAATATCGTGAAAGGGATCGAAGAGATAAAAGCCGAAGAACCGAAGAAAGAGGCTGCAGCAGAAGAGAAGAAGCTGTTAGAGTTGAAGAAAGACACAAAGGGAAAGAGAGTGAGGTTTGCATGAAGGAAAAGGTGGGAACGAGAGCGTTTTGGAAGGAAGTAAATAAGGCTGACCCGTTTTGTTATTAAATATTAACATGGTATGGTATGTAGTTAATTGGAAGTTAGCATAAAAAAATACACTAGTAACCTGAACTTTGTGGCAGGATTATGTGTTTTGATTTTTTGTTTATAAATGATATTATGATATGGCAGTTAGTTATAACGCGTATGAATGCTTGGTGCACATGTGAATTAAAAAGGACCAATGCAGGGTTAATTTGAAAGTTAGCATAAAACAATACACTAGTAATCTGAACTGTGTGGCAGGTGGCAGGACTGTTGGTTTTGACATTCTAAAATGGTACTATGTAATTACAGATAGATATAACATGTATGAATTATTGGTACACATGTGAATTAAAAAGTAGTAATGTTAAAATGGAACCCAACAAGACACGTATACAAAATGGAAGGTATACAATGTGATGTTTATGGATGGTAAATAAGAAAACAAAAAAAAAAAATTCGTTGATATTATAACACAATAACCAATGATGCACACGTGCATCATTAGCTGGTAAAGTGTACCAAACACAACCAGAATGCTGTAATATAAGTTAATAACTAATGGATAAAACGAATGTTTATTAACTAAATAATGTATGACCCGCATGTGAAATTAAAAAAAAAAAAAAAAAAAAAAACCAACTGCAAAACACTTATCAACCATAAAAGTCAACAAAATCCTTAACAACCAATACGAATGAAACAAAGTCAAGAGGTATCATAAGCAAATACAAGGTCAGATCATGCATCTAAACAAGATGTTTATTATGAATCTATATAAATCTTTATGAAGGCATGAACGAAAAAAAAACAAATCACGTAGCGGGCGACCCAGCAGCTCTACCAGACGAGCGTTTAGCAGCACGTGTAGGATGTCGACGGACTGGTGGAGCATTTGGGGGGACAACAGGCGCACCATCGTCGACACAAGGCTGGTTAGCAGAATCGACGGCTTGATGCACGTGTGTATCGAAAGGGTCAGCAGACGCGACAGCACTCGCAGCAGCAGCCGCAGCTGCAGCAGCAGCAACAATCTCGGTAGCACGCCGAACTTTATCACAGTTACGGGAATCATGGTCATAAACATATTTGTTACACTTCTTACACAGTCTCGGACCCTTCTTGAACGCTTCAATAGCCTTCTCACCCGGACCGATCAAACGCTTGTCAGTTCCACACCCCTTGTTCCTAATTCCTTGCGTTGGCACGAAAGAAGAAGTACCAAACTCAGGCTGACGAAGAATGTCACTTATTACCGCACTTGTCCGCTCTTGGGAAGGATCATAGGCCACTTCAGAAAATATGTGTTTCTTCAACTCTTTGAGCTTACTCAAAAATTCTGCAAGCTGATCTGGTTGGCGCCTTAGACGGTCGGTACATTGGGAAACGATACCCATAATTTCGTTTCTGAGAACGCCCGATTCACTGGTATCAACTGAATACCGATTTGCAATCATAAACTCTTGATGGAAGTGCATTACGCGCCCAACGCGCAGACATGTATTTTTGGGGAATCTTGTTTACTTGGTTGCATCTGAAGACGTAGAAGATATGGCGGCATAAAAAGCCAATGCGTGTGAAGCATAAACACGAGCAAGAGACAGTCTTAGCAGCAAGATCAATGGAAACCTGTTAAATATAAACATAATGGTCAGAATAAAAAACACTGCACATGTGCATCATATTTATAGATTATGAAAATTTAATATAAAGATGTAACACAGTCTGAAAATTAAATTAGTGACAACAAGAAATGCACACATGTGTTTCAGAAAGCGTCAACTAATAATCAAACAATTTAAAACAATCCAATAATAGTATAGTTTGAAAAAGTGCACATGTGCATTCAAAGGAAAAGTGCATATAAATTACCTCAAATTCATTGACAGTAACAAATTTCCTGTTTGCATGAGCAATGGTATATATTTTGGTAGTACCAACAGTGCGCGTCAAGCCACCAGAACACTGATAGAGACTTCGCTCGATTTCTTTCTGAACTTCCTTAAAGATCGTGATCGTGTACAAACTGGCCGCATGTCTTTCGATTGGAAGTCGTGTGTGGATCTCAGGTACTGTTGTGTTCGTATCAAACTCAAGCTTGCGTTGGTTATTACGTTGCGCGTCAATGGTGGTGTCAAAACACATAAGAAACTGCAACAAGGTGTTGCCGCCGCTAGAGTTGACCTTGAAAAACGCATTAGAGCTCTCGCATATAGATGTTGTCTTCATCAGACAACACATAGGAAGGTCTCTAAAGTACGCAGGGATCCAGTCTCCTCGCATGTTGTACATAGTGGTAAGCCAATCGTGATTAGCCAATCCATATTCTGCCATAAGCAACTGCCATTTTTCTTCAAAATCACATGGTTTGATTATCAGATTCCATACGAGTTTGTGGATGGATTTACGGAGGGCTGCATTGTCGACTGCATCATCTTCAATCTAAATTATATAACGACGATAAGTAATATGGCAGATGTATGAATAATATATAAAAATTCAAATGACAGAACTAATTATCACTTATTAATGAAAAAAAAATCAAATATATATATATAAATTGAACGTACTTTGGAAGGCAACTTCCTCATGATGTGCCACATGCACAATCTATGGGCAGACTGATAAAAAACAGCCTCAATAGCAGATTTCATTGAACCATCTTGGTCGGTAAGCACCAACCTAGGCTGAGTAACATGTGCTTTCAGAAAGCATTGAAGCAACCATGTATAAGACTTGATCGTCTCGTCCGATATCAACCCGGCACCGAAAGTTACACACTTTTTGTGGTGGTCAACACCAGTAAACGGCACAAAGATCATACAGTACCTGTAACACAAAATATAAGCAATACAAGTTATGAGCTATATTTAAGAAACTGTAACATTGACGCACATGGGCAGTATTTATCTTAAAATTGAAAACAGCAGCATCGTATAAAGATAATAGAGTTACAAAATTTAAAACAGTAATAGTTTTAGTTTAAGAGTACTTACTGGTTAGTCTTGTAAGTTGCATCAAATGCAAGAACTTCGCCAAACACTTCATAGTTGCAGCGTGAAACATCATCAGCCCAAAAAAGTGATTTTAGCTCATTACCAACAATTAAAGACTCATAGAAAAAATTATGTAGATTTTTAGTACGTTCTTCTAGTGTATCCAACACAAATTTGGCATCCCTATCGCCAATGAAGATACGAATAGCTCGAGCAAAGTTTTTGAATTCAGTTTTTGTACCACGAACGTTGTGATGACCACCCTTCAAAGAGCACTGAACGTTATGCGCAACAGAAGCGCCAATTTTGTTCAGGCTAAGTTGGTGGATGAATTGCTGGGTCGAAAAATCAAGCATACGACGCTTGGAACTGAAATCCATAAATTCAGGGCCAATGAGTTCGTGGTTGTGTGCTTCAACAAACGTATAAAGAGTGAACTTTTGTGTATCCGGGTCGAACTTAGAACGTATACATGCACCACAGTCGGTCAAAGATGAGCGGCTAGTCTTAGAAGCAGAAACTGGGTCAGGATTCATAGAATTGAAATTTTGCAGTTTTGGTTTTCCAGCCCGGTTACATAGAATGTATCTATGTCTAGTAACATCATTGATCTTTCGGTGGGTGCCTAACCGGGTGGAGAAACCAGCCTTAGCAGCATAAGCATCATACATATTAGTGACGTGCTCCCAACTGTCATAAACCGATCCCAAAACAGGAATGTAGGAAGGGTCAACATCAGGCTTCCAATATTTGGTTCCATCAGAGGTAGCAAAAACACTGCTACGTGCACCATCTGAATGCACACAAAACACACTAAAGTTAAATGAAAGTAAACAATATCAACAAACTAATTGTTTATTAAAACGGGACAAACGTATAAATGATTTAAGTCATTTGACTACACATAATATCTAAAATATATTGTCCAAATGCCACTTAGTAATAAAAAAATAAAATATAAAAGCATTATGATGAGAAAATTGGATGAACAATACAGTTTGGTCCAAAATACAGATTTGGTGCACATGTGCAATCATAAGGAAGTACAAATAATAACATTATATCAATAACATGATTAAACACATAACAGCAATAGTAAGCATCACATAACAAAATCAGAGTATAAAAACATGATTTTAAAAGAATACATAACAAAAAAAATAAAACAGAAATTAAAAACTGCACATGTGTACTTTTGAAGCTCTAAGTTGAAGTATCTGTTACCATGTTCTTCAACACCTATGAACACCATAGGAGGAGCAGATTGAGATTCTGATGTAGATGATGAGGAAGATGATGCAACATTGGATGATGTGCTTGATCCGGTAATTCCAACAAGCATATTATTGCTGTCGATGTGTTCAATACCAAATTCACAACTGCCAGCGACAGATACATCATCAACAGGCGCGGAATCTTCAATTAAGGTATGATTATCAATAGACATGTCCATATGCAATTACGAAGATCTGAAAAAACACAGAAGCAATGTCAGAATCGAAGTAAACCAGCGAATTTGAATTTGCGGTAATAAATTGTATACGTGCGGCTGGAAAATTTGTTGTAATACCTGGAATCGTATTGAATTATGATGATGATTCGGTGAGATTCAACAGAAAATCGAGATTTTAGGAGCTAATGGTTTACGGATTACGATTCAGAGGTTAATGAACGAGTGATTACGACTCAGGTGGGTGTTAATAAATGAGGGACGTGATTTGGGAGTCGAGTGTGATTTAACCTAAGATTACAATTGGATCAGTTAATATATACTTTATGTGATGCCAAAAATACCCTTCATTAACTAATGTTCTTAGGTTTTTACAAAATATGAGTGTTTACGCCCGATCCTTCCCCTATATATATATATATATATATATATATATATATATATATATATATATATATATATATATATATAGGTAGAGGATCATTTGAGAACTAATTTGATTTGAGAACTAAAAAGAATTAATTTGAGCCATAAGTTTATTTACATGTATCCCCATCCCATGAATTATAGTTGTCCCCCTCTGAAATGTGTGGTTGAGATTTAGTTCTCAATAGTTCTTAAAACAAAAAGTTCTCATTTGAACCTAATCCTATATATATATATATATATATATATATATATATATATATATAATCATACTCGTATCGAACGTTGAGTAATTCCACACCCTTACATATTCCTCATATCAATGTACCTTAACACATGCTTAGAATTACTAGATCAGCATAAAGCTAGTAAGCTCGAGCATTTAAAAACATTTATCATAATCTTGTAAAATGTTTTAGAAGCAAGTCACGCATCCAATCCTGTACTTACAAAAGTGAGCAAATTTGTGAAGTACATATATATATATATATATATATAGGGAGAGGATCATTTGAGAACCAATTGGATTTGAGAACTAAAAAGAACTAATCTCAGTCACTAGTTTATATATATGGAAAACCCCCCATGAATTATAGTGGTCCCCACCTGAAATTAGTGGTGGAGATTTAGTTCTCAAAAGTTCTCAAAATAAAAAGTTCCCATTTGAACCTAACCCTATATATATATATATATATATATATATATATATATATATATATATATATATAGGTAGAGGATCATTTGAGAACTAATTTGATTTGAGAACTAAAAAGAATTAATTTGAGCCATAAGTTTATTTACATGTATCCCCATCCCATGAATTATAGTGGTCCCCCCCTGAAATGTGTGGTTGAGATTTAGTTCTCAAAAGTTCTCAAAAGAAAAAGTTCTCATTTGAACCTAACCCTATATATATATATATATATATATATATATATAGGGTTAGGTTCAAATGAGAACTTTTTCTTTTGAGAACTTTTGAGAACCAATTTGGGCCACTAATTTTCAAGAGGGAAGCATTCAAATTCATGGGGGGGTTTTCCATATATATAAACTAGTGGCTAAGATTAGTTCTTTTTAGTTCTCAAATCAAATTGGTTCTCAAATGATCCTCTCCCTATATATATATATATATATATATATATATATATATATATATATATATAATCATACTCGTATCGAACGTTGAGTAATTCCACACCCTTACATATTCCTCATATCAATGTACCTTAACACATGCTTAGAATTACTAGGTCAGCATAAAGCTAGTAAGCTCGAGCATTTAAAAACATTTATCATAATCTTGTAAAATGTTTTAGAAGCAAGTCACGCATCCAATCCTGTACTTACAAAAGTGAGCAAATTTGTGAAGTACGATGACCAAAAGTCGGATGGTATTTTAGTAACAATTTGTGAAGTACGATGACCAAATTAGAAATGAACCCGTGGGTCAAGTACCACAAACGGGTTTACCTTCGGTTCAAGCTAGTGGACTAAACCCACTAGCCCAAACCTATCAACTAGCCTGAAACGGGCCTAAGCAGCCCGTTGTTTTTACATAAACAAAATAAACCACGTAAATAGTTTGGAAGCGAAGAACCGAACATCACTACTAGTTTTAGGAAGGCATAAATAGTTCATTATGTCTACTATGGTTATAAATAATGTGTACTCTGATTTTGCAAATGAATGTTCTCAAACTTTGAATGTCAAACGGTTCTTTCTTTTGATAACCATAAGTTTATTCAAGGAAAAAAAAAATTGGGACGACTTTTAGTCATTAAATTAAGTCCTCTAAGGGGTGGGGTATTACAGATGATCACACTACTAGAATTGTTATTAATAATGAAAATGAAAGCTAGTTGAAGTGTTTTTGGCCATAATAAAAGTTGAGAGTGTTTTTTTATCAAACTGATAGTGTGGATTATAACCAACAAATAAGTGACGGTTTTAATTATTATCCAATGTGCCAAAATAATATGTAATTTTAGACTTTTGTGATAATCATTGATCTTTGGTTCACGAAAAATTGATGTTTTATGTCGAACTTCAAACTAGTTATGTTGTGGTTCTAGAAAAGGTACACGACTACAGGTTGTCAAAGTTTGATCAACGTTAACATTACATTAATGAATAGTGATCATTTTAGTTAGACAAATCACAAATGTTTCAATATTCTTGATGACATGATTGTTAAACCCAAGAAAATATAGTATTGGACTATGGGACCCAAACTAACCAAGCCCAATTAAATAAGCCTATTAGGAATTTAGGATGGTGAGCTCACCTCTGTAAATAGATGGTTATCACTCAACATTGGAGTTTCGTCCGAATGGTATGAAGCATAAATAATAGGACTTGAGGTGGTCGAGAGGTTCCACGTTCGATCCCGACTTTGAGGGTTTTACCATAGTGGGTGGGTTTCCTCCATAACTGGCGAATTTAGATGGTGTTGCACAGTTTAACATCTTGTTGAACTCACGAGTCGATTGATTGTCGTTTAAAAAGCAATTTGTTACTGCTCAGTTTAAACTCCACTCCATCTTGCTTAAGAAAAGACACTAAGCATTCAACCCCTCTCTACATAGATACTTTTTTTTCTCGACATGAAACAACTATCAAGTAGCTTCACAACAAGTTAAAATGTTCTCATAACAAAACTATGATATCAATATTTAAATTATTTGTTTCAATTGAAAAAACTAAGAAAATATATGGGAAGTTATCAAGTTATCCCACATAGGAGGAGGCAATCTTAGTAGTAGGATAGTGTGGGCGATCATTCAGGATCCAATTTTTATAAGGGTCCAAAATTTTAAGAATTTTTTACATATTTTTAAAAGTATCTTACATATATATATGTTAAATATAATTTAAAAACAAATTAGAAACAAGACATGATCGTCATATTATTAATTTTTTATATATAAGTTATTGATTTTATAATCTGAAACTTTACAAATCAATCACAGTGTGTACGAAAATCAAATGAAACATACAAACGTGTGATATTCTTCCAAAATATTATCTAAAGATGAAAATGAAAGATAGTAGCTTTATAATAAAATACCGTTTACTTAGAAATCTGATATTTGTTTGCATTGTTTTCTTTTATCTACAACCACGTTTCTTGAAATAATTTAATATTTTTTTTGAAGTTTTTCTTTTTTGATGTTTAAGTTGTGGGTTTCTTAATGTTTAAGTTTTGGGTTTTTTATTTGCTCATTTGATTGTTGTGGTAACGTTTATGTTCGGTTTATTTATATTTTTTTTTATTTCTTCATGTCTAGAGATTGTTTTGTGGTGTTTTTTTAATGTTTTTTTTTGTTTTGCTTACGTTATTCTTATTATAATGGTGGGGCCGTATGTATATTAATTTGAGTTTTCACGTATGTTCTTTTAAAAATTGATTCATACCTGAAGCCAAATAAGAGTGTTATGAATATCACCGTAGAGCACCCCATCATACTATACCATTAAACAGTACAGAAATTTTTTGAACGGGGTGCAAAATTAAAAACAAGTCAAAACATGCCGATTGAAAAAACAATAGATAACATTAAATATCGTTAAATATATCTAAAAAAAATTTAGATCATGAACTAAAAAAATAATAGTTATAGTTATCGTTAAGTTTTTTTATTTATTTTTATTTTAGAAACAATTAAATTTTATTATATACAATTAAATTTGATGATGAATAGTAGAGTTTTTTTTTTAAATTGGCCACAAAACTTTAAGGTTTTGACAGTTTCAATGCTTTAAACTTTTAAACACTTTTTTTTTACGAAATAATAAACTTTTGGTTTTTATAGTGTAGTCACATATGTTTCATACTCTTACGTTTTGTATCCTTTAACTTTTAAAGTTTTTTTTTTGTTTTAAGTTTTGTTGTCTTCTACTTTGGCCACGGAACTTTTAACCTTTTTACTTTCGTTTTTAATATATTTTTATAGTTTTATACTTTCACTACAAGACTTTTAGACTTTTACGTTTTATACCCCTTAACTTTTTAACCCTCTAACTTTTACAGTTTTTTTTGTTTGTTTAAAGTTTTGTTGTCTTAAACTGGTTTTGCTTTTGTGTAGTTAAACTGGTTTTGCTTTTGTGCACCAAGTATTTATCCATAATGTATGTGCACTTTCACATTTGCATTTTCAAAAAATGACACTAACCTTGGTTGCAAAAGTCCCTTGTGGCCAGTTTGAAAGCCTAGACGCCTTCTGCCCTGTTTAATTGCAATCATATCCATTGCCTACACATTAGTCAATCGAATAAAATCTTTACGAATCAAGATGGGAACGATCTAACACCAAATTATCATTTGATTCACTAACACCAAGTTCTCATATGATGCAAGTTCTCATATGATGAAATTGATGACTTTTACCTCTTAATTTTGCAGGGTTAGACTTTAAGAGCTTGTAATAGCTTAAGGTCCAAATCAACTGGGGGGGGGGGGGGTTAGAATTTCTTTCGAAATCTCGGCATCATTCATCACCTCTCGTGCCCTCACACGAGTGAGTAAAACGACAATGTGGAACGCCGGCATCGACACGTGGTTGAAACTGGCCTCACCTTTCTCGCTCAATTCCATGTTCCGCGCCGTTTTTGGCACTTTGCCTTTGATATTGCTGTTTACATCATAAACCGCATGCCTTCATGTACAAACTCCTCTACCTCCCCATTCCAGCACCTCTTCCACCGATCCTCCGATTACACTTTTCTTCGGGTGTTCGGCTCTCAGTGCTTTCCTCACCTTCGACCTTACAACACTCATAAGATGGACTTCCGTTCCACTTCCTGTGTGTTTCTGTGTTTCTCGGGCACATCCCCTCGCACCATGGTTATCGGTGCTTCGACCCGATCACCGATAGTCTTTACATCTCCCGTCACATTCGATTTATGAATCTTGCTTTCCGTTCCACAACACTACAACCCCACCATCATCTCCCATCCCAACCGAACCCTACACATCCTCCTACCCACACCCTGTTCCTGATGATAACCCTGATCCACCCATCGACCATCCACCACCACCACCACCACCCATGAACAATCCACCAACACCACCACCCATTCCCCCCACCACCCATTTTTCACACTTATCAGCGGCGACAAAGAACCGCCACCGCTGGCCCTCAACAACCGTCTGCCATCACAACCGCTACAAACCCTACAACTCGTACTCGACCTCCCAACCTTCGCCCAACCCCAAGCAAACTAAAGTCCACAATATTTCCTCTTTCCACACGACTCCCTCTGATCCTGAGCTCGAACCTACATCCTTCACCATTGCCAACAAAGATCCAAGGTGGCGTCAAGCCATGATGGCCGAATATGAAGCGTTGTTACGAAATGGCACATGGTCTCTTGTACCTTGTGTTCCGGGTTCCAACATTGTTGATTGTAAGTGGCTTTACAAAATAAAGCGGGATCCAAAGGGCACCATTACCCGCTACAAAGCCCGTCTTGTGGCAAAGGGCTTCAGGCAACAACCAGGTATTGACTTCCAGGAGATATTTAGCCCGGGGGTTAAAGCAACCACAATCAGATTGGTTCTCTGTAACACCCGAGTTGATATTCATGTTTATAACGGTTAAACGTTTAACAACAAAGTTTGGTCCCAGAAAATTTTTCGAAGTTATGAGGTGTTTAAGTGTTAGTTATTCAAAATCAGACTACCGATTGACATTTTTGACGAACTACTACAATTCGACGACCACATTTACAAAAGATCAAATCTTATTTAGGTAAGACGCTAAGTTCTTCGTCAAGCGTTCGGTTCTTGAGCTTCCATAGGACATCCATTCATACCGGCCGCTTCCCTGCATTTCCCCAACCAAATTAGATAATGTATAACATAATGGGGGCATTTAGGATACATTAGAGTACACAAAACAACAAAGATCAACACATGGAAAGTGAGGGTCCACCGTAAGCTACGGTGCTACCGTAAGCTACGGTGCTACCGTAAGCTACGGTGGCCCTGGCTACCTTACGGTGGCTTGGTGCTGGCCCACGGTGACAATTTTATGCCTGTGGCCACCGTAAGCTACGGTGGCTACATGTCAAGTTGTCCTTTTTCCTGCATTTTAGGGCCATAATCACACACGGGGCAACCTGGGTTCACCCGTAGGGCCTGCTAACATTTAAAATTTATAACCGGACCATATTATCAGCTTATAAGGTGCCACCATGCCCCGAGGACATGATTCACACATCGGATTCTTACCCAACTTCAACCCGTTTGACCCGTTAACCTTGCCACTCTCACATTTCTTTCCCAATGATGTACCAAGGCCAATTTGACCAAAGGCAACCTGTCCAAAACATGTATTCCTACACACTCTACTAAATGTTATGATTTACATTATAGGAACCATTGTAGTCATCAACGGTGCTTTGTACCCACGCTTGTGATTCCATTGAACCCATTGGTCACAACACCACTTGATGGACTCATCAAGGTCCCTATGACACTTTAAGTCCCGGTTAGCCTCCACCTAAGTTCCTATGAACCCTTGTGGCGAAATTGGCACTTGGGGACGTTATTTACCAATATTAATACATTACCAATAATTGTGCAATCCCTTGGCTTGCCATGACTCCTACGAGTCATTAGCTTGCTCAAGTATGCACTTAACTAAGATTTACCATGTCTAGTTCTCCATTACAAAATAAGGTTATCATGTATCATAACACGTAAGGCGTAAGAACACGTTACCTCGAGAGCTTGAGCTTCCACTACCTCCGGCGTGGGTTAGATGATCACCACCTTCTCCTTGGTTGCCTATTTAGTCCACACGCAAGTTAGGACCCTTACATTATAACCAATTGACCATGTTTTTATGGTGTCCATGACATTACATATTCAACTACTATTTAGCATGCTATCAAGTTTCATTAACAAGATTTCTCATGCACAAACACATTAGACACTTAGGAAGTTTATCAATTTACCCAATACATCAACATTTTACACTCCAATGGGTCAAGCAAATCACATAATGTATCACTTGCATATGAACCTCAAATTTAGTAAGTACACTACCTATGATCAATTAAGCATGAATCATAACAATTTAATCATCTAGCCATATATAGGTGTCATTTAGGCATTTCATCAAACGGGTGGTGTGCATACTTAGATGCACACATTCATATTATACCCATGAACCTCCTACTTACCAAATAGCAAAGTTTAGGCAAGTACACCACAATCCCAACATCAATATATCATTTACTAACATAATTAACCAAATCATATAGTTAAGAACCCATGGTTTAACCCAATTTCATGACCTACCTAGATCACCATCTACCATGAAGTTCACATAGGAGGGTTTAGTGACTAATTCACCAATTACCCATGAAACTACAAAATTCATGCAACATACAAGTTCTATAGCACCTAACATTGGCTCATCTACAACAATTTCGTAGATCCAAGGTCCCAATCATGGTAACCTACACATGCACAAAGTGGGGGTTTTCACTTACTTGTATAGAAATTGAGTCTATGGGGTTAGATCACTTCCAATTCCAAGTCCAAAGCTTGAAATCGTAGCTGGATCCTTTAACATGCAAGAAATCGATTTTTAGGGGGTGGGAGAGGCTTGGTCGTGCTCCTGGTTACAGGTCACGACCTCCTCCTCTTTTCTCCTATTTTTGTTTGATCTAATTTTCCATATTTACACATCAGGCCCCTCCAATTTGGTTTTGGTTTAATTTCTATCTACACCTTAATATTTTCAAATTAACCCCCAAGGAATTCTAACATGGTAATATACTAATCATGCTAGATCATAATTTGGCCACGTAACACAATATTATCTAACGTTAACGGAATATTCACGTAATTAAAAATTCGGGATGTTACAACTCCACCCCCTTAAAGGAGTTTCGTCCCCGAAACGAAATTTACGTACCAAATAGGTGAGGATAGTATAGTCGCATGTCTTCCTCCATCTCCCAAGTTAGGTTCGAGCCCTTCCGGTGCTCCCACTTGACCAATACTTGGCTCAACTCTTTGTTCCTCAACTTTTTCACCTTATGATCCAAGATCGCGATAGGCGTTTCCACATAATTTAGTTTATCATCGATTACCAAATCTTCTAGTGGCACGTACGCACTTTCATCGACTAGGCACTTTTGCAAGTAGGACACGTGGAAAGTATTATGTATGGCACTCAACTCTTCCGGCAACTCGAGTTGATATGCCACTTCTCCCACCCTAGCCAATATCCTAAACGGTCCGATGAACCTAGGACTCAGCTTACCCTGTTTACGGAATCGTATGATGCCCTTCCACGGGGACACCTTCAACATTACCAAGTCACCCACTTGGAATTCAATGGGTCTCCTCCTTTTATCGGCATATGCTTTCTGCCTATCTTGAGCCGCCTTAAGCCTTGCCCTTATGATGTCAATCTTTCGGGATGTTAGATCGACCACCTCCCTGCTTGCAAGCTCCCGTTGACCCACTTCACCCCAACACACGGGTGTTCTACATTTCCTACCATAAAGCATCTCATACGGGGGCATCCCAATGCTAGCATGGTAGCTATTATTATATGAGAACTCCACGAGAGGAAGGTGTCGATCCCAACTTTCACCAAAATCGATTACACATGCTCTAAGCATGTCTTCAAGAGTTTGGATCGTCCTCTCGCTTTGCCCATCCGTTTGCGGATGGTATGCCGTGCTCAACAGCAATCTTGTGCCCATTTTGGTTTGGAAGTCCCTCCAAAACTGGGAGGTAAATCGGGTGTCCCGATCCGACACAATAGACACCGGTATACCGTGTCGGGACACTATCTCCTTCACATATACATCAGCCATCTTTTCCGAAGTGTCAGGTATCGCAAATAGGTATGAAATGGGCACTTTTCATTAGTCTATCTACCACTACCCAAATCGCGTCGTGACCCCTAACCGTTTTTGGCAATTTGGTTAGCAAATCCATAGTGATATGCTCCCATTTCCACTCTGGTATGTCCAACGGTTGCAATTTTCCGTATGGTTTCTGATGCTCGGCCTTAACTTGCATACAAGTTAGGCACTTACTCACGTATTTGACTATATCCCGCTTCATGCCGGGCCACCAATAGTCACGTTTCAAGT
>JBCNJP010000025.1:69908965-69968695 GCA_039602395.1 Deinandra increscens subsp. villosa
TTGGTTGCTCCGAGATGTACCGAATATCGGGACTTATGGGCCGCATCTAGAAGAAGTAGTTTCACATTGCAAGTGTTAGGAATCCAGATTCGACCGAATCGAGTACTAATTCCACTACTCTCTTCCACCAACACTACTACAAAAACTGGCTTTCTTGACGCGCATTGCGCGTCAAGAAAGGGCCTTCTTGACACGCAAATGCGCGTCAAGTATGCGGGGGTCAAGAAGCTTCTTGACGCGCAAAATGCGTGTCAAGAGGCTCTTGACGTGCGAACGATGACGCACATTTTATGACGCGCATTGCGTGTCAAGAAATGGTCTTCTTGACACGCAAATGCGCGTCGAGGAAGCCGGGGTCAAGAAGCTTCTTTACGCGCAAATGCGTGTCAAGAAGTTCTTGACGCGCGAACAATGACGCGCATTTTTGCGCGTCAAGAATGTTTTTAAAATATAAAAAAAATTTATTTGTTTGTAAATCACTAATTTCCACATTAAATGGCAACTAACCTCAATACAAAATACAATACACTTACAACAAAATATTGCATTTTATATATATATATAGTAAGCATTACAAACTTAACATGAGTTTACATAAAAAAAATAAACTATGAACTAATTAATACATAATATAAACACTATACTATCAATACTTTACTAGTTGTTGTTGCTGCTGCTGTCATTAGTTGCACATCTACAAAAATATAGTTCAAATTCATAAAATTTCATCTTAAAACTATAAGAAAAGTAGGCTACAGACGATCATAAATACACTTAATCTGGAGCCACCCATTCCTGGAGCCACTTCACCAGCCGGTTTGGGGAGTTCAACCACGATAGCTTCAGTGGTTGTCATCCGAGAAGACACGCTACAGACAAATAGGAAGATCAGGTTAGTAAAAACAACATTCAAGGAGAAAATAAACGAGAAAAACTATATAATTTCATGTTTAACATAAGAAATTAAACACACCTGTAAAACCAGAATATGGACGGCCAAGATGATGAGGAGTCTGAAGTTGTAGTCTTGTTTTCACAACCCAAGCAGGATTGATAGAAAGACATACCTGAAAAGGGTTTTTGGTGAAAGTTGATGGTGACTATGTGGGTAAAATTGCTTGTTTCAGTGGTTTAATAAGGGCTTTTGGAGAAAACAGAATTCTGGTGGTAAACAACCTGTTAGGTGAGTAACAATTCTGGTTCAAGGCTGCAGGTAAGATGGCTGAGGTGAGTAACAATTCTGGTTCTAAAAACCTGTTAGGTGAGTAACAATTCTGTTATGTTCGTTGTCCCTAGTATCCTTGTAATCTTTGTTGATGGCGAGCCCCAGTATCATTGTCGTAATGGATTTTGTCATATGATTGTTGTTCTTTGTTTTGTATAGATGTATGAATCCGCTGGATAGAAAAATACATGAATGACGATACCAAATTACATTTATGCAAGGCAAGTCTTAAAAGGGACTTACAATCAAAAGAATCAAATCAAACCATGGTTGTTTAAGGCTACATAACTGTAATATTCTCAATACTTATATTTGACTTAACACTACTACAAAAATGGCCTTTCTTGACGCTTTTTGCGCGTCAAGAAAGGGCCCAAGATGACGCGCAAAAAAGCGTCAAGGAAGGTAGGGTCAAGAATCCTCTTGACGCGCAAAATGCGCGTCATCTGCTTCTTGACGCACGAACAATGACGCGCATTTTATGACGCGCAAAGCGTGTCATAAAAAGCGTGTCAAGGAAGCCCCCGTCATAAATATGCTTATGACACGCATAAATGCGCGTCATGAATTAAAACACAATTTAAAAAAAAATATTTTTGTAGATTCACTAATTTCCACATTAATGACAATCAACCTCCTAATCAAAATACAATACACTTGTAGCAAAATAATACATTTCATATATAGAGCAAACATTACAAATGTAACATTAGTTTACATTGCACTAACTACATGTAACCTTAGCTTCTTCCATCTCCATACTTGCATTATCAAGCCCATCTAAACATAATCTGCTAGTTTGCATGCTGTGAACACTGTCACAACATCAAGATAAAAAAATGCCAATTCAATAATACTATTAGAAAAAGATCAGCAAACAAAGCAACACAATTGAGAGATTTTAAAACAATATTTTAATAAAATGTGAGTTCAAATTCATTAAAACAGAGTAATCTGAGTATCTAACAATGAAACTAACAGTAACAACGATACTGAGTAACAACGATACTGAGCACCAAAAACAGAAAAACAAACCTAAGCGGTGAGCAAACACTACTACAAAAAAGGGCTTTCTTGAAGCTTTGGATAATTTGAAGTTGTTATCTAGTGATTCTATGCATACGTAAATAAAAGAAACCTGAAAAAGTATAGTGAAGCAGGGGCTAAACTAATTTCTTGGAACCGAAGCTTTTAAACCATTGGAGATCAGCACAAAGGCATTAATAAATGGGCATGCCTTAGATGTTCTGCAAATATTTGCAAAAAATAACATACCTTAGATGTTCTGTTGCAAAAAAAAAAAATACCTAAAACTCTAAATCAACAAACTGTTTTATTCCTACATGAATAAGGAGGGGCTAAACTATGCTATACTATGCAAAGGAGGGGGCATGGGTACTAATTGCAAAAATATCCAGTTTAAAGGTTAGTTGGTATATGATTTGTATGCGGCAGAAATAAATAAAAGAAGGATACCGGACTGCTAGGATAATTTTTAGGAAGATTAAGTGGTTGAATCTGAATGGTGACAGGTTGACAAATAATCTGAGAAAGGTTGACTTCTTAGTCAATTGTCTTGACTGTTTATTTCAGATGTTATGTCGGTGTATGCTACATAGGTGGGTTCTGCTCTCAAGAGTTGAAGCCCTGAGATTGTCACCTTGTTACTGCTTATAGCCAATATGTTGCCTTCATTCCTACTTTGCAGTTCTAGTTCTCTCTTATTGAGCCTATATTTTCTGTAAATATTACTTGGGGCCATAGAGTATATAGTAGTTTGTGTGTATATGGTAGGGGTACCTGTCTATGAGTGAATCCATGATTGGGGATATGGATTGATATAGAGATATGTTGCTGAAGTTGAATTCATTTGTAGATGACCTGCATGTATTATATTTATTTTAGAATGTTAATTGTATGTTGTTTTTGTTTTGGTAAATTTTTATACCTTTTTCAAGGAACTTAGAGCAATGAGGGTGGAATCATGAATGTTGTCCAGCTCCTGCCTATTCACTTTTTCTACTGACTTATTAATCTCTTGCCATAATTCAATTGTTACTCTTCGTCCCTGTATGAATGAAAGTATGTTTAGCTAAATTTTAATTATGAGTGTAATTGTTTAAAGTTACCTTGAATTTGAGATAGTGAGCTGTAGCATTGGGTTATGCTGGCTGCAGTACCAATCTGCAAGTGAATTGGGTGGTTGATTACATTTCTGAATGAGTCAACAGGTGTGCAAACATAACCTCCTATTCGGTAACACGTGAGGGTTTTCATTCGGATCTCTGTGCATCTTATGTCTCTTTGACCAATTGCAACAACTTAGATTGCGTAGCCCTGCATACATAAGAGATTAGATATATTGGTTGTGATTATATAGTTTGCTATTTGAATATCAAGAACACTATTCATGTAAATCAAAAGATTTGTTATTAAGTACAAAATTGAGATCCACTAGAGAATTAGTTACTTTCCAAGCCAGTAGGAGAAGAAATGTCTCAAGGCCCCAAGCTCCTCTATAAACATAATCACCATTAAACACAAACAACCCGTTTTCAGATGGAAGCCCTGTATCATACA
The DNA here is from genome assembly GCA_039602395.1 of Deinandra increscens subsp. villosa. Taxonomy (NCBI): domain Eukaryota; kingdom Viridiplantae; phylum Streptophyta; class Magnoliopsida; order Asterales; family Asteraceae; genus Deinandra; species Deinandra increscens. The sequence goes on from JBCNJP010000025.1 coordinate 69,912,771, forward strand.
ACAGAAACAACAGATCATGCAACTGCCCAGACCAGATATGCATAACGACAAACCCACTTCCTTCAGGATATTTTTGCCACCCCAAAATCTACACAAAAATAAAACAAAAATATCACCACAAGTTTAAGCCTTGGCTCAGAAGTTTAGCCAAATAAATTTTTAGCTTTAATATCTCAGCCGCAGTATACAACGCCTTTGTTTTTTTCTATAAACATTTACCTTCTGTTAAGCTGAAGATTTCTGGTGGTCGAAAGCACCTCGTTTAATCGAATGTGCTTTTATTTCCCTAATGATCTACTACTGTCTTTTTTCTTTGGAATATGTTTTACATGTCTCAAAACTAACCAAACTACGGTTGTTGTCTTTGTACATAATGTTTCGCTTTTGTGTCTGATGAAATTGAATTATTGTAGGAATTAGTCTCATGGTTTATAAAAACCTTTAGTAACAGTTGACACAACATTCATAACCAAAGAAATATGATTTTTAACCAAAAAAATATAACTATAAATAAATAACACACTAAACAAACAAAATATGATCAGAGCGAATAAACTTACGTAGAAGGCAAAGTTAGTACATATTTTGAGGCCCTGCATTTTCATCCAATCCTCTTACAACCAAAACATGGGTGGGGCCTGTAGCATACCCACAACAATATAAGCAAAGGGTATATACAGTTTGAGATTGGTTTGACTTCATAGTTAACTACTAGTTATTTTATGGGTCTTGATGGGTGTTGGTTGAATTGAAACAAGCATTATAACTACCACCAGCAGCATAACCATATACTTTACATTGCAATGCATGTTTTATGATATAGGGACTAACTAATATGAGGTATATACAGTTATGAGGTTAGGTGCTGCACAGTAGTTAAAATTACCCAAAGAATGTTCTGAACACATATCACAAACAAAATCACATATCACAAACAGAATCACTATATTGAATACTTTATTTTATTATGAAATCACTATTTTAGTTTGTTCAAATTCCATTCATGTCCAATTCCAAGTAAAACTTATCGAAATCTTTATGAAATTAATCTCCTAATGTGAACAAGGAACACGAAGAAGATAGGTTGGAGAGAAGATTACCGGAGATGTAGGTTCTGAGCCGAGAGCCGAAGACCGGAGATGTGGACCAGAGCCTAGAGCCGGAGACCGGAGATGTGGGTTCGAGCCGAGATCCGAGACCAGATAGTGTATTTTGATGTTATACAAGATTTACATTAGAACTTTATATATACGATTAAATGGTATTTATCTTGTATAAGTTAAAATTATAACCTGAAAAACTTCTTGCACGGCTTTGATTTGCTTCCTACACCAGATGTAAAGGACTCCATTTCTGTTGCAGAAAATTATTATACTTTGTTTCAGTTTCGTATTTGATTGCTCTTCTGCCATAAGCTTTTAACATCCAAAACTCACATCAAATATTAGTTATCACCACATTATTAGACTTGATAACCATATATTAACAATTACAATATTACAATATAATTAATTAAATGTAACAATTATGGCCCCATTTCCAGCTCTAGATTTACCGAATATTAACAAAAGATCTTTTTTTACTACTGATTTGATTACTTCAATTACAGTAGACACAATAAATCATCTAACCATCATTCATTTGTGTTCAGGTTTTAGAACAGAGAAGTCTGCCGCTGAAACAACTAACCCTAAAACAACTAACCCTAGAACAGAGAAGACGCCATGGAATAAGATCTCTAGACGATAAATTAGCGGCCAATATCAACAAACACAAACAGATCTTAGCATATGAAAACAAGTAACAGAATTAATTAACGAGGTAATGCGAATAGCATGCTAACCGTCTCTAGGTATCTTAGGAGCTCCTTTTTAAGTCCCGTCTTGCTTGCCTCGCTTACGTCCCCCAAACTCCATATTCTGTCGGATCTAACCTCAAAAGATAAGATATGAAAATCTAAGAAGTAATTGGCGTGTTTGAGTTTATAAATTTCTAAAAAATGGGATAAATTTTGGTGCGAATGATAGGCGGCCGGCGATAGCAAAAACCCTAGGGTTTCCAGAAATGAAGGAAACGAAAGAGAGGTTCAGCGGAACTGAAAGACTTGGATTTAGATCTCGTTAAGTTCATGATTTGAGGTCCGATGGTGAGGTGATTATGATGAAGATGGGGTAATGGAGACCGGAGGTGAGTAATGGAGAACGAATGAAATTTTGGCTCTTAATGAAATTTTAGGGCAAATTATAGGCGGGAAATGAAAAATAAAAGATGACGGTTAAAAGATGACGCGTAGTTTTTATATGTACTCCGTGTTTTTTTTTCTAATTTATGACAGATATTTTATGACGAGTAAAAATACGCGTCATCTACCGTTGGGATTTTACATTTCTTGACAGTTTTTTTATGACATGCATTTTTGCGCGTCATAAATCACCGCGCGTCATCGTTCGCGCGTCAAGAAAGGCCCTGTTTCTAGTAGTGTAAAGAGCATTTTGTTATAAGAAAATCCTTCATCATTAAGAATAAAACAAAAAGTGGAAGTTTGCATCATCCAGAATAAAACATAAAGATCCACTGTTGAAGTGGCACAATTTATAACATATACCGGCAGAGGACATAACTTTCCAAATAATTTAAAATTCTTGTAAACACATTCTTCAATAAAGTACAGAAATAATAACACATGAAACTATAAAAATTACACATGTACCTCAACAGGCATGACCTTTTGCTGCAACAAACAAGCCACCAACGGTCCAACATGAAGAAGGGGTAGAGAGTACTTAACTGATTACAATAATAAAAAGGAGTTCAAACAGAGGTACATGAACTAGATTATTGGACAGACTGAAACATAGTATGCACTACCTGTGAGGTGGTATGTATGTACCCATAATCCCCATTCTTGCAACAGCCCATATAGTATACTACCGAGAGGATGAAGAAAGTGGTACATAATATAACTAGGTCACTCAAGTTTCACATTGTTTTATTGTTGTGAATTTTTTCATAACTGGTGAAACTACATGGCCTAAATGAAGCAGTTATGAGCCTATAACCACTTAATTTAGATTATCCCCATTCAAAATTATGCCAGGTATCATGTTTACCATAAAACAACTAGTCTCAGTGAACATTTGGGAAATAAAAGGTAATTAAATTTGATTCTACTTTATACTCTAATCATTTAATTTCATAATTTCAAGTACTGTTGTCTTGCAGGTGTTTAAGGTAATATCACATTTTTCATATCATGACCGACCAGAAGATAGATATGGAAAATGGATTTAGTGGAAGTAAACAATCTTTATATCGATATTAATTCGTTTTAGCCCTTAGCGTGTTGCGAAGCAACCACAAAGCCACATCACCATCTCTCATACTACATAAAAGTATTAGATCAATTACCACTCACCTCATAGCAGACTCTTGATAAATGGCTACCTAGTTAATAATCCTTTGATCTTCATCTTCCCCATAGGGACTCTTTCTCACCCTCCATCCATTATGCACTTCACGAAAATTGGTTAACAGATTGTTCTCTATAAAAAAAAGTAACTTATTACCTTCTTCAAAACCTATGTTAAACTTCATCACCATCTGATCCTTATCATAAATCTCAGATGTAACAAAACTGTTTTCAGTTACATAATCAGTTGCATTATTGGTAGGTGATTCATCTTCATCAAAAAATGTATTAAAATTATAATTATTATGATCTAATGAAGAACTATCATGTGAACTTTGAATAAACTGGTCAACGGAGAACAAACCTTCATCGAACGATGGAGATGGAAGATACTCTTTGCCGATGACGTCAAAGAACGATTTCTCAGCAGCTTGAAGATCTAGACACTCGTAAATCACACACAATTTATCCTCCATATCTTCTTCCATGAGCACCTGATTAATGTGCCCCAAAATCGCAAATTATGGTCAACTCAAGCCCCTGCAACACCTGCAGTAGCATAATGCTTTAGATAACGGAGAATGCCTCACCAAAATGTTTAGTATAAAGCTAGAAATTCAGAAACTAAACATGTCACACTGAATCAGAAAGATAACTTATTATACACTTCTTTTTAAAATGGAATCCATGTTATATGGTGACTGTGCTACAAGAATCATAACAAGTTTAATAGCTTTAATCACTCAACCTAAGGAAAATTTATAATTTAGTTTAAGATTACATGCCCAAGGGAACTACTCAAGGGATAAAAAAAGAAAACAGGAAGTGAAACAACTAGAAAGACTAAGATAAAATTACATGTCCTGCAAGTACTAAAGCATTCATAACTCCATAAGCAAAGACAGAGCCAAACACAGTTTCTAAGCAGATCTGATGACTAGCCAAGAAAAAAGCAGTAGCAAACCAGAGCGAATTTAAATCAAAATATATGAACAGATGTATAAGCCTAGTGTTCTGTGGAGTCTGATTAAACAAATCATTATTTGTAACCTAATGTTCACACCAATAACTCAACTTACATAACCGGTTAACACATTCTCTGGCCATTAACATCGTCTGAAGCTGAAGAAAAGCAACAAGAAATCAGAAGATCGACAAGTAGAATCATACTGAAACTCCAGTATTTCAACAAGAAATCAGAACATCGACAAGTAAAATCAGACTGAAATGTCGGCCAGAGCGTACCTAGTGATGGAGCAGAGATTGAGCAACGGAAATTAGGGCTTTGCGTGTGGAGCGAGAATGGAGATTGGGGCTTTACGTATGGAGTGTTTTTTTCTTTAAGCAGAGAACGAAAATTAGGGTTTGCGTGGAGAATGGATTTTTAAGCCAATCAGACAAAATTGATGAATCAAAGATGGTTAACGATGTTCCAGAAACCGTCTTCGAGATTAGACTGAGCAAGATTCCGAGAGAGCTCGCTGAGGTAACCCTCCTCGTCACTCTCCGTCTCCGTTAACGACGCCACCTGAGAGCTCAAATCGGAGTTCACGCCATAGAAGCCAACGACGTTAACAGGTTTAACGGAGTTGAAGTTGACGAACTTCTGTTCTTCTCTGTCGAGGAACTCCGCTGGGAGCCATTCTAATTGAAAACTGATGAAGTCGATCAGAAAATTAGGGTTAACGATGGAGAGGCGGCCGGCGTCGAGGTTGGAGACGGTTCACAATTTTCTCTGTGGAATTTCTCGGTGGAGAGGCGGTTAGTGTTTTGAGAGAGAGAGGGGAAGAAGAAAGTAACACATTTTGGGGAGAAGGACCGATATACTGAAAATTAGGGCTAAATTCTGGGCGGCCTTTTTGGGCGGGAAAATTTATAAAGTGACAGATTTTTCTTGACGCGCAACATAAGTGTCCTCCGTGTTTTTTTTATTAAATTATGACAGATATTTATGATGCGCAAAAATACGCGTCATCTATCCTTATATTTTTTCAATTTTGACAGGTTTTTTATGACACTCTTTTTTGCGCATCAAGATCGGACCGTGTGTCATGCTTTGCGTGTCAAGGAAGGCCCTATTTCTAGTAGTGCAAGTTTTTCACTTTGCCCATAATTCTTTCTTTCTTCAAATTTTCCCCCTTGATGGCTTCAATTTGTGCTTCTTTGATCTTGGTGATCAAATCCGAAGTCACCACCATCTTCATTGACCGTACCTTGATCGGGGCATAATCCCCTTTTCGACTCAAGGCATCAGCTACCACATTAGCCTTTCTGGGGTGGTAATGGATTTCACAATCGTAGTCCGTTATCGTTTCCGACCACCGCCTTTGCCTCATGTTTAACTCCTTCTGTTCGAAGAAGTACTTAAGGCTTTTATGATCCGTGTAAATAGTGCATTTTGCACCATAAAGGTAATGCCTCCATATTTTCAATGCGAAGATCACGGCAGCAAGTTCCAAGTCGTGGGTGGGGTAGTTCAACTCATGCTTCTTCAACTGTCTTGAAGCATACTCTATTACTCTGCCCCATTGCATTTTTTAACACACAACCGAGACCCTTCAGTGATGCATCAGAGTATACCACCAGGTCTTCGTTGCCCTCCAGAAGGGTTAAGACCGGTGCTTGGATCAATTCTCGCTTAAGGCTTTGGAAGGCTTCTTCTTGCTCATTTTCCCACACAAACTTAGCATCCTTTTTAGTTAATTTAGTCATTGGGAGGGCCATCCTTGAGAAGTTCTGAATGAACCGTCGGTAGTAGCCCGCTAACCCAAGGAAACTCCGGACCTCGGTCGGGTTCCTCGGACGTTCCCAACTTGTTACCGCTTATATTTTCGCCGGGTCTACCATGATCGCCTCGGCTCCAATGATGTGGCCCAGGAATTGATCTTCTTTCAACCAAAACGCACATTTGGAGAATTTCACATATAACTTCTCCATTCTCAACTTCTCGAGTACTTCTCGCAAGTGTTCAGCATGTTCCGCTTCACTTCGAGAATAAACCAGTATGTCGTCTATAAACACGATCACCGACCTATCCAGCATGGGCCGACACACACGGTTCAAGAGGTCCATGAAAGCCGCGGGCGCATTTGTGAGCCCAAAGGACATCACCGTGAACTCGTAATGTCCGTACCTCGTTCTGAAGGCGGTCTTGGGGATATCTTCTTCCTTCACCTTCAATTGGTGATACCCCGATCTTAGATCAATCTTTGAAACCCATTTCGCCCCTTGCAATTGGTCGAATAAGTCGTCGATCCGAGGCAATGGATATCGGTTCTTTATCGTGATCTTGTTTAACTCACGGTAGTCTATACACAAGCGCATACTCCTGTCTTTCTTTTTCACGAACAATAACGGGGCTCCCCAAGGTGAGACACTCGGGCGGATAAACCCTTTGTCCGAGAGTTCTTGGAGTTGCGTCATCAACTCTTGCAACTCGGATGGTGTAAGACGATACGGTGCCTTGGCCACCGGTTTAGCCCCGGGCACCAAGTCAATCCGAAATTCCACCTCTCGGTCGGGTGGTATTCCTGGTAGATCATCTGGGAACACATCTTTATACTCGCGTACCACCGGTATATCGTCCATAGATGGACCTTGTTCACGGCTATCGGTGACTACGGCAAGATAGGCCTTGCATCCTTGTAGCAAATACTTCCTCGCTTTATGAAACGAGCATAATTCTGGGAGATCTCGTGTCTCACCATAGATGGTGACTTGGTTCCCGCTTGGTGAGGTTATTTCTATAGCCTTTCGATCGCATATCACCTTTGCATGATTACGGGACAACCAATCCATGCCCACCACCACCTTGAATTCTCTCATCGCCATAGGAATGAGGTCAATTGGATAATCCTCATTAGCGATAAGGATTTGCACTACCGACATACATCATAAACAAGTATATATTTATCGTTAGCAACTTCTACCTCTAAGGGTATACGCAATTTGTCAATTATAAAGGAAGGGTGCTTGGCGAAATCATAGGACACAAAGGACCTATTAGCACCCGTATCAAACAATGTATGTGCAGGTATTGAATTAACTGGAAAGGTACCTGTCACAACGTTCGGATTGGCTTTGGCCTCTTCGGCCGTCAATTGGAAGGCTCTTGCAGGAGCCCTTTGAGATTCATTTTTTCACACCCGACTTTGCCCCCTCACTCCTGAGCTTTGGGCATTCAGACTTTCTATGTCCCGTCTGATAGTAGTTGAAGCAGCGTATGACTTCAGACGGGCAATTTGAGACGCCATGTCCCTTCTTCCCACAGTTTAGGCATGGGCGGTCCTATGAACAAGCATTCGCCCGAGTGGCCTTTGTTGCAAATCTTGCATTTCGAGCTACCACACTTAGAGTCTTTCTTCTTGGGTGAGTCCCCCACTTTTTGCTTCTTTGGGGGATTAGGATTTCCCCCCTTGAACTTGCCCTTTCCAAGGCTTCCTTCTTCTTCAAATCAAGTTCCCGCGCCTGGGCAGCATTGATCATTTCCTTAACGGATTTGAATCCGCCGAGGGGCACATTTCCTCTGCATTTCAAGTTCCCTTTGCCTATAGCAAGGTTTATGTGATTAATTAGACAATTTCCAATCAACCTGACAGATTTATACGAGGTCCTTTGCCTTAGCATTAACCCGTTTCTATCCGTCCATGACATTTAACGCGATTCACGGTTCTAGTATTTAACACTCTTCCGTGATTCCCCATATAATGGTCGTAACCTTTTTGGTAACCGACCTCAATTTGGCAAACAATTTTCAAATTCATGTCCTACCAATGCTAAGGATAACGAAATACAAAATTCAACTAACCTGGATTCCCGTTCAAGCTCAAACCGAATGCTTAACCCATATCTCGAGCTCGAGGTTTAAGTTCAAGCACCACACGAGTGCTTAATTCTCTCAAACCACGGCTCTGATACCAACTTGTAACACCCGAGTTGATATTCATGTTTATAACGGTTAAACGTTTAACAACAAAGTTTGGTCCCAGAAAATTTTTCGAAGTTATGAGGTGTTTAAGTGTTAGTTATTCAAAATCAGACTACCGATTGACATTTTTGACGAACTACTACAATTCGACGACCACATTTACAAAAGATCAAATCTTATTTAGGTAAGACGCTAAGTTCTTCGTCAAGCGTTCGGTTCTTGAGCTTCCATAGGACATCTATTCATACTGGCCGCTTCCCTGCGTTTCCCCAACCAAATTAGATAATGTATAACATAATGGGGGCATTTAGGATACATTAGAGTACACAAAACAACAAAGATCAACACATGGAAAGTGAGGGTCCACCGTAAGCTACGGTGCTACCGTAAGCTACGGTGGCCCTGGCTACCTTACGGTGGCTTGGTGTTGGCCCACGGTGACAGTTTTGTGCCTGTGGCCACCGTAAGCTACGGTGGCTACATGTCAAGTTGTCATTTTTCCTGCATTTTAGGGCCATAATCACACACGGGGCAACTTGGGTTCACCCGTAGGGCCTGCTAACATTTAAAATTTATAACCGGACCATATTATCAGCTTATAAGGTGCCACCATGCCCCGAGGACATGATTCACACATCGGATTCTTACCCAACTTCAACCCGTTTGACCCGTTAACCTTGCCATTCTCACATTTCTTTCCCAATGATGTACCAAGGCCAATTTGACCAAAGGTAACCTGTCCAAAATATGTATTCCTACACACTCTACTAAATGTTATGATTTACATTATAGGAACCATTGTAGTCATCAACGGTGCTTTGTACCCACGCTTGTGATTCCATTGAACCCATTGGTCACAACACCACTTGATGGACTCATCAAGGTCCCTATGACACTTTAAGTCCCGGTTAGCCTCCACCTAAGTTCCTATGAACCCTTGTGGCGAAATTGGCACTTGGGGACGTTATTTACCAATATTAATACATTACCACTAATTGTGCAATCCCTTGGCTTGCCATGACTCCTACGAGTCATTAGCTTGCTCAAGTATGCACTTAACTAAGATTTACCATGTCTAGTTCTCCATTACTAAATAAGGTTATCATGTATCATAACACGTAAGGCGTAAGAACACGTAACCTCGAGAGCTTGAGTTGCCACTACCTCCGGCGTGGGTTAGATGATCACCACCTTCTCCTTGGTTGCCTATTTAGTCCACACGCAAGTTAGGACCCTTACATTATAACCAATTGACCTTGTTTTTATGGTGTCCATGACATTACATATTCAACTACTATTTAGCATGCTATCAAGTTTCATTAACAAGACTTCTCATGCAAAAACACATTAGACACTTAGGAAGTTTATCAATTTACCCAATACATCAACATATTACACTCCAATGGGTCAAGCAAATCACACAATGTATCACTTGCATATGAACCTCAAATTTAGTAAGTACACTACCTATGATCAATTAAGCATGAATCATAACAATTTAATCATCTAGCCATATATAGGTGTCATTTAGGCATTTCATCAAACGGGTGGTGTGCATACTTAGATGCACACATTCATATTATACCCATGAACCTCCTACTTACCAAATAGCAAAGTTTAGGCAAGTACACAACAATCCCAACATCAATATATCATTTACTAACATAATCAACCAAATCATATAGTTAAGAACCCATGGTTTAACCCAATTTCATGACCTACCTAGATCACCATCTACCATGAAGTTCACATAGGAGGGTTTGGTGACTAATTCACCAATTACCCATGAAACTACAAAATTCATGCAACATACAAGTTCTATAGCACCTAACATTGGCTCATCTACAACAATTTTGTAGATTCAAGGTCCCAATCATGGTAACCTACACATGCACAAAGTGGGGGTTTTCACTTACTTGTATAGAAATTGAGTCTATGGGGTTAGATCACTTCCAATTCCAAGTCCAAAGCTTGAAATCGTAACTGGATCCTTTAACATGCAAGAAATCGATTTTTAGGGGGTGGGAGAGGCTTGGTCGTGCTCCTGGTTGCAGGTCACGACCTCCTCCTGTTTTCTCCTATTTTTGTTTGATCTAATTTTCCATATTTACACATCAGGCCCCTCCAATTTGGTTTTGGTTTAATTTCTATCTACACCTTAATATTTTCAAATTAACCCCCAAGGAATTCTAACATGGTAATATACTAATCATGCTAGATCACAATTTGACCACGTAACACATTATTATCTAACGTAAACAGAATATTCACGTAATTAAAAATTCGGGATGTTACATTCTCTCTCTTGATGTTACCCAAGAATGGAGTCTTCGACAGTTGGATATTCAAAATGCCTTTCTCCATGGCGACTTAAACGAAACAGTCTATCTACAACAACCACCTGGCTTTGTCGATCCGCAAAAACCGGATCATGTTTGCCTTCTTCACAAGTCTCTCTATGGGCTAAAACAGGCACCGCGAGTATGGTTTCATCGCTTATCTTCCGCCTTACAGCAGCTTGGATTTCGTGGGTCAAAAACAGACCCCTCCCTGTTTATCTATGCTTCTGGCAGGACACTCTTATATATGCTTGTCTATGTTGACGACATCATCTTGACAGGTAACAATCCTACGGCTATTGATAAAGTTGTCCACAACCTCAGTCAACTATTTCCGGTATAGGATCTGGGCCGCCTCGCATATTTTCTCGGAATTGAGGTGGTTCATCACGGCCCTGATATTATTCTGTCACAACAAAAATATATTATGGACATCCTTTGGCGCACTGGTCTGACTGAGTCGAAACCGGTCTCTTCACCTATGACTACAAATGCTAACCTTGGCCTCAATGATAGTTATCCTTGTGTTGACCCGGTTAAGTATTGTCAAACTGTTGGGGCCCTTCAGTATGTCACCCTCTCAAGGCCAGACATTGCCTTCGCAGTTAATAAACTCTGCCAGTTTATGCATGCACCAACTGACAATCACTGGTCTGTGGTCAAACGAATTCTTCAATATTTGAAGGGCACCGCGTCACATGGCCTCCTCATTCAGTAGAACTCGGCACCCTTCCTTCATGCCTATGCAGACTCCACATTCAACACGGTGAACGTGTTTTCAGACGCCGATTGGGCTGGTTGCCCCGATGACCGTCAATCCACGGGGGGATATGCCATATACCTTGGGACAAACCTGGTGTCTTGGTATGCGCGCAAACAGAAAACTGTCTCTCGGTCATCGACAGAGGCCGAAAACAAAGCTCTAGTTGACACAGTTGCCGAAATCACCTGGCTTCGGGCACTTATGAGTGAACTTAAAGTTTCCATTGCTACTGCCCCTACTTTATGGTGTGAAAACTTGGGTGCCACGTATCTTTCTGCTAATCTTGTCTTTCATGCGCGAACCTAACATGTGGAAATAGACTTCCACTTTGTCCGAGAACAAGTTGCCCGCGGAAATCTTCAGGTTCAGTTTATCACAACAGATGATCAGATTGCAGATGTATTCACTAAACCTCTTCTATCTCAACGGTTCACTTTTCTACGATCCAAGCTCAAGGTCGCTCCCCGCCCTCACCTTGCGGGGGGGGGGGGATAATAGTCTAAGTTATTGGTTAATTTGTAATTATGTTTAGAATAGAGGGTGTGTTATGTAATTGTGATCTCTATATATACTTGTATAATCTTCTCAATTGAATACAAGATACAATTAATATAGGTTGGGGAAACAATTTGAGCACCAACTATGATGCACGGAAACGCCAATAACCTGCCGTCTCCCGTCCCGAAAACGCCGTGGGCACGGAAACGCCATGGGGACGGCCGCGAAACGTTTCCAGGCCGCTTCCAGTTTCAGGGGATGGATGTTGATAGCTTTCGAGACGTTTCCGGCGAGATTCCGGCAAGATTCCGATATGATTCCGACGATGTTGAGAGAAAATAAAAGAAAACTAAAGTATAAGAGTAGAGATGAGTAGATACCAGTTGCTTTTTAAAAAAAATACCCATCATATATAGAGAGAATAGAGATCTGTATGTATAGAAAAAGATATGCAAAAAAGCTAGCTGTCCTATTTTCTTTACTATAGAGTGTGCAGTCTTTTCACAGTTGCATCCACCTCACCCATCTCACTTTTGCCTAAAACTACTTCTTTTTTAAATTAAAAGTAGTCTTAGAAATTGAAAGAGTTCTAATATTTTGATTATTTTGCTGACAAAATAATTCGTTTAACTTGATTTGTGCCTAATTTTATAACAAACATGTCTTGAATAATTAATACAAGCATTGCGAGCCCGCGCATTGCCGCGGGCTAAGGATGTGCTATGTGACTGTTCGAGGTGGTACATCGAGGCAGTAAGCGGTTGTACATTTCCGGAGAATTTGTAAATGTTTAGGCTAACCGTCTACGTTGCGTTGTTGAAACTAATTTTGTAAAGTGTAAAAAAACTGAGAGTATCGAATTTGCTTTTAAAAAGTTCCGGTGTCGCGATGGTTAACAAAATAAAAATAATTGTTTCTATCAGAATATTGTACGGTCATGACACGTTGTGGCTGTAACCTTATAGTCATATCGACAATTAGAAACTGAAGTTAAAATAGACAATCTCAAACGGAAGTTAAAATAGACAATTTCAAACGAAATTTAAAACATTGAGAACGAATACTACAAATTATATTCCAAGTTATATTAAACTCAAGTTATAATGAGTTTGATGTATACTTTTTAGACAAAGTATTACTTGCTCTTATTCACAAAGCATAAAGCATGACCCGCAACACAATTGCATCTACCCCTTTCCCTCACCATACCACTTCAATTTAATTTGAATAAATACTTCAGAAGAAATATGTAATAATTTGAAAAAAGAAAATGAAACAACTAAAAATATGTCACAATTGCTTGATGCAATTGTAAAATATGTTCCACCACCAACAGCTAATCTTGATGAATCGAACCTTTCACAATAGTAAAACCAAAAAAAACTATTTTGCCAACTGTAATATAGGCTCAATAAGATTTTATTAGCAAAAACCATCAAGAACACCAAATGACCAACTGAAAAGAAAACAAACCAAATTTCAAAGCTTAACCAAAACCTGTTTTCGCTAACAGTGACATATGCTCAGAAAGATTTCATCATAGCCTCTACCATCATCAAGTAAATTAAAATCCAACCAACTTTCAACCACGAAATTAGCAGCCAGGTTTAAGCAACAAATTGTTTAGTTTTCAGCGACATAGGCTCCGAATAATCCATCATAGCCTCAAAGATACAAAATACTTTTGCTACCAACAACATACAGGCTCAGAAAAACTTCATCACAACCTCAAAGAAACCAAAAACCAATTAGAAGCAACATAGGCCAAGGAAAAATTCTTCACAGCCTCAAAAAATCTCATAGTTTCATAGTAAATCATAAGAAGATCTTAGCAAACAAAATATTTGGCCAGGGTAACAGTTGTTTAACGCATAGGCCTCAGGCAAAATAGCCAGTCATAAATTCCATAGTACGTAGTATGAGCAGTGCATCGCTAGCGTACACAAAAGCATATCAAATTTCTATTTGATATAATTTCTAGTGTACACATAGGATACAACAAATGATATATAAATAATATGATAAAATCAAGCGATATACAGCAACCCAAATGCATATATCTCTACTCAAATCCAGAGAGCAAAGACGAATATTCGCTACAATCCGGAGAGCAAAAAGAGATGGGCGTTCAGATGAAGGAAACGACATCAGGTAGAGATGTGAGATGTAACAGATCTATACAATTCAGATCCGAACAACGATGCTTAAACATCCGTCGACCCGTAAAAAATCAGGCCACAGAAAGCAAAGATAGCAAATATCTAAACAATACAAACCCTAGGCGTCCATAGATTTCTGTGTTTCAAACCCAAAAAAATAAGGGCAAATGAGATAAACATCCCAAATCGCAACAAAAGACGATGAACCAACATGAGCTTGCAAATTTCAGTAACGCACCGACAAATTTCAACATAAGATCGACATTGATCGACGTCAAGATCTTAAACAGAAACGTAGTCGGCGAAATCAAATCAAGCACACCGGCAACCGTCAAGCCACTGATTTCAGATAGAGAATCATAAAACCCTAGATCCAAAAATACAGAAGATAGAGAGAGAGAGAGAGATAGAGAGGTCTTGTAAAGGAGAGAGAAAGACATCTAAATAAGTCTTGTGAAGGAGAGCCATCTGATTAAAAATGAAGAAACCACTTCTCTTCCCAATGCGTAAGAAACGTGGATGACATACAATGCAAGTGTCACAGGTGTACTTGACAAATGTTTAACCCATAAGCCATCGAAAAAAAAACCAATGATAAATTCCACAGTGTTAAGAACAGCTCATTTCTAGTGTACACATATGATTCAACAAATGATATATAAATAATATATATATATATATATAATTTGTTTATCTTTAATATATATATATATATATATATATATATATATACTTTTTATATTTTTTTATTGCCGTAACCTTGTCGTACCCGTTTCTTGGATTTTTGAGTTTTGCCGTTTCCCGTTCCCGTACAAGTACCCGTTTCCCGTTCCCGTACCGTTCCCGTGCATCATAGAGCACCAGTAGGGGTGTGAAGCCGAGACTTAAGAAGGCTATGTATTTGTTTTTAAAACGGTTCGATTAAGTATTTCAAGATGCAATTGAAGAACTGAATGTTTCATACAATAATATGTATCCATTTAATTTGTCTCCTATTTGCAACTACTGTAATGGATTTGGTAATATATCATACTTAGTTTGTTGCAAAAAATTTGTTAATTTTGTGAACTTATACTAATTGGATATGTCAGTTATTTACATGTGGAAGGTATATCACATTATTTTTTATTGAGTTCTTATTTTTTGATTGTGTGTGAATTTTATGTAAAACTTCTTGCAAATAGACAATCTGCAGCCCCACCGAAAGAATGCAAAGTAAGATATACTAGCGAGTTGGAGAAAAAGGTGCAGACTCTACAAACTGAAGCAACAACTTTCTTTACCCAAGTCACAAAACTGGAGGTATTAATTTGTTTTGATTAGACATCATTTTAAATTTAAATGTGATCGATGGTTCAACTTGCTCAAGATGTGAAGTCAAATTGCTTGGCATCTTTAAACAAACACTTAATTAATGGCATATCAACTGTTATAAGAGTGAAATACTCTATCCATTTGTTGAATGATAATAATTTGCTTATCATGTTTGCTAGAAGCTATTAACTATATTGGTTTGGTTCACAAGATTGTCTTGATTTCTTATTATTGTAAGATATGTTAAAGAATGATTTCGATTTTCAGAATACCCACTATTGTATGTATATTTTGTTCTTACAATCTCATTATCGAGTATGCTAACGGGTTAAATACGAAGCCAGTTTATTCTGCAAAAGACATTTTATTTTAGAACTGAGGTCAATTCATTAATATCATATGTATGCTTATGATTCTTGATTTAGTTTGCAAATTATTGTTAATTTAGACCCAAATTTATAACAATTTTATCAAATGATTGAGGCCATGCTATCTAAGAACATGCTTTTTAGCCACTGCAGGTACAATGGCCGGTATGCAAATCGCCCTAAATCGCAACAAGGGATTCAACTTAAACGAAAATAGGATCGAATTCTTGATTTCACACACAATATGAAAAGAGAAGAAGCAATCTTATTAATGAATCAGCTCAAATTTATACTACAAAAAAATCGATACAAACAAGCCCTAAATAACTAACTGAACCTAATCTATTTATAGCCGTTGCGATACTTTCGATATTTACATTTCCAGTCCCTGTAGTATTAGCGAGTTGCTAACTTTGGTATTAACTTTCCAATAATCTCCCCCTTAATACCAAATTCATTAAAACCTTCTCTTTCACTGATAAATCCATACATTCCAATGTAATGACAAGTCAATATCATCACACAGCATTGGTTCAATGAACGTACTTGTGTTGATGTATTAAAATCCCATTCCAATGAGAAATGATGAATTATCTTACCATTTTCATCTCAAATAGTTTCTTCATTTCTGCAAATTTGTTCCTAGCTAGTGGCTTTGTCAACCCATCTGCCACTTGCAGTTTGCTTTGAACATACTTGACTTCAATCTGATCATCCTCAATGCACTCACGAATAAAGTGAAATCTTAAATTTATATGCTTTGAACGCCCATGGAAAACAGGATTTTTCATTAATGAAATTGCAGACTTATTGTCTACCATTAAGACTGCTTTACCTTGCTGTTTTCCAGTTAACTCACTTAGTAATCCTGTGAGCCATATAGCTTGACAAGCTGCTTGTGTGGCAGAGATGAACTCAGCTTCACATGAAGATAGAGCCACTATTTTTTGTTTTTGAGAAAACCAAGAAATCAATGACCCATTATAGAAAAAGGCATTACCTGATGTACTTTTTCCATCTTCAGCACCCATACTATGTGTACTGTCACAATAACCCACAAGATCACCTTTTACACCCTTCTTATATGATAATCCATGATCCATTGTTCCCTTAACATATCTCACAATATTCTTAACTGCCAGAAGATGCTCTCTTCTAGGTTCTTGCATGAACCTGCTAGTATAACCCACTGCAAAAGTGATATCTGGCCTTGTTTGTGTCAGGTATCTTAATGACCTAATTAACCTCCTGTAGCTTGTAGGATCCACAGCCTCACCACCCTCTTCCTTCCTTAACCTCAAGCCTGGTTCCATAGGTATTTTTGATTCATTACCCTCACTTAAACCTGCTAACTCCACTACTTTCCTAGCATAAGAAGACTGCCTTATCTGAATTTCTTCATCAGATTGAATCACTTCTAATCCTAAATAGTACTTTAACATTCCAAGATCAGTCATCTCAAAACTAGTTTTCATTTGTTCCTTAAAACTTTTAACCTCAGCTAGATCACTACCAGTAACCAACAGGTCATCTACATACACAGCAACTATCAAACTAGACTCTCCTTTAATTCTAGTATACACAGCCTGTTCATGTTTACATCTTACAAAACCATTTTCCTTAAGGACTTTATTTAATTTCTGATTCCAGGCTCTAGGAGCCTGTTTCAACCCATAAAGAGCTTTATCTAATTTATAGACCTTATTCTCATGTCCTGTAATCTGAAACCCATCTGGCTGCTCTACATAAACCTGTTCCTTCAAATCTCCATGAAGAAAAGCAGTTTTCACATCTAAATGATATATATTCCATCTCATCCTAGCAGCATATGCAATGATCAATCTTATAGTATCTATTCTAGCAACAGGAGCAAACACCTCCTCATAGTCTATCCCAAACTTTTGAACATAACCCTTAGCTACAAGCCTGGCCTTATACTTGGTTATATCTCCTTTTTCATCCTTTTTAATTTTGAATAACCACTTAAGTCCTATGGGTTTACAGTCCTTAGGAGGATCAACTAACTGCCAAGTCTTGTTTCTATTTATGGAATCTAATTCATCTTGCATAGCCTTAACCCATTTCTTTTCATTTCTAGCCTCAGCAAAGCAAGTGGGTTCATCTTCTTGAGCCAATAACAGTTCTACAAAATCCAATTCATCTTGCCTATGCTGTCTTTGCTTAAGCCTATTATCTAGAACATAATCCTGTAGTCTAGTAGGCACATTTTGAGTCCTTCTTAATCTCCTAGTACTAGCTTCTCCAACAGTACTATCATCCTGGGGTATATTTTGATCATCAGACTCTCCTATTGAATCATCAAAGTGTTGGGTTCCTACTATCTCATCAGTATCTAGATCAGTTTCATCTCCTGAGTCCCCTTCACTATCACTCACCACATTTTCCCACATGATTTGAGAACCATCCTGCATGATACTTGGGTCTCTATGATCACTCATGTCTTGAGTCAGAATACCCTGCCCTTTTGACTCAAGTAGGTCCTTCCAGGTTCTATTTTCTTCAAAAGTGACATCCCTACTTATAACAATTTTCTGACCTTTCACATCCAACATCCTATGGGCCTTTGATCCCTCCTGGACCCCTAAATACATCATTGGTTCACTTCTATCATCAAGCTTCTTAAGTCCAGGTTTCACTATTTTTACATGGCCCACACATCCAAATGTCTTAAGGTGAGCTAAGTTAGGCTTCTGTTTTCTAATAGCCTCATAGGGAGTCATGTTATCTAGAGCCTTGGTAGGAAGTCTATTTAGTAAATAAACTGCATGTCTTACTCCTTCAGCCCACAGTTTATCTTCAACTTTCATGGACTTCATTAAACTCCTAGTCATTTCCATGATAGTTCTGTTTCTTCTTTCCACAGCACCGTTTTGCTGTGGAGAGTAAGGAGCAGTTAGGAGCCTAATTATCCCATTTTTCTCACAATAGTTGGCAAAATCCTGTGACATAAACTCCCCCCCTCTGTCAGACCTTAAAGAGCTTATTTTCTTATTATACCTTCCTTCCACTATGTTCCTAAACTTCTGAAAATATCCAAAAGCTTGATCTTTACTACTCAACATGTATACCCACATGTACCTAGAGTAGTCATCTACAAGAAGGAAAAAATATCTATTTCCTGAACTAGTCTCAGGACTAATTGGACCACATAAATCCATTGATATCATCTCTAAGGGCTCTTTTGATCTAAATTTAGATTCCTTGGGGAAACTTATCCTAATTTGTTTTCCTGCCAAACATGCATCACAGATATGGTCAACAGTTTTAATCTTAGGTACACCTAAGACTATATCTTTCCTTGTTATGGTTTCTAATGTGTTGAAACTTACATGCCTTAGTCTTCCATGCCATAACCAATTTTGATCATTCACTTTAGACAAATAGCATACAGAACTTCCTATGCCTAGCATGACTTTGTATAGCCTATTTGGTGATCTCTTTACCTTCATAAGCAAATTTCCTTTCTTATCATAAAACCACAAGTATGACTGTTTCATTCTAATGTCACAGCCATTCTCAGTGGCTTGTCCTAGGCTTAGGATGTTACTTTTCAGACTAGGTATGTAATACACATTAGTTAACAGTTTTTGATTCCCAAATTGCCCTTCTAGAATAATTGAACCCTTTCCTTTTATTGCTACACTAGAATCATCACCAAATCTAACCTTACCAGTTACCTTTTTGTCAAGGAAGGAGAAGAAAGATAGATTACCTGTCATATGATTGGAGGCCCCATTGTCAAGATACCATAGCTCTTTCCCTTCTTCTGCTTTATACTTAGTAGGGTCAAGATTCATTTCATTCAACAGAACTTCACTGTTATCTTTTTCTTCTGTGATGAATAGCAATTCTGGTTCATCATCATCATCTATTTCTGCAAGGTGGGCTTCATCTTGGTTCCCTTTTCTTGATGGACACTCACTGGCATAGTGACCATAGTTGTCACATTTAAAGCATTTTATGCTAGACTTGTCCTTTTTACCTTTTGTGCCAGCTTTCCCACCAGCCTGACTTTTCTCTTTTCCCTTTTGAAAGGTTTTGTTCCTTTCTTGATTTCCATTCCCATTCCTGTTTCCTTTCTCCCACTTCTTTTTCTTTTGTTGATTCTCTTTGAATTTTGCCTGCCATTCTCCATATGACAAGAGAAGTTTCTCTTCCTTTACAACAACAGATTTTCCTTTTGATTGAATCCTTTCTTCAAAAGCTTTTAATCTGCCAACTATCTCTTGATATGGGGCAGTATCCATGTCAACAAATTGTTCTATTGAAGCCACTATGTGCAAGAACTTCTCTGGGACACTATCAAGCAACTTTCTTACCAACACAGAGTCTTCTATTGGTGACCCTAAATTTGAGGATCTTGTTACCAAACCACTTAATCTCCCAGCAAACTCATCAATTCCTTCCTCCTCCTTCATTTTTAAAGCATTATACTCAGTTTTTAGAGTTTGGAGTCTTGCCTTTTTAACTCTGTCTACACCCACAAATCTTGTCTTCACAGCATCCCATATTCCCTTTGCCGTATCAAGATCTGCAACTTGGATAATCAGGTCTTCAGGGATAGATTGGAAGAGATAGGCTATTGCAGCACTATTCTTCTTTGCATCCACGGCAGCACCCTGTGCAACTTCAATTGTCTCCC
This sequence comes from Deinandra increscens subsp. villosa, assembly GCA_039602395.1. NCBI lineage: Eukaryota > Viridiplantae > Streptophyta > Magnoliopsida > Asterales > Asteraceae > Deinandra > Deinandra increscens. The sequence continues at coordinate 69,933,211 of JBCNJP010000025.1, forward strand.
ATAAGCCATGCACATTGAATATGGCTTTCATCTTGATAGCCCAGATTGAATAATTCGATTGATTCAAAACGGGGCACTGGAGAGGAATTGTTGTATAATTCTCCCTAATTGTCGGTCTTCCGGCATTGGTATCTCCCATATTAGGTCTGAATTCCGGTGAGGCAGTGCGACGAGGGGATGATCTCCGAGGAGAAGATACAAGGAATCGATGTATCTTTGCGAGTTAATTGAAAGGGATTTCAAATCTCTTTCAGGAAACGAAACAGGGAAGCAATCGGGGAAGAAGATCGATTACGAAGGTGAATCAAGAGCTCCTTGAAGCTCTGATACCAAATTAAACGAAAATAGGATCGAATTCTTGATTTCACACACAATATGAAAAGAGAAGAAGCAATCTTATTAATGAATCAGCTCAAATTTATACTACAAAAAAAATCGATACAAACAAGCCCTAAATAACTAACTGAACCTAATCTGTTTATAGCCATTGCGATACTTTCGATATTTACATTTCCAGTCCCTGTAGTATTAGCGAGTTGCTAACTTTGGTATTAACTTTCCAATATCAACTTCTACCGAAGCTATCTCAGCGGAACCGCAAACTATTGGTGAGCTACTGCAATCAGAACTCATCATACATCAGGTACAGAAGCCATATGATTTCTTCCGACAAAAAGTTCTTATCTTGATATAGGCAAGAAGTCAAAAATTATGAAAGAGAAAATGACATCTCTAAGGCTAAACGTAGTGGGGCGTTTTTGGGCTCCATAACGCCCCATAACGCCCCACATAACGCCCCGCCCCACTACGCTGGGGCGTTATGGGGCGTTATGAAGCCCAAATTCGCCCCGGGCGTCAAGGGTATAACGCCTGAGAAATGTTGAAATTTCGAGATATAGCCGTTGAACGGCTATATCAACGGTATAATTTTTTTTTTTTTATTTTCAATTTTTTTAAATACACTCTCAAACTATATATATATCTCCCACAATTTATAAACTTTCACACACCACCTCAACTCAATTCTCTCCTTCTACTTCTCATCTTCTATATTTTTTAAAAATGTTTCCCAACCAACCCAACAACCAACCCAACTCTCGACCTAATACCGGGGAGAACGAACCCGATCAAAACCTTTGGCAAATGTTTATGAACATGCCTCCCCCTCAATTCCCGTCAATGAACCCCGCCACTCAACCTTTCCCGAACCAATTCTCAAACATGAACATTTACTCTCAAGGTTTTGCCCAATTCTCCCAACCACAATTTGGAGGTTATCCACCTCAACCATTTCAAGCTTCTCCAACCCCACGACCTTCTCCAACCTCGCGACAAACTCCAACCCCTCGAGCATCTCAACCCTTTTCTCTTCAAGATGAGGATGTTGAAATCGTCCAAGAAACACAAGAGGTCGGTGCATCACAACCAAAACAAAGGAGAGGAAAGAGCAAACGATCTCACAAAAAAAAGGAGGACGACGCGAGAGCGACGAAGGAGATACAATTTTGGAGCGACGACGAGTGTTTCGCTCTTTGTCGAGCTTACATTGAAGCTTCGGAGAACCCGACAAAAGGTTTTTTTTTTTTAACTAAAAGTTATATTTTTAAAAAAAAAATAATTTTTTTTACTAACTTTTGTCTCTTTTTTTTTAGCAAACAATCAAGATGCGAGAGAATTTTGGGACGAGATTCGGTCCAAGTTTTTCACGTTGATGGGGAAGGGCGAATACCGAAACCCGGATTCGTTGTCGTCCAAATGGAGAGAAATAAACAAAAAATGTCAAGCTTTCTCAACTTACTATGATCGGTCCAGATCAAATTGGCCGAGTGGTGCGAATGACGCTGACATTTACGATAGGGCGGTGATCGAATATGGAGCGGAGCGTGGTCACTTCACTCTCAAAAGGTGTTGGTCGTTTCTCTACCAAAGCGAGAAGTGGAGATCGAAAGCGGATATAACAACACGTCAAACCCGAAAAAGCAAGAAATCCAAGGCGTCGTCTTCCGCCGATCCCGAGTCGTTTGACTCCACCGCTCGAACATTCGATATTAATTTGAATGATTCGGACAATGATGATGAGGATGATGCTCCGACTCCACCCGTGGAGACTACTAGTGGGAGGCCAAGAGGTCGAGATTTCGCGAGGGCTAACCGTGGAAAGGCTCCGGTCGAATATCACGCGGTGATGGCCGAGAGTATTCAAGATCTTGCACGGTCGAAGAAAAAGCAAGTCGAGCAAATCGACGATTATCAACTCGACAAGGATCTCGAGTTCCTCGCCCAAAAACCGCCTGAAAACGCCGATCCGGTTTACCTCGCCCTCCATCAGAAAAAGATGGAACGAATAAAAAAGAAATGGAAGTTGTAATTTTTTTTTCTTAAATTAGTTGTAATTTTTATTTTTATTAAGTTGTAATTTTTTTTTAAATTAGTTGTAATTTTTATTTTAATTAAGTTGTAATCTTTTATTTTTAATTAGTTGAAATTTTTATTTTAATTAAAATAGTTTAAAAAAAATAAAAAAATAAAGAAATATTAAGTAATGATGGTGGGGCTTTATGGGGCTTTATCCACTACACCATAAAGCCCCATAAAGCCCCTTGCCCAGTCAGCGTCCACATGGCGCATAATGCCCCTTGTGGAGCTTTATGGGGCTTTAACCATTACGGATAGCCTAATTGAGCAGGTCATATGATTTCATACACATGCTATCTTTTTTCCTATAAGTTAGTGGTCGTTATTATAAATTTTAATGGCACTGTTCACATTTTCTATTAGCTACATTTTTGTGGTGTTTGTAGATTGGAAAGTTTGATGCTTATAGTATATTTTTTAGGTTTGTTGGGTGAGAATTTGAGTTTGTCACTAATGAGCTCTTTATCCTTTGGAATTCCACAAGGTTCGTCTATACGTTTCAGCTTTAATTGGAAGATTTGTCCGGCGTAAGTTTACAATCTATGACTGAAAGTTTTACCACATAAAATGTTTATGTAAATAAGCCTAATTAACTTGATCATTTACTACTAATGCACTGGCTATTGGTTAGAGGCTGAATAATGTATCTACATATTAGAACGTCTTTTAAAGCTGTGGAGATGGCTCTAGAGGTTTAATCATGAGGGAAATCAGTGGTAAACATATATATTCTATACTACTAATACTATTGATTTTATATATAGTTTGATGCAACATTTAGGTTAATAAAACTCACCCTTCTAGCACCATTGTGTATTCAAAAGGTTCAAAGTGATTTAGAGAAGAGAAAGTAAGTTGGCTAATATCCTTACCAGTTTAAAGGGCTCAACATTTCTCATGGTACTTTGATACCCTTCTGAATACTGTATGAGTTATATATAACTTAATTTTAAGTATACTTTTGATGAACGATATCCATCATTTTCTTTTGAGTTGTGTTATGTGGGGGTCTTAGTGTTCTAATTTGAAAGTTTAACCTCTTAGTTATGAAAAACAATGTGGTAACTACTTCGCCCTCAAATTCTCAAATTCAAATTTGATTCTTCTTGTTGTAAAGGCTTTGGATTATGGTGTTGGAGCTTTGGAATGGGATGGAAAACCTAGCTTACTAGATTTTTTTCACTGTCATCTCTCTTTCATTTGTTATTCAGTACAGAAATCAAGTTCTGTACAAATACTTTAGCACTGATCATGGTTGTATCATGGAGGCTCATAACCTAGGTTTGTGACTTTATGTTATTTTAAGCTTTAGTGTGTTGGCTGCAATTATAATTTTTTATGTGATTTAGTGTTCTTTGTTGTAGTAAGTTTCCCTTGATAATTAAAGGGGAACTTTGTAATTTTAGAGCCAAGGCTATAAACATCTTCCTACTCTAATAAATGATTACAAATGTTGACACATGTCAACACTATATTCATTCTTACAAAAATTTTCCCTCCCAAAACTATTCCTTAATTAATTCTTTTTTATTGGAAATTATATCCTATTTTATAATTAATCACGATATATTTGTATTTATTTATATTATGAAACTATGACGACCATATATTAATTTTCATCTTATTTTTATTTAAAATTATTTTTTAAAAAACTATTATTATTTTTATTTTAATAAATATATAAAAAAAACTTATAAAGTACCGATAAAAACTTATTTAGTAAATATAATTGAGCAAATCATATTTAATATTTTAATAATTGAATACCTGATATTATTTTACAGATTCAATCAACATTGTGGATGATACTTTTTATAAAGAAATTCACAAACGACAAAAATCATGTTCATAAGATCCATTATTAAATATTTTTCTACTATATCAAATGATCAATGTTCATCCAATTTGAGAATTTTAAACACGATGACTAATTCAATTGTAAGTTTCCTAATGTATATCAAAATAACATTTTTTTTATTGATGTAACATTATAATATTGATTGTAATTTAGATTTTATATGTGTTCATTATAATCTTGATCAAACTTTATACTCACCTAACTTTCTACAAAGACTTGAAATCTTAAGTTTGTTAAATCATAAAATAATGTTAGTTGCTATTCTGGGTCAGATTTTTTTTTTAACAATCATTTTTGTATGGTTGCATTTTTTAAATATACAAGTAGAGACATGGCTCTAAATATTGTTGGTAAAGTCACCACTACCATATTATGAATTATAACTTTAACTCTTATTTAATGTGATCTAATAGGTTATTCTGGTAATAAGAAGAGTATGCAACTATCAATTATATATATTTTTAATGATTCAACCCGTATAACATACGGGTTCAAACCTAGTATTTACTATAGTAGATTAATATTATTTTTAATTTATTAATTTTTAAACTTTAGCCCGTGCGATGCACGGGTATCAAAGACTTGTATATCTATATATCAAGAATCGTTTATCCCAATTCATTCACCTACATACAATATCAAGAATCAATTTAGTTCGGTATAATTCATTTTTCTCATTCACATGGAATTCGAGAATTTGAACTTTTGTTCATTCAAATGAAAACCTACTTTTTTTATTCTGAATTTTAAAAACATTAAAAAGTAAAAGATCTATGAAGAATCCTAGAACTGTGAAAACCAAAACTTTGGAATGTTGATATTGTAGTTGTTCATACTCATCAATATTTTTCAGAAAATTATTCATTTTTTTGAAATCCAAACAGAAGAGGTTAATTACTAATCTTGAGGGAAGATCTTGGGGCACTTGTTGAGGTAGAATTATGATTCCAAGATCCCGTCGAACGACCGGCAGAATACAAGGATCCTGCATGTTTATCTTCTAGAACGGGATGGACGATGACCTAATAGTATGTGATTTTAGTTTTGATTTAAGTTTAGTTTTATGTTTAAAAATCCATGTCATCGTCCATGTCATTATCCACATTATCTTCAACAAATTTAAAAATAAAAAAATGACATGTCATCATGATTACCTATTGAATTGGTAAAAGAAAGATATGATTAGAACATAAAGTGAAAGTTGAGTGATCTTGTTGAAATATATTGATATCTTGCTGTCTAATTAAACCCTTGTTCAAATTATTATTGTTAATTTCTCTTTGTTTGTTGTTTGATTGTTTGATTGTTTTATGTTACATATGGAGAATGGACTCAAGTTGCTGCTGTTGGGCTTAGTTGCAGTGTAGCTAATTGGGCTGTGTTGGGCTTATTCAATGGTGGGCTTGTACCGGATCATATTGGAGCTCGGATATAAAGAGAGTAATATTGGGTTCAAGGTTTCTTAACCCTTCACATTTTTCCTTCTTCTCATAGTTTTCTCTTCGTGTCAGTTTAGGGTTTTTCATCTAATCGCTGTTATCGCTCTTTTGATCTGATCGTACACGATCTGAGTCTATGTTCATGTTCTGGTCATCGTTATGACGATCTTGGTTTGTATTTGTGTCTTAGTTCTTTCGTATTCGTTGTAATCGTGATATTATTCATATTTGGGAATACACAAGGTTTGGATACATCGATTTTTCTGTTCTGTAAAAGCATTGCAACTCCTCTTCCCCCTCCGCCCCCTCCTCCCTGCTCCTCCCTCCTCCCTGCTCCTCCCTCCGCCCCCCTCCTCCCTGCTCGCCGGCGCCCTTCTCCCTCCCGCTGACCCGTCACCATCCTCTCAGCCCCTCGCCACCTCTCTCTTCTCCTCCCGTCAACCACCCTCCGCTTCCATCTCCGCCCTCTGCCTCCGGCGCGCAACACCTCCGACACCCCCTTCCATCACAGTTTCCGGTCATCATCTTCTCTGTCCCTCCCCTCCCTCCGGCCTCCTTCCTCTCTGCCGCCCCCTGCTTGGCCGCCGGACCAGTTCCCCCAACGGGTCGCCGGACCAGTTTATACTGGTCCGCGCCGCCTCTGCTCCGCCAGTTCTGGTCCGGACCTCCGTCTGGTCCGCCGACTTGGTCCGCCGGAGCCCTCTCTTGTCCGCCTCCTGGTCCGCCGGAGCTCTCTGGTCCGCAGCCTGGTCCGCCGGCACTCCTCTGGTCCGCCACCTTGGCCCGCCGGTGCTCCTCTGGTCCGCCGCCGCCCTTGTTCCGCCGCCTTGATCCGCCGTTGGTATTGGGTTATTGCGGGGATCTCATGTAACTCCGTCGCGTGGTCTCGCCCGGGGTAGCCAACTTTGCGCGTTGGTGCTCCCCCCCCCCCCCCCCCGCTGGTGTGCTTGCTTAGCACTCCCCTGCGGTTTTTCTTGCGCGGTCCTCCTCGGTCCGTGTCTGCTTGTATGGCCACCCCCTCGGTGCTGCCTAGCCGTTTGGTGAGGTGCCCCCTTCGATCTCTCCAGCATTGTGATAGAGAGTTCGGGGCCAAAGGGTTCTCTCGCCTTGTCGCCCACCTTAAAACCTCGCACCTTAACAGTGATGAGCGCTGTGACACGTTGCGGGACACCCTCTCGGTGGACCGCGGAGTGTTTTTAGGCTTAGAGGATGCCTTAAAGGCCCTTGATTCTTGGTTGTGTGGTCGGTGCATGAAAATTCACCATGTCAGCCGCTTGTGCCACCACGAGGACGGGGTTTCTCGCTTTGTCAATCCTTCGGAGGGCGAAGCCAGGCATATCACTGAGATCCCCATCCCCCTTGGCCTTGTTGACCCGCCCGGGCTTGGCCCCGTCAATATAGGGGGTGGGAGGCTTTTGGATAGGGAGCTCCTGGATAAGATCTTCAAGGCGCGTGTCACCACTGTTAAGTGTTTACCTCTCAGTTGTCGCATGGCTTTTTCCCAGGCCCTTAAAACTGCTCTGCTTCAGGTGGCTGCTCATCCCGATTCTATTGAGGCCTGGGTTCGGTTGCTTATTCTCCCTAGGTGCACGCTGAGGGTTTTTAACCCTAAAACGCGCCAAGAGGCTCGCTCTGGGAACCGCAAAGCCTTGCAATGTCGTTCCATCATGGCTTCCCTGTCTACTTGGGGGGGAGAGGAGGGTTTTGACCAGCTGATTGATAACATCCTTGAAACCCCCGTTTGTGGGCGAGGGGGGCCTCCTGTTACTGCCTCTGACAAGTCGGCTGCGGAGGGGTCCAACATAAACCGCTGCATCCGGAAAATTGCGGACGGTCACTTTACGGCCGCTGTTAAGGTTCTCTCTTCGTCAGGGGTTGCGCCATTTGGACCTGCCACCACTCGTGTTTTGGAGGAGAAGCATCATGTGCTACCGCCCCCCTCCTTGCCGTCTGAGCCCCATACCGAGCCCCCCTTGTGGCTACCACCGAAGTTGTTTTGGCTTGCATTAAATCGTTTCCCAAGGGGACTTCGTGCGGGAGGGACGGGTTGCGAGCCCAACACCTTCTGGACAGCCTCTGCGGGGAAGGGTCTGCCATTGCTAACGACCTCCTCGGGGCTATTACCTTGGTAGTCAATTTGTGGTTAGGGGGGAGGTGCCCCCTCGGCCTGGCCGAGTTTGTGGCGTCGGCCCCTCTCACACCTCTGCTAAAACCTGATAACGGGATCCGGCCCATCGCTGTCGGCACCATCTGGCGGCGGCTGGTTTCTAAAATTGCTATGAATGGGGTCGGGAGGGAAATGGCTAATTATCTCGGGGACTTTCAGTTCGGGGTTGGGGTGCCTGGGGGTGCTGAGGCTATCCTCCATGCGGTTAACCGGTTGGTTGCGGGGAAACATGATGACAGCTCGCTGGCTATGCTTACGGTTGACTTCTCCAACGCGTTTAACGTAGTGGATAGATCGACCTTACTTCGGGAAGTCCGTTTAAGGTGCCCGTCTATATCTCCATGGGTCGACTTTCTCTACGGACAGCCCGCGAGGCTATACTTAGGGGGAGATCATATTTGGGCCACTACTGGGGTGCAACAGGGGGACCCTTTGGGCCCTCTCCTGTTTGCCCTTGTTCTTCACCCCCTTGCGCACCAGATTCGGGAAAAATGCCGCCTCCTCCTTCACGCGTGGTACCTTGACGATGGCACTCTCATTGGGGATTCCGAGGAAGTGGCCAACGCTTTGCAGATTATTTCGGAGACCGGCCCCTCCCTGGGCTTGCAACTCAATATCAAGAAGACGGAGCTGTTCTGGCCGTCCTGCGATGGGAGGAAGAATCGGCCGGGCCTCTTCCCCCCGGGCATCAGTAGGCCGGCCCTAGGGGTAAAGCTCCTTGGAGGGGCAGTCAGTAGGGATGGTGGGTTCATTGAGGGGTTGGTGTCCAAGAGGGCTTCTAACGCTGCCGCTCTAATGCACCTCCTTCCCAAGATTCGGGACCCGCAATGCGAACTCCTCCTGCTTCGCTCTTGCATGGGTGTTGCCAAGCTCTTTTTCGGCCTTCGGACCTATCCCCCCGCCCACATGCAAGGGGCGGCCTCCTGCTTTGATCAGACACTGCGCGAGACAGTTGAAAACATTGTGGTCTGTGGAGGGGCTTATTTTGGGGACCTTCAGTGGCGGCTAGCTTCCCTGCCTATCCGGCACGGGGGGCTCGGGTTTCTTCGGCTATGGAGGCCTCGTCTTATGCGTTTGTAGCGTCCAGGGCCCAATCTTGGGGTCTGCAGAACCACATCTTGCGGGAGAGCGGGGTCTGTGGCATGGACTCGGATTACACTTTCGCTCTGGCTGCCCTGCGTGACATCGTACCGGGTTTTGATCTTAGCGGTTTCTCTGACAAGGACACCGCCCCCCCAAAACCCCAACATGTTTTGGCGAATGCCCTTTTCAGCAAAATCGTGGTGGATATGGAGACCCGGTTTAATATGAATGCTAGGCAAAAAGCGGTGTGGAGCTGTCTTCGTCAACCACATGCCCAAGATTTCCTCCATGCTCTCCCCATTGACGGGCTCGGGCAGCGCATGTCGTCGGCCGAATACCGATCTATTCTCAAGTACCGGCTCATGATACCCCTCTTTCCCGCGGACGAAAAGTGCCCTGTTTGCCGCAAGGCGTGTTTGGACTCGTTTGGGGAGCACGCGGTTCACTGTAAAGATCTCCCGGGTTTCAAATACCGTCATGACTGGGTCCGGGATGTGCTATTTGACATTTTCAGAAAGGCTGGGATCTCAGCCAAGAAGGAAGCCCCCGTCAACTTCTTAACTGACCCAAAAGAGGGGCGTTCGACCCTTAGACCGGCGGACATCCTGGTGTTCGGGTGGTCAAGGGGGAAGCACGCCTGCATCGATCTGACCGGGGTCTCTCCCCTCGCGGGCTTTGGCTCTGGAGTTTTCGCGGCGGGGCAGGCTGCTGCTAAGGCGGCTGCGGGTAAGGTGGACAAGCACGAGAAGGCATGTCTCAAGAATTAGCATGTGTTTGTCCCCTTTGCTTTTGACACGTTCGGGCACCTCGCGTCAGAGGCTGCGGACACGCTCGGGCGGATCCAGAAGGTTATGCAAGGGCATATAGTGACTCCTAGAGCTCAGAAACTTGTTTTTATCCGCTTAGGTTTTGCTATTCAAAAAGGGCTTGCGGCGCAGCTTGTTGCCCGTCTGCCCCGTATGTCTGACTGAGTTGTAACCGTTATTTTGGTTGTGTTTAATTTAAAGATAATAATTGATTAGGACAAACAAGCCTTCCAAAAAAAAAATTTAGGACAAACAAAGATTGAGTAATCTAATTGAAACAATAATGAAATTTGATTATTCATAATTCGTAATAAACACACATTCATAAAGAATCAACACTAGGGTTCTGTATTCAAAAATAGATTCATAAACGCACATTCGAAAAAAGATTGATACACAATATATTATTACTGTCTAAACAAAATCCAACTTTATTCTACAATATCTTTTTTCTTATTGTTTTTTTTTCTTTTGTCTTTTTTTGGTTTTATCTAAATGCAACAAGTTTAACTTTAATATAAAAATTGATGGTATAACGAATACAGTTGTGTAACATAACTTTTAGATCTTTGACTCAATATTGTAAGCATTCGGTATCTAATTTTAGCGTCGTATATATATATATATAATCTTTTTTGTATTCACGCTGCATTTATGATAATTTATGTTTTGTTTGATGTCCCTGTCATTTTGTATTTCCACTTTCTTTATGTTATGTTTTAAAAATACAATTGTTTTGTATATCACGAGATTTGGGGGCAACAACAGGTAGTAAAAATCAGAATATCTAGTTCAAAAACATATTTATAAACAGAGTTAATTGTTATTTTCGTCCCCGAGGTTTATAAGATTTTGCCATTTCAGTACAATTTTTTTTTTCACGTAAGCTTCCCTGACGTTTCTAATTACTGCAATTTTCGTCCCTATCACTAGCAACCATTAAAACTAACTTGAAATCATGGGTATTATCGTCTTTTTCCATTAGGCTCTTATATTAGGGATATTTTTGTCAATAAACATGTTATTTAAACATCACATATTTCATTCTACTTATTGAAACAAAACATTAAAACGTTACATTGATCTTTTTTTTATTTTTGTTAATAAACATGTTTTTAGGTTGAAATAACATGCTTATTGACAAAAATAACCCCAACATAAGAGCCTAATGAAAAAAGATGATAATACCTCTGATTTCGAGTTAGTTTTTAACAGCTGCTAGTGATAAGAACAAAAATGACAGTAATTAGAAACGTCAGGGAAGCCGAGATGAAAAAAACTTTTTTGTACTGAAATGACAAACCCTTATAAACCTCAGGGACGAAAACGAAAATTAACTCTTATAAACACAAAGAAACCTACCTTTATGAAGAACATGGTCACTAGTACTTCCACAATCGACACTAACACTGTGTTCCCGAGTTCATTTTAGGAGGGAAAGGAAAGAAAAGGAAAGCAAGTCTAAAAAATTTCGTGTTCCTGAGTTTCACTTAAGGAGGAAAAGGGAAGGAAACAAAAAAAATTTGTGTTTCCGAGTTTTATTAAAGGAGAAGGGGAGGGAAAGAGAGGGAAAATTAGTTCATTTTCTATTGTTTTTCTTTCCTTCCAAATCGGAAGGATTTGGAAGGAAAGTAATCACTCCCCTTCTCTTCCTTTCTCTTCTTTTCCTTTCTCTTCTCTTCTTTTCCCTCTTTAAGTAAACACGGGGACATAGCCAAATTTTTTTCACCGCCTTTAGAAGATGATTAACGTCTAAATAAGTAATGTTTTTCCCCTTAACACATGACAAAAATAAGTGTTTGGGGGTATATATAAACCATTATTAAAAGTGTAGGGGCTAAAAAGAAGCAAGTTTATAACTCTAAGGGCAACAAAACAAACTAACAATATAGCACTCTTACAGAGGTGACGTCTTCTCGGCTAAGGTTTCATGGCGGTCTCTGTAATACCATCCCCAATTTCATGGCCTCCTATTCCGGCGAACAATAATAATAACCATAATCTTCTCAACCACCGTCCATTAACCACCGCTAAGCGGCCGTACCGGCGGCCGTCAACCGTCATATGTTCGTCATCTCTCAGTAAGCTTCTAAAACCCTAGCTCCACTACCGTTGATGCAATTTGCAAATCGACCTTTCGTTTTACAAATTCCTAACAAGTAAACAATTGATTCGGTTTTTTTTGGTGGTTAAAATTGCAGAATCGTCTAGTTCTGCGGAGGAGAAGAGAGAGTTGCTCAAACAGTACGGTCTCGATCCCGATGAGTTCCTCTCGGAACCTACTCCTTCAAAGGTTTGCTAATCTCTGTCTATCGATTCGTTAAAAAACGGTTAGTAAATGATTTCGAATTGAATGTGAATTTTGTTTAGTCGAGACGGAATAAAGAAGGGCAAAAGAGTGGAAGGGGGAAGCAGGTGGGACCACCGCAGGAGCAAACTAAGCCCAGAGAGACGCATAAGTTGCTTCAGGTATGTGGAACTGTTGATTGTTCAATTGTATCAAGCAGTTAGTTAGTTAGTTAGTTATATCACTTTAATTCAAGGTTTCTACTGAATTTTGCATGCTTGTTTTATTTAGATAGTGATAGAAAGTAAGCTTACCCATTTAGATGCATATATAGTCCATGTGTGGATCGAATAGTTGGGTCAAAAACAGTTGATTACAGTTAGGTTGGTTATTGGCAGTTATGCCGCCAGCAGTTGTGTCGGTTGGTAGTTAGATAACTACCAATCCGTTGGGTATATATAGGACCATAACCACTCATTTGTACTTTACGATATATATAATTCTGGTTCATATTTTCTCTCTAAAATACCATGTCTGCACTTGTGTTTTTCACCATCCTTGATTGAACCCATTTAGATTTTAGAAACTGTGTTAGAATCTGTGATGGATTAAAATTCAACAGAGAGCAAAAAAAATCATCTAATTAAGAAGCTTAAAGACTAGGAAATCATTGTTCACTCCATAGGATCACTAATCGAGTATAATTTGTAAGTATAGTGCTTGTAAAAGTTCAAGTTTCTACAAAAGGAATGGATCATCTTATCACATTGCACAATTTGTTAGCATGCCATGAGATGCTACCCACGTTTAAAAAAAAACAACCACATGATTGACTCTCAAATGTCAGCTTAACTTCTATGAATTTAGGTAATTATTGTTGGCGATACAAAGTAAAATGAAGGATTGGTTGGAAGAAGGTTGATTGGGGCATATATAGACTCTTTTTGTTAGGTTATTCCATCCATCAAGACGTAATTTTTGAAGACTGTATATTGACATTTTTAAATGGTAGGTTCTTGGAGGGACGGCACGAAGGAAGAAATTACTATCGCCAAAGAGCATGGATGTCCGCCCAATGATGGAAGTAGTCAAAGGTGCAGCTTTTGGCATTTTGCAGGTAGTATTCAACTATTTGCTTTTGGTATATAAGAAATTATTCCTAAATTCTACACAGTGGATAACAAGATCAAATTTTAATACAATACAATACAATTGTCATCTTAAACAAATAAAAAACGGCTTCTTTTATGAATTTTGTTTTAAGATAAAAAAATGTCTACATTATTTAGGCTGCTGGCGGCTGTCCTACATCTTTGAGGCCTGGTCGGTGGTTAGATTTATACAGTGGTACGGGATCTGTTGGCATAGAGGCTATCAGCCGAGGATGCTCTGAGGTATCATTTCTTTTTTTTATTTTATTAGATGTATGTATTTATTAAAATGTACCCCCTTTCTTGCAAATGTGCAGGTCCATTTTGTGGAGATGGATCCATGGGTTGTTTCTGATGTTCTACGACCTAATTTAGAATGGACGGGCTTTCTTGAGAATTCGGTTATACATACCGTGCGTGTGGAAACTTATTTGGAGCGCACAAAAGGCGACCCGTTTGACTATATAAGTGTCACACCTCCATATATGCTAGTGGACTATGAGATCCTAATGAAACAAATTTCAGAATCATCTGTGATTGGGGATAATTCTTTTATAGTAAGTTACTCTTATATCCTTTTTATCTGTCCTTTATCTATTTCATGTTCTGATTGCTTCAAGTATCTTACCTCTAGTTATTTATCACTCTATAGCTTGTGGAGTATCCATTCCGAACCGACATGCATGAAACATGTGGATGCCTTGTGAAGGTACTTTCCAGCTTTTTAATCTATTATTTATATTAAAAATGTATAATGAATTATCATTTCCACAAGCATTTGATTTCATTATGGAATGCTAACTGTAGTTAGCTGATCGACGGTTTGGAAGGACACACCTAGCAGTATACGGGCCCAAGTGGGCCGAGAAGAAGAGAAGGTCATAATGGTTGGGGAATACAACCGAACTTCAAGATTCTGCTATCTCTGGAGCTAAAATAATTGAAACAAAAAGGCAAGTGAAGTGTTGTATCTTTAGAACTTAAACAAAGGTTTGGGGACTTGATTGTATATTCATAGTGAAGTAGGAAACAAGTTAGTTTGAACCAGAAGCAGTGGACCATAGGTAGTCTTTGACTTAGAACCAGAAGCAAAAAAAGAAATACATGTCTACAGCTCTAGATACAACCAAGTCTTATTCATACTCAAATATGACACTTTAATTTGATATATACCTTCATTTTTCATATGCAGTAGTGACTAAAGATTTTTATTTATTTTTTGAAAAATTAAAACTGGAAATCATATATCGTTTATTTAATCTACTTCATTTACTTTTTATCTAACAACTTGTAAAAATGCGGCCCCTCATACCAAACAATATTGTGTGCTTTGCTCATGAGGTGCTCACGGTTTGGTTTTATTTCCCAAGTGAAAACCTCTCATGAGGTCACTTTTAATGCCCAAGTGAAAACTTCCGAGAATGCCACCCGTCTAGGATTGTTTCCACTAAAGCACACTTAGCTGCAAGTTTTTCGCTCACCCATAACTATTGCGTCTGAAATGATATTTGAGGTGGGGGCATTTCTTATGGCACGATTCTTTTTTGTTGTGGTCAAAACAAAACGATGATGTAGGATTCGTCTAAGGTGTCCCATAACATCTCCATGAGAGAAAAATGTCAACAGAGTTGTCTTGTAGCATTCTATCTCAAGGAAAAGTGATCTCTCTTCCCTTGAAAAATTACACACCTTCCCTTCCCTTCCTTACTCTATGTGTGTGGACATAGATGCATTATGTTGATGCTTATCAAATGGAACTGATCCTATTCACCACGGGTATGCAAACTCATCCATTTCTATTTTCATTGTGTTTTTAAATCATGTGGTACTTCTAATGAAAACGATTAGTTAAGTTCTACTCTCAAAGTCAACCTTTATACATTTCAAAGCACTCATGTGTCCCACTGTCGTTCTAATATCACTAATTGTGCTTTAGTATCGCCAATTATGTTTTTGTCGAATACCATGTAAAACGGAGTTTGCTGATGCAATTACTGTTAACGATGATAAAGGGGCCTGGGTTTAGAAGTTATTTCTCGTTCCCATTCAACCTTGCTATCAAACTCAGACTCTCTGCAACATGGCCTGAATCCCGCACGTCCATCAACTGTCCGCGCACATGGGGCGTGCGCCACTGTGGAGTGCGCACGTGGCATGTCCATCCGTGAGACGCATGTTGCAACGGATGCGATTTTTTTATTTCTTTTTAAACAAACATTTAATTAAGGAAAATTGGATTTAAATAATCCGAGGTTTTCTTTATTGGCAACTAATAATCCCACATTTAACATTGGCATCTGTTAGTCCCACATTTACACTTGTTTATTTCCAATGGTCCCTCCGTTAAAAAGTTTAGCGTATTTAACGGAAAATTAATGAAAAGTGACGTGGCTGGTGAAGGCCGCTACCGGCGACCTCCAAACCGCCGGAAAATGACTAAAACCACATAAACACATCAATTCTTTCACTTTAATGTCATTAATCAAGTTAAAAATATTTTGTTTCATGTTAAAAATATTTCTTTTCATGACATTAAAGTGAAAAAAATGGATGTGTTTTTGGGGTTTTAGTCATTTTCCGGTAGTTTGGAGGTTGCCGGCGGCAGCCTTCAACAGCCACGTCACTTTTCCGTTAACTCCGTTAAACTTTTTAACAGAGGGACCATTAGAAATAAACAAGTGTAAATGTGGGACTAACAGATGCCAATATTAAATGTGTGATTATTAGTTGCCAATAAAGAAAACCTTGGATTATTTAAATCCAATTTTCCTTTAATTAACACAAATACATTTAAACTTAATAATATTAAACATAATATTTAAACCTGATTAATTAATTATAGAAATATTACAAATACTACCTAATTAATTTATTATACAAATACTACAAATACCACCTAATTTAATTAAACATAGTTTCACGCATCTACTTAATACTAATACTCCCACAAACAGTCAGAATCGTATTCCGAATCAGGTTCTCATGGCTCAACGGAGTTTTTGGGGGTGTCATTGGTTGTTGTTCATCATCTCATACTTCACGAAGCGCAGCTTCATCCTCCAAGTATTCTTCTTCTTCCTCCTCTAGCTGGACTTCATCGTCTAGTTCGTCATAATTTTCCAGCGGCTCTTCTTGTGGGTTTTCGGGCAACCAATAATCAAATGCCCAATTCCAGAAGACTTCATCCTCCCAAAGGTCATCCACATATGGTAAAGGTGGAGGTTGATGTCACACTCACACCCCCACTTTCGCCCCTTGCCAAGGACACGGGAAGTACGGGTGTGGGGCCGGCTGTTCGTATCAGATACCGCGGAAGCATCAGATTAAAAGTCAGAGTACGCATCAAATTAATAGTCAAAGTATGCAACAATCACACACAAACACAACCCAATACAACAACAGACCACCTTATTCAAACATTCCTAGCTACAATGAGTTCTATAACTCAAGCAGCTAACATAAGGTTCGGTCCCAGTCACTCTAAGACATAACAAAGTGATCAGATTACAAACTAAAGAAATCAACAAAAGACGGCAGACATGGCAAGATCTGAATATGCAAAATTAAGGCAATATAGCCTTCAACAGCGGTCGCCAACCATATCCCTTCCGCCTGATTCAATACCTGCTTTAAGCTACTTGCCATAGTGGGATGAGCCTCCGCCAAAACAAAGAGTGAAGTTTGTATTTTTACCTTATTAACATGAGAATTAGTATTATTTTTCTTAACGTTTCCAAAATGATGATCATGTAACTTTTCTGGTTTTGTAGAAACGTTTCCAAACTTAGGTTTTCGATGCCCAAAATCCAATTGAATGATTGTGTTTTCCTTCATCGTCTCTATCCGCTAGTCCCTAGACTTCATTTGGTGTTGCGTTTTGATTTTCCCTAAGTTCTCGCAGAGGCAGAGCCGCCTGTCGCTTCTTCTTCCATCTTCCTAGTTCACACGCTATTATACTTCACGGCGCCTCACAAGTGACAAACACATGCCAGATATCTCATAGGCACAAACAAGTAAGTCTAGTTCAATTGCTGAACCCCAAAACAATATAGCAAAAAAAATTTGAAAATTTGGTATCCTATTTAGGCTATCCGTAGTGGATGGAGCTCCTTGTGGGCGTTATACGCCATGTGGCGTCCACGTCATCAAGAGGGGCTCCATGGCTAAAGTGGTGTAGTGGGGGGGGGGGTATGAGGATGGGGTTATGAGGTATGAGGTGTATCAATAGGAAAAAAGCAAACAAAAAAAAAACAAAAAAAAAAACAAGAGAGCTGCCCGACGCCATTAACATGGCGCCTTCAACCTCCAAACCTAACATGGCGCCCCGGGGGGTGGTGCGGGGCGTTATACGGGACACCATATTACAAATTTTTATCCCATAACGTTCCGTTACGGATAGCCTTACATGGAGGCCCAAAACCCTAGCCTTACTAAATTTATGCTTGGGTCGGCTCTGCTGAGGAGGAGAGCAAACGGCCTCCTTTGATGATCAATAACATTAGCATATATATTTTACTTAAATATTAGTTATCAAAGATTTACATTATTACTCTATTATAGATTTATATAAAAGTTTGAACATTATATTGTATATGTCAAAACTCTTTCCACCAGAGTTCATGTTTTCAATAATTCTTGCATGTTTAATAGGCAATAAAAATTCAAAGAAATATTTATTTAACAAAGAAGATATCTGATAGAGTTTAGAAAAAAATAAGATAAGTACAAACATACATATATCACATAGAATATAATAGTCTTCACTGGATAAAAAGAATTATAATTCAACCATAATAGAATGAACAAAGAGAAACAAGAATCCAAAGAATCCTAAAAAGAAATCTTACTTATCGATTTTTGTAAGGATTGAATATCTGACTTGTTTATATATCGTATATATACAGATGATTGGGAAACGTCGTGAACCTTCCCACTCAGTTTCTAACTTTCAGATTTTACACACCTGACCCCTTGACTAATTATAAATACATAAAGATAGTAAACTACATAATTGACATGTTACTTAGGATGTCAAACTTGATCAATAATTAAGCCCAACAGTTTTAAAAGAGTCTTCATATCCCAGCTCAAAAAAAACAAACAAAAACGCATACATGCTAAAATCGACATTCGCAAGACCTAGAACTATAGCTAATTAAGGATGATATGTCAAGAGCGATGAGTGCGGCGAGTGAGCGTGACCACAAAAGTGCACGCCTTCATTCTCACACCATGTACTCACATTCGAAAGGTGTGATGAGTTAGTGTGAGTCTTCTATTTTAAAAATAATATTTTTTAAAATGTGTACCAACGCCAACCCTTTTACACCGTGACAACCTTCACGCTCACACTCACGCCTAAATAGCGATGTTTTACAACAACCAACCCAGTAAAAGCCCACCAATAAGTTGGTAGGGTCTGGGGGGAGGGTGGATGTAGGCAAGTCTTTCCTCTATCCCAAAGAGATAGAGAGGCCGCTTCCAGAGAGACCCTCGGCTCGCGGCAGAATTGAAAAGTGCAAACGAAATTCTAGAGAGGTCGTCAATAAGCCGGTACCTGAAAGCAAACAAGCAACAAACACAAAAAGAGGGGCTAACAAAACGTTAAGCCCAAAGCGTTAGTATACTACATATTGTAAACATAAAAATGAAACATTAAAACTTAGACACATAAGATACATATGTCACCATTAAAAGGGAAAACGAAGTTAAAATTATGACATCAGAAAACAAACAGTACACTCCTCAAACCCACCCTAAAAGTTCTTAACCTTAATCCTACGTCTCCAAGAAGTACTATCCTCGACCATATT
The DNA here is from genome assembly GCA_039602395.1 of Deinandra increscens subsp. villosa. Classification (NCBI taxonomy): domain Eukaryota; kingdom Viridiplantae; phylum Streptophyta; class Magnoliopsida; order Asterales; family Asteraceae; genus Deinandra; species Deinandra increscens. Next base: position 69,952,230 of record JBCNJP010000025.1, read on the forward strand.
CTCAGAGAGGTGCAAGTCTAGCAAATCATGCCTAATTTGTTCGTCCCACGTCAGTTTTGGTCTCCATCTCCTTCTCCTCCCATCGACAGTGATGGTATCCACTATTCTAACCGGCGTCGTGAACTGACTCCTCTTCACGTGCCCAATGTCACACCCCAATTTTCTTAATTCAGCGGAAGTCTTACGTGGCGGTGTTCAAAGTTGGTAACCCATGCGTTTTAGTAACTAGTAATATAATAAAAGATAAAAACAACATTTTATTTATCAATGGATAACATAGTCATCCATGTTACGGTCCCTTACATCATCATTACTAAAACGTTTACATTAAGTACAAAAGAGAACACACAACAACTTCATCTTTGGTATACCGGGTCCATCTCTCAAGACAAGCATCATGTACCTAAAAAAAGGCATTAACAAACGGTGTCAACCAAAAGGTTGGTGAGTTCACAATTTAATTCCACCATCACCGTATAGATCCCTTGATTACATTTCCATTTATTCTTATTCTCTTGCCCACATTTCATTACACTTTATACCAAATAATGAGTTTAGCGACAAGTATGGTTCATAAGCTAGCTAGGCATTATGATGCACAATTAAACGTTAAGCTCTAAATCAATACTAGACCCATGTTCGAAAGTATTTACCACCCTGTTGCGCGACCAGAGCGACTGATCAGTGGTATGGGGGTCAACCCGATAGATCTATCAATACTTCTCACGCTTCTTTTAATGATTCTAGACGACGGACTTATTGCACCATACTTTTTACAATTTTGCACCATACTCTTTGCAATTTTGGCCAGGCTCATCTTTTTATGAGCGTCCATACCATTACTTACGTTTAATCATACCCACACATCCATTTGTCAACTCAATTTTTCCCAATTAACTTTATCCCACTTTAATTTAACTTTAGTAAAAACGTGTATTAAAAGAGGGATTCGAGTGAACTCACCTTTGCTTGTAAGTACTAGCTTGGCTTCTAAATAAGCAAATTCAGGTGTCTTTGGTCCTATTTTTATTAGGATCAGATTAGTTAGGCAATTCTACTTAACTAATGTGACAAATTCTGACTTTTCAAACTATTCGAGCAAAATGACAATTTTGCCCTTATTCGACTAATTCCAACACATAAAGCAAAAAGAACTAATCTTTATACATGAAACTTTATGCTAAGGCTTAATATAAGTTGTTAAACTTAATTAACATTATTCCAAATATTATAGCACTTATTTTCTAATTTTTCTCTACTTTATGCTAAATTACCCATTTTTACGGCTTTTTCGGTGACGGGTTTTATCCAATTTTTCTCCAATACTTAAGTTTCTATTTCCACATCATTTTTATATGTTTCCTAAACATTATAAATCTGTTCCAAGTCTTTTAGCTACTGATCTCTATTATTTTCCCATTTTATACCTTATTTTTACTAACTTACACGTTTTTAATGTATAATTTTATCGTTTTAAGGGTTCGGGTGCCATTTTCATCTAGGTTTTTAATTATTCTCACTTATATTAGTTGTCTACTGTCCAAAATAGGTCCTCAATTTATTTCATATTATTTCTCCAATTTATTCTATTTTTAAGCATTTTTAGCCATTTTAAGCATATAAATTCCATTTTAATTATTAAATAAATTCCAAAAATTCTAGGAAATTTTTATAACCCATATTTACTGATTTCAAACCATATGAAACTGTTTTAACTCGGATTTTCGGATTTTTGACATATTTTTACATTTTCTACACATTTAATGCATTTAAAGCTTGAAAAAGTCTAAATCCTAATCATTACTTTATTCCCATTCATTTACTCCAAGTTTTTATTACTAGATTTGACTATTTTTCACCATAAATATTCTGACTTCTAATAGGTTTTTATAATCTTTATTTATTTTATATACAAACTACCCATTTATATAACAATTTTACATATATTACATATTAAACGTGTACCGCTCGTGTTTCCTCATGACCGACCATTATAGGCGGAATTACTATGAGAAATAGTCACGGGGTTTTATTGTGGTGACAATCGTTACCGACCATGTAGGCGTCATTGACGACCATGAGGCGGGATTACTACAATTGTAACACCAAGTCAAGTTTTTATATAATCTTTTTGTTCCAAATTCAAGTATATACATATTTATATACATAATTTTCGGATTTTATTAGAATCCAAGAGTTTCATACCCTAAACTTATGTATATTCATATCATCATCATAATACCAAGATCAAACACTTAATCTTTCATAAAACTCAAATTTTAAGCCTTGATTTAACATGCATGGAGGTTTTAAGATGATCAAACCCAAATACTAAGCTTAATAAACACACACTAACACACACACACATCACGATTTTTGTGTGTGTGAGTGGAGTTTTTCACATAATCTTGGTGTTTTGAAGCTTAATCCTTCCAAATCCACCATAACTTATCAAGATTTGATGTTGGTTCTTGGATTTGGAAGTGGGGTTTGAGATTTTGAGGATGAAATGAAGTGGGTTTTGTTACCTTGTAGCTAGAGAAGAAAGAAGTCTTTTGAATCTTTGAAGAAGATGGATGAAGATTCAAAGGATGTTCTTGGTGTTCTTGAGATTAGATGAAGATTCAAAGGATTTGTGTGTATGTGTGTTTAGAGAGAGAGTAGAAATGAAATGTGAGTGAGGGGGGTGTGTGTGTGTGCCGTAAATAGGAGGGAGGGGGAGGAGAGGTAAAAAAAAAATTTTTTTTTTTTTTTTATTAATCTTTTGGTTAAGTGATGTGTAGGTTATAAAAATTAGAAATGTAATCATAACTTTTATAAATCTTCTACACAAAACATCACCTCCCATTAATATAACTTGTAACACACACTTGTACATATACATATATATATATATATACGACCTACATACATGCACACACATTTGTCTTTTTTTTTTTTTATAACATTCTAGTTACACACAGTGTATGTCGTGTTTTACGGGTATTTTTCCGAATCCGATAAATTCCAATATTTATATCAAAATTCATAATTTTAAATTACGCTCAGAACCGTATAACTATTTCTCAGTTTCGTCGTACTTGGTCGGAGACCAAAAGTAGTGACGTTTTTACACGGTTCAAATTTATTATTAGCGTAATTTTCTCTAATTTATCACCAACCTAATGTATAACCTTTTCTAAAGGTTCTAGCTCATATACATTCTTAATTTAAAACCAAACGAATTATTTTATTCGTTTCGTTGGTCGGTTCACATTTACGAGACTTTATCTAATATTATATTACTCAAATAATTCACATAATCATAATTAATTCTAAATAAATCCAAATAAATCCTAAATTATCATTTCTAATCTAATATTAAAGTGACGGGTGTCACAGTCTCCCCCCGTTTAAGAAATTTCGTCCCGAAATTTAATCCTAAGACGTGCCTTTTTGCTTTCGACGGAAAAATTGGGAATACTTCCTTTTCCATTTGGTCCACTCGTTCCCAAGTGAACTCAGGACCATACTTCGAATTCCGCCAACTTTATATGGTTTCCTCTTAACTATCGAATCTTCCAATCCTATACACCCATTGGTTCCTTGCTAAATCAAAGCTTGTCATCAATCTTAATCTCGCCTGGCGGTAAGATTAGGATTTTGTCGGACAACACTTCTTTAGGTTAGACACGTTGAACACGTCGTGTATTCAATCCAATTCAAGTGGAAGCAATATCCTATAAGCCACACGGCCAATTCGAGCCGTACTTTTGAAAGATACCATGTATCGCGGGCTTAACTTGCCTCTCTTTCTGAATCGAATCGTGTCCTTCCATGGAGAAACCTTTAGCATAACATGGTTTCCCATTCTAAATGCTAACGGTCTTCTTTTATGACAAACACGTCTAAATTGTCAATCCTAAAGCACGAATATTCAAAAGTTTCGTTCTTGGTATCGTACAAATAGTGTCTCCAAATATTTAGAGTAAACGCTACAACCCCAAGTTCTAAGTCATGGGTTGTGTAATTCTTCTCGTGCACTTTGAGTTGTCGTGACGCGTAGGTTATCACTTTGTCTTTTTGCATAAGCATGCATCCAAGACCTATTCGTGATGCATCACAATAAACTGCAAATTCGTCCATTTCTTTGAGCAAGGATAGGATGGTGCACTACACAACTTAGACTTCAACGTTTGGAAAGCGTCCCCCTGCTTCTGCGTCTAGTCGAACTTCTTATCTTTTTGAGTTAGCAAAGTCAAAGGTTGGGTTATTCGAGAGAAATTCTCAATGATCCTTCTGTGGTAACCTGCTAAACCCAAAAATTGTCATATTTCCGTTGGAGACTTCGGTGCTTCCCAATTCTTCACTGTATCTACCTTTGCTGGTTCTATGTGCATGCCTTTTTCATTGGCGACGTGGCCGAGAAAATGGGCTTCTCGCGTCCAAAAGTCATACTTAGAAAACTTTGCATACAATTTCTCTTTCCTTAATAATTCGAGGATTAATTTCAAATGAGTTTTATGATCTCTCTTGGTTTGTGAATAGACTAAGATGTCGTTAATATAGACAATCACAAATTTATCCAAATAGGGTTTGCACTCCCTTTTCATAATATCCATGAATATGGCCGGTGCAGAACAAGTGATAAGGTCGACCCTAAATTCTATTTGCCTTGCCGGAGATAATCCTGGTAAATCCTTGGGAAATATGTTTGAATATTCTCGAATAACAGGAATATCTTCCAGCTCACCCTTATTAGTTTTGGTATCCATAACATTAACTAAGAATGCATAACATCTTTTGCATCTTCATGACGTTTACTACTTTTACTCTAGCACCGCTTTGATTGCCATGAATCGCTAGTGTGTTACCATTTGGGCTTGGCAACCATACTAACTATTCAGAGTTTATTATCTCGGCGTGTTGTTTGGACAACTAGGTCATTCTAACTATTATGTCGAAGCTACCTAATTCTTATAGGCGCTAAATCGGTTTCGAAGCTACGACCTTCTAAGAGTAGACTATAATTACGGACAACTCTCCATTTAGCTAATTTTTATCGCGTACTTATTGCTTAATTTACTAGCTTTAAATATAAGGAGATGTCTTAATTTCTTAGAAACTGATATCGAATACAGTGTCGAATAGTACGTAAGCGTAATGGTTGTTGACAAAGAGCGTACCGATCACAACTGCTGATCCTCATGAGTCGCTCCTGCGTTCATCTCAAATGCTTTTCCTCGATTGTTCTGCTCTCGAGGCCTTGAACATTGCCTGCTGAAGTGGCCGTTCTCTCCACAATTGAAACACCTCCTGTATCGCCGTTCTTCCTCAGTTGGGATCCTGGCATAGCATTCCTGGCTCCAATGACCAAATCGGTTACATTTAGTGCACTTCTTGCAGTTCCCAGTGTGATTTCTTCCGCATGTCTTGCATAATGGTTTCTGATTCTCGTTCGTGTTGGGTTTATTGGTGTTAGCCGCAAACACCTGACCAGATTCCTTTCCTTTCTTGTTTCCTTCCTGACGGTCTGAATTCCTAGATCTACTTCGCTTGCCATTATGAGACTCCTGCTCAGTTTGCACTTCTGACGATTTCTGAGTCTCATTTTTCTTCCCTAGCGTACCTTCGCGTAACGCATCATCGGTTAGTGACCTGGCAAGAGAAATGGCATCTTGGATGGTGGTTGGCTTAGCCGAGGTGACCATGCCCCTAATTTGAGGAACTAGTCCCCAAATGTAACGTTCGATGCGAGCGTATTCAGGCGTGACCATTCTTGGTACAAGTCTAGCTAATTCTATGAATCTAGAAGTGTATTCTCTAATTCCCGCACCTTCCATCTTGAGGTTCCAAAATTCAGTCTCTAATTTCTGAATTTCCTGACGCGGACAATATTCTCTCATTAGCATATCCTTTAGCTCGTCCCATGTGAGCCGATGTGCCGTTTCCTCTCCGAGACTCTGAACTTGCGAGTTCCACCATGATAGAGCTTCGTCGCGGAATGAACATGTTGCGTACAAAACTTTTTGGGTTGAACTACATCCACTAATAGCCATCACGGATTCCATCTTCTCTATCCATCGGATGATGTCTAGAGGACCTTCCAACCCACTAAAAGGTCGAGGGTTACACCCTTGGAATGCCTTGTAGGAACATCCGTGAGTTCGGCTTCCTAAGCCCTGCTCAATGGTACCATGCCCTCGTCCTGTTTCATCTTTGTGTTGTGCAAGAGCTGCATTCACGTGTTGTGAAATCAGGCGAGCTAACTCCTCAGTGGTTGAGGGTAATCCGGCTTCTGGTCCACTAGCGTCTTGACGGGCTTCGGTTGCCATTACTTATCTATTGTTATAAAAACAAGACAAGAGTTTCGAATATTAGTGTTTGCAAGCAGTAATATATTAACATTATAACAATTCCAAAAATAACCTACTTCTTATATCCAAAATATTACGAATTCATGGTTTCAATGTCCTAAAGGGAAAACACCAAATACTAATTCTGAATAAACACAAGCAAGGCAGTCCTAATTGGTTTCTTATGGGGTATGCATCTATGACATATTTATCCCGAACTAAATAAATACCCAACAATTATTTAATAGTTCAATAATTCATTATATAAGAACAATACTAAACTTTTGGTCTTGTGGATCGGTATACCTCGTTGTTGTGCTTTCTTTTTGCAAACCTTTATCTTTTGGGTTATAGTCGAGAATTTTCTTTTTAAAAATCTCTAGTTCACTATAACCATAGGCTCTGATACCAACTTCTGTCACACCCCAATTTTCTTAATTCAGCGGAAGTCTTACGTGGCGGTGTTCAAAGTTGGTAACCCATGCGTTTTAGTAACTAGTAATATAATAAAAGATAAAAACAACATTTTATTTATCAATGGATAACATAGTCATCCATGTTACGGTCCCTTACATCATCATTACTAAAACGTTTACATTAAGTACAAAAGAGAACACACAACAACTTCATCTTTGGTATACCGGGTCCATCTCTCAAGACAAGCATCATGTACCTAAAAAAAGGCATTAACAAACGGTGTCAACCAAAAGGTTGGTGAGTTCACAATTTAATTCCACCATCACCGTATAGATCCCTTGATTACATTTCCATTTATTCTTATTCTCTTGCCCACATTTCATTACACTTTATACCAAATAATGAGTTTAGCGACAAGTATGGTTCATAAGCTAGCTAGGCATTATGATGCACAATTAAACGTTAAGCTCTAAATCAATACTAGACCCATGTTCGAAAGTATTTACCACCCTGTTGCGCGACCAGAGCGACTGATCAGTGGTATGGGGGTCAACCCGATAGATCTATCAATACTTCTCACGCTTCTTTTAATGATTCTAGACGACGGACTTATTGCACCATACTTTTTACAATTTTGCACCATACTCTTTGCAATTTTGGCCAGGCTCATCTTTTTATGAGCGTCCATACCATTACTTACGTTTAATCATACCCACACATCCATTTGTCAACTCAATTTTTCCCAATTAACTTTATCCCACTTTAATTTAACTTTAGTAAAAACGTGTATTAAAAGAGGGATTCGAGTGAACTCACCTTTGCTTGTAAGTACTAGCTTGGCTTCTAAATAAGCAAATTCAGGTGTCTTTGGTCCTATTTTTATTAGGATCAGATTAGTTAGGCAATTCTACTTAACTAATGTGACAAATTCTGACTTTTCAAACTATTCGAGCAAAATGACAATTTTGCCCTTATTCGACTAATTCCAACACATAAAGCAAAAAGAACTAATCTTTATACATGAAACTTTATGCTAAGGCTTAATATAAGTTGTTAAACTTAATTAACATTATTCCAAATATTATAGCACTTATTTTCTAATTTTTCTCTACTTTATGCTAAATTACCCATTTTTACGGCTTTTTCGGTGACGGGTTTTATCCAATTTTTCTCCAATACTTAAGTTTCTATTTCCACATCATTTTTATATGTTTCCTAAACATTATAAATCTGTTCCAAGTCTTTTAGCTACTGATCTCTATTATTTTCCCATTTTATACCTTATTTTTACTAACTTACACGTTTTTAATGTATAATTTTATCGTTTTAAGGGTTCGGGTGCCATTTTCATCTAGGTTTTTAATTATTCTCACTTATATTAGTTGTCTACTGTCCAAAATAGGTCCTCAATTTATTTCATATTATTTCTCCAATTTATTCTATTTTTAAGCATTTTTAGCCATTTTAAGCATATAAATTCCATTTTAATTATTAAATAAATTCCAAAAATTCTAGGAAATTTTTATAACCCATATTTACTGATTTCAAACCATATGAAACTGTTTTAACTCGGATTTTCGGATTTTTGACATATTTTTACATTTTCTACACATTTAATGCATTTAAAGCTTGAAAAAGTCTAAATCCTAATCATTACTTTATTCCCATTCATTTACTCCAAGTTTTTATTACTAGATTTGACTATTTTTCACCATAAATATTCTGACTTCTAATAGGTTTTTATAATCTTTATTTATTTTATATACAAACTACCCATTTATATAACAATTTTACATATATTACATATTAAACGTGTACCGCTCGTGTTTCCTCATGACCGACCATTATAGGCGGAATTACTATGAGAAATAGTCACGGGGTTTTATTGTGGTGACAATCGTTACCGACCATGTAGGCGTCATTGACGACCATGAGGCGGGATTACTACAATTGTAACACCAAGTCAAGTTTTTATATAATCTTTTTGTTCCAAATTCAAGTATATACATATTTATATACATAATTTTCGGATTTTATTAGAATCCAAGAGTTTCATACCCTAAACTTATGTATATTCATATCATCATCATAATACCAAGATCAAACACTTAATCTTTCATAAAACTCAAATTTTAAGCCTTGATTTAACATGCATGGAGGTTTTAAGATGATCAAACCCAAATACTAAGCTTAATAAACACACACTAACACACACACACATCACGATTTTTGTGTGTGTGAGTGGAGTTTTTCACATAATCTTGGTGTTTTGAAGCTTAATCCTTCCAAATCCACCATAACTTATCAAGATTTGATGTTGGTTCTTGGATTTGGAAGTGGGGTTTGAGATTTTGAGGATGAAATGAAGTGGGTTTTGTTACCTTGTAGCTAGAGAAGAAAGAAGTCTTTTGAATCTTTGAAGAAGATGGATGAAGATTCAAAGGATGTTCTTGGTGTTCTTGAGATTAGATGAAGATTCAAAGGATTTGTGTGTATGTGTGTTTAGAGAGAGAGTAGAAATGAAATGTGAGTGAGGGGGGTGTGTGTGTGTGCCGTAAATAGGAGGGAGGGGGAGGAGAGGTAAAAAAAAAATTTTTTTTTTTTTTTATTAATCTTTTGGTTAAGTGATGTGTAGGTTATAAAAATTAGAAATGTAATCATAACTTTTATAAATCTTCTACACAAAACATCACCTCCCATTAATATAACTTGTAACACACACTTGTACATATACATATATATATATATATACGACCTACATACATGCACACACATTTGTCTTTTTTTTTTTTTATAACATTCTAGTTACACACAGTGTATGTCGTGTTTTACGGGTATTTTTCCGAATCCGATAAATTCCAATATTTATATCAAAATTCATAATTTTAAATTACGCTCAGAACCGTATAACTATTTCTCAGTTTCGTCGTACTTGGTCGGAGACCAAAAGTAGTGACGTTTTTACACGGTTCAAATTTATTATTAGCGTAATTTTCTCTAATTTATCACCAACCTAATGTATAACCTTTTCTAAAGGTTCTAGCTCATATACATTCTTAATTTAAAACCAAACGAATTATTTTATTCGTTTCGTTGGTCGGTTCACATTTACGAGACTTTATCTAATATTATATTACTCAAATAATTCACATAATCATAATTAATTCTAAATAAATCCAAATAAATCCTAAATTATCATTTCTAATCTAATATTAAAGTGACGGGTGTCACACCCAAACCATCTCAATCTCCCTTCCCTAATCTTCTCTGAAATAGTAGCCACCACAAATCTATTCCTAAAAACCTCATTACTTATTTTGTCCAACTGCGTGTGCCCACTCATCCACCTAAACATCCTCATCTCGGCAACCGCAAGCTTACGTGCTTGCATCTTCTTTATAGCCCAACACTCAAAACCATATAAAATAGCTGGCCTGACAGCAACCCTATAAAATTTTCCTTTAAGTTTACTCGGGAACCTCTTATCGCACAATACCCCTATGGCGGCTCTCCACCTACACCAGCCCACCTGGACGCGGTGGGCCACATCACTATCAATGTCGCCATCGCTCTGCACAAAAGAACCTAGATACTTGAACTTTGTAACCTGCGGAACTGCCTGACCTTCGATGGTGATCTGGACATCCTCAGCTACGGTCGTACCGCTGAAGTTACAGTGAAGGTACTCGGTCTTAGCAAGACTGATCCTTAGACCTTTGCTTTCAAGGGCACCACACCACTCTTCTAATTTCCCATTTAGATGTTGTTTGCTCTCCGCGAGAAGCACTATATCAGCAAAAAGCATGCACCATGGAACTGCCTCCTGAATAGATTTTGACAATTCGTCTAAGATAACCGCAAACAGAAACGGACTCAATGCGGACCCTTGGTAGAGGCCTACCTCTACATGGAACATGTTAGTGTCCCCTACAGGCGCACGAACACAAGTCACCGTTGTAGCATACATATCTCTAATAACGTCTATATACTTCCCGATGACCCCTCTACTCTCAAGACAATCTCAAATTAGTTTACGTGTCATACAATCATATGCTTTTTCTATGTCAATGAACACCATATGCAGGTCTCGCTTCTCTCTGAATAGCGATGTTCTAGTGAGTATAAAAACCTCTCACTCACTATATCGCGTACCCTAAATGAAATTAGAGTTGTTTATAGCTAATAATCAATAATGTCTTAAAAGATAAAAATTAATTAACCGCATTTAATCAAATTTAACCCGTATATATTTTCTTTACTCTCACTTGCATTTGACGCAATCGCGTGATGACACGTACTCACAAAATGTATTACATACTGTAATGATAAATCTTACTAAAAATGGTGTTTGCCAATTGCCATTGCCAAAGACTACACCAAGTTGTTCTTTAGAAACTTCCCGGAAGCTTCCTTCCTCCTCACCACCTTAATTTCATCTTATTACATATACAAACCCTAACTCTTCAGTCTTCACTCCACACCCATTCCTTCCCACAGACCGATCAAAAATGGGGACTAAGATCGCCAAACCACCACTACTGCCTATCAGCATGAACCAGAACCACCAAATCACAGATCCAAACTCCCGCGACTACTACGATCTCGTTTTTTTCATCATCCTCTTGGTTTCCGCCTCCGAAACGATCCAAGAAGCCATCCGTCGGAACGACTATTCCCACGCGCTTCTTCTCGTCTCGGCTTTTCTAGCTTACTTTTCCCTCCGATTCTTCCCGCCAAAACTCATATCCCTGTGTAGAGACACGAGATTGAGACGGAGGTTCTCGCATCATCTAGAGTACTGGTTTATCTGGACTGTTGAGTATTAGAAACCGAAAACTAATCAATCGAATACTACATCAAGAACATGATAATTGGAAAAGGAAATGCCAATTTCTTATTAACGAACAAGAAAGAAAACAGATTACAAAAGGAATTGAAAGGAATTGAAAGGAAACTGAATTAATGAGAAGAACCCAAATCAACAGCTTATATAACCTAACTCTAATCTCATGTTATCAACAAACTAATCCGCCCGTTAAAAGCCGTTGCTAATCTTTCACCATGTTGACACAATAACCCCCTGAAGTATCAGAAAAGTTTCACCAGCGATAAAACATAAACTTTGACCAACTTGACACTTTCTGCCCAAACTAGTATTTGGGACAGAATTTAGCTCAACATCTAACAATTCTCCACCTTTGAGCAAATTCAAACTAGTAAACATAGAAACACACCAGAATTAACATGTCATATCAGCTATGATCGATAGGACTGCACAATACACCAGTGATTCAAAGAATTTGTGTGTATAAATGAGCCTAACTCCCACAACTATCAATGCATTAATTCTGTTAAGCTATCTTGAGCTGCTCAAGACACAAATCAAACTTGTATCCAACCAATATCTTGGTTAACATATCTGACCAATTCTCATCAGTGCTCACAGCATTCACAGCAACCTCCTTAGCACTGATTATATCCCTTATAAAATGTTGTCTCACACTTATATGCTTGGTCCTTTCATGATGTATTGGATTCTTAGCTAACTGCACAACACCCTGGTTATCACACATTACCAAAGTTTGATCCAATTCAACTCCCAACTCTATAACAAACCCTTTAATCCACATTGCTTCCTTTATAGCCTCTGTTAGAGCAATGTATTCTGCCTCAGTTGAAGACAGAGCCACAATATGCTGCAGTGAAGCCTTCCAACTCATGACATTACCTAGCAATTGAAACACATACCCTGTGACAGACCTCCCTTTATCTAAATCCTTAGCATAGTCACTATCAACATACCCTTGAACCACTGCCAGAGAACTATCCTTGCTGTCAAACACAAGCCCTACATTCCTAGTTCCCTTCAAATACCTAAGTATCCATTTCACTGCCATCCAGTGATCTCTTCCTGGGTTTGCAAGATATCTACTAACTAAACTAACAGAATATCCTAAATCAGGCCTAGTGCATACCATTAAATACATCAGAGAGCCTACAGCATTAGCATATGGTATGCCTTCCATTTCTAATTTCTCCTTATCATTTTTAGGACAATTCAGATTTGACAGCTTAAAATGAGGTGCCAAAGGTGTCTTAACAGCTTTACACTCAGCCATATTATACTTAGAAAGCAGCTTTGAAATATATGAAGACTGATGCAACTTCAAGGTTCTCTCCTTCCTATTCCTGCTAATTTCCATGCCTAATATTTTCCTAGCTTCTCCTAGTTCTTTCATCTCAAACTCTTTCATCAGCATTCTTTTAGTATCTATGATCTCCTGCTTATCTCTTGCAGCCAACAACATATCATCTACATATAGAAGCAGATAAATCATCTCACCTTTCCTATACTCTTTGTAGTACACACAACTGTCATAGCTGCTCCTATTAAACCCCTGAGAAACAACATAGTCATTGAACCTCATATACCACTGCCTAGGGGACTGTTTCAACCCATATAGGGACTTCTTAAGTAAACACACCTTATTTTCCTGTCCCTTTACTATGAATCTCTCAGGTTGAGACATGTATATTTCCTCATCTAGATACCCATGTAAAAAAGCAGTCTTCACATCCAACTGCTCTAATTCATAATCAAAATAAGCAGTTAGAGACAAAATTGCCCTTATAGAAGAGTGCTTAACTACAGGGGAAAATATTTCATTATAGTCAACTCCAGCAACCTGAGTAAACCCCTTGGCAACTAGCCTAGCTTTGTATCTAGGTTCCTGCACCCCTGGTATACCTTCCTTAACCTTATACAACCACTTGCAGGCAACAACTTTCTGATTTTCAGGCTTATTCACTATCTCCCATGTCTGATTCTTAACTAGAGAATCCATTTCTTCCTCCATTGCTTGTATCCACTTATGGCTCTCATCAGACTCAACTGCTTGCCTAAAGGTCAATGGTTCAAATATGCTTTCCTGCTCTGCAACGGCAAAAGCAGAAGCTGAGATATCATCAGTGTCTCTAAACCTCAGAGGTGGAACAATTTGCCTTCTATTCCTATTCTTAGCAATGCTATACCCAGTCTCCTGTTCCATGTTTGATAAGCTTGAACTTGACTGAATGCTAATATCAGAACTATTTTCAGCTTTATCCTCCACCTCACTAGTGACAGTTCTACTATTAGACACTCCAGTGACCTCCACCTCATTACCTTTATTCATGTCTTTGTACATGACATCCTCCTTAAACACCACATTCCTACTAATGAGTATCTTTGGTCTACCTTCATCAACCCTCCACAACCTATAACCTTTCACACCCTCAGGATATCCTAAAAACACACATTTAATTGCTCTTGGTTCTAATTTACCCTGATCTGAGTGAGCATAAGCTATGGAACCAAATACCCTTAACCTATCATAGTCATGTGGTTTTCCTGACCACAGTTCCATAGGAGTATGTTTATCAACATCAGTAGAAGGTGACCTATTTATTAGATATACAGCTGTGCTAGCAGCCTCAGCCTAAAAAGTTTTTGGTAATCCTGAACTACCTAGCAAACACCTAACCTTATCTAATATAGTCCTATTCATCCTTTCTATAACTCCATTCTGTTGTGGAGTCCCTGGTATGGTTAAGTGCCTAGCTATCCCATATTCCTTGCAATACTTAATAAACTCATTACTACAGTATTCAAGACCATTATCTGTCCTCAGTACCTTGACTCTCTTTCCTGTCTGATTTTCTACAAGATTCTTCCATTCCTTGAATCTACTAAAAGCCTCATCTTTGCCTTTTAAAGCATATAACCAGACCCTCCTAGAATAGTCATCCATAATGGTCATGAAATACCTAGCACCACCTAATGATACAGTCCTAGCTGGGCCCCATAGATCAGAACATACATACTCTAGCACACCCTTAGAAGTATGAGTACCTTGACTAAACTTCACTCTATGTGACTTTCCTAGAACACAAGTTTCACAAAAACCTATGTCACATGAGTTAAGTTTACCAAATACATCTTTCTTATGTAATTCTATTAGCCCCTGTTGGCTAATATGGCCTAATCTCCTGTGCCAAAGCATTGCAGCCTCACTATGATCATCTCCTGTCACATGAACAGAACCTACAACAACTTCTCCATCTAGAACATACAAGTTGTTATCCTTTCTAGTTCCTGACAGCACAACCATAGAGCCTTTTACAATCTTTGACTTACCATTTTTCAGACTTACACTATATCCTTCCTTCTCAAAAGTGCCTAGAGATATGAGACTCCTCCTAAGTTCTGGTATGTATCTAACATTCTGCAACTTAGTTTCTGTACCATTTTCTAGTCTTATCCAAACTGAGCCAGTTCCCATGACCTTACATGGTCTATCATCTCCTAACTTTACAGAACCAAGATCCTCAAGTTTTAATTCTCTAAAAAACTCTTTAATGGGTGTCATATGAAAGGAACATCTAGAATCCATTATCCAATTTGACTTGTAACCACCTGTGGTAACAACTAACACATCTACAGAGTCACACCCATCTGAATCTTCACTTTGAGACACATTACTAAAACTCTTAGATCCACTGTATTCACCCTTTTTCTTCTTAAACTCAGGGCAGTCCCTCTTTAAGTGTTTATCCAAATTGCAAACAAAACACCTAAGTCTAGATTTTGACTTAGCCCTACCCTGAGAACCTTTCCTTTTATTTCCTCTATTTTCTTGCCTACCTCTGCCTACATATAACCCCTCACCAGTCTCTTCTCTACCTTCTATATTTCTTTTAGCCAATTCCTTTGAGTTAATGGCAGAAGTTACTTCTTCCATACTCAAAGTTTCCCTACCAAACATTAAGGTATCTATCAAGTGCTCATAAGAACTTGGCAGTGAAGACAAAAACATAATAGCTTTGTCTTCATCCTCAAGAGTCACATCAACGTTTTCAAGATCTAATGCAAGCCTATTGAATTCGTCTAAATGACTCTCCATAGTACACCCAGCACTCATCTTAAACGTATACATTTTCTTCTTGAGATATAACCTATTAGCTAAAGACTTAGTCATATAGAGTTGTTCAAGTTTAGACCATACCGCAGCAGCTGTGGTTTCCTTTGAGATTTCTCTCAAAACTCGGTCTCCCAAACTCAGAATCAGAGCACTGTGAGCTTTCGCAAGAACCTCTTTCTTCTCTTTATCGCTTAATTCTTCTGGCAGATTAGCTTCTCCTTTCAAAGCATCCACAGTTCCCTGATGCACGAGAAATGCCCGCATCTTCAATCGCCAAAGATTGAAGTCGTTCCTTCCATCGAATTTCTCTATATCAAACTTCGTGGACGTCCCCATTCTTCCTGATTGAACTCCTTCGATGATCAGTATCGATTACTACGGCTCTGATACCAATTGTTGAGTATTAGAAACCGAAAACTAATCAATCGAATACTACATCAAGAACATGATAATTGGAAAAGGAAATGCCAATTTCTTATTAACGAACAAGAAAGAAAACAGATTACAAAAGGAATTGAAAGGAAACTGAATTAATGAGAAGAACCCAAATCAACAGCTTATATAACCTAACTCTAATCTCCTGTTATCAACAAACTAATCCGCCCGTTAAAAGCCGTTGCTAATCTTTCACCATGTTGACACAATAACCCCCTGAAGTATCAGAAAAGTTTCACCAGCGATAAAACATAAACTTTGACCAACTTGACACTTTCTGCCCAAACTAGTATTTGGGACAGAATTTAGCTCAACATCT
>JBCNJP010000025.1:69969195-69984789 GCA_039602395.1 Deinandra increscens subsp. villosa
TTAGCACTGATCATGGTTGTATCATGGAGGCTCATAACCTAGGTTTGTGACTTTATGTTATTTAAAGCTTTAGTGTGTTGGCTGCAAGCATAATTTTTTATGTGATTTAGTGTTCTTTGTTGTTGTAAGTTTCCCTCGATAATTGAAGAAGAACTTTGTAATTTTAGAGCCAAGGCTATGAACATATTTACTATAGTAGATTAATATTATTTTTAATTTATTAATTTTTAAACTTCAGCCCGTGCGATGCATGGATATCAAAGACTTGTATATATATATATATTGGAATTGTTTATCCCAATTCATTCACCTACATATCAAGAATCAATTTAATTCAATATAATTCATTTTTCTCATTCACATAGAATTCGAGAATTTGAACTTTTTTTCATTCACATGAAAACCTACTTTTTTTTATTCTGAATTTTAAAAACATTAAATGTTTGGGAGTGCTTATTTGAGTGTAAAAGGGCTTTTGGTGAAAGTGGTTATTAACTTATGACCTTTTTAAAAGTAGTTTTTTAAAAAAAAATGTTTGGATTAGCTTTTATATTGAGATTACTTATTTTATATGTAAAATAACTAAAATGGGGTTATGTGGTTATAAAGTTAGGTGAATATAAAATCAAATAAGGGTATATTAGTAAAAAAAATTTCAAAAAGCCAAATGGAGTTTCAAAAGTCAAGATTTCTTAGCTTTTGGGTTAATAAAGAAACTTCCTTCTTCAAAAGTTGTTTTAAAAGTGCTTTTGTATTATCCAAACATTTTTTTTAACTTATTGGCTTTTTGAAAAGCTAATAAGTCAATAAGTTGGTTTGTAATGGTTAGCCAAACATGCACTAAAAAGTAAAAGATCTATGAAGAATCCTAGAACTATGAAAACCAAAACTTTGGAATGTTGATATTGTAGTTGTTCAGACTCTTCAATATTGTTCAGAAAATTATTTATTTTTTGAAATCCAAACAGAAGAGGTTAATCACTAATCTTGAGGGAAGATCTTGGGGCACTTGTTGAGGTAGAATTGTGATTCCAAGAACTCGTCGAACGACCAGAAGAATAAAAGGATCCTGCATGTTTATCTTCAAGAACGGGATGGACGATGACCTAATAGTATGTGATTTTAGTTTTGATTTTAGTTTAATTTTATGTTTAAAAATCCATGTAATCGTCCACATCATTATCCACATTATCTTCAACAAATTTAAAAATAAAATAAATGACATGTCATCATGGTTACCTATTGAATTGGTAAAAACATATGATTAGAACATAAAATGAAAGTTGAGTGACCTAATAATTAGGACAAACAAAGATTGAGTAATCTAATTGAAACAATAATGAAAACACACATTCATAAAGAGTCAACACTAGGGTTCTGTATTCAAAAATAGATTCATAAACGCACATTCGAAAAAAGATTCATACACAATATATTATTACTATCTAAATAAAATCCAACTTTATTCTACAATATCTTTTTTCTTATTGTTTTTTTCTTCTTTTGTCTTGTTTTGATTTTATCTAAATGCAACGAGTTTAACTTTAACATACAAATTGATGGTATAACGGATACAGTTGTGTAACATAACTTTTAGATCTTTGACTTAATATTGTAAGCATTCGGTATCTAATTTTAGCGTCGTATATATATAATCTTTTTGTATTCGCGCTGCATTTATGATAATTTATGTTTTGTTTAATGTCGTTGCGCAGTCATTTTGTATT
This sequence comes from Deinandra increscens subsp. villosa, assembly GCA_039602395.1. Taxonomy (NCBI): domain Eukaryota; kingdom Viridiplantae; phylum Streptophyta; class Magnoliopsida; order Asterales; family Asteraceae; genus Deinandra; species Deinandra increscens. The sequence continues at coordinate 69,970,923 of JBCNJP010000025.1, forward strand.
TCCGCTTTCTTTACGTTATGTTTTAAAAATGTAACTGTTTTGTATATACGAGATCTGGGGGCAACAACAGGTAGTAAAAATCACAAAATCTAGTTCAAAAACATATTATATATATATACATTGAGAATTGGTGGTTATAGACTCACCATTCACTATTCATATTCCCACTAATTGAAACATGAAACGTGTCATGTTCCACCACTAAAAACATAACACGTGTCATGTTCAATCAATAGTAAATTGGCACATAGTGGCTTCTTAAAATTTTATAGGTCACGACGTGGCCTGACACGTGGCCGCGTGTTAGGCCATGTGGTGACACGTGGACACGTGTTAGGCCACGTGTCATATGTAGGCCAATGCTTTTGCGACACGTGGTCATGTGTCACGTGTTATGTACATGTAATATTTTTCTGACTTAAGCGCAGGTGGTCACTTTTAGAACACTTTTAGAGTTTTTGACTTTGCTCACAGCGTTTTGAAATATGGGTGTTAGGTCGCGTGTCATTTACATGTGGTATTTTTTTCAAACTTAAATGCAAGTGGTCAACTTTTAAATCACTTTTAGAGTTTTCGACTTTGGTCACGGCGTTTCGTAAAATGGGTGGCCCGCCGCAAAGCGCGGGCGTGTCACCATCTTGTTTATAAACAGAGTTAATTGTTATTTTCGTCCCTGAGGTTTACAAGGTTTTGCCATTTCAGTATATATTTTTTTTCACGTAGGCTTCCCTGACGTTTCTAATTACTGCCATTTTCATCCCTATCACTAACAACCATTAAAACTAACTCGAAATCATGGGTATTATCATCTTTTTCCATCAGGCTCTTATGTTGGGGATATTTTTATCAATAAACATGTTATTTAAACTTAAAAAACATCACATATTTCATTCTGCTTATTGAAACAAAACATTAAAACGTTAAATTGATCTTTTTTTTTATTTTTATCAATAAACATGTTCTTAGGTTGAAATAACACGCTTATTGACAATAATTAACCCCAACATAAGATCCTAATGAAAAATGATGATAATACCTCTGATTTCGAGTTAGTTTTTAACAGTTGTTAGTGATAAGGATGAAAATGACAGTAATTAGAAACGTCAGGGAAACCGAAATGGAAAAAAACTTTTTTGTACTAAAATGATAGACCTTTATAAACCTCAGGGACAAAAATGACAATTAACTCTTATAAACACAAAGAAGCCTACCTGTATGAAGAACATGGTCACTATACTTCCACAGTCGGCATCACTGCCTTTAGAAGATGATTGTTCAACACCTAACGTCTAAATAAGTAATGTTTTTCCCCTTAAACATGACAAAGATAAGCGTTTGGGGGTATATATAAACCATTATTAAAAATGTAGGGGCTAAAAAGAAGCAAGTTTATAACTCTAAGGGCAACAAAACAAACTAACCATATAGCATTCTTACAGAGTGACGTCTTCTCGGCTAAGGTTTCATGGCAGTCTCTGTAATACCATCCCCAATTTCATGGCCTCCTATTCCGGCGAACAATTATAATAACCATAATCTTCTCAACCACCGTCCATTAACCACCGCTAAGCGGCCGTACCGGCGGCCGTCAACCGTCGTATGTTCGTCATCTCTCAGTAAGCTTCTAAAACCCTAGCTCCACTACCGTTGATGCAATTTGCAATTCGACCTTTCGTTTTACAAATTCCTAACAAGTAAACAATTGATTCGGTTTTTTTTGGTGGTTAAAATTGCAGAATCGTCTAATTCTGCGGAGGAGAAGAGAGAGTTGCTCAAACAGTACGGTCTCGATCCCGATGAGTTCCTCTCGGAACCTACTCCTTCCAAGGTTTGCTAATCTCTGTCTATCGATTCGTTAGAAAAACTGTTAGTAATTGATTTGAATTGAATGTGAATTTTGTTTAGTCGAGACGGAATAAAGAAGGGCAAAAGAGTGGAAGGGGGAAGCAGGTGGGACCACCGCAGGAGCAAACTAAGCCCAGAGAGACGCATAAGTTGCTTCAGGTAGTTAGTTAGTTATATCACTTATTCACTTTAATTCCAGATTTTTTTAATACATTGAGAAATTTTCACTCATTTGATAAACAACGGTTACAACTCAACATGAAGTACAAGGGAGGCGGGCAACAAGCTGCGCCGCCAACCCCTTCTGAATAGCAAAGCCTAACCGAGTGAAAACCACATTCAAACCCCTAGGAGTCGCCACATTCCCGTTCATGACCCTCTGGACGCGGGTCAAAGTATCCACAGCTTCCGGGGCAAGGTAACCGAAGGTGTCAAACGCAAAAGGCACGAACACATGTTGATTCGCCAGACACGCATCCTCATGTTTGCGCACTTTCCCAGCAGCAGCATTCGTGGCAGCCTGGCCTGCCCGGAAACCAGAGCCCTTGAACCCCACAAGCGGGGAGACCCCAGTGAGGTCGACACAGGCATGCTTCCCGTGCTTCCACCCAAAGACAAGGATGTCCGCCGGTCGAAGGGAGGAACGCCCATCCGCTGGGTCCGACAAAAAATTAACCGGGGCTTCCTTCTTAGCAGATATCCCGGCTCTTCTGAAAATGTCAAAAAGGACGTCCCGGACCAGATCATGCCGGTATTTGAAACCGGGCAGCTCTTTGCAATGGACCGCGTGCTCCCCATAAGCATCCAAACATGCCTTGCTGCATACTGGACATCTCTCATCCCTCGGGAACAGGGGGATCATAAGTCGATATTTAAGAACCGCCCGATATTCGACTGGCGACATGTGCTGCCCCAACCCATCAATAGGGAGGGCGAGGAGGAAATCTTGAGCATGTGGTTGGCGGAGGCATTCCCACACCGCTTTGTCCCTGGCTGACATCCCGAATCCAGCTTCCATCTCCCCTACGGCTTTACCAAACAGGACATTCGCCAAAACATGTTGGGCTTTGGGTGGGGCGGTGTCCTTGTTAGAGAAACCGCTAAGATCAAAGCCCGGAATAAGGCCACGGAGGTCAGCCAACGCGCCCGTGAAAGCCGAGTCCATAGGGCACCCCCCACACTCCCGAAGGATATGGTCCTGGAGCGCCCAAGACTGGACCCTCGAGGCCACGAAAGCGTAGTAGGAGGCCTCAACAGCCGAGTAAACCCCAAGCCCCCCCATCTTGATGGGTAAGGAGGCAACCCGCCATTGGAGGTCCCCAAAGAAGGGCCCACCACACACGACAATATCTTCAATAGCCGCGCGAAGGTTGTTGTCAAAATCCATTGCCGCCTGAGCCACATGAGAGGGAGGGCAGGTTCTGAGGCCAAAGGAAAGTTTGGCGATACCCATACACGAACGAAGCAGGAGGAGGGCACATTGAGGATCACCCAGCTTGGGGAGGAGGCGCATAAGATCAGCAGCAGTATTGGCCCTCCTCAAGGCCAAACCTTGAATAAATCCCCCATCGTTGCTGACCGCTCCGCCAAGGAGTTTCACCCCTAAGGTCGGCCTGCTGATGCCAGCAGGGAAAAGCCCCGGAAGAGCCTTCCTACCATCACAACTTGGCCAGAAAAGTTCGGTCTTCTTAATATTAAGGTCCAGCCCGAGCGGAGGACCCAAAACTTTGATGATTTCGAGAGCCCTGGAGACCTCTTCAACATCCCCAATGATCGTGCCATCATCGAGATACCAAGCATGCAGAAGGAGGCGGCAAGAGTCCCGGATGTGGTGGACAAGGGGGTGAAGAACAAGGGCAAACAGGAGTGGGCCCAACGGGTCACCCTGCTGGACCCCCGTAGTGGCCCAAATATGATCATCCCCCACGTACAACCGAGCCGGCTGCCCGTATATGAAGTCCACCCAAGGCGAGATAGCCGGGCACCTCAACCGAACCTCGCGGAGTAAGGACGAACGGTCGACAAGGTTAAAGGCGTTAGAGAAATCGACGGTGAGCATGGCAAGGGACCCATCGGTATGCCGGTTCTCTAGGAGACGGTTGACGCTATGTAGGACAGCCTCGGCCCCACTGGGGACACCAACCCCAAACTGGAAGTCATGGAGATATTGGGTCATGTCCTTAGCAACCCCTCTCATAGCGATTTTCGAAACCAGACGGCGCCATATAGTGCCCACCGCAATAGGCCGAATACCATTGTCAGGCGCCATATTACTGAATTTTCATGCTTGTTTTATTTAGATAGTGTTGGAAAATAAGCTTGAGTCATTTAGATGCATATTTAAGTAACTGTACATAAACCAGTCTAGTCCATGTGTGGGTTGAATAGTTGGGACTAAAAAACAGTTGATTACAGTTAGGTTGGTTATTGGCAGTTATGCCGCCAGCAGTTGTGTCGGTTGGTAGTTAGATAACTACCAATCCGTTGGGTATAAATAGGACCAGAAGAACCTCTCATTTGTACTTTACGATATATATAATTCTGGTTCATATTTTCTCTCTAAAATACCATGTCTGCACTTATGTTTTTCACCATCCTTAATTGAACCCATTTAGATTTTAGAAACTGTGTTAGAATCTGTGATGGATCCAAAATTCAACACAGAGCAAAAAAATCATCTAATTAAGAAGCTTAAAGACTAGGAAATCATTGGTCACTCCATAGAATCACTAATCGAGTATAATTCGTAAGTATAGTGCTTGTAAAAGTTCAAGTTTCTACAAAAGGAATGGATCATCTTATCACATTGCACAATTTGTTAGCATGCCATGAGATGCTACCCACGTTTAAAAAAAAAACAACCACATAATTGACTTTTAAATATCAGCTTAACTTCTATGAAGTTAGTGATTGGGGCATATATAGACTCTTTTTGTTAGGTTATTCCATCCATCAAGACGTAATTTTTGAAGACTGTATATTGACATTTTAAAATGGCAGGTTCTTGGAGGGACGGCACGAAGGAAGAAATTACTATCGCCAAAGAGCATGGATGTCCGCCCAATGATGGAAGTAGTCAAAGGTGCAGCTTTTGGCATTTTGCAGGTAGTATTGAACTATTTGCTTATGGTATATAAGAAATTATTCCTAAATTCTACACGTGGATAACAGGATCAAATTTTAATACAATACAGTTGTCATCTTAAACAAATAAAAAACGGCTTCTTTTATGGATTTTGTTTTAAGATAAGAAAATGTTTACATTATTTAGGCTGCTGGCGGCTGTCCTACATCTTTGAGGCCTGGTCGGTGGTTAGATTTATACAGTGGTACGGGATCTGTTGGCATAGAGGCCATCAGCCGAGGATGCTCTGAGGTATCATTTCTTTTTTTATTTTTTAGATGTATGTATTTATTAAAATGTACCTCATTTCTTGCAAATGTGCAGGTCCATTTTGTGGAGATGGATCCATGGGTTGTTTCTGATGTTCTACGACCTAATTTAGAATGGACTGGCTTTCTTGATAATTCGGTTATACATACTGTACGTGTGGAAACTTATTTGGAGCGCACAAAAGGCGACCCGTTTGACTATATAAGTGTCACACCTCCATATATGCTAGTGGACTATGAGATCCTAATGAAACAAATTTCAGAATCATCTGTGATTGGGGATAATTCTTTTATAGTAAGTTACTCTTATATCTTTTTTATCTGTTCTTTATCTATTTCATGTTCAGATTGCTTCAAGTATCTTACCTCTAGTTATTTATCACTCTATAGCTTGTGGAGTATCCATTCCGAACCGACATGCATGAAACATGTGGATGCCTTGTGAAGGTACTTTCCAGCTTTTTAATCTGTTATTTATATTAAAAATGTATAATGAATTATCATTTCCACAAGCATTTGATTTCATTATGGAATGCTAACTGTAGTTAGCTGATCGACGGTTTGGAAGGACACACCTAGCAGTATACGGGCCCAAGTGGGCCGAGAAGAAGAGAAGGTCATAATGGTTGGGGAATACAACAGAACTTCAAGATTCTGCTATCTCTGGAGCTAAAATAATTTGAAACAAAAAGGCAAGTGAAGTGTTGTATCTTTAGAACTTAAACAAAGGTTTGGGGACTTGATTGTATATTCATAGTGAAGTAGGAAACAAGTTAGTTTGAACCAGAAGCAGTGGACCATAGGTAGTCTATGAGTTAGAGCCGAGGAGGGGAACCTCTTTTTTTTCCCTTCCCATGAGACAAAAAAGAAATACATGTCTACAGCTCTAGATGACACTTTAATTTGATATGTACCTTCATTTTTTATATGCAATAATGACTAAGGATTTGTATTTATTTTTTGAAAAATTAAGACTCGAAATCATATAGCGTTTATTTAATCTACTTCATTTACTTTTTATCTAACAACTTGTAAAAATGCGACCCCTCATACCAAACAATATTGTGTGCTTTGCTCATGAGGTGCTCACGGTTTGGTTTTATTTCCCAAGCGAAAACCTCTCAAGAGGTCACTTTTAATGCCCAAGTGAAAACTTCCTAGAATGCCACCTGTCTAGGATTGTTTCCACTAAAGCACACTGCAAGATTGTTTCCACTAAAGCACACTTAGCTGCAAGTTTTTCGCTCACCCACAACTATTGTGTCTAAAATGATATTTGAGGTGGGGGCATTTCTTATGGCACAATTCTTTTTGTTGTTGTCAAAACAAAACGATGATGTAGGATTCGTCTAAGGTGTCCTATAACATCTCCATGAGAGAAAAATGTGAAGTCTTGTAGCATTCTATCTCAAGGAAAAGTGATATCTCTTCCCTTGAAAAATTACACACCTTTCCTTCCCTTCCCTTCCTTACTCTGTGTGTGGCAAACTTCTATATCAAAGGGGCATAGATGCATTATGTTGATGCTTATCAAATGGACCTGATCCTATTCATCAGGGGTATGCAAACTCATCCATTTCCATTTTCATTGTGTTTTTCAATCATGTGTTACTTCTAATGAAAACGATTAGTTAAATTCTACTCTCAAGGTCAATCTTTATACATTTGAAAGCACTCATGTGTCCCACTGTCGTTCTAACATCACTAATTATGCTTTAGTATCGCCTGTTTTTGTCGAATACCACGTAAAACGGAGTTTGCTGATGCAATTAATTTTAACAATGACAAAAAGGTTTGGGTTTAGAAGTTAGTTCTCGTTCCCATTCCTTGCTATCAAATTTAGACTCTCCACAACGCGGCCTAAATCTCGCATGTCCGTCCACCGTGGACCGCACATGTGAGGCTGCGCCATTGTGGAGTGTGCACGTGGCATGTCCGTCCGTGAGGCGCATGTTGCAACAGATGCGATTTTTTTTATTTCTTTTAAACAAACATTTAATTAACACAAATACATTTAAACTTAATAATATTAAACATAATATTCAAACCTAACTAATTAATTGTACAAATATTACAAATACTACGTAATTAATTTATTATACAAATACCACCTACTTAAAACTAATACTCCCACAAACAATCAGAATCGTATTGGAATCAGATTCTCATGGCCCCAACGGAGTTCTTTGGGTGTCCTTGGTTGTTCCTCATCCCATACTTCACGAAGCGCAGCTTCATCCTCCAAGTATTCTTCTTCTTTTTCTTCCTCTAGCTGGACTTCATCGTCCAGTTCGTCATAATTTTTCAGTGGCTCTTCTTGTTTTCTGGCAACCAATAATCAAATGCCAAATTCCAGAAGACTTCATCCTCCCAAATGTCATCCACATACGATGGAGGTGGACACTTTTCGTCCCTTGCCAAGGACGGGAAGTACGGGTGTGGGGCTGGCTGTTCGTATCAGGTTCTGCGGAAGCATCATATTAATAGTTAGAGTACACAACAATCACACACAAACACAACCCAATACAACAACTGACCACCTTATCCAAACATTACTAGCTACAATGAGTTCTATAACTCAAGCAGCTAACACAAGGTTCGGTCCCAGTCACTCTAAGACATAACAAAATGATCTGATTACAAACAAAAGAAAGTAGACATGGCAAAATCTGAATATGCAAAATCAAGGCAATACAGCCTTCAACATCGGTCCCCAACCATATCCCTTCCGCCCGATTCAATACATGCTTTAAGCTACTTACCTGCACCATGAACTAAAACATGTCAATAGCAATAATTTTGTGGGTGAGTCCGCATCAATCAATAACCAAAATATTTTCTCATTCTCATTACTACTACTCTATGTGCAGCTACAAGCGGTCTGCCCTAGGTCAACATTCAATCCGGCATAACACAGGCGCGTGCCCCTGTGCACCCTTCATGTTCATGCATATAGTGACACACACCACCATGATAACTTAATATCAAGGCTTCGAATGGATGTGAAGCCAAATACGCTACCTACCTAATCAGCTATTAGGCTCCCCTATATCCTCGTGGCATACACAATCCTTAATGACCAGAGTAGCCTACTCTTGAAAGCTTACTACCCAGCATACGACCCACCCAGATAGCCAACACATACACAATATAATAATAGAGAATAAGCAGTTAAAACAGTTCATGTGCACCCGGAAACATTTAAAACAATTTAAAAGAGGGGAAGCCATCGGTACTCACAGGTATGCATGACTTATGAAGTTAAACTCACGTTCCACCACGTCTAGATGCAAGTCACCCTACGATATATAATCGTAACCATAAATCAGTACCTAAGCTACTAATCTATATTACCAGACAATACTGTATTCACATCAACTCACAACAGGTCTCCATATGGTCACCTGAGTCGTTAATCACCTGAGTCGTTAATCGAGGACTTTTGAACCAATTAATTAGCTAAGTGTAATACAAACACTTCAACTTAGTTCCAAATGGTCCATTATAATCTTAGAACAGTACTATTCCAGATTCATAGCATCGGATTTCCAATTCATAGCAAATAGATCAATTCATCACTAGTCCAGGATGAATATGGGCGTATCACACTAAACTGATACGGTCGTATTCAACAGTCTAATAATTTTAAAAAATCCCGCGATACGGTCGTATGGCCATTATACCGATACGGTCATATTACTCGAAATCAAATTCTAAATTTCGCAACCCCGCGATACGGTCGTGTTGTCATAACACGGATACAACCGTATTACCCTTGAAATTCGATTCTCAAATCTATCGACCCCCGATACGACCGTATTACCATTTATCTTTATACAACCGTATTCATATCGGGTCAGAGCACTGATTTGGTTATTTGACCATTCTGAGTCAATTTTACCAAATCCGATTATTACCTGTACTCTCTTAAGACTCATTCATGTTTTAATTAATAACCAATTGCTCAGATTACCATCAATATGACCATAACCCATGCATGCACCCAAAATTGGTAAATTTATATATAATGTTAATCTTACCTCTTTAGAGCTTTCCTTCCAATCTCCCGAGTCTATTTATAATCTCGGATGATTCTAGTAGCATAAACTTCCTATGCATGCAATGATTTTAGGGTCAAAACCCCATTTTAGTAACTTTCCCTAAATAGTATTAATTTAGGGTTGCATGTGCAATCCAAACACTCACCTCGAGTTCTTGATGTTTATAGAACCCAATTAATACACTTGATGATTCTCTCAACTTCCGAAACATGATTAACACCAGAATCTAGTCTCAACATCACCACATTTTACAATGTAATCATAAAAGATTTACCACAAGGATTCTCAAGCTTCAATCTTGCTTCCTTTCACCCTTAATCCACTTCTGGAACTTCCAGCCGCAAGAATGAAGAGAAACAGGGGCGGAGGAACTGGTTTGGGGTGAAACAAATGACCAAAACCGGTCAAATGAACATTATATACTTCTGGATCAATACAGCCATATTGATATGATCAATACGGCGTATTGCGGCATCCGAATTCATTCGGATCCTGATCCCACCCGATCCAACTCATTACCGAATCAATATTAAGTTCATCCCGTGATACGGGCGTATCACTATAATGTGACGCCAAACACTTAGAAAAAATTATTTTTCTCTCGTTTTCATTTCTTTAACAACCGTGCTTCGATCAGGGTTATTATAGTTGAGGTTGAACAACAGCTGGAGGTGGAGGTTGTTCAACCAATGGAAGTGATGAGACCAAGTTAATAATTTTTTATTCAATAAATTTTTATCTATTTACTACTAATTATTTATTTATAATATAAATATTACACAAACAAAAATAGAAAAGAAATTATGATGTGGGAATGTGTTTGTGGGAAGTGCAGTGTTATAGGAAAAAATCTGTTTGTGAGAAGGATTTGGAAGGATGGATAAAAAGCTGATGTGACATGCTGACTGGATGAGTTTATGGGAAGGATTCCCCCTAACGTTGTGGACAGTCTCATATGCATGAGGATTCCTATCTACCAACAAAACACCACCTAAATGATTTCAACTGCATTGGCATGTCTGAAGCTTGTACTTCATGGTACCATTACGTTCTTTTTTTTTCCAGGAAAATGGCAAACGCCATAAAAGTGAAAACTGCATGAACGAATACCTTGAATCAATGGAAAGAGGTTCTTGTGGATTTCCTTTTGATCTTAAAACAAGTTGTGATCTAATAGTGAGGGGCTGTTTGGTTCACCCCATATGACCTCTTAATAAAATAAAATGTCTATAGGGTAAATATCTGTCCGATTCATACCGTTTGGTTGGGCTAAAATGTCTGAATCGCGTAGACATTTACCTCTATATGCTATAGGGGGTGTTTGCTTGCTGAATGATATAGTCTTGTCTGTAAGGGTTTTTTTAGAAAAAAAAAACACGCCTCCATCCACTCTCCTCCCATCGCGACGCCTCCATCCCCTCTCCTCCCATCGCGACGCCTTGCCATCCACGACGCCTCCCATCCCGTCCCGTCTCCGGCGGTGCTTGCTCCGCCACGTCGCCTCCTCCCCTGTCACCTCCTCCTCCGGCGCTGCTTGCTCCGCCACCATCTTCTCCATCCAAGGTAAACCCTAATTTTTTTTTTCTTTCTTTTAACATAGATTCATCAATTGGTTTAGGGCTGCTGTTGATTCCATCGTTATTATGTTGATTGTTTAGGGCTGATTGTTTAGGGCTGATTATTATGTTGATTGTTTAGGGCTGATTGTTAACTGGTAGAAAAGTAGAATATAGAGTCGATGTTGACTGGTAGAAAAGTAGAAATAGAGTCGATGAATCAAAGTTTGTAAAAACAAGATGAGCTTGTCTCTGTTTGTTGTTTGTTTATTTTATTCAAAGTTTGTTAACTGGGCTGATTGAATATATGTCACCAAGGAATGTATCAATTGAAGGTATAAGTTTGAGCTATCAAATTTGAACCATGAAATCAGTGACTGGCTTAACAATTCAATTCAAATATGTTATAAAACATACAGTCTAGTTATCACTCTTGCTTTCACATTCGGCACACAAGGCGTTGAGTATATGGCTATTTTGCGTGACAATATAGCTTCTCAAATGATGCCAAATGAATAAGTTGTATTCGTATGTTTTCTATGTTTTCTATGTTTGCATGAATTGTTAAGGATGATTGTTTTATTTGGATATTATTTGATGGTTTGAGTTTTTCCTTTAATAATTATTTGTCATTCATTATTCTGCTCAAACAGATAGTTAAAAAAAATAATAATACAGTCATTCAGATATCCAACCAAACAGCACAATATCATTCAGCACCTTGATGATTCGGCACCTCTATAGCATACAGACAACTTATTCATTCAGCACTAAATGATTCAGCACGAACCAAACAGCACCTGAATATCATATCCGACTTCTGGCATATCCTCACAGGACTCCACCAATATACAGCCAACCAATGTGATTTACATGTGGCCTTGAAGATGGGTTAAAAGTAAAAAAACCAATGATAATTATGAGAGCTTTGTAATGGATTAAATTGTGTTTAAAATAGAGCTAAATTGAATTGATATCCAAAGTTTATGTTTGAAGTTGTATGTATGAAGATGTAAAACCCAAAAGATGAGAAAAAAAAAATTGAAAACGTGTTAGACTTTAAATATATATTTATAAGTTTAGGAGGTAACATGGCTATGACTATCAAATATTGATTAAGACAATTTAGTCAGATAAGAGATTGATAGTTTTGTAACAGACTAGAAGTCGATTGCATTGACCTCATGAATGGTGATGTGGATGAGAGATGGTGTTGTGTGAATGTATATATAAGGAGTACGTGAGATCATATACAAACTTAAGTTTGTGTAGAAATCATAAGAGCCAATATAATTTTGTCACATGGACTATTTTGATGACTAGGATGTAATGTAAGGGTAATATTGGCAAACTAAAATACAGTTACAAAAATCCCTTAATCCAATCTAACCGTTATTTCGATTTTAACAGTTACAAAACAATCAGATTAAAGATACAGATGCAACTTATAATCGATTTTTCATCATCTGCCACACTTACATTCGACTCTTCATAATTTACCAAATAATGTTTAATTGAGAACCAGAACAAACAAGGAGCAGACGAGTGCTTGCATGAACGAAAAACAAAAATAATATGAATAATATCGATTTCATGGATAAAAATAACAACATGAATGATGTCAATTTCGTGGAAAAAATGAATCAAATGAATGCTATTTTAAATTTTAACTCGGTGCTATTTTTACTAAATCTATAGTGCTATTTTGAATTGTTAAGTGTTGTTTACGTATTAAGACAATGTTATTTTTAATTGTTAAGTGCTGTTTACGTATCAAGACATTGCTATTTTGAATTGTTAAGCGATGTTTATGTATTATTTTTTTTTGGGAAAAAACCCGGCAAAATAAATAGAAAGGAACCAAAACAATGTACAAGAGGAGACTCACTTAACCATTAGGATGGACATTTCCCAACCAAATAAGATAAGTGAGCCAAACACACGAAATAACAAACCTATACATCCAAATACCACCTACAAACTCAAAAACCACAAAACTATTCATACAAACCCAACAAACTAAATCGCAGCTCCAAGCATCAAAGCATCTCAGCAGCCCAACATTCTTGATCTTCAGGAAGGATCTTTTAGTCCCAAGGACAAACAATAACCTCCTATGCATATAATCCATAATACTTATCCACCCTCCATAACCATCCAAACCAAAATGCATACTACATAACATCCCAAAAATAATTCCAACTGTCCACAAACTTCTTTTCACACAAGCATAATCAACCATATAGCACCAAACCCCAATCCCCCAGTTAAACCAAATGATCTTCATATAATATCTCCTCCTTTTGAACAAACAAATCAGGTTCCGCTCCACATACACAAATTATGACAATATTCTCCCAAAATCCGTAACATGTAGGCCAGCCCCATAATAGCAGGACCATTAAACAATTACATTGGCAAAGATCATGAAACTCATCTTTCCTATTGCCATTAGTCTCATAAATGTCCCTAGTGGCCTTCAACAAACTATCAGAACTGCATTGCATACACCAGCAACTCCAAACCCACCAGCACCATCCAATCTTAATAGAATTTAACCTGGTGATTTCCATTTCAAGATCATCTAATCCAAAAGTTTTACCATATCCGCTACCATTTACTTTATACCCATTCATATCCTTGTTGACAATCCACCCTAAAATCCAACCCCCAAACTTACACAACATCATCCAACACAACACCCAATTACCTAATATCATCAGGTATAAATCATGTAACCAAAGCAGAAGACTCCAATCATGTTTATAAATCACAGACCCAGCCCTGCAACTATTACAGCACCAGCCAACAGTTTCAGACTTTAATAAAATGACTTCCAACTCAAGATCCCATAGCTCAACATCTGTATTGCAACTGCAGCCACATATATTATACCATTCCATCTTCAAATTGACCACCCATTCAGAGAAGCAGAAGCCAAATTTTCTAAACAAATTCCAAAGATCCATCCTACATCTATTGCAGCAGTCACTAGCAATTCCAACCTTTCCC
>JBCNJP010000025.1:69985289-70001280 GCA_039602395.1 Deinandra increscens subsp. villosa
CTTTATGCCTATCCCTATCCTGTTCTTCAAGTATCCAAACACTATAAATAAACCCTCTGGGTTTATGGTTTAGTTGCTGCTTTTATAAGACAAAAGAAAACTCTAATCTCTCTCTCTACTCTCTCGAATTCGGCAACAAGAAAACCCACGGGGGGTTTCGTTTCTTGTGTGGTTCGACCAAGCCTACTTCAAGAGGAGTTCGTGATCGGTTGCTAGCACATAGCATTGGTGTGTCGTGTGTGCGATCGTAGAGGGATTTGTGTTAAATCCTCCAAGAGATCAAGTCTTGCCGAGCTAAAAAGGTAAACATGTTCTATCCGGTTAGTTAGATTAATTCATAGGTTTCTTTCCGCTGCGTACTCGTGTTTTGATAATTGTTATATAACCTAACATGTATCACAGCCACCAAGTACTATGACCCAGTCCTTAGTTCTTCGTAGATACTTGAGAATATTCTTAACCACTACCCAATGAGCTTTACCTGGATTTCCCTGATAACAACTGACCATGCTCAAAGCAAAAGACACCTCAGGACGAGTACATTTCATAGTATACATTATAGATCCAACGACGGAAGTGCATGGAACTCTACTCATTTCTGCTATCTCTTCATATGTACGGGCTCTGAGTTTTACTCATTTTGGTATTACTCTGGATGGGCAGTTCTCCTTTCTTGTAGTTCTCCATACATAATCATTTCATTACTTTATCCAAGTATGTACTCTGATTTAGTCTAATTTGCCTTTTACCCCTGTCCCTTGAAATTTTTATTCCCAGAATATAGGCAGCCTCTCTTAGATCCTTCATAACGAAACACTTTCTAAGAAAAGACTTAACATCTTGCAATGTTAGAATGTCATTTCCTATAAGAAGTATGGCATCAACATACAATACCAAGAAGGTGACTATGCTTCCACTAGCGTTGACATATACACAGGACTCATCCTCACTTCTAGAGAAGCTACACTCTTTGATTTTCTCATCGAAGCAAATATTCCATCTGCGAGACGCTTGTTTTAATCCATAAATGGATCTTTCAAGCTTGCACACTCTATTGGGGAACTGTGTACCCACAAAACCTTCTGGATGACTCATGTAAAAATCCTCAGCCAACTTCCCATTTAGGAAAGCAGTTTTGACATCCATCTACCAAATTTGATAGTCATGAAACGCAGCTATGGCTAGCATTATCCAAATAGATTTTATCTTAGCCACTGGTGAGAAGGTCTCATCATAGTCAACCCCTGGGGTTTGATTAAATCCCTTCGCCACCAGTCGTGCTTTGAATGTGCTTACATTATCATGCATATCGGCCTTCTTCCTGAAGATCCATTTACAACCAATCGTCTTCCGACCAGGTTGTTGATCAATCAAATTCCAAACTTGATTGCCGTACATGGACTTGATCTCGCTTTCCATTGCCTTTTTCCATTTTGTTGCCTCAGGGCCTGCCATGGCTTCCTTGTAGTTAGCTGGCTCATCCAAATTCACCAGTTTATTATCACTGATAAACGTGTCCTCATCTGTAGTTATATGGAAACCATAGAACTCATGTCACATGCTAACTCTACTAGAATGCCTAAGAGGTAATGAAGTGTAAACCGGTTCAACTGGAATCTCTTTCTCTGGTTGAACCCTAGTGGTTTCAGAGGTTCCTTCATCGACTGAGTCTTAAATCTCTTCAAGGTCAATGTTGTTCCTACTGTCCTCTTTGCATATGAGCTCTCTCTCGCGAAAGACTCCTCTTCGTGCTACAAAGACCACATTTCACTAGTTCTGTAGAAAAAATATCCAAAGGACTTCTGTGGATAGCTGATGAAATTATATCGCTCACTATGAGGTTCAAGCTTATGTGAGTTTCTCGTCTAACGGAAGCTTCACAACCCCAAACCTTAATATGTGCTAACGAGGGAACTCTTTATGTCCACATTTCGTGAGGTGTTTTGGCAACCTTCTTTGTTGGGACAAGATTAAGAATGTGGGTGGCAGTCTCTAAGGAATACCCCCAAAATGAGATTGGAAGTGAAGCTCGACTCATCAAGGAACGAACCATGTCTAACAAGGTTCGATTGCGTCTCTCAGCCACACCATTAAGTTGTGGTGTCCTAGGAGGTGTCAATTTTGAAACTATTCCACATTCCTAGAGATAGTCGTGGAATTCGATACTTGGATACTCTCCGCCTCTATCCGATCTAAGCATCTTTATCTTCCTGCCTAGTTGATTCTCGACTTCTTGCTTAAACACTTCAAATTTTTCAAAGGTTTCTGACTTATGCTTGATTAAGTAGATACAACCATATCTGTTATAATCATCAGTAATAGTCACATAGAGTCGATTAGCATCCCTTGTGGACGATCTGAAGGGCCCACACACGTCTGTGTGTATGAGATCCAACAACCATTCACCTCTTTCACAAGATCCGGTGAAAGGTTAAAAGACAAGATTCACATGTATCATCTGGTCTTAGGTCAAATGATTCCAACACCCCGTCCTTTTGGATTTGGTCCATGCATTTCTATAATGTGTCCAAGACCGCAATGCCACAAACATGCTTTGTCTATACCATTAGACGAATCAATTTGAAATACACTATTACCTAAATTTGTCTACACACATCACAGTTTCATACACACCATCATAAGGTAAAGCTTCAAAATAAAAAACACCATTTTTATAAGCAGAAATAGAACCATTCTCATCATTGAAAGAATATCTAAAACCTTGTTTGAACAATGCATGAAAAGAGATAATGTTTCGTGTCATTTATGACGAGTAGCAACAATTCAATAAATTCAAACTAACACCATTACTAAGCACTAGACTATAAACTCCAATCTTGGTGACAGGTGAAGATCGCGTATTCTAATCAAGTTCATTCTACCGTTCTCCACATCCTCATTTTTTCCAAGTCCCTACAAAACAGAGCAAATGTGGAATCCACATCCTGTATCAAGGACCCAAGAATCAGAAGATGATGAGTTTTTAGATGAAATAGTGTATGTACCTGCGGAAGATGGCTTCACTTTGCCATCCTTGAGATCTTGTAGATACTTTGGGCAGCTTCGTTTCCAATGCCCATTTTCGTTACAATAGAAGCAAGTGGCCTCTTTAGGATCAGAGACAGGGGTAACATCATAATTGGATTTTACTTGAGACTTTCCCTTCCAGTTTTGCTTGGGAGGACCTTTCCTCTTCTTCTCCTTTCCTTAACCAATGGCTAGAACGGGAGTATTAGCAGGAGCAGGGGTAGTCAGCAGGGGCAGTAGTCTTTCCCTTCATTCTTATTTCAGCTGTTCTCGGGAGGTTGTGCAATTGAACCAATGTGGTCTCACTGTTGTTCAAATGATAGGTCAAGATGAACTGATCATAACAACTTGGTAAGGAGTTCAAGACTATGTCTGTAACACCTGTGTCCGACCCATTTACAAAACCCGGCCCAAATTTGAACTTGTCGCGCAAATCGAGTTTTGATTTAACGATTATCGGAAGAAATTTTATAAAATATACATTTAAATCGTATTCGGGATATTCCATAATCATTTTTGAAAGCAAATAATATATTTGCAAAGTTTTAGGTGAAACGATTTGATTAAAACAAAAATAAAGCGATTTCGGTTTTTACGCGATTTCGGTATTCGATTTATCATTTACCGGAAATCTCAGGGATTTTGTCTCAAAATCTCAAGGTTAAATTATAGATCAATCCTGTTAATTAAAAGGCAAATAAATGAATTTGCCTTTTTCCGTGCAAATCCGGTATTAACCGGGAGTCACGTAAATTTCAAAAATCATATTTTTAGGTTTTTCATAATGTTATATAAACGAGTACGAACGAATAAAAAGAAAATAAATACATATTAAATACATATTTATATACCTCGTTACGCGTGTCACGAGACTTAGAAAACCATGATAAATCATTCTAAACTATTTTTGGACATAAAATATTAAGTTTCTCAAAGTTTAGGGGTCAAAATCGCATAAAATAGAACTCTAGGGTCTAAATTGTAAATAAAAAGTTTAGGGGCCAAATCTGCCAAACCCCCAAACTATATCACAGGTCGCGAAGCCCTGGGCTTCCTCCTTCGTGATACGTGATACCTACCAGGTCGCTGATTCAAGACCAGGTCTCCATTCAGCCACATTTTTTAATCTTCTTCTCCACGAATTGAGCATCTACGTGTTGTTTTCGGCCAATTAGTCACCCTAGTACGTGTCTATACCACTTGGCGCATCAAACTCCTATAAATTCAAGCTCAATTCATCATTTGATCCTCACTAATTCCTCAATTCATCTCTCAAAAACCCTAAAATGAGCCAGCATCTTCTTTTTTGAAATTCGGTCAAACGACAAGGAATATAGAGCTCAAATTCTGCAGTCCCACGTTATTAGGTATTTTTAACATTAACCTATCTCAGTTTTTTATAATATTGTGTCTAAGTATGATTTCTAATAATGTATAAAAATTAGGGTTCTTGAGCTTGTTTTGCTAAAATCGGGTGATCGGTTTGGAATTAGGGTCTGAATTTTGTAGGTAATCCTAATATATGTGTTTTAAAAAAGCCCTAAGTTAATTTCAAGTTTTGGGAAGGTTTGGTGTTTTGTCTTAAAATCGGTTAAAATTAGGGTTTCGTAACGTTGTTCTGCCAAAATTAAGTAAACAGTATCGAATTAAGGTTTGATATCTAGAGAAATATTATAATATATTATAATAAATAAAACCCTAAGTTTATACAATTTTATAAAATATTTTGATATTTATTTAATAAATACGTTGAAATTTGGGTTTTCACGACGTTGCTTTGCCAAAATGGAACAAACGGGTTAAATTTAGGGCTAATCTTTTAAGCTATAATGTAAAATAGTATTTTAAGTAAAAGCCCTTAATTTATTTCAGTTAATAAAATATTTTGCTATTTATTTGATAAATATTTCAAAATTAGGGTTTTAAATATGATTATTTAATATAAAACAAATCGGGAGGTTTTGGGACTTGATTTTTTTGTCTTAGATCATGTTTATATATATAATAAGTATTTATGGGTCCAAAGTTGATAAAATAAAACATTATCATTAATTTCCCGATAAAGGGTAAAATGGTACTTTTAAATAGAACCTAACTCTCCTTAAGTTCATCGTATCTTTAGAACTATAATCAATATCATTTCTATATTCATTTAGCATGTTCGTTCGTTAGGATAATTAACAAGCTGTTATCTCTCGCAATCGGTCCCATCTCTTCTTTCCAATCTACTCATCAGGTTAGTAATCTCTGCCCCTTTTCTCATTTTCACTTTGGGGTGTAACATGTATCCTATATCGATAAGCTTTCCAATGGTTCTCAATTGCAAATGCGTATGTGCTCTGTGAATGAATTATGTGTTATATAATGTGTGGTAGGAATTGTCAATAGATGGATTTTAAGGGACTTCAACAGGTTTTCAATAGGTTTTCTATTTGCCAATTATACTAATATGTTATGTTTCCCATTATTCTGACGTATGACACTTCGCATGTTTTTCAATATATATATATATATATATATATATATATATATATATATATATAGGGGAAAGATCGTGCGTAAACACTATCTTTTTGTGAAAACCTAAAAACTATTACTAAAACACTTATAACTTTTTCATACGTTAACATTTTTTAAAAAAATTTGCACCAAAAGTCTTAGAATTATGTTGCCTTTAATTCTGGAAAAATTAAAAATAAAAATTTAACGTTTCGTTTTTTTGCTGTGATGCACATGTGCATCATCATCGTTGCACATGTGCATCATCATCGTTAGTACTGCACAAAGACGAATTATCATGCGAAATTACACTCCTTATATTAAAACTTATTAAAAAAACACTAAAACATTTATGGTACTAATGATAACGCCACATGGTGCACATGTGCAACATAGAATAAAAAATTATAAAACATTATTTTTTTTTTCAGAAAATCAAAGATAACACAATTATAAGATTTATGGTGCAATTTCTTTTTCAAAATAATAATGTATACCATACGTATAAGTTTTTTTTTTGGTGATGCACGCTGTGATGCACATGTGCATCACAGCAAAAAAAAAAAAACGAAATGTTAATATTTTTTTTTTCAGAATTAAAGGTAACATCATTCTAAGACTTTTGGTGCAATTTTTTTGAAAAACTATTAACGTATGAAAAAGTTATAAAGGTTTTAGTGTGAGTTTTTAAGTTTTCACAAAAAAAGGTGTTTTCGCAGGATCCTTACATATATATATATATATATATATATACATACTTAAACCAGGATTGCTCACCAACTACTTTTGTTGTTGACATTTGAGTTTATACATGTTGTAGGAATCGATACTTGAGCTATGTTGTGATCACGCTAGGATTGCTGGACCTAGATTAAAGACTTTAAATCAGTTTGATATGTATTACTTCATGTTTAATATTCTTATACAATATCTTAAATTGATTAATGAAAAAGGGCATGTTTAAGTATTACAACTTATTTTAGTTGTAATGTGCATCTAGACAATTATTGTGCCCCGACATATTCCGTCGTCAGTTGGGATGTGACAATGTCTATAGCCAACTCCTCATCAAACTGCACCTTCAGCCTCGGAAGGCGATCCACGTAACGTTGCATCCTTTACACGTGGTCGGTAACAGAATGTCTGTCCTTCATCTTGCTTGATATGATGGACTTTACTATCTCGTACTTTTCTTGACGAGCTCGCTTATGATACTTTTCCATAAGGTCATTGTTCATTTCGTACGGCCAGTAATCCTCATAAAATCTTTGCAGTTCAGGAGTCATGGTGGCAACTATGATGCAGGCAACTTTTGTTGCATCTTTTTCATGTTGCTTGTAGGTGGCTAATTCTTCAGCAGTGGCATTCTCTTCGTCAATTTCAGCGAGCTCCTTTTCAAGGACATACTCCTTGTCTTTGTAACGAAGGGCCATTTTGATGTTGCGCAGCCAGTCATTGTAGTTGGTGCCATCCAATGTCACCTTTGAGCAGATGCCCAACAAGGAGAAGTTGTTGTGGGTGGAGGATGAGGAACCAGAAGCATCGTTAGGAGCAGACATTGCTTTTAAGGAAAAGTAGTTTAAGTTAGATAAGAATAACCGGGTATGATCCAACTATAAAAATTCACAACTTAGAAAAGGGATGCCGTAATCTAATTGCAAATTTTATAAAGGTAGGTTTTTCTTTTGAAATTCATTGAAACTATCCAATGGCATGTTTAATCTCGGATTATGCTCTTCCATTTGTGACTGGGATACCGAGGATCACAAACAAGATGTGAATAACCATGCAAATGTGCTTGGTAACCTTAATGTCATTTATCATCTCAATTGATGTGCTGGTTAACCACACACGCTCCATCAACAATGATAATTTGTGAGATACCCATTACAACTCTTTATTAGTCCCTATTAGTGTGCTGGTTAACCACACACGCTCCACTAATGACTTATAAAGTGTAATGTGCAACTTCATGGGTTAGCATACAAATTCACATTTTTCTTAAAGTAACTAGGAATATTTTATAAAAGGTTTAGTTACTTTTAATGTCATTATACTTTTAATGGGAATTAATTTAGTCGTATCAAACCCGTTCGGCTAACGACCCTCCACTAATCAAGGAAGCGGTGGGTGAGAATGGACACCCATTCAACTACCATTTTATAGGCAGTTTTCTTATACCCCTCTTATAGGCTAGCTTCGTGAATGAGGCCTACTATTGATTTGACTGACTTTGTTCTTATACATATAGTAATAATTAAGCTTTTAATCTTACATATAGTATAAGGTGTATTTTAAAACTTTTTCAAAATACTAGGTTTATTATTTAAAAATAAACCAATATTATATATCTATTAATTAACTTTTAATTAATTATATATAATGAATCATAATAGGATAATTAATCTAAACAATTAAATTAAACCTTATCCTAAAGGCATTCGAAACTTAGGGGGCAAGATTAGGGTTTCAATAAACCTAATACCTAAGATCGAATTTAAGCCTCCTAACAAGAATAATTCATCAATTATAGCTAATTCAATTGAAAACAAACCTAACGCTCTGATACCACTGATGGGTTTCAGGCACTACAAGCAAACTTAAACAATTAAGGATGCATGCAACCTAAAACAAGATCTATGTTTTCACTATTGAACCTATAACTATGAACATAATATGAACCCTAGTAAATAATCAAAATACTAAGAAAGATAGGGTTACATACCTTTTAGTTGTTATAGTAAACAACTAGAATAATCCCTCTTGAACTCTAGGAAGCAAGCACCACAAATGTCGTGCCTCTGATGGGATCACACCCAATGACTCGAAAAGAGAATATTAACTAAGGGTGGGATGAACTATAAAAAGTTCTTCCACAAGGAGGGAGAAAGAAGGAGGCAAATACTCAAGCCAAAATGAGCAAATTGGAATGAATCACTAAAGGCCCTTATTTATAGCCTTGGATATCTTCCTTGCTTTAGTTATTCCACCAATGTGGGATGGAACCAAATTTTTGAAATTCCCTTGTGCATAAGGGGAATTTCGAAATTTTCCATGTGGGATAGAATATTCCCAACTAATCAACTATTGATTAATTGTTATTCAATCTTTCTATTAACCAAACTGTTAACTAGCCACCTAAATAGTTTCATTTAATTATTAAACCATAATAATTAATAAACTATTTTCTTTTTCCCTTATTTATTAATTCTACTTTTATCGAGTATTGAGGGCAACCCAGAAAGCACTATGCTGCTATCAATTATAGTTATGGGCTTAAACACTTAATCCAACATGTTTTACTCTGTTGCTTTACATCTTCCTTATTTGCAGGATCCTTAGCGCTATATTCTTTATACAGGTTGGACAGATTATGGAGGAATTCTCTGATATTTATGCGACTATGGCCGATATTCCAGATGTAGACCTCTCGCTGCCTGTCGAGAATCTAAGTGTCGATAGGTTATATGGGGGAGGAGAGCATCATGCCGCGGATTCTGAGGATCAGCGTACTATCAACACCCTTATTTCGGGTTCTCGGTGAAAGTCTCCTTTGGACCCGAATGCTACTGCTGGAAAAGGGAAGGAATCTACCTTGAAAAAGAAAGAGGGCAAAAGGAAGCGCAAGGAATCCTCTTCCCAGAGGGCCGCTCGTTTCTTGAAGGACCATATAGGTGAATTTGATTTGTGTGTCTTAGTGTAAAGTATTTGTTTTTACCCTTTTGGTTTTATTTCCTTCCTTGCTTATCTTGCCTTTGATCGCAAATGATGAAGGAATTGGGGCCGACCCAAAGGTTGTCGAAGGAGGTAGTGGTCAACCCCTCGGTGCTACTGAATCTTCTATCTCCCCTAACCCTTTCGCCGCTACCTCCTTGGGAGGGCGTAGGAAACGACTTCGCAAATTGCATGATTTGAAAGGTAAATCTTCTTCTACTAAGGTCGATACTACCTCTCCTGCTACAGCTAATATCTCTCCTCCTACGGTTTCTTCTGGTTCTAAAGAGGTTACCGTGGTGGCTGATGATGTGGATAATCCCAATTTTGAGGTCAATGTTTAAGAAGAATTGGTGAAGGCAAACGCCCAAAAGGCGGAAGAAGAGGCCCAGAGAACAAGAGACCGTTCAATTGAGTGGGAAAAGCATAGGTCAACCATAGAAGCGAATGGAGAAACTACGCCTGGAGAAGGCGGCCAAGGTTATTTCTCACTCTTTTAGGTGCCATTCCTAGATTTAGAAGCTCAAAATGCCCGAGTATTATCCTTACGCCGCAACAATCAAATACAAACCTTCCCTAGCCAGTGAACCTTTCGCGCCTTCTTGGCAAATTTGCCAGGGTACGCGTTTAATTGACCCAGAAGTTTGCCATCAGTTTATTGTGGAACCAGTGCCTCTTCTCGAGTGTCTTCTTATGCAACAACAATCTTCCCAAGACCTTCAAGATGACTTCACGGTGGGTTTGGTAGTAGTTTTAGGATCGAGATCAGATCGTACACGATATCAGTCACACGAGAGGTTGCGGAATAACGTCTCGTTGATGATTCAAGAAAGCAGATAATGAATGTAAACTATGAAATACGATAAACACTTACTTGAATACGATATAATGCTGCAGAATTCGTATTAAACAACCAAGGAAACCAAAAATGGGTTGAGGAGAACCAGCATCAACAACCAAACATGGAGGTGATGATTTGCTTATATAGAGTTCGCAAGTCATCACCTCCTCAACCCTAATTTCGACCAGGCCCCCAGCTGGCCCACAAAAACCCTTTACAATTAACCACAAAAATCACTAATAAAGCCCACTATTAGTTACAATGAAAGACCCAAGACACTGTTAACAAAAACTAATGTGTAAGCCTAAAATAATCCTTTACAATCTTCCCCTAGGCTTACGACATTAGTGCTTCACGGCAAACTGAAATCGAATGTATGCTTCTCTTTGGACTCCCACCACTTATTTTGCACGATCGTCATTGCAGCCACAAAGAAAGCAGTTATCTGATCATTGTCTTCCTCGTTATTAGTAATTCGAGAAATAGGAGTAGAGGCGAGGATCTTGATGTCGTTTTCACCAAACCTGAGTAGATCCATTGTATCATAGAATCTGTAGTCAAAACCTTCACACACAACCACAGCTTCACCAGTAGTTGGATCATAATGCCATGACTTAAAGAACTTCACAAGGGTTCCATCATCAATGCTATCTAGCAGAGGAATCACCTTTGCTTTTAAGGTAGGTGGCCAAAAGATTTCCCTTTTTTCTTCTCCAGTCACAGGGTCCTTTTTGATAACGATCTTGTCTTTAGCAACCTTGAAGTCCTTGAATCCATCCTTTGAAGCCTTTCTCAGAACATCACCAACATAATTACCATCAGAACTTCCTGACCGGTTGATAAAAGGAGCTTCCAAAAGGGCATTCAGATCAACCATGGTCCATGAGTGAAATTGATTAATGTCTGTATAGTATTCCACGTGACTGTGCCCCTTGCGCAGAACAACAAACAATTTCTTGAGATTGTCATAATGCCATGCACGAATGCCGTTTCTTATTCCCTTCTTGTCATACTCACCTTTACCTAATTGAAGTGAGTATTGAGGTGGTGGAGTCTGTAGCTCTCTAAACCAATTTATAGAATCTGCTGGTCGTGGAGCAATCATGTTTGCATGCTTCAGACTTTCCTCCTCGGTCTTCTTCAATTCTTCAATAAGCCGATCATCCTCAAATAAATCATTAAAGTTTACATTTTCGAGTCCAGCAAATTCACCAGCAGCATCATCTGGTAGAGCAGGAAAATCCTTCTCAAAGTTAAACTCAAGATTGGGAGAGGAAGATCCAGCAACTGAACTCACACCTTCTTTTGGGTCAGAAGCTGATCCTCCAATATCAGGAATTTTGAAACCAGCAAACTCCTTACCCATCTTTGTCTTCACATCAGCCAATAATATTGATAAATAACCAATCTGAGTATCAACTTTAGTCTGAAAATCAGCTAGTTTTTTGGCTTCTTCTTTTTGCCGTTTGGTTTCTTCTTCTTGAGCAGAGAGCAGTGTACTAATTAATTCTGACTTGATGACATTCTGCTTCTCCAATTCTATAACTCTCAGTTGTAAGTCACGTATGGCTACAGACTCAACAGTCTCTAGCTCCTTTCCCTTTCCGGAGCCCAAAACATTAACAGGTTCAGTTGTAACATGGGTTGCAATAGGAGCTTCTACAGGGTGAGTAGTAGCTTCTCTAGATAAGCTACTTTCAGGTTGAGGTCTGGGATCAAGATTTCTTCTTCTTTTCAACGGTCTTGGTTGTTCAATGACTACATCAGCCTCAGCATCAGGAGACACATTCACAGAGACAGGATTTCCAAGAGGAGGAATCTCAGAAACCTGTTGCATAGATTCATCATGAACTCCTTCAAGGGTTTTATCGGATTCAGTTTCAGAATCAATTACGTCAACTTCTTCAATGGCAGGTGAAAGCTGCCTTGCATCATGTTCATCAGCAACAATTGCTTGAGATGAAGTAGAAACAGGATGATCAAAAGTACTTGTAGCAAATACTCCAAATTTATTTCCAATTGGAGCAATCTTCTTTCCAGGCTTTAGAGGAGGATTGATCAGATGAAACACATCCATCCCCATTGGCTTCAGATCCAATAAATCATCAGATTTTTCCAGCTGTGGATATTTATCATCCAAAATCATTTGTACGAATCGTGGCACTGCCGGGAATTTATCTTTCTTTCTGATCGCAATAGCCTGCATATCTTTAAGCATCATTCTAGAAAAGTTAAACTTCCACTCTTTTGTCAGTGCAACTAATGCTGCAGTATGCTGCTGATTGAGTTCATCAGTGCTGCTCTTTTTAGCAATTATGCATCTTTGTAGATAATGAACCAGCATTTTCCAGAAAATCGGTATGTCTTTCTTCATAGTTCGGTTGGAAGGCCCCGTATAACCCATTTCATTCAGTACCTTCAACATGGTAGACTTTGGATATTCAATCGGGTCATCAGGTGAATCATTAAAGGTTAGAGCTTTACGAATATCTGCCTCCGTGATCACAATGTCAGTATTCTGAATTCTTGCAGCGATAGCAGTTTTGTCTTGACTCACAGAAGCTGTCGACCAGAACTCACGAATCATCCTTTTACACACTGTTGGTGTGGCTCTCAGCGCAGAATTAAGACAGCTTTTATTGAGTCCAGCAATTAGCGAACTAAACAAGTCTCGATAGTCCGCTGGAGGTGGTATCATGTATGCCACAATGTTGTGATCTGCTACAAATTCCAAGTCACTGCACAAACAAAACAGCACCAAAAATCAGTTTAAAATCCTCATAATTCAATCAACTTGTGGGCACACAAATAAACCAAAAGGAACCAGACACAAACAATAGTTTCAATACAAGAGTTTTCGGACAACAATATTGAGTTTTCGGATGAATCCGGACCGAAAACTGTACACTCGAAATGAAAACATGGTCCGAAAACTGTTGTCCGAAAACATCATCCGAAAACGTCGTCCGAAAACATCCCTGTCCGAAAACATCTGTCCGAAATCCTCGTCCGAAAACATCTCGATCCGAAAACCTCGTCCGAAAACCCTTCGTCCGAAAACCTCGTCCGAAAACTCTCGTCCGAAAACCCTCGTCCGAAAACTCTTCGTCCGAAAACGCTTCGTCCGAAATGGTCGTCCGAGATCTCGTCCGAAATCGCCCGTCCGAAATCTCCAGTCCGAGAACATCATCTCCTTCGTTCGAGCCCTCGTCAAACCAGGAATTTTTCGATGCCGAGTTATCTCCCATAAACACCTGCAAACACTGATATAAACAACTTTCGATCACAAATCATACATGTAAACACCTTCTTACCCTTCCTCCGCCATAGAGAATTCGAACGCTTTTATAGATTTTTTCTTGGTCAACAATGGTGTGAAAACACCGAAACCCCAAAGGTTAGCGACGGTGCGTGGAGATGGTGGATGATGACGCTCAGAAGTAGGTGGTGGTTGGTGGATGGTGAGCGAATGATTGTGGTGGTGGTTGGTGAGTAGTAGAGGTGGCGTTATGGTGATTAACTGGTAGAGATGGTGGCATGGTGATGACTGGTAGTGGTGGAGGTCGGTGGTGATCGGTGGAGATGGTGTGTGGCGACGGCTGGTATGGTGACTGATAGATGGTAGGCGGTGGCGGTAGGTGGTAGGCGATGGTTGTAGAGGGAGGATGGAGGCGTGAGATGTCAAACAAGTGGGGACACAACGGGTTTTAAACCCTTGACCAAGTCAAACATCCCAATTTTTCAATTAGACCCCCCTTTATTCTTTGCACCTTTCCAAAAGTGAACCATTTCACATAAAAAGTTAACAAAGTTAACTTCCCCTAAGAACCAGACTTATTCTCTTAACCTTTTTGAACCGAGACTGACAGGGAAATTTGAATAAAACAAGTTTAACTAGACAAAACCATGAATATTTAACAAAAAAATGAATTAAGTATACAAAATTAAATAAAAGCTTGAAGAACACAAGGGATCAAACCGTCTCAAGAACTGAGGAACCCTTTTCAGCATCTGTTACTCGAACACATCCAGGTGATTGCCGATATTTTGATCCTCTTTAAACCCATGTTCCTCCTTTCCAGGCTGTTTGTCACTGAATTATCTTTTAGGTACATTAATTATGAACATAAGCCAGTCACACACAAATCCTAGGTAAATAAAACGTGAAGTCTATCAAGCTTGTTCATTCCCTACCACATATTTTCACATTCCCATATCCAGAGTTTTGAATCTTTTCTCGAGACTTGGTTGAGAAGAGAAAGAACAGATCATAAAGAGATGGGGAAAATATACAGAGACTTTTATGATTTCAACTCAGAGGCATTTTTCAGTCAGGCGGTAACCTTTCATCAAACACATAAGTCTAGTCGCAAAGTCAGGGCTAACGGGTTTTGGACACTAGAGGGTCTCTTTTATTGTGCACATTGGCATCTTTTGTGGTGTAATTATGTACAGTGATCTGAAAGCACGTTAATGCAGACTAACCAGGTCTTTGCTCACGCAAAACAGAGGAAAGTCTGATTAACACGTCAGCCATTCTACACCAGGTCATTGCTCACGCAAAGCAGAGGCAAGACTTGACTAACGGCTTTGACATCCCCAGGTCTTT
Organism: Deinandra increscens subsp. villosa; assembly: GCA_039602395.1. Lineage (NCBI taxonomy): Eukaryota > Viridiplantae > Streptophyta > Magnoliopsida > Asterales > Asteraceae > Deinandra > Deinandra increscens. The sequence continues at coordinate 69,999,980 of JBCNJP010000025.1, forward strand.
GCTCACACAAAACAGAGGGGACGCCGACTTTTTGAGATTTTTGATTCAACACTCTAGAGTCCGGCGTGTGTATCGGGAACAATCTCGCAGTCAAATAGAACATGCACTTAACCTAAGTGAGTGTTCCTGCCAAATGCCCATACTTTATATTTAAGTGTTGTGACCCATACCTTTGTTTTTGGAACTGAGCCTACCGAGCATATCACCATGAATCATGTCTTTCACTTCAGCCTTACACGTGTCAGTCACCTGAGGACATAATTATTTCATTTCCCAATATTGTTTAAAAAAAACACCAAACGCAGAGAGGGAGTTTATTCTTCCCCTGTTTTTTAAAACAATATTTATTAATATATTTTTTTAAATTTAATGTCAGTCTAGTCCTCAAAGGATATCATTTTCAGCCCTTGAACACACATCTCAAATTTTCCACGATCAAGAGGTTTGGTAAACATATCAGATACATTTTCATCAGAAGATACCTGCTCAAGATGGATTAGCTGTCTCTCAAAGCAATCACGAATAAAGTGTACCTTTATGTCGATATGTTTAGTCTTAGAATGGTGTACTGGATTCTTCACAATTTGAATAGCAGCAGAATTGTCACAGTAGATCGGGGTGTCTACAAAATCCAGGCCGTAGTCTGCCAGCTGATGCTGAATCCACAAGACTTGAGAACAGCATGCAGATGCAGCCACATATTCAGCTTCAGCTGTGGATTGCGAGATGGTATGCTGCTTCTTGCATTGCCAGGAGATCAGCCTATCTCCCAAGTATTGACAGCCAGCAGACGTAGACTTCCTGTCAAGTTCACAACCTCCATAATCGCTGTCTGAAAAGGCAAACAAATTAAACTCTGAATCTTTTGGATACCAAAGACCAAGCCGAGGCCTGCCTTTCAGATATCGAAAGATTCGTTTGACAGCAAGAAAGTGTGACATTTTAGGTTGAGATTGATAACGAGCACATGTATGAACAGCAAACATGATGTCAGGTCGACTTGCGGTCAAGTACATCAATGATCCAATCATTGAACGATACATGTGCTCACTTACAGGTTCACCATCAGGATCTGGAGCTAATAAAGGACGCGAGATCATAGGAGTGGCCATCGGCTTGCAATCTGTCATTTTGAACTTATCCAAGATTTCATCTACATATTTCGCTTGATGAATAAGAATGCCTTCTGTATCCTGCCTGACTTGAATGGCAAGGAAAAATTGCATCTCACCCATAGCACTCATTTCAAACTTTTGCTTCATGACATCTTCAAATTCCTTACACAAATCTTCATTCGTAGA
>JBCNJP010000025.1:70001780-70031110 GCA_039602395.1 Deinandra increscens subsp. villosa
TGATGTTCTCGGACAGGAGATTTCGGACGGGCTATTTCGGACGCGATCTCGGACGCCATTTCGGACGCCATTTCGGACAAAGGGTTTTTCGGACGATGAGTTTTCGGACGAAGGGTTTTCGGACGAAGGGTTTTCGGACAAAGGGTTTTCGGACGAAGGGTTTTCGGACGATGAGTTTTCGGACGAATGGTTTTTGGACGAGGTATCAATCGGATGTTTTCGGACGAGGTTTCGAACAGACATTTTCGGACAGAGGATTTCGGACGGATGTTTTCGGACAGATGATTTCGGACGGGATGTTTCCGGATGATGTTTTCGGACAATAGTTTTCGGACCATGTTTTTGTTTCGGTGTACAGTTTTCGGTCCGGATTCATCCGAAAACCAATATTGTTGTCGGAAAACTCTTTTTTGCTTGTTTGTGTCTGGTTCCTTTTGATTTATTTGTGTGCCCACAAGTTGATTGAATTATGAATATTTTAAACTGATTTTTGGTGCTGTTTTGTTTGTGCAGTGACTTGGAATTTGTAGCAGATCACAACATTGTGGCATACATGATACCACCTCCAGCAGACTATCGAGACTTGTTTAGTTCGCTAATTGTTGGACTCAATTAAAGATGTCTTAATTCTGCGCTGAGAGCCACACCAACTATGTGTAAAAGGATGATTCGTGAGTTCTGGTCGACAGCTTCTGTGAGTCAAGACAAAACTGCTATCGCTGCAAGAATTCAAAATACTGACATTGTGATCACGAAGGCAGATATTCGTAAAGCTCTAACCTTTAATGATTCACCTGATGACCTGATTGAATATCCAAAGTCTACCATGTTGAAGGTATTGAATGAAATGGGTTATACGGGGCCTTCCAACCGAACTATGAAGAAAGACATACTGATTTTCTGGAAAATGCTGGTTCATTATCTACAAAGATGCATAATTGCTAAAAAGAGCAGCATTGATGAACTCAATCAGCAACATACTGCAGCATTAGTTGCACTGACAAAAGAGTGGAAGTTTAACTTTTCTAGAATGATGCTTAAAGATATGCAGGCTATTGCGATCAGAAAGAAAGATAAATTCCCGGCAGTGCCACGATTCGTACAAATGATTTTGGATGATAAATATCCACAGCTGGAAAAATCTGATGAGTTATTGGATCTGAAGCCAATGGGGATGGATGTGTTTCATCTGATCAATCCTCCTCCAAAGCCTGGAAAGAAGATTGCTCCAATTCGAAATAAATTTGGAGTATTTGCTACAAGTACTTTTGATCATCCTGTTTCTAATTCATCTCAAGCAATTGTTGCTGATGAACATGATGCAAGGCAGCTTTCACCTGCCATTGAAGAAGTTGACGTAATTGATTCTGAAACTGAATCCGATAAAACCCTTGAAGGAGTTCATGATGAATCTATGCAACAGGTTTCTAAGATTCCTCCTCTTGGAAATCCTTTCTCTGTGAATGTGTCTCCTGATGATGAGGCTGATGTAGTCATTGAACAATCAAGACAGTTGAAAAGGAGAAGAAATCTTGATCCCAAACCTCAACCTGAAAGTAGCTTGTCTAGAGAAGCTACTACTCACCCTGTACAAGCTCCTATTGCAACCCATGTGACAACTGAACCTGTTAATGTTTTGGGCTCCGAAAAGGGACAGGAGCTAGAGACTGTTGAGTCTGTAGCCATACGTGACTTACAACTAAGAGTTATAGAATTGGAGAAGCTGAATGTCATCAAGTCAGAATTAATTAGTACACTGTTCTCTGCTCAAGAAGAAGAAACCAAATGGCAAAAAGAAGAAGCCAAAAAACTAGCTGATTTTCAGACTAAAGTTGATACTCAGATTGGTTTTTATCAATATTATTGGCTGATGTGAAGACAAAGATGGGTAAGGAGTTTGCTGGTTTCAAAATTCCTGATATTGGAGGATCAGCTTCTGACCCAAAAGAAGGTGTGAGTTCAGTTGCTGGATCTTCCTCTCCGAATCTTGAGTTTAACTTTGAGAAGGATTTTCCTGCTCTACCAGATGATACTGCTGGTGAATTTGCTGGACTCAAAAATGTAAACTTTAATGATTTATTTGAGGATGATCGGCTTATTGAAGAATTGAAGAAGACCGAGGAGGAAAGTCTGAAGCATGCAAACATGATTGCTCCACGACCAGCAGATTCTATAAATTGGTTTAGAGAGCTACAGACTCCACCACCTCAATACTCACTTCAATTAGGTAAAGGTGAGTATGACAAGAAGGGAATAAGAAACGACATTCGTGCATGGCATTATGACAATCTCAAGAAATTGTTTGTTGTTCTGCGCAAGGGGCACAGTCACGTGGAATACTATAAAGACATTAATCAATTTCACTCATGGACCATGGTTGATCTGAATGCCCTTTTAGAAGCTCCTTGTATCAACCGGTCAGGAAGTTCTGATGGTAATTATGCTGGTGATGTTCTGAGAAAGGCTTCAAAGGATGGATTCAAGGACTTCAAGGTTGCTAAAGACAAGATCGTTATCAAAAAGGACCCTGTGACTGGAGAGGAAAAAAGGGAAATCTTTTGGCCACCTACCTTAAAAGAAAAGGTGATTCCTCTGCTAGATAGTATTGATGATGGAACCCTTGTGAAGTTCTTTAAGTTATGGCATTATGATCCAACTACTGGTGAAGCTGTGGTTGTGTGAAGGTTTTGACTACAGATTGTATGATACAATGGATCTACTCAGGTTTGGTGAAAACGACATCAAGATCCTCGCCTCTACTCCTATTTCTCGAATTACTAATAACGAGGAAGACAAGGATCAGATAACTGCTTTCTTTGTGGCTGCAATGACGATTGTGCAAAATAAGTGGTGGGAGTCCAAAGCGAAGCATACATTCGATTTCAGTTTGCCGTGAAGCACTAATGTCGTAAGCCTAGGGGAAGATTGTAAAGGATTATTTTAGGCTTACACATTAGTTTTTGTTAACAGTGTCTTGGGTCTTTCATTGTAACTAATAGTGGGCTTGATTAGTGATTTTTGTGGTTAATTGTAAAGGGTTCTTGTGAGCCAGCTGGGGGCCTGGTCGAAATTAGGGTTGAGGAGGTGATGACTTGCGAACTCTATATAAGCAAATCATCACCTCCATTTTTGGTTGTTGATGCTGGTTCTCCTCAACCTGTTTTTGGTTTCCTTGGTTGTTTAATACGAATTCTGCAGCATTATATCGTATTCAAGTAAGTGTTTATCGGATTTCATATTTTACATTCATTATCGCTTTCTTGAATCATCAACGAGACGTTATTTCGCAACCTCTCGTGTGACTGATATCGTGTACGATCTGATCTCGATCCTACATTTACAATTTTGAAACCCGAAAACAGCGGGTCCACCAAAACAAAAAAAAAGGATATAATTGGGCCAGTCAGAGAAAATAAACGCGCCAATCATACAATCATGTAATTAAAATAAAGGGGTTGGCCGTAACACACATATAATTAAAACTTGAATTAAACAAGTAATTTATTTCGCCATTTGGAAACAAAATGAAATTGCTAACCACCGTTTACAAAAGATCGGTTCTAATTTACGCGTGTTGATCGTGGCTTTAATACCACTGTTGGGTTTTACAGTGGATATTCGGGTTTCCCGTTTTAATTTATTTACCGACTAAATAACGTGTTAATTAATCAGAATTAATTACGCAGTGGAAATAAGTTTTACAACGCAAATTTAGTAAAACCGTAGACAGGATCTGATCACCGTGTACCCGTAAATACAGAAAATTAAAATTAAATATCTAAGCGAGTTAGATATACCTTGGCAGAGTCCGAACAACCGTTCGAGACACCGGGGTTCGACGAACTGGTGCTAGGGTAAACGATAACGTCCGACTCGAACCGACGAGTCAAGTCTTCAACCGACTGTGAAGATGGGGCCTCAGGCACCACGGTCGCGTTCATCTCATGAACCGGCGGTGGTGCTGGTAATGAAACCATACCATGGATCATGGTATTCCAATCAAAGGGTTCCGTCGTGCATGACGACGAAACCGATGTTACTTTGATTTCGTCCGACACGCGTGGAGGCTGTGGATCAAGTGGTGCAATGACGGCGGCATAAAGTTGCACCGGCCACTTGGAGCTTTCACCGGATTGGACGGTGGCGACACGTGAGGGCTCAAACTTGGGCCTCGGTGGCGCAGGTAATGCGAGAACCACATCACGGTGTTCCTCGCCAAAGATGTCGGCGGCGACAGAGGCGGCGGCTCTAGCAGCGGCAGCGGTGGTCTCTAACTTCAATGTGGCAGAGATCAATCTTCGATCACGCTTCACCATAGTAGCGGCGGTGAGCGACAATAGTGGTGGTGGTGTTTGGCGTCGAACGAAAGAGAGAAAGAGGTGGAGTGGGGCGGCGACGCAAAGAAGGGAGAGGGGAGGAGGAGCCAATTTTCGAGATTAGGGTTCTCCTCCCCTAATCTCTCCTTTTAATCATCCCCGTCGGGCTTTTAGTCAACTTAAGCCCAAAACACGGTCCATCACTTTAACCCATCTATATTGCTAGTCCGCTAAACCGGTAACGACTAGACAATGTCCCGTCGACATTTCTCGTAAACCATTTTACGATAAATTTGTTTCGTTACATTTAATTAAATAAATAACAAGTATTTATTTATTTTAACCGTTTAAATTAATTAATTAACAAGTAATTAATTATTTAGTTTGTTGACTCCGGTGTAACTCTTCCGGGTCAAACCGGTCTGTTACGTTTAAATGTCGGGTCAGGAAATCTAATATCCAACACATTTATCCTGTATACATCTCCATGTGTCGCATTGCAAACACACCAAAATCGGTATAGTTCTTTTGTGTTGCCCATCATCCGTCTTGGTTTTGCAGTTTTTATGATAGCTGCCCTTGGGTGATTTAAACTACTTTTCTGTAATAATACAACAATTTTTAGTATTCATTATCCATATAACCATTATTTGTATCAAGTAGGATAAAATGCATATTTGTATTATAAATTTTGTCACAATTGAAGATTCTTGCACATGTGCAATAATCATAACAGTTCCACTATTTGTGTCAGTACTTTAGTTTTATACACACACTAAGATTACTACACATATGCAACTATATTGACAACCCATTGTTTTTGTAATTGAATATTATTACACATGTGCAATAATCATAACACTCACACTATTCATATAAGTAATTTAGTATTCATTAGTAAAAAAAATACCATTTATTTTGCCTTTATATCGTAAATGCATATGTGCATTAATTATTGCATAATGTAAACCACTTACCACTTTGAATGGAGTTCCTTTTTTGAAAATCTCTTTGTATCGGTCATTCTTATCAGTGATTCTTTGATGTCCATGTTGTCTGTCACCGTAATCGCAGGGATGTCCAGATCAAAACGTATGAGATAGAAGTGGCAGCTCTCCAATATCGGCACGATAACCGTGTCGAATGACCTAAGGTCCATCAACCCCCTTTTTTTTTCTTTTCTAGCACTTGAAACAGTTTTGCAGCGGAAATCATCAGTAGGTTTTGTTTCAAAACGTTTACAAAACAATTGTTCAAAAGATGTTAAATACAACATCAAGATAGACGTTATGCAAAAAGATATTCAAAAGTGTCCCGTCTGGGACTATTAATCCAAAAGATGATAGATGAAGGTTCTAAATGATATGTCATCCACACAATGATGCAGCAGTCAAATACCTGAGAATTCATACACTAAAAAGGGTCAACATAAAGTTGGTAATTTCACGGGTTTAAACGACTCGATCGATAATAGTTTGAGAAACGATGATTGATAATCAGTTGATAAACGATGTTTGATAATCAGTTTGGAAAACAAAGATTGATATCCAGTTTGAAAATCAGATAAACAGGAAAACAGATAAACAGATTATCATTTTGACATTTGTTGAGATACTGTATATTATTACCATGAACCTTAAACTCCGAAACTAACTGTTTACCCACTCATGGTACTCCGAAACTAACTGTTTACCCACTCATGGTACTCCGAAACTAACAAATAAATAATTGAATTTGCGATAACGTTCTGGAAAATAAAGATTTATATATTATCAAAATATATAAGTATTTTACTATGAAAATAAATGTCTGTGGATAATATTTAGTTCAATAAATATTATGACAAGTTATGGCTTAAAGGGGTTTACAAAAATTATTAACGGTAAAAAGCCAGAAAACGCGTGTTTTATCGGTATTTACCAATACGCGTTATTTTCCAATATTAGTAGAAAATATGATTGTTCAAATAAAAATAAATTTATTTTTATTATAGGACCTCATAAAATAAAAGTTTGAAATTCCAAGATCCTAAGTTGTCGGTACGTGTCCGGTTTTAACAGTTTTGGTCCTACAACTTGTATTATGACACGATAACTTACCAAAACACTTTGTATTTATATCCTAAGAAATCATTTTAGGTCCACAAAAGTGTTCCAAATCAAATTTGACCATATTTGACCTATTTTACAAAAACGGGGTTTCCGGGTCCGTTAAATACTTGTTTTTGAGCTGGTTTTGCCCTAGTTTACGTACTTTTCTAGAGGGATCATTCTAGCAAGGTTTTAACTCTAATTTTTGAGCAAAAATTCACTTTTGGAGATATCATGAGGCGGTATAAAATTCGGACCTTTTTCGAGGTGTCGGTTTTGAATCTTTAACACTTTATTTTGTGGTTTTGGGGCTCCTAAACCCCTTTCTGGTAGAAACTTTCTTCACAAAGTTATTTCAAACATGTCAAAAAGAGTCCCTATGGTTTTGGATATGTCAAATTCGGACTTTGATATTTTGGTCAAAATCTAGCATGATTATGGAACTTTTAAACATGGTTTAGACTATGATTAGCTATTCTAAGGCCATAGATCTTAGTGTTCATGCAAGATAACCTTTATAAAATGATTTACAACATAAAATGTTAACAAAAACCTGGATCTATGTTCTCACTGCAGAACTAGTTAGTTAACTACACAAGATTAACAAAGATTAGTGTTTTCTAAACTTTTAACCATCAAAGATCATCATATACTTCAAGACTTGACAATGGAGTGTTAGGATCATGATTTAGAGCATGGATAAGTGATTCTAACAAGATGATGATGAAAGAAAACCGAGAAAACTTACTTGTTCTTGAGAGGAAAACCGAAAATGAAAGGAATGGCGGATGGGATTGCTTCCTTGATGATTCTAGAGGACTTTGATCCACAAGAATGTGCTTGATCTTGAGCAAAGTGTAGAGAGAAAAGAGAGTAGAGAGAGTGTATCGTGAAAAGAGAGAGGGAAAAGGGTGGTGGGAGGTGTTTTCTTGATTAGGGTTTAAGAAATGAGAGATGTGTGTGTGTTTATGTGTTTATATATGTGGGGAAACAGGTCACAAAAGGGGTGTTTGGTTTCTCACAAAACGAGCACGGGGGGGGGGGGGGGGTTCATGTTATGGTTTTTATAGGAAGGAGATGAGGAAGTGTGCTTGGTGTTTAAGTGATCAAAGTGTTGTGTGTGTTGCGTGACCTGAGAGCAAGAGAGGGGAGGGGTCGGGTTCGGTCAAACCGAAGGGTGAGGGGGGGGGGGGGGGGGATGGTGAGGTGAGGTTGTTGGGAGTATATTTTCAGGACGCTCACAAGAAGCTCGAATGATTCAGGAATCCTAACGCTATCTGGGAATCCCGCTGGTCCAGGTATCCTGATTCATTTATTCGTCTAACCCCTATTATTGCCACGTGTCTATTTGATTTCAGGTACCGTTGAGCCATCAACAACCTCCGAAAGACCTGCTCCAGCTATTGAAGAACGTGGACTGAATGGACGAATAGAGGTCTAACGGTCAAGTTAGTTGGAGAATAGGATCCCGAGAATCCCGGAATGTTAGTTATTTATGTATCTGTTATATAATCGAGGATTCGAACGATTTAGTGACACACATTTCATACACACTCTAGCTCTGATAGTGCTGAATCATTGTAACACATAGTCCGATCGATCAAACCTCCAAAACTTTTGTACTTTTCAATTTCTTATCAATAAAACTGCTAGGTAGCAGGCTCTTCAGGCCGGCTCCCAAGGTTTTCTGCCAGGATTCCTAGAGGCAGCTCAAAGGATTCTGGATTTTCCCTTGTTACAACATTGTGTCAACATTCATACTTTGATATTTCGTCATTTTGATCATTAAGTACACTACCTCACATTCTAAGTTTGGAATACGAAATCACTTTGTGCATTTTGACCAAAATAGTTTGGCGCCCACCGTGGGGCAAGTGGTGCTTCATTCTATAAAGAATTCCACATTTCTTTCACTTCATCTGATCTCCACTCGAAAAATGTCGACTTAACAAAAGTCTGCTTTAGCCTCTGTCTCGTCCTCCATTCCTCTTCTTCCTCCTACTCCAGGAAGCCAAAAGAATACCAATGATCGTCAAAAAAAGTGGATGAGCAGCCGAGGAAAACGGACTATCCCGTTTTCATAGGATCCCAGGTTCAATCTGTTAATCCTGTTATCACTAACAATGATTTGTTTACTTTGATTAAGCAGGTGAAAAATCAGAGGGATCAACAAGAAAAGACTAACCACACGGTGATGAAAAAATTGAGGAGCTTAAGAAGTCCAAGAAACCTGTGGATGAGCAGAGTCCCCTATTTCCCAGGCATCTTCACTTTAACACCTCAGGATCCTCAGATCCGGTTCGCTACAATTACAAATTGGCAGTAGGCTTTACTACAACCCCTACGATGACTTCCTAGGCTGCTGGATATATAAGAATTACTTCTGGGTTCTCAGGAGCCTTTCCACCAAAATCCTTGCAGTCATGATCCAAAGATTCTTGGACTCTGTTATCATTGGGATCCTTAGCTACACCATCCCAGGGATATCCGTTCCATGCAAGAAGCCAGAATTCCCAAGGATACCAGAAATCTAACCTTTTGTTTCTGCAGGAATGTTCAGGACTACCTCTCCAGAAGTTCACCATGGAGATTTCATTCACATGCATACGGTGGCGACTACATATCCGAGCATCCCAATGAACTATGGATATGGTCTTAGGATCCCAGTCCAGAATCCTGACCCAGGTAGTGTGTCCAACTCGGTTCCTTTGGCTTCTAACCAGGGTGCTTCTTATGATGCAGGTATTCACCCAAGTATCGCTATGGAGCTCCGAAAGTTGAAAGAAATGATATCAAATGTTCCAGGGATCCTGAAACCTATTCCTGAGGTCCCTCTGGAAAGTCACAAGATCTCTAGGTTCACTTGGCCAATTTCTCAAGTCGAGATTCTGAAGCGTTTCCTGACTCCAAGCATGAAGCTTTATAATGGAACCACGGATCCTGAAGAACACGTGGCTCATTACAGGGAGCACATGGAGATCAACCCTATTCCAATAGAAATCAAGAAAGTCATGGTTTGTTCAACCCTGACAGGACCAGCCATGAAATGGCTACTGAGCATTCATCCTAACACTATTACATCATTTTCTATTTAGTTAACCTATTTAACAATAAATTTTCTTGCAGCAGAACCTTTGAGAAGCTCACAGGTGACTTATATCAAGTAGTCCAGAAGCCGGATGAGCCGCTCAGAGAATACATCGCCAGATTCGGATGAGAATCCCTCGAGATTCCTGACATGGATATGGTGGCAGCCGTTGAAGCCTTCAAAATGGGGCTCCTAAAGGATTCCCGTTTTTATGACGATCTTTTCATGACTCCTCGCAAGAATCTCGGCGAAGTACGCAGCAGAGCTCTGAGATTCATCCGTCTGGAAGATGACAAAAAGATCCACCAAAGAACGGATATCCCTAAATATGATCCTAATGGTAAGAAGTCGGAATCCCCCGAGAAGCAGTATAGATCCCGACCATATTCCAAACCAGATAACCAAAGAGTCAATGTTGTAGACCAAGACGACGACGAAGAAGACTACCCTAAGGTATCTGAGTATTGTTTTTCTGTTGATATTGGTGGCTTGATGTGTGCAATTCAGGATCTTTGCAAAAAAATGAGATGGCCTAGAAAGAATGATAAGCAAGGATCCTGGAAAGACAAGACCAAGTGGTGTGCCTACCACGAGGATTTCGGCCACCTAACCGATTAATACATAGCACTTCGAAAGGAAATCAGCTACCTGCTTAGCAAGGGGCACCTCAAATAATTGTTGGGCAAGAAGAAGAACAAGACTCGGGAAGCCGACAAGATTCCTCAGAGAGCAGCTTCTCCACCTCAGGATGCTTAGATAATTAACTTCATATCAGGAAGCTCAGACATCCGTGACACCTCCTGTTCCTCATCCAAGAAACATGCTAAGAAATCCAAATCTGAACAGGGCGACATACCCGTCCGGACATCCACCCTAACTCAAGACAAAGTCATATCCTTTGATGAAAGCGACTGTTCCAATGTTCAGGATCCCCATCATGATAGTCTTATGGTAACTTTATATGTTGCTAACCATTTTGTTCGCAAGATCCTGATAGATAATTGAAGCTCAGTGAATATAATCCGTCTTGATGTGCTTAAAAAGATGGGCATCCCGGAAAGTGAAATAGTTTCCAGATCCTCAGTTCTGGTTGGCTTCAATGGTGAGACTAAAAGCACCATTGGGGATATCATGTTACGAGTGTACATAGAGGGGGTAAACTCTATGCAGAAATTTTGTGTTATAGGTTCTCTTTCTTGTTGCAATATAATTCTTGGCGGGCCATGGGTACAGGAGATGAAAGTTGTCCCCTCAACTTATCATCAATGAATCAAGCTTCCCACACCTTGGGGAGTTGTAAGGATCGAGAACGATCATTAGGAAGCCAGGAATTGTTACTTAACTTCAATGAAGAACACCACCAAGCTGACAAAGGGATAGCAATTACAGAAAAGAGCATTTGAAGAACAGGATGACATGGAACTTGATATTAAAGAAGTTCTTTTAAACCTTGAGAATCCTGAAATCAAGGTGCTCACCGGGACCAGCATACCATCTGATACTGAACGGGAACTGATTCAGCTTCTTAAAGCCAGAACCTCTACTTTTGCTTGGAAGCATGAGGATATGGCAGGTATCCCTAAACATATTATTACTCACAAACTTGGTTTAGATCATTCTTTCAGGCCTATACAGCAAAAGAGAATGAAGTTCACTCCCGAAAAGAATGCAATTATCTAGGAAGAAGTTGATAAGCTTCTCAAAACAAAGATGATCAGAGAGGTTAAATACCCAAAGTGGCTAGCAAATGTGGTGGTGGTCCAGAAAAAGAATGGGAAGTGGAGAGTTTGTGTTGACTACACAGACTTAAATAAGGCATGTCCTAAGAATCCTTTCCCACTTCCTCATATCGATGCAATGGTGGATGCCACAGCTAGTCACGAGATGCTCACCTTCATGGATGCCTCATCAGGATTCCAACAGACCCAAATGGAACCCTGTAACCAGGAGCATACATCATTTATAACTCTAACAGGTATCTACTGTTACACTGCCATGCCTTTTGGTTTAAGAAGTGCAAGTGCCACCTATCAGAAGCTCGTCATTATGATGTTTAAGGAGCAACTGGGGGACACATTGGAGGTCTACATAGACGACATGGTAGTAAAATCCAAGAAGGCTAAAGATCATGCCAGGGATCTCCAAAGTGCCTTTGACATCCTTAACCAATATAACATGAAGCTCAATCCCTCCAAGTGCCACTTTAGGGTGCGAGCTGGAAAGTTTTTAGGCTACATGGTTACCGAAAAAGGAATCGAATCAAGCCCCAAGCAGATCAAAACAATCTTAAATTTAAAGTCCCCATCACATGTAAAGAAGGTACAAAGGTTGACAGGAAGGATCGCAGCACTTAACAGATTCATCTCAAGATCCGCAGAAAAAAGCAAGGATTTATACGATATCCTAAGAAAAAACAAGAGGTTTGAGTTGACTGAAAAGCACAAAGAAGCCTTGAGATGCTTAAAACACTACCTGTCAATAGCCCCGTTGTTAATGAAACCAGAGGATGGGGAGTCGCTGTATTTGTATCTCGTTGTTTTCAGAAGCTCAGTCAGCGCAGTCCTAGTAAAGAACCACCAAGGTCAGCAGCATCCGGTATATTACGTAAGTAAAACTCTGCTAGACGCAGAATCCAAGTAGTCCTACCTTGAAAAATTAATTCTAGTTCTTATAATGGCTTCCACTACACTTAGACATTATTTTGAAACTCATATTATAATTGTGAAGTCTAACTATCCTATTAAGGTAGTTCTCAGGAAGCCAGAAAAGTCAGGTAGGATGGCTAAGTGGGTATTCAAGATTGAGTGCCTACGACATCAAGTATGACCCAAGGACAGCAATCAAATCCCAATCCTTGGCTGACTTTGTGGAGGATTTCAGCAGTGATATACAACCAGAAGTTGATAAGGAAGTCCAGCAGCTTGAGAAGCTTGAAGAAAAATGGATCCTTTACATTGACGGCTCCTCAAATGTTATAGGAACAGGGCTGGGCTTCCTGCTAAAATTGCCACAGGGGGACATAATACCACTATCCATATCATGTGAGTTCCAGACTTCCAACAACGAAGCAGAGTATGAAGCTTTGATTGTTGGGTTGCAACTGGCCAGAGATATGGGAATTTGGTATATTCAAGTATTTGTTGATTCCCTTCTATTGACTAACCAGATTTAATGGCTCTTATGCAGTGAGAGGAGAGAATCTAATCAAATATCTTGATATTGTTAAAGAATTATCTTTGCTTTTTGAAAATTTTAACATTACACAGGTTCCAAGAGAAGACAATTCAGAAACCAATGCTTTAGCAAATTTGGCTTCATCACTCAGGATCCCTAAGGATATCAGGATTCCTATAGCACACATCCTGACACCGAAAATAGCTCAATAGGAAGCTCACACGATTGATGACAATGAAGATATGGATGTTGGGGATCCCAAGGATATTCAAGTGTCCTGGACTAATCCCATCATAATATATCTTAAAGATGGGTAGATTCTCAAGGGTGAAAACCCCAGGGCTTTTCGCGCCAAGGTAGTACCCTATCTCATTATAAATAACATATTATATAGAAAATCTCTTGCAGGTGTCTACTTGAGGTGCCTAGAAAGGTCAGAAGCTCTTGAGGTGCTTGAAGATATTCATAGAGGAGATTGTGGAAACCACACTGGGGGCAAAGAACTCTTCTCCAAGGTTCTCAGATTTGGTTACTATTGGCCTACAATGAAGAAGGATGCCATGAGCTTCTCACAAAAGTGTGATGCCTGCCAAAGGCACGACAATATTCTGCATCAACCAGCAGAGCTTCTGCAACCTAATAGTATCCCCGTGGCCATTCATGAAGTTGGGCATGGATATTGTGGGTAAGCTGCCTAAGGCTCCTGGAGGAAAATTGTTTATGCTTGCAATGACAGACTATTTCTCCAAGTGGATTGAAGTAGAAGCCTATGTGCAAGTGAGAAAGAAAGAGGTAATATCCTTCATCAAGAGAAACATCCTCACCATATTTAGGATTCCGGCAGAAATCACATGTGACAACGGCTCCCAGATTATCGACAAGAGAACAACAAATTTTTGTGCAAGCTGGGGCATCAAGATGATTACTTCAACACTTGTCCACCCTCAAGCTAATGGAAAGGTGGAATCCAGCAATAAGATCATCATCAATAACCTTAAGAAGAAGTTAGGCTCCAAGAAAGAAGAGCTACCATTTGTTCTTTGGGCAGATAGGACAACACCCAAGAATGCAACAGGTCAAACTCCATTCTCATTAATGTTTGGAGCCGAGGCTGTAATTCCCATGGAAATGGTGTTACCTACAGCCAGGATCAACTGCCAGGATGTCTGAAACCAACAGTCAGACTCTGCTTCAGGATCTCGAAACAGTTGAGGAGCTCAGAGATATGGCTAGAATCCAGATGGCATTTTATCAACAAAGGATGGCAAAGTTTTACAACAGGAATACCAGGTTAAGAAGATTTCAAGTGGGAGACTTGGTGTTAAGAAAGGAATTTCAAAATACTACCAACCCAGCCGATGGGAAATTGACACCTAAGTGGGAAGGCCCATACTTGAGAGATTCTGAAGATGGAAAAGTGGCATACCTCTTGGTGAACATGGAAGGAGAACCTCTGCCAAGAGCCTTGAATGCCATCCATCTCAAAGCTTACTTTATGTGAAAATCCCTTTGGAATCTCAAGGATCCTCACTGCCCAAATACTACAAGGTATGTATACTAATCTGATTTCAACATTATTCTTATTATTTCCATCACATGATACTGACTTAAGCATCGGAGTGGTGTTAGCTAAGCTAACGCCCACCCCTCACCAAGTGTTGAGTGTTTTGCAGATTCTTAGAATTTTGTCTAAGTTCTTTGGGTATATCCCCAGTTAGAGGCTAGCCACCTCTCCTTCGCTTAAGGTATCATGCATACCTTCTAAGGTTTGAGAGGCTGACTCCTCTCCTAAGTTTGGGTAATCGCCAGTAGCGCACGACCCTTGCCAGGAGTGCACGTTGTCCACTAGTACGCTCAAGATGGCCGGATCTTATGGGTGGCTGACAATCTTGTCATTGTAGGTTGCTGGACGGATTCTCCTGGTTTTTAACACTGACGTGTTAACTAAGGTTTTGACATTTTTATGTCACTCACGATGGCTTAGTCCCAAGTATGTAAGGGCTTGACCCGAGAATTGGCTTAGTCCCAAGTGAACACGGGCTTGTCCCCAGATTTGGTTTAGTCCCAAGAATCCCGGGTTCATACCCAATGTATTTTTAATTGTTATCATATTTTCAGAAACCCTCCTTCGGCCACTGGCCAGGATCTTTTTTAAGTTTTTTTCAGGATCCCAAAATAGGATGCCAAGAAGAACTGGCGAAGTCATTCTCTCAGGATCCATGTCAGGATCTTGGACGGGATATTGAAAGAGGTAACAGTTTAAATTAAGAAATCGACTAAGGTAAAACTTGAATGTCAGGTAACTTATGTCTTTATTTGATTTTAAACTTTGACCTATTCAACTTGAATTATTAATCTCAAATGGTTTTCTAAATATGCAAATGTTTTTTAAGATTCTTGATAGAATTGGCCACATATAACTATTTCTATACGCGAAATTTAATTCGAAACACACCATATATAGCCAAAAGATAGTTATAATATTAACAAACTAAAACGGGTTTTCAGCTCCCCAAGGTTCGTCCTGAAAACCTCAGGATCCCTTTGTCTTGTAAAACACAAAATCCCTCCACCATGATCCCTACCATTGTCTACCATTGTTTGTTACTTGTTTATTTCTAGCAGGAACCACAAAGAGTAAATTGTTTTACAACCACCATCATCCAAACATGAAAACGTAAAATCTGGGCTCAGACCGTTGCATTATCCTCATCGCCGTCACCTTCCCATCCTTCTCAAGCTTCTCTCCCTCGCCAAGCTTCACCTCGAACACCCTTGTCATCGCCTCCGGAGATTCTGGAACCGTCTTCGAGGAGCAGCCTTCATTCCCATCCTTCCCAGTTTCTTCCACCTCACCATCGCCTTCTCCCAAGGATTCTAGAATTGACCTCCAAGCCTTAGTATCCCATCCAGTAACCTTGAAGCCAGCCTCTTCAACTTCGCCCGCCATTTGGATTCTGCATTCCAGGACGCTCCGAGCAGCTGAGAGTTTGTCGACTTTGGCATCCGTGACCTTCTTAGCTTCAAAAGCCAAGCGCTAATCAGTAAGCTTGTGCTCATAGTACAGGGTCTTACCCTTGGCGATCTCAGCTTGGGTTTTGATTTTGCCCTCCGCCTCAGCCAGCTTCTGCTCCATCTCCATGGCGTAGGTGCTCAGCATCTCGATGCCTTGCGCAAGAAAAGTGGAATCCTAAGCAGCAACCTTAACAGGTACAAAACTAATATGTATTTGATTAAGTGTCTTACCAGGTTCATCATGGTCTGCATCGAGAGCAACTTGTTGCTCGCCTCGGTAGGAGCCAAGCTTTCGAAATTTTCCAGGTACACGATGGCTTCGGTGCCCTTCCTCTTCTTGGAGGCAGAGGACTTAGGTCGGCTGACAGGAGGCTTGGAAGTGGCAGGCTACTCCGATTGTTCTTTCTTGATCTTGAGCATGGTGTCGAGATCCTTCAAGGAGAATGAAGAGCTGGACTTGGGAACTGAGATGACGAAACAAGTTATTAGTATTTGGGATTCCTAGAAGTAACAAGAGTTGGGAATTCAGAAGAACTTACCAGACATCTTGGGAGTGTGGTCGGCAGAGTAACTCTGCTCTCTGGCTGCTGTCTCGATGGCGACGGCCTTATCGGTGGCCGGAATCTCCAGGAATCTTGTAAGCTTCTCAACAGATGCTTCACTCACGGCAACGAGCTTCTCAAATTTGGGAGCTGTAAACACAAGGAAGACAATCAATATCAGCAATGTTCAGAATCCTAATCTAGAGTAAAAAATGGTATCCTTCCTTTTTCAACCCATTTCAAAGGCAAATTAGCACCCCCGGTAATAAAATCATGCTTGAAAAAGAAAAACTTATTCTTCCAATCATGGTCATTGTGGGAGTATCGAGGAATCAGTTGGGTTTTGGATGAACGAGCTTGGAGAACAAATCGACTACTCCCATGGGTTCTAAGGTTATAAGCGGAACAGAGCTTTAGAATCCCCATGTCCAGGCCTCTAGAATGGTTCAGGCTGTCAAGCGAGAACAGGATCCTCCAAACCATCGGCATGGTTTGGGAGTAGGAGAGGCCGGTGGTTTTGAAGAAATCATTTACAATGTCGGGAAAAGGGTATGACATTCCGAGAGAAAAAGGGTAAAACAAGAAACAGACCCACGTCTCCGACACAAGATCAGCTTTAAGCCGAGCATCGTACTTACGAATGATGGCGGAACGGGGAAACAGGCCAGAATTCTGGAGTGCTCGGATGACTACATCGGTGAAGGTACAGGCTTCTTCTCCGGAATTCACCATAATGCCTTGATCAATGAAATCCTCGATGTCGGGAATACTGGTGGAGGTTATTGATCGAGTGTTTTTCTTAGCCATGGCCGAAAAACCAGAAGGAAAAATCGAAGAAGAAGGAAGAGGAAACTGACTTGAGAAACAGAGAAGCTCGAAAGGTTTCCTGGAGATGGTGAAGAATAAGGGTTTGATATGCTTGTGTTTAAAGAGGAAATAATGATGCATGTCGAATCAATCAAGAGCCGTAAAAAAGTCACATCCTAAATGATTTTACCGTGATAACGCTGTAGAAAAGGCGTCTTTTTTAATTTGGACAGCTGTTAAACTTATCTACAACTGTCGAAATTCAAGGGGCAATTGTTGGGAGTGTATTTTCAGGACGCTCACAAGAAACTCGAATGATTCAGGAATCCTAACGCTGTCTGGGAATCCCGCTGGTCCAGGTATCCTGATTCATTTATATTCGTCTAACCCCTATTATTGCCACGTGTCTATTTGATTGCAGGTACCGTTGAGCCATCAACAACCTCTGAAAGACATGCTCCAGCTATTGAAGAACGTGGACCGAATCAACGAATAGAGGTCTAACGGTCAAGTTAGTTGGAGAATAAGATCACGGGAATCCTGAAAAGTTAGTTATTTATGTAACTGTTATATAATCGAGGATTCGGTCGGTTTAGGGACACACAATTCATACACACTCTAGCTCTGATAGTGCTGAATCATTGTAACACATAGTCCGATTGATCAAACCTCCAAAACTCTTGTACTTTTCAATTTCTTATCAATAAAACTGCTAGGTAGCAGGCTCTTCAGGCCGGCTCCCGAGGTTTTTTGTCAGGATTCCTAGAGGCAACTCAAAGGATTCTGGATTTTCCCTCGTTACAACATTGTGTCAACATTCATACTTTGATTTTCGTCATTTTGATGTTTAAGCACACTACCTCACATTCTAAGTTTGGAATACGAAATCACTTTGTGGATTTTTGACCAAAACAGAGGTGATGTGGGTTGGTTGGTCAAAGTGATGGTGGTGGAGTGTAAGGAGGTTGAATGAAGTGATGATGAGATATAGTCTGTGAAAGGTGGTGGCAGTACTTGCATGGGGTGGGGCCAACAAGGGGGTGGCAACGGTGGTTGAGGTGGCCGGAGGTGGTGTTGCTCGGTGGTGGTGGTCGATGGTGTCAGGTGGTGGTTTGCATGCAACATGCAAAGGTGACGGGTTTGGTTTAACGAAAATGGAAACGGTTAGGCTCAGTTGTTGCCGCGATCAAATGCGTTAACGAATGAATATATTCGGTGAGTTTTGGTTTCGAAATTTTGACACGAGTGATGATCGGTGATAAAGTCTAGATAAAAATATTTCTTTTTTATTAAAAATGTTAAATGACTCGTTAAATAAACATTAACGAAAACGGTTTAAATAATGGACGCTACGATTAATATTTTCTACGTATTGGGTTTATAAAATATTAGATGTCCGATTTAACAAGTTACATGAATATATAATTACTACGGAGGAATGACGGAAAAGAAAACACTTATATAAAATGTTTTTATTTTATTTTATTATTATTTATCTTATTGTTAAAATTCCACCAATATTATATATATTGTTTCATTAATTAAATGAGCGGGTATCGGTTTATCGCGGGTCACATCAAGACTAACTAATGGTTGGAATAATACCTTATCTAAGTTAAATAACCTAGATAATATGCATAATTAACAGATAAAACAGGCAGTTTAACGTAATCATTGACTTGGGAAATTTACGGGTTGTCACATTCTCCCCCCGTTAAGTGAATATCGTCCCGAAATTAGGTCGGTGTTGTTTGATGACGATGCATCAGGAGATGATTTAGAGGTATTCTATCTTATATGATTTTTCGCATTCACAGGTGAGATTTTGAACCTTGCAAGCATCTCAATTGTCCTTTACGATGAGAGTGCGACTCTGTTTTTAATCCTCGGATCCTGCGATCCTTGATTCGTACAGGTTTTCTATCGAAGTACAGTTGATAGGTCACCAACAATATTTTGTTGCCGAAATGAGCGCTTGCTATTCAGATAAACATAGTTCTAAATTCGAGGTTCTTGACTAAGCATGATCACTCACGCAACAGGTTCCTCCAGGATTTTCATGCATTGCATATTACGATTATGTGTACACCCACAATTGTTATTTGCCTTGCATGGTTCACCAAGATTTCACCCATTCTGAGTTTTCAACTATGGTCGGAATATGAAAAGTTTCGGGGACACTGTTAAGCTCATGAAGGAGTTTAGACTGATTAACTCCCAGTCGGATTCTTTCTAGAATCTAAGAGGTTCTAATGCACTGAGGATTTACCGTTCCTCGCATTCTAGATCTGATTATGCCTTTCCGAGGCAAGACTTATTATAAGGTTTTGAACCTCCTTAGGTTCCACGGGATGGGATCGCGTGTGACACCTCGTCTGAAAACCTAGGTCAAACCTCTTTACTTTGACTTTTAATTAAGTATTAATGTGCATTAACCGATCTGATTACTGTTTAAACTGTTAATTACTGTGCCTGACTGTTAACTGATGACGTAAACCTAATCACGCGTTTGTACTAGAAGCGTATACCCGTTAAATGCTTAGAAATTTCATGCATAAATTTTGGAATTTCAATAACAAGAAATTAAATATAAAATGTATTTTTATATTTTATCCGGAACTGGTGTCGTACGCTTGAATAGCCAACACGACAAACTGATAAGCGATCGTATGTTTAGAACTATTCGGTTTTAATCAATATGAACGGTCGAGCTTAAAACTGTCATGAACTGTCAAAACTGAAAACGTTAACCGTAACCCGTGTACAAAACTGAAAACTATATCTGATTTCTGGAAAAAAAAAACTGATGTAACCAACTCGAACAATTGTTTTTATGAAATAAAAACATCACAAACCGAAACCGTTGTCAAGACTTAAGCCAAACTCCAACTGAACACCCAATTGGGCCCGACTTGGCCCAATAGGCCCAATAAGCCTAAAACAATGAAACCGAACCCGAAACCTTGATCCATTACTCAAACTTAATATTCCGAATAATCGTGGCAATCTGTGAAACCAATCGATGCACAACGGGCCCGGGCCTCGAACCGGCGCCCCGTTTGGGCCCGTACGACCCATAGCCGACGGACCGGCCCAAATGCATTTTTCTTTTAAAATGTTTAGGCCCAATATAAAGCCCAAAACCCAATGGGTTTATTTTTATAATTTTGGCCCATCAACTTTACAGTAATTCTTATAAAAGTTGATTACCACATATGAATTTTATAAAAATTAGTCATGAACTTATATAATTTTTACACTTCATTTATTTATAAATGTTAGGAATTATATCATCACAAATCCTTATGTATTTTATAAACATTTTACAACACTTAAGCCTTTTATAAAACATGACAAAGTTAGTCACCTACACACACATATTTTTATAAAATTTGGTTAAGAGATTTACTTTTATAAAAATGTGATCAAAAACTTGACAACACTCATATTCTATCTACCTACACCTTAGATCATCATCACCTCCTCCAAATGGTGACATGTTCACTCAACCCACCACAATCTCTACCAACCCCCTTCCTTTCTTTCTTCTTCCACGTAAAGCAACAATTGCCATCCACCTCCATTCTTTTTTTTTCCTTCTTCTTCTTGGTGAGCAACAGCAACAAAACAACCACCAACCAATTCTACCGTTTCTTTTTTTTTCTCTCGGTGAAGCAACCAAAGACAGCCACCACCACCAACAACCACCGCCACTCACTTCATTCCCTTCTCCCTTTTTATGTCGAGCAAACAATATCAACCACCATCCACTTTGCTCTTTTCTTTTTCCGGTGAAACAACCAACACCCCCGCCACCTTCTCGCTGTCGCCACCGTCCTGCTGCTGTGCTCCTCCTCCCGCCGCAGAGTTGCTGCTGTCGCCGGACTACTACCACCGCAAGCTGCTACTGCTGCGCAGCAGTAAACTGTCGCCGCCACCTTACTCCTCCCCTTCTCTTTCTTTTCCGGCGAAGACCACAACCCCTCTTCTGTCTTTCTTTTGCGTCGTGAGCAACAACCGGCACCACCACCGCTGGACTGCCACCGCTGGACTGCCACCGCTGGACTGCTGATGTCTACAGCTGCTGTACGGCCGAGAAACACCGACCACCACCACCTTAAGCCACCGCCACCTCTCTCTTCTCCCTTCTTGTTTCGAGCAAAACAACCACCGCCGTGCAGCTGCTGCCGCTGTCCGCCTCTGTTGTGGTGTCGACGAGAGCCACCACCTTTCCTTCTTCTTCCTCCCTTCAGCGATGACCACCAGCTGTTGCCACACTGCCGCTACCGTGAACAGCCCCCGCCACCTTCTGCCACTGCTGTGCTACTGCTGCAGCACCGCCGCTGTGGAGAGCGGCAGACCACCGCGAACCACCACCTTTCTCCTCCTTTTTACTCGGTCTTAACTCCTCTCGCAATGTGAGTCCTTTAAACCGGTTACTATCTTCGTTTTTAATACGTTATAAACGAACCGAATGATTCCCCGAGTCTTGACAACTAAACCTATAAAAACCCGAGTTTTCAACGATCATAAACACCGAAATACATCTTTATATAAAACTTAAGGTTATAGGTGTGAAAATGTGGAAACGGTTAATGATTTTATGGAACTTATGACTTGTAATTTGTTAAACACATATTATCAACACGTGTTTTCTAAACACTAAAATGTAGTGTTTAAAAATAAAAACCTATGGATATATGTATATATATGCTAAGTTGACGATTTGGTTATATCATTTGGTGATTATATGTTTAGTTTATATATTACATGGATTAATTAAATCAAAAACATGTTATGATGTTAGAATGTTATGTGGTTAGTAAACTGTGGTAAATAGAAATGTCATTTGGTCATAATGGTCATAATGTTATGTGGTCATCATAATTTTGGATTAATATGCTAATGACAATTATCACGGGCTAATTTGGGGTTTAAAGACATGCATGAACTTATTATGGATTTTTGGAAGTTTTACTAAACTTTTGGACATAAAATGATAACTTTAAAAACCCTAAAAAGAATTTTATGGATAAATATTAAAACTAGTAATTTTATATAAATTACTTGGATATTAAAACTATAAAAATCTCCCCATGGAACTTGATATATAAAATGGTCTCTTTTTATAAAAAATATAAGTTCTAAAATAAAAGACTTAAAAGTCTTGTTTAAATTTTATAAAAGAGATAAAATGGATAAAATATATATATAGATATATTTTATGTTCAAAAATGATAGAATATCATATTTTTGAATAATTGACAAAAAAATATAAAACATTTGGAATTTATACAAAAAGTGGAAAATGTTTTATGTTGGGAATTTTCTAGAAAATGTCTTTAACTTAAAACCCTAACTTTATTTGATAAATAAAGTTATTTAGAAATGATTTTATAAAAATAAAATCAAAAGACTTATAGAAACTATGAAAAACATATTTTTGATTATTTTAAATAAATCAAAATAATCAAAACGTTTTAACCGGACAAAATGTTTATTTTTAAACATTTTGACTTGAAACGAAATCTTTAAACGATTTAAAACGTTTTACGACGTAACGAATCGTAAATAATTATTTTCAACAAATAATTATCCTTATGAATTTTTGAAACCCTAATTTGAGTTAAAATCATTTTGGTTTGTAAATATAATCATTATAATGATAATTAAATTTATATTAACTCAAAACCCTAATTTTCATAACATGAGTTTAAATATTAAAATAACTTTTAATATTTACCTACTTATGTTAAATCATTTAACTTGTAATAATTAAATAAAATTATTTCGACAAGTTAGAAGAATTATTTCAATAATAATTATCAACGCTAGTTATATATATTATAACTTAACACGATTAATTATTCAATCGATCGAGCGAACATTAAAATAATAATAAATATTATTATTTAAAACGATGTTTAATACTTGATTGAACTGGTCTTCACGATATGTTATCGCATGTTCATTCCTTGTATTTATTTACATAAATGCCTTAATACGTGAACATTCATATTTGCTGATTTTGTAAACTGATTAACTAACGGGTTTTCAAAACGCTACAAACGGGATTATACGTCAAGACTTGACCGGTATCATTTGGGTAACGTTCGTTACTCAAATGATTATGTGGACCCTTATGCATATTGTCTTATGTTTTATTAGGACTTTACTTGCTAGTTGTCACTCGGTAATCCATCATCATCACTGAATCATGTGAGTTTCACAGCCCCTTTTCTTTACAATTGTTTTACACTTATGGGGGAGAAATCATGAACTGATAAACTGCTTTTTACTTAATGTTATGGTTTACCTGTTAGCCGTATGACTACATGTTCCATTCTGTATCCCAAACAACTGGTACTTTATCGTTATCAACGTTAGTACAACTGAAATCCCACTATTAATTGAATTCGATTAGTTCTGCTCGAAACGATAACTAGTGAATAGATCTATTTGGGTTGACAACCCTGCCCAGATTGGTAGCTCCAATCCTGACTTCGTACATTGTCAAGGGGCACACGTCAGTTATTCTTGCCTGCTTCACTGGAGTCTAAGCTTATCATGGAAGACGTGCAAATGGGGCTTCACTGTAACTTTCAACCCTGCTTCACTGGAGTCGTAGTCCCGACCTATCTTAAATAAACTGATTTATGATTTCAATATCAATCCAAGACTTTTATTCAAATGTAAGACATTATCATTTCACCACAATTTTCCGTTGCAACATAAATGGTGTTATGTTTTAAATGACGTTTGAATTTAGTAGAAGTTGTTCTGTATATCTGCGACTATGATTCCGTCTCGCTCACACCCAAATCCGTTGACCAGGGTGTGACATCGCGCCTCGTGTCAACATAGCTCATCTGACGATTGCAATTGTATGCAAGTCTTTATGGGTCTGGAATATCCATTCCATTGTTTCATGAGAGTACTTGGGACCAGTGTGCCGGTTTCCTCCAACTTGTGTCCCTCGTATAGGCAATCAACACTTTCTTCCTGATAGTGCCTTAAAAGGAGTCGTTTAGATATTCATCTAGTGGAAAATGGCTTTCCCAACCATTTCCATGCTTGATAACACAAAGCCTCCTGTAGTGATTTTCTAGAATCTCGTTTTGAAACTGCTATCTCTATCTGAGATGATTGGAATTGGCAGGTTGTGTCATGAGACAACCTCTTTCTGGTAGATTCTGGAATGTCTTTTCATTTTGTTAGTCTCTTGATTGGCAGGGAAGGTACAGGTTTCGTTAGATGATCACCATATCCCATATAGCCTCATAAGTAGACATCATTCCTGGTAACTTCGCTTTGAAGTTCGTGACAGTTTGTTCCCAGTTCCATTGAGGTACATCCACTTGTTGCAAAATCAAGAGAGCTCCTGGTATGGGGTTTTATTCCTTGTGCATTTCAAGCACTTGTTGACACATGTAGCGATGTTAGCCTTCCCATCAGGCCACTAGTACAGCTCTCTAAAGCTGTGATATGTTTTGTTAGTTCTAAGGGGGGTGAGGGTATCTAGACTTATGTGTCTTGTCCATAACCAAGTCCTTTAGACTTCCAAAGTTAGGCAACCAAAATCTATCCAAGAAATATCGGGTCCATCCGATCTTGCTTTGATTTGTTGATCCACGTCACACAAGCATCCATTGGTCAGGTTCACTTCCTTGAGAGCCTCAAGTTGAGCATTTTTCAAGGATGTGAGATCAACATGAATCTTCATGCCAAGTGCTCGAACTGAAGTGGTTTGTCCAATTCCTTTCTGATTAGGGTGTTGGCTACAACGCTAGCCTTGCTAGGATGACAACAAATCTCATGATCGAAATAATTTTGGTAGATCAGCCCATCATCGTTGTCTCATGTTTACATCCTTCTTATTTAAAATATGTTGGGGGATTTTATGATTAGCGACCATGCTACTTATCGCCCCATAGAGGTAATGACTCTACATCCTTAGGGTGAATACAACAGCTCCATGCTCCCAGTCATTGGTTGTATAGTCCTTCTCATGAACTTTCCGTTCTCAAGAGGCGTAAGTGATAAATTTCTCTTGTTGCATCGGCACACCACCTAGGTCGTGATGTGACGTCTCACCATACACAACAAAGTCTTCAATACCCTTGGGTAAGGATAGGACTGGCGTGTCATAAATTTCTTGGCTTTAATAGCATAATAGAAGCTTTAGGCTTTTCATTCAAAACAAACTTCTTGTTATTGCGAGTCAAAGCAGTCAGGGACCCGAGCTATCTTAGAAAATTTTCAATAAATCTGTGATTTTAGCCAGCGAGACCTATGGGTTGTTGAATTTATGACGACGTCGAGGGAGTGCTCTAATTTGGTTCGCTTTGAATTTAGACGGGTCGACATGAATACTGTTTTGGTCAAAAATTCACAAAGGAATTTCGTATTCCAAACTTAGAATGTGAGGTAGTGTGCTTGTCAATATGCTCGAAATGTAAAGCTGAACACAAGGATGTAACGAGGGAAAAATCCAGGATTCTTCGAGTCACCTCTAGGAATCCTAGCAAAAAAAACTCGGGAGCCGGCCTGAAGAGCCCGCTACCACACAATTTTATTGATAGGAAACTGAAAATTACAAGTGTTTTGGAGGTTTGATCGATCAGGCTAAGTGTTACAGAGATCGTATGCTATCAGAGCTAATGTGTGAGTGAGTTGTGTGTGTTCCTAAGTCGATCAAAACCTCTATTTATATAGTTACAAGGTAATAACCGAAATTGCTAAAAATAAGGGATTCCATTCCCAAGTCTTTGTGAACGTTAGGAATCAGTTATGGCACGTTCTTTAATGCTTGACCTGGTCTTTAGCCTTCATTTACACGTCCCTTTAAGCCTGCAATTAATTAGGGCACGTGGAAAATTGAAACGGTTAGTCGATAACTGCATTTCAGGATACCGAACCTATCAGGATACCGAACCACTTGAGCTTCCAGCAAGGATCCTGAAATAAAACAACCAACTGTCCTATATTTTAGGGATTCTCCCCATTGAGTCAATATGAACGTTGTGGACCACTTAGTCCACGTTCTTTAGTCTTTGTCCGAGTCTTTAGGCTTGTTTTACACATTTTCTTTACCTGCAAGCAAATAAATACGAGGAACAACATAGCGGTTAGTCGATAACTGTAATTCAGGATGCCCGAACCTATCAGGATTCTCAACCCGTCTGAGGATACTGGACCACTTGAGCTTCCGCCGAGGATCCCGAAATATCAGCCCAAACAAATGCCCCTGAATTTTGACAGTTATCGACCATGAAGACGGCTGTGAAAATTCAAACTCTTGAAATAATTACGGAGGTGACTCGTTAGCTCCTGATTTGATAGCGACGCAACTTCTCATGAGACTTCTCCATAAATAACCCTGGATTACCGTCGGAACCTTCTCGATTTCTCTTTTTCTCCAGGTCAGCTCCCATCCTTTTCTTTTTGATTTTCTTCCGCGTTCAAGGCCAATGAAGCAGATGCTGAAGGCTTCACTGCTAAGGCTTGAATGCAGCTACCTAGAAAGGAACTCTGGAGGAGCTTGGGGGTGCTGAGAAACTGGAGTTACCCCTTTTGAATTTCCTGCATGGTTAATACTAGTATCCGACTTTCTTTATCATGGTGTGTTTGCCCCTTGTTTTTTATTTTGTTCGTGAAACATTTTGAAATATTTAAGTGAGAACCCCATCAGGTTCCTCAGGAATATTAAGGTAGTAAAAATGCTTTAAGTTAAGTATGTAAGTCGACAAACCATGACAAAAGTCAGCATGATAAAATGTAATAATTTGAAAGTACATTACCTGAATAGTCCCTTAAGTAGGTTTTACCTTGGGTGCATTTAGATAGATTCTGGAATCCTCTTTCAGCATCCTTGAGGATACCTGTGGTAAAAGCATAGTAGTTTCGAAATTGAGTTAAACTGGGGACAAGCCCGTGCATTTCTGGGGACAAGCCCGTGCATTTCTGGGGACAAGCCCGTGCATTTCTAGGGACAAGCCCGTGCAAACGTGGGACTAAGCCAATTCTGGGGACAAGCCCATACGTAAGTGACATGAAAATGCCAAAACCTTAGATAACACGCTGGTGTTATAAACCTTAGATAATTCGTGAGGATAGCACGTCTGCTATTACTTGAGGATCCGCCCAATGGCGAATAACGAGCGCTCCTGGTGATTCTTAGAAAAGGTGAAGACCTTTTAAGCCTTAGTTAACATGTGAGTGTTAAAAACCTTGAGAATCCTCCCAGCAGCCTTGAGTGACAAGATTGTCAGCCACCCCTGGAGTGGACTGGTCCGGCCACCTTGAGCATACTGGTGGACAACGTGCGCTCCTGGCGAGGGTCGTGCGCTACTGGCGATTACCCAAACGTAGAAGAGGTGAAATCCTCTTAAACCTTAGAAGGTATGCAGGATACCTTAAACGGGGGAGAGGTGATCAGCCTCTAACTGGGGATATACCCAAATTACTTTAGTTAGGATTCTGAGAATCTGCAAAACACTCAACACTTGGTGAGGGGTGGGTGTTAGCTTAACTAACACCACTCCGATGCTTAAGTCAGTATAGTGTAATATAGATAATAATATCAGTATTGAAATCGGATTAGTATACGTACCTTGTAGTATTTTGGCAGTGAGGATCCTTAGGATTTTGAGAGGATTCCAGTGGGATTCTCACATAAAATAAGCTTTGAGATGGATGGCATTCCAAGCTCTTGGCAGAGGTTCTCCTTCCATATTCACCAAACGGTATGCCCCCTTTCCTTCTTCAGAATCTATAAGGTAAGGGCCTTCCCACTTGGGTGCCAACTTCCCATCAGCAGGATTGGTAGTATTCTGAAAAGCTTTCCTCAAGACCAAGTCACCTACTTGGAATCTTCTCAGCCTAGTGTTCTTGTTATAAGATTTCGCTATCCGCTGTTGATAAGACGCCATTCGGATTCTGGCCATATCTCTGAGCTCCTCAACTGTTTCGAGATCCTGAAGGAGATTCTGGCTGTTGATTTCAGGATCTTGGCAATTGACTCTGGCTGTTGGGAGTACCATTTCTGTAGGAATCACAGCTTCTGCCCCAAATACTAACGAGAATAGCGTTTGGCCAGTAGCATTTTTAGGTGTAGTTCTATCTGCCCAAAGGATAAATGGCAGCTCCTCAGCCCATTTACCTTTCTTGGAGCCCAACTTCTTCTTAAGATTGTTGATGATGATTTTATTGCTGGATTCTGCCTGCCCATTAGCCTGAGGGTGGACAGGTGTTGAAGTGATCATCTTGATGCCCCAGCTTTCACAAAAGCTTGTTGTTCTCTTGCCTATAAACTGGGAGCCATTCTCGCATATGATTTCTGCCGGAATCCCAAATCTAGTGACGATGTTCCTCTTGATGAAGGATATCACTTATTTCTCTCTTACTTGAACATAGGCTTCTGCTTCAATCCATTTGGAAAAGTAATCCGTCATGGCAAGCATAAACACTTTTCCTCCGGGAGCCTTTGGCAGCTTACCCACAATATCCATGCCCCACTTCATGAATGGCCATGGGGATACTATAGGATGCAGATGCTCAGCGGGTTGATGGAGGATATTGCCATGCCTTTGACAAGCATCGCATTTCTGTGAGAAGCTCGCAGCATCCTTCTTCATAGTTGGCCAATAATATCCGAACCTGAGAACTTTAGAGAATAGTGCCCTGCCCCCGGTATGGTTCCCACAATCTCCACTGTGGATGTCTTCAAGCACCTCTAGAGCTTCTGACTTCTCTAAGCACCTTAAGTAGACACCTGCAAGAGATCTTTTATATAGGATATTATCAATTATAGTATAGGGTACTACCTTTGTGCGAAAAGCCCTGGGATTTTCGCCCTTGGGAATCTCCCCGTCTTTTAGATACTTTCTGATCGGGTAGGTCCAGGATTCTTGAGCATCTTCAGGATTCTCAACATCTGCGCCTGTATTATTGTCAACAGCCTGAGCTTCCTGTAGAGCTATCGCAGGCGTCAAGATGTGAGTTATCGGAATTTTGACATCCTCAGGGATCCTGAGCGATGAAGCCAAGTTTGCCAAGGCATCGGCTTCTACATTATCTTCTCTTGGTACCTGCGAAATGCTAAAATTTTCGAAAAATAGAGACAATTTTTTAACAATTTCAAGATATTTGATCAGATTCTCCCCTCTCACTGCATAAGTAACGTGAGGTCGAAGTCCCACGCAAAGATAAACCCAATTACACTAATTAGATAGTGGTAAGCGGGTGTCGATCACAGGGAGAATGTGGAACATGTGTTGTTTGTAGCAATTATATCTAA
>JBCNJP010000025.1:70031610-70088743 GCA_039602395.1 Deinandra increscens subsp. villosa
ACGCCGATTGATATAGTTTAATGATTTAAAATATATTTATGTTGCGTTTTTATTTTAGCGTGAACGTTACACGCGTTATAATTATTTGACCGCATCTAAACACATACGACTATCACCAACGAACCATTCAAAACATCAAATGCAATTTTTTTTTATATATACTGGTTTAACAAAAATATAATTTTTATTCTTTTCGTTTTATACCACTATACCCGAAACAACCGGATAAAAACACAACTTATCAATCTATCCCATCATCAATTTTGGCTTTCCCTCCCGTTTCAAAGTTTGAACCGAGGTAAGGGTGAGGTAGGGTGGTTGCCTAAGGCAAGTTGCCAGGCATATAATCAACCAATGAGATAATGACACAGGAGAGAGAAAATATTATGCCACTTTGATGAAAAAATGGAGGGTATGGTTGCCTAAACATGCCTAGGCATCATTTTTTTTGAATTTTTATTTTTTTTATTTTAAACAAATAATTAAAATAAAACATACAATATATAAATAAATAAAACATAACATGCATTAAAATTAAACATTCTACAAACAAATACATTAAAAATTACCAAATTCCTAAAATAAAAAAAATAAAAAAAAATACAACTCTATTGTGGTTGATTTGCGTTGAGCTCTTCTTCCGTTAGATGAACATCCAAGGTTGCGGCGATATGCTCGGTAATGTCATGTCGTAGCATAAAGTGTGCTCGCTATCCCGTATCTCCAAGTAAACATCCTCATTCACGGTCGGCTCGACTTGAGGATCAAGAATGTGCACCGGTGATATAGCCGCGCCCTCGTCTTTTAGTGTCATATTATGAAGTATCACGCAAGCGTACATGATATTATCCATCAAGTCTGTGTATGTTGGTTCGTGCTTCTCGAGCGACTATAGCCCACTTAGATTGCAACCTACGAAACGCTCTCTCGACGTCTTTTCTCGCACCCTCTTGCACCTTCTTCATTTTCTTCTCTTTGATTACATATGGATGTGTGTACGCTTTTACAAAAGTAGACCAAGTAGGATATATGCCATCGGCTAGGTAGTAACCCCGTTTGTATTCCCGACCATTAACCGTAAAAGGAGCTTTTGGAGCAATACCTTTCAACTCATTCGTGAACAACGTTGACTGATTTAGCACGTTTATGTCATTGTTCGAACCTGCGACACCAAAGAAAGCATGCCAAAACCACATGTCTTGGGACGCAACTGCCTCGAGTATTACCGTCGGTTTGGGATGATCACCGCGATGATACTGTGCTCTATATTTTGTCGGGCAGTTTCTCCATTCCCAGTGCATACAATCAATACTACCAATCATGCCAGGGAGACCATGTAAATCTAAATGGGCGTCATACAACATAGCAAGATCATGACTAGTCGGTGCACGTAAAAACTCATCTTTATAAAGCTGAATTATAGCGTCACAAAAATAGTGTAAGCATTCACGCGATGTTCTTTCAGACATTTCCAAAAATTCATCGTACTCGTCAGGCACGTTACCGGTTGCCAATTGACGAATGGCTACCGTGCATTTTTGTAAAGTCGTGAAACTTTGACGCCCACTAGCATCGAAACGAGTTTGAAAAAACTCGAAGTGACTTTCAATATCACGCATAATACGATTAAATAAATTCTTAGACATGCGGAAACGATCGCGAAAAATACCTTCGTGAAAACGTGGCTCGTCGGCGAAATATAGCTCAACCAAGTGGTCATGACTTGCCCTACGATCTCGAAAAATACTCGTCCTTCTACTATTCTCTCGAGCTTCTTCATCTATAACGGCACGATAACAAAGGTTCATGAAGTTCATCGCGTCCTCGTCCGAATCACTTGAACTGCTTGAAGAGGACCCGAGCTCGGGTGGGAGTCGATACCTTGGATGACGACGATTCATGGTTTGAGAAGAGAAAAAAAATGAAGAGGTTTTTTTGTGGGAGTGAGTAGATGTATTGTATGGTTTATAAAAAAATAAGATGTTTTGAATGGTTTATATAGGGTTGTGTTTGAATTGATTTCTTAAAAAAAAAAAAAATTAATTATCTAACGGTACAAAAAATGACCGTTGAACGGTCCTATTTCCTCGGCAAAGGCCCGGCATCTTCACGCCGTTTTCTTCCCTCTCTATGCCGATGCCGATGTTGCCGTATAGGGGGGTGTGGTTGCCGCAAGCAGGCGACCTATGCCTTGGCTCCATCGGCGACCACTCCGCCTATCCTAATGCATGAATGAATTGTAGTATACCTTTTTGTTTCTACCTCATTTTGCTTGGAAAGAAAAGGACATTATAATGTCATGCTTCACATCACGTCTCTCCCATCCTTTTTCATCTCAGGCATGGCAGAATACCTATAGCATGATGGGTGATAAAAGTATACCTGCAATCCTAAAAGCACATAGGGTGCTTACCTTAGTTAGAAGTCAACACATACATCCTTTCACTCTTGACCCCTCTCGGCTTCTTCCCCACTTTCCTCAACTACAAACCCTTACAACTAAAAGCCCATTATCATCCTTGGAATTTCTATGGTTTTCATGAGCCTTCAAACCTTAACCATGTTCAAATTATTCAAACACCCTAAAAGGCTAAAACCCCATTTTATGCTATGATCGGCTCATCACAGTAAACCCATTTCCTCACATTTTCAAACCACAATCACTATCAATCCTCTTAAAACTCACGACCTCATCACCTCCCGAGTTCGAACAGCCCAAACCCACATTTCTTGACCCTTATTCACAGCTCCATAGTAGCTTTGAACCACACCATATTCGAACAACATTGAACCACTTTCAACCTCTCTATACTCGCAATCTTAACAACAACTTAGCTCTCGAAATCGAACAACAAAACTCGCCATTTACACCCTCCAAATGCATCATTCACGGTTCTTGTTTCACAACAGCAAGGTAACACACTTACTCGCTCTATTCTCGACCCTTTTCACAACAGCAACATACCCCACGTTTAAGAAAACCCGTCATTTTCGTCATCGTTTTCGGCTCCTATCGCAACAGAAACTAGCGGACTCTTTGGACCAAATCTCAGCCCTCTAGCACTCACATTTCAGGTATAAATCCTCACCATTTTGTCTCCTCTTCGTTTCGGTTACAAAGCAGCCCCAAAACACCCCCGTTTGGACTCGTTTCGACACCGAAAAACTCACCGTTTCATGTTGTTATTTTCACTGTTTTGGACAGCAGCATATCGGAACGTTTTCGGGTACTTACGAGCCATATTCAAACATATATTCAGGTGTTTCAGGTGCCTCTCAAGTCTCGTTGGTCCCTCCTACATTCCCGTCGTTCATTTTCGTGAGAACACTCTCCCTCACTTTATGTCTTTTATATCTTACTTAACTTAAGTATTTATATTGGTTCAACTTGGTGATATGTTGTTGTTATATGGTTTAGATGTTAATAATAAATGTTAAGTATGTTATAAAACATATAAAAATGGTTAAACTAGTAGAAAGAGTTGGTTTGAATTTTATTAACCTTAAACCGTGCACTACATGAAATTTTAGAATTTGGACAGAATGTTAGGCTGTCTTTAGGAGACCATATCTTGGTCATAACATACCGAAACTGAACAAACTTAAACTCCACGATTAAGTTCGTCGAGTTAGCTTTCCAACGGTAGCTTAATCATGTCCTAACTCAACCCGAGGACTTCACAACAGTTCCTACATGACAGATGCACGTTTCAGCACCTCCTGTCTTGTGAGGCTGTTTTGAACAAGTTCCTAGAATTTTCATAAGACGCATTCTAAATAAAAGTTGTTCGGGATACATTAAACTATTAACCTGTAAATTTTGGTAATTTTTGAAAGACGTTTGATATTTTTAAATCGCACCTAAAGTTACATCCCGCAAGCTGCCAAAATTCTAAAAGTAGTGCACTAAACTAAAAGCCAATTTTCACCCATCCATTTGACAAAACTCTAACTCTCAACCAAGCTTCAAAACTTAACATCTTGTCTTTTACACAATAGGACCAAATCCGTGACCTTTGAATCGTTCTATTTGCGAGGCTCATTTCGATCAATCCAAAGTGAGTATTCATAGCCCCTCTTTCATTTCAATATTTTGAGGTGCAACATGTATCAGTATTCAAAACCCTAAACTCTCTATTATGCAAAATTCTATGCGATTCTATGTGCTCTATGTGTTATATTCTATTGTGTGATACTTGTTGGATTCTATGTGTGGATATTCGCTAATCGCTAATCGCTAATCGCATGTGTACCATTAACCTTTGAGCCGTGGCAACAATGGTGCACATCACTTATATGACTCGTTGATCATGATTGGATATTATCGCTTGACTCATTGAATCGCAACCTTTAATCTATGTAGTATTCTATACCCATGTTTACTCACCAACTATTCGTAGTTGACCTTTATTTTATACATGTTGCAGGTATGTTGATTGATGATGTTTGCCATGATTGACGACACCATAGGATCGCATATGGACTTAGTGTGACCTAATTAAACAAGTTAATTTGTTTCATTGTTGCCAAATTATATCATGCCTTGTATTGTTTACTTATATTATGAAATGGGTTGATTAAGAATATCACAACATTAATTAGTGTTGTGTGCATCTGGACAATCATCGCGCCCCGACGTATTCCGCCGCCGGTTGGGGTGTGACATTAAACACGAAATGGAAGAACTTGAACACCAAGATGATGAAGTTTAACGACCTTGTGGCTCAAAATGTAAGTATATATAAATTTATTTTTTACTAAAGTTTATTTTTCTCTAAGGTTTATTTTTTTTCTAATGTTTGTTTTTTTTCTAATGTTTGTTTTTTTCAATAAATTTAATTTGTTTTTCTTTTAAAATAGACACATCAACGAGCTAGTGGAGCGAGCGATGTAGATGTTTTTGAGAAGTCATTGATCGATTATCAACACATCTACGAGAAGAAAGGTTTTTACTCATGTTGAAGCTTGGTGAGTTGTGAAATATCATCCAAAGTGGTTGGCACCAAAAAGAAAGGTTGGTGGGGTTGAGCCTAAAAGGACCAAGACATGGGCTTCGGGCGAGTACACAACGTCAAACGATGTCGACTCGAGCCAATTGCCGAGTCGTTTGCCCGACTTAAACGAGGACTCCATGCCGAGACACCCACCATGAAAGGGAAGCAAGAAGTCGTGTGATTCGTCTACTAAAGGATCAGAGAATGCTTTGGAGGTGATGAATAGGTTTGAATCAAAATGGGAGATGGAAAGGGATGAGAAGGCGAAGATTCGACAACAAACCGCCGAAAGGAAGGCGGAGATATACGCGGCGGTGGAGAAGACGATGGCAACCCAAAGGGCAACTATGAAAGAAGATCAACGAGCTTGTGACCTCGAATTGTTCTTGAAGCCGTACAATGACGTCCCCGAGACCTTGTTACCGGTCATTTTCGACGAGAAACGTCGAGTCGCATTAAAATATGGGTGAGTGTGTAACTTTTAGATTGTGTTTGGTTTTTTTTAGGAATTTGTAATTTTTATGCTTATTTTATATTTTTTTTAGGAATTTGTAATTTTTTTTTAATTTAATGAATGTTTTATTTTTAATGTTAGTTTTGAAAAAAAGTTAGTTAATTAAAAAAACAAAAAAAAACAAAAAATTCAAAAAAAAGTTTGCCTAAAACATTTTCTACAAACCATACAATCCACAAAACAATTTCTACAATACTTTTCTACAAAAATATTTCTCTCTTCTTCTAGTGTCAACAACCTATTGGTTGAAAAGTTTATAGATTTTTTTTCTACAACCATACCGTTTTTTGAAACTATGAATAAGTTTTTAATTTTCTCTTTAATTTGATAAAAACTAATGTTTGTCTTAAAAACTTTGCGTATATTTTAAAAGTCTCTCGTTACTCGTTTTTATATTTATTCATATTTAGTTAAATAATACTTATTATTTTTTTATTATTATTATTTCATATGAATTCGTCATGGGTAATTTTTTCATGCCCAGAATATAAAAATAAAATTCAGTAAGCCCAACATTTGTGGTTAACTAAACGAAACCGTCCATAACCGTAACCGGGCGATTAATAAAACCTAAAAACTGAATGTATTCGTTTTGGTTGGGCCTAAAAACTGAAACAAATAGAACCGTGCACATCTCTGCTGGATGTAACATGTATAAAAAAAAGTGAAACAAAACGAGATGAGAAAAAATAGAATTAGACGGAAGTATAGATGAAGTGACAAAGTGAGAGAGAGATGAAGAATAAGAGTCGTGACCATTTTAGCTTTTCAAAGCAAAAGAAGGACAAACAAAGAGCGGGATGAAGAGGAGATGCGGGAAACAAAAAATCAGTTACAACATTCGTGAAAACCGGAGACTATGGTCGTCTTTGAGATTTCAGGCGCTGTATGCGAATAATAAGAAGTGGACCCTTAAATATATACTTTTTTCTATAGATTTGCATAATTATGATAATATAATAAACACAACAAAATTTATTGTAGCAAATGATATATTTTACGGTTGAAGGAATCACTCATAACATTTTTTGAAGTGAAGTTATTGATCAGGGCCTATATAATCCAAATTCTCTAATATATAATTTTTAATTATCTATCGTAAAAAGAACTTCAACAACTTTAATTTTAAAAACTTATTTGTATGAATGTCACTGTTACTAGAACATACACAAGACTGTATATGCATAATGAAAAAAATCTGACATGCTTTAAAAACATCAATTGAATCATATAAAATAATAAAGTGGCAAACAACTTTTAACTTCATATAAAATTTATCAATATATGATCTTCCATACTTCACTGCCTTCTAATGATGAATGCTTTTGTCAACACTGACTTAAGATTTTTACATTCAAATTCCTTTAACTTCTTAGAAAAAATAAAACTAGTAGAAAACAATCAATTTAAAATTTTTATATTCAAATTTCTATGTATATTAAGGGAAGCATTCACTAGATAACAATATATAAAAATATATAAAAAAAGTAATTAATTTTAAAATTTTCAATCCGTGAAAATAAGACATATATATGCTACCTCAAATAGAGGTGCAAAGTTCGAATCGATTCCTGGCCCCGAATCGGTTTCGAATTGATTTTCGAATCGATCCAAATCGATTCCGGGCCGAATCGATTCTCGAATCGATACGAATCGAATCGATTCCCACCGATTCCTAGTTCACAGGTCCAAATCGATTCCCAAATCGACTCCATCCGAATCGATTTCGAATTAGGTCACTCTCGAATCGATTCGGAATCGATTCCTTCGCATACGTATAGAGCCGTTATCTTAGCCGTTGCAAACGGCTATATAGCCGTTAGAATGACGTTGTGCCTCCATTTTTCACCATTTTGACCCTATAACTTTGTATATATACCCCCATTTTCAATTACAAACATTACCCCACTTCTCTAACACTCAAAAACACTTAAACACACCAAAATATCAACTTATCAATATCATAGTTTGTATTTTCCTTTCAAAAACATCTATCTTTGTGTCGGTTTAAGTTTGAACAAGTTAGGATTGTAATGTTTAATCTTTGAATTCAATAAAAATGTGTTTTTTTAGTTTTTTATGAAGTTTAAAAAAAATTTAAAAATGCAAACGAATTGGTAGGAATCGATTCTGGGGTAGGAATCGATTTCAATTCGGAATCGAATCGATTCCTACCAATTCGGGAATTACATCAGCAAAATCGATTCCTGAATCGAATCGATTCGGTCAAGAATCGATTTTGACCAGAATTGATTTGGTCAGGAATCGATTCCTGAACCGAATCGATTCGTGTTTCGAATTGATTTTTGCACCTCTAACCTCAAATAACTCTTTTTTGGCCCATCTAAATCATGAACTTTATACAGTATTTGGCACACCCCTGCGACAGCCCTTCCGGTTCCAAAGAACATAATTCACTTCGTCCCTAACTAAAATAGTTAAAATAAATAATTTTTTTTTAAAAAAGCACACCATAATGAACAAAAAATTAAAGTGATTAGTTTTTTGACTTCGTCCCTAACTAAAATGGTTAAAATAAATAAATTAAAAAAAAACCCACCATAATGAAAAAAAGTAATTAATTAAAAAAAAACTAAAATGGTTAAAAGAAATAACTTTAAATAAAAAGCCCACCATAGTGAAAAAAAGTGATTAGTTGTTTGACTTCGTCCCTAACTAAAATGGTTAAAATAAATAATTTAAAAAAAAACCCACCATAATAAAAAAAAAAGCAATTAACTTAAGAAAAACTAAAATGGTTAAAATAATTTTAAAAAAAAAAGCCCACCATAGTGAAAAAGTGATTAGGTTTTTGACTTTTTTTCTTTTACTTTATAAACTTCGAAAAACTGATCAGTTATTCAGTTGTGACTAAACAGAAACTAGTAATTTGTTGGATAAGTCAACGAGATTAGTTAAACCACTTAAAACCCTAATTAAAAACTAAACCCCCGATAAACCTGCAATTCAAATTAACCCTCATCACCTTTCATCCTCATCTTCTCGCCTAATTTCCAGACTTATAGTTTCTCTCCCCTCCTTTATCAATCCAATCAAACCTCCTCCAATCCCCATGACAGTCAAGGGTGGTTCTCGCCCCGCCTGCGCCGCCTGCCGCTTCCAACGCCGCCGCTGCTCCTCCGACTGCCCCCTCGCCCCCCACTTCCCGGCCAACCAGCCCCAACTCTTCCAAAACGTCCACAGCCTCTACGGAGTCGGCCACGTCATGAAAATCCTCAACCAGCTCCCCGATAACGACCAGAAAGACGAGGCCATGACCTCGATAAAATACGAGTCCAACATCCGACAGATTAACCGCGTTCACGGATGCTGCGCCGTGTTAGCCCAGCTGCAACGGAGATTGAACGAAAGTGTGGCGGAACTTAACCGTGTTCGGAGGATTCTTGATGCGTGTAAAAGAAACCGCGAGTCTAGTAACAACCAGGTTGTTGGTGAGTCGGGGGAGTGGAGTAATGGGATGGTGAGTGGAGGGGGCGATTCGGGGTTTTACTATAACCCGTTGTTGGGTGATCATAATGTTGCGAGTTATGATCATCGGGACGAGGAGGAGGAGGAGGATAAAATGAAAACCACTATCGATTTGACACCGAATCAATCCCGATTCGATCAGTTTCGGAAGTTTGAAGAGGTTGTAGGTGAACAAGATGATGATGATGATGATGATCAAGAAACTCCGGATTATACAGAAATAATGTGTGGTTCGTTTATTGATTAATTATCAAGAATTTGGTGATTAATTTGAAGTAAAATTTTTCATTTTTTGAACGAAAAAACAATCTTTTTATTCATTTCATAATGGGATTTATATGAAAATGTTTTGTGTTGAAAACCCTAATTTAGCAACGGTTTTCTTGATATATTCTTGATATATTCTTCAAGAATCAAGAATTTGGTGATTAATTTGAAGTAAAATTTTTCATTTTTTGAACGAAAAAACAATCTTTTTATTCATTTCATAATGGGATTTATATTAAAATGTTTTGTGTTGAAAACCCTAATTTAGCAACGGTTTTCTTGATATATTCTTGAAGAATCATTTTTGAAAAAATCTGACTTGGGTTAATTTCTAGTGGTGATTCTGAAACTAATGTCATTTTTTATGTTTGCAGATTGGAATCACCGTTGCCGGATAGAACATATTTTCATTGAACCCGAACCCGAAGAGTTGAAAGTTGATGAAAAATTGATTAAGGGTGTTCATTACATGACGACGGGTTGATCGATCAGTTGGGCAAGAATGCTGTATGTCGAAAATCGAAATGATCGAGATGGATCAGTTGGGCGATCGAGATCTCCTCGATCAGCTGAACCAGATTAAATTATAACGAGTAATTAGGCTGTGTTTGATTTATATTATCAATTGGTGTTTTAGTGATTTGATGGTTTGTTTTGTTGATTGTACAAGTATTTGGATGATTTTGAGAATGAATGTGTGTCCAGTTAGTGGGAATAATGACATAGCATTTTTTTTAACAGCCTTCATTGAATTGAAAAGAAACATAGCAAGAAGTTAGATTACATCAAGAAGTTAAAATATTTTTTCGTTTCTCTTAAACCACCCTAAGATGATCAATCGATTCATTATGAACTTTGATGGAATTCTACCTTCATTTCTTTAACGGGATCCATCTCTTCCAAGGAATAGCGAGCCCACTACATTTCAGAAAATTCTGTTGGAGCAAACTTCTGTATTTTTTTTTTGGCCTAATATTGAACTTTTGAAACCCACCATTTTCCCAGCCCCACCTATTTTTGCCTTCCATTTTGTTTAAACCTTCCAGCCCATCAGCAAAAACAAGGCCCAAATCTTCTATTCTTTGAATGGCTAAATTATACTTTAAACTTTACTTTCACTTTTTGTTTAGAGTTAAATACAATTTGCGTCCCTGGGGTTTACAGATTTTAACCGTTTGAGTCCAATTTCCAGAGATTATTAACAAATATTGTCTGAGGTTTACATTTTGTTACCATATGAATCCCTGGGACTAACTGTGTTAGACTTTTCTGTTAACTCTGAGGGTATATTAGTCATTTTATACATAAAGGGCTGTTTTTGTAATTACTATAGATGAGGGGTTGTTTCTGTAATTTATACATATATATAGATATATAATTTTAAAGAGTTCTGCAACGAGAACAAACGACGGCACCACCACCCTTCCGTTACCACTGCCGGCCGGCACCACCACCGGTTATCACCACCCCTCGCCACTACCACCGCCGTTCATTCCCATAACAACTTTCCCTTCTTCTTCTCCGGCAAAAAACATAAGAGAGAGAAACTTCAACCGTAAATCCTCCAAAAACTATAATCGAGCATAACATTATCAAAACTTCATGAATCACAGAATTGAAGACACGATTATGCTCGAAATCGAACGAAGATCAGAATGAGACGTGGTTTGAAGTGATTCGGTGATGATTTGAAAACCGAGTATGAACACGATGACGACGGGAGCGATGAATCCGTATGAACACAATTTGATTTTAATTCTAAAAGGCTACTCAAATTTGATAAAATTCTAAAATTAAAGATATCATCACACTCGAAATTAGATTTCGATCAAACACAAGATCCAACTCACTGTGTTTTGATGAGGATTTGGAGATTTGATGAAGAACAAGAATGTTGGCGCAAATTTTACGATCTGAAAATTTTAATCTCAATCTCGACTTGATTGAATCGCAAAATTAATACCAGCAATGGATCCAGAACTAAAAACTGAATGGAATGATGTCAAATTTTAAGAACAAACTTGAGTTTTAAAGAATTTGAAAGGTAATGATACATGAACGAGCAAACGAAGAAGACGATGAACAAGTTCTGTGATTTTTTCGATCTACTCAAAACTAAATGAAACTTCAATCTGGTTTCACCATTGAACTCGCATGATCAACACGAGACTTATGACATAAGTTTTGAGGCAAGAGATCGAGAAATCAGAAATTCACCATTGATGACCTCAAAATGAAGAACACGACTGTGAAAATTACGATTTCCACAAATATGCACCAAAATTGAATCCGAAACTTGATATAGATTTGAGTTTATGTACTATAATATTTGGAATCGATCAACAACTCAAAAACATTCGAATTAAGATCCGATTTCAGCGTAAAAAATGGAGCAGTTTGACTCAAAAAAGTCAAACTCGACGAATTTGAGCAATTTGAACACGAATTATGACTTTTCAATCTCGTCAGCATCACAATGCGTGAGAAGGTATAGTTTGTTAGCGAGCAGCAGGTGAGTTTGTTGTGTGGCTTCGGTGCCGGCGTCCATGGTGTCTTGCCGTTTATCTCTCCGGTGAGGTGGGTTTTAAGCAGACAGTGGGGTTAACTTTCTGTAGAGAGTGTGATTTATAATTTAAAAAAAAAGGAATTTCTTTATTTTTTATATTTACATAAATGATCCCTTGCTCATTTACAAAACTAGTCCCTAATGTGTATATTGACTGAAATGCCCCTTATACTTAACTGAAAAAATCAAATCCCGTTAGACCCAGGGACTCAATTGGCAACGGAATAAAAATATGGGGTTCGATTTGTTAAGAAAAGCAACCATGAGGCGAGATTTATTAATAATTTAGAAAATGGACTCAAACGGTTAAAATCTGCAAAGTTCAGGGACGCAAATCGTATTTAACTCTTTTGTTTAAGTAAGAATAGAACTTAATATCTCTAGAATGAGGCACCTTTTATCTCTAGGTTAACATGTTGACATCAGGAGTCGATTTCCAATCCCAACAGAAGTGGAATTTGGAGTATAACCTTACCATTCCCAATTTTGAATCTAAATTTTTTGACAAAATCAATATCCAATTGTTTAGGTTCCTAGCATAGTATAATAGATGTTACATCATTAATAGCTACAGCCATTTTTTTATTATTATATAATTTTTTTTACTTTTGTGGGTTTTTTTTTATCGATGTGTGGATGAGAAGCCCTATTCAGTGTCAAAATTGAACCAAACCCGTCAATTCTGTGATTCTTCTTAAATGTATGTTTAGCTCGACTTGCGATTGTGAGGGAAATGTGCCGACGTGAGGTGCGACATTCTTTTCTAAGTTTCTATTAAGACTTGGTTTAAGCTTCTCCTAAAAATTTCATTTCTCAAAACATTAGTTCTTGCGATTGTGAGAGAAATGTGCCGACGTGAGGTGTGGTTTGGTTGCAAACTAGAGAACAAAAGAAAATTTGAGATTATTGTTACTTCCTTCAAATACCCGTGTAAGCCCTCCGAATTCAAAATTCATATGATATTTAATGTTTTATCGTTGTTTGATTACATAAAAAACAACTAATAAAGATGGCAATCATCCACAATTAAAGGAATATCCAAACGCAACACACCAATGGAGGGGTGAATAAGGCTTGTGACCGAGAGGGTCATGGGTTCGCTCCTCCCAGAAAGGTTTCTGGATGTGATCAGTTTTCTCTTGAATTAGTAACCCGGTTGTGTGCAGGGCTGATGTACAAGTTACTTTTATAGGAAGTGCCAGTTATCACTGGTTAAAGTTGGAGATGATTGGGTGAGAAGCTGAAACAGCCCCTGATCCAAATCGCTATTAAAAAAAGGTTACAATAACTAAAGAACCGAACTAAACAATTAATCATTTATTAGTTTAGTTATTATATATGGTATACGGATAAATTATTTTGATATAAAATAGACAATTAAATATTTATTATTCTAAAGAGAACAATCAGTCATCATCTTTTCAAACAAGTTGAATTATTTACAAAATTTTCTAATCCCAACTTCCATCTTTACTCACCATATTCTACTTCAAAATCCACCCATACGCCGCCATTGATGTACTGTAGAGAGAGAAAATACACATACAACATAGAGATACAGTGAGAGAGAGAGAGAGAGAGAGGCTAAAATCAGCAACATTCATACTCATTTCCAACAAATCTGGTCGTCAATTGATTCCTCATTTCGTTTCCCCCCAATTTTGAAGATCAGCTACTCCGCCGTCGCCGGAGTTCACTCACCGATTTGCTCTGAATCTGAAGATAACTATGAAGAAATTGAGGAGTTTCTACATGCATTTGAGGCATCCACATACGATAAAGAAGAAATGGATCTATCCCTTCGCGTTGGGGTCAACCGTCTTTCTCTTTCTACTGTTCCTTCTAACCCTAACTTCACTCGACGGCAATCGTATCTACGGCTACTACGCCACCGCCGGAAACTCCGTGTTCGTTGAAGATCAGCTCCGGCCTATCGATATCTCCGATACTCCTCGTCCGCCTCGGTTTGCCTACCTCATTTCCGGCTCGAATCACGACGGCGTTATGCTCCGACGGACTCTCCTTGCTCTCTACCATCCGAATAACCGCTACGTAGTCCATCTGGACGCTGAATCTTCTCCGGAGGAGCGGTTACAGTTGCAGGAGTTTGTGAAAAACCATCCGATTTTCGTGAAATTCGGCAATGTGGTGATGATCACGAAGGCTAATCTCGTGACGTATCGTGGACCGACTATGGTGGCGAATACGCTTCACGCGGCGGCGATCCTGTTGAGAGAAGGTGGGGATTGGGACTGGTTTATCAATCTCAGCGCCTCTGATTACCCCCTCGTCACTCAAGACGGTAAAGCTCTGGTTTATCTTACTCTATTTTGTTAATCCTGCACATTTCTGGATTGATGTTTTCGTGTTTGTTTCAGATCTGCTTCATACATTCTCTTCCATACCTAGGGATCTCAATTTTATTGACCATACGAGCAATATTGGATGGAAAGAGTAAGATCTTCTAATTCAAATCACCAGATCCTCTCTACTGTAGTT
Source organism: Deinandra increscens subsp. villosa (assembly GCA_039602395.1). Classification (NCBI taxonomy): domain Eukaryota; kingdom Viridiplantae; phylum Streptophyta; class Magnoliopsida; order Asterales; family Asteraceae; genus Deinandra; species Deinandra increscens. The sequence continues at coordinate 70,045,940 of JBCNJP010000025.1, forward strand.
ATGTAACTGAGTGTGTGTTTTCCAGGTTTCAGAGGGCAAAGCCTGTGATTGTGGATCCTGGATTGTATATGAAGGAGAAAACTGATGTTTTTTGGATCACACAGAGAAGGAGTGTACCTACAGCCTTCAAATTATTTACAGGTTTTCTTTCTTATTAACCATTTGTAGTAATTGGCTGTGCATATTGGGTTGTCTCTTTGTTGTTTTCATGGTTGAGGTATACTTAAATTGTCATAATTGGATATAGACATATAGGTATGGCATTACCAATTTATGTGAAATTTGTTAAAATTGGAAAAGTTAAAATGTGTTCCAATTTGCTTCTTTAAAATCTTTATGGGCAATTCGATGTTTGTGTTTACTTGATTTAGTTGAGAATGGATTGTTTCTGATGTTTCTATTTTGAGTTCCGTTTGCGGTCCAACATAAGTTGTGGTTGTGAAATTTGAGCCGTGGTCTTTGGTGATGACATTAACTTTCTACCTTGAGTTAAGCTGTTTTTGAAGTATAGTTTTTCAAGGAGATTGATTTGGACAGTAACCCAGATTATGATTCTGTAGACGGAATTTTGAAAGAGCATACTAATGATTAGTTTATTTGCTTGGATGAATTTTCCTTGTCTAATCCGTTTAATCTTTGGCTTTCCTCAATATAAATAGAACTAATCTCTCTTTGATCTGAGAGTAATATTCAACATTCATGACTCATGAGATTATTATAAGAATTCTTGTGAAACGATGGATGTATGAAAATTGCTAAACTATGCACATGCTATGTCTTTTATCTTGGAATATTCTTGAGGTATATTAGATCCTAAACTCAAGGTTGCTCTTGTTTATCTCTTTGGTATAGTGACTTTAGGATTCTGTAGTGTTTTTGCTTCATATAAATGAAATTATGAAGCTAAGGAGGAGGGAGTGGGGCTAGTTTGTAACATCTTGTTTTTTATTGGTTGTGATGGTGAATTGTCAGCTTTTTATAAGCATTTGCTGGCGGGCTACCAGTGACTTCCCACTTTAACCCATGGGCCTGTTCAAACCTTTAGAACCCATCTCACAAGATCTGCGTTGATGATATAATTTGTTATGACAGTATTGTTATGTAAACACTCGTTGGTCAAGGCAAGTTTCAACCAAAACAGTGCATGTGTGCCAACTTAATGTAGAAAACCCTTTCAAACCATGAAGACCTTCAACTTTATGTAAAAGTTATTTACTTGTCACAGGATTATCAGAATATACTAAGATATGGTTTGAAAGTTGAAACATTTGAATTCGTTTCACTTCCTTCACTAGTCAGTAGTCATATATATTTGTTAATCTACAACTTAAGAACTTCATGTTACTTTTGCATGCATAATGTGCTCGTTGAATACCTGCTAATCCCACCTAAAACCCGTTTAGATCTGTCAATCTTGAACCCATCCAAAACCAGCGAGTTCTATTTCTACACATTGCAGATTATGCTTCTACGGGTTTTTGTCTTTTATAAAGCGCTCCTGTTGTGATGCATCTTTTACACAGTGATGCAGTTTTAGTTTACTCATCTCAATATAATCTCGTTTATTTGTATTGATATATAAATATCTACCTTTTGAACCATCATCCTTTGAATTTCCCTTGCATGTAATTCTTACAATTAGGAGTGATCAAAATCCGGTTCTGAGTTCTGACTCATGGAAACTGAGGAACCGAACCGGACCTGACCTACCTGCGAAAACCGCAAAACCATTTATAGGGTCGGTTCTTGGTTCTCTTATTCAACCCTTAACCGGTTTCGGTTCATCATCCTTCCCTTTGGATTTGAGTTGTTGAATTTTTATATATACATTGAACAGAAGGTTTTGAATTTGAAAGAGCAGGTTCATTGTCTATGGTTTTTGTTGGATTTTTAGTTGGTTACCATTGTCTATTAAATAGCAGGTTTTGAAAGAGGTTTCAATGTTTTATGATTGTTGGGCCAACAACATATTTAAATTCGGTCCATCATGCTGGGTATTAAAGTCGGTCCATGAACTTGATTATTAATTTTGGTTTATCAGTTTTATGATTGTTGGTCTACCAGTTTAATGATTGTTGGTCCATCTTGTTTGTTCTTAATTTTGGTCCACAGGTCCATAACTGAGAACCGGCCCGCGAACATAGCACAGTATGGTAATTGGCGGTTCGGTTCCGGTTCTCAGATTCACCAGATTTTGGTTCCGGCCCGGTTCGACCCGTTGCTCACCCCTACTTACCATGAATATTTTTGCATTATATCGCAGGATCTGCTTGGATGGTTTTATCTCGCCCTTTCATTGACTTCTGTATATGGGGATGGGACAATTTACCTCGAACAGTCCTCATGTACTATGCAAATTTCATCTCGTCTCCCGAAGGCTATTTTCATACAGTCATGTGTAACGCAAAAGAATTCCAAAATACCACGGTGAATAGTGATCTCCACTTTATATCATGGGACAACCCTCCAAAACAACATCCACACTACCTTACATTAGAAGACATGCCAAAGATGATCGACAGCAATGCACCGTTTGCGAGAAAGTTCCACCAAGATGAACCTGTACTTGACAGGATTGACTCAGAACTACTGTTCCGAGGCCCAGATATGATAGTTCCTGGTGGGTGGTGCATCGGTAGTCGTGCAAATGGTTCAGACCCATGTTCAGTGGTCGGGAATCTCACACAGCTTGATCCTGGAAGTGGGGCCAAAAGGCTTGAGATTCTTGTGAACTCACTTCTGTCAGAAGAGAGTTTTAGACCGAGACAGTGCAGATGACTACAAGTGGTGAATATTGATTGGCTGTGATTAGTTCGTCTGCGGTAAAAATGATCATCGCCATGTGGCTAATCTAGTTTCGCGATATGTGGCAGGCGCGCTATACTCGATTCTGAACATCATACTGCTGAAGAAAGCAAGGTATTTGTTATGCGTTTTAATTCAATGTGGGCTCTTGGGCCAATTCTTTTAGAAACCTGATTCACCAATTTTATAAAAAAATATTTATAGATATTTGAAGGGGTTGAGGGTGGTGATGAAAGCAAAAATGGATATATTATATAATTCTGTATTGAAAACAGGTGATTTTGTGCCATTTTATGCGGCCCAAGAACAATGCTGTAAAATATATCAGAATTTCAAAACCTTTGCAACAGGTTCTTTTTTCCAACTTTGCTGTCCATTTGTGTTGTAGAGTTCATTATCTTAGTTGAAAGAGTTATAATTCTCTTCTCTGTATAATATAGCCACTTAGAGAGTTAGAGTACTCCGACCCTATACAAATTTCCCTTTAGTCTTGTTAGGAACCTCTTATCACAAAAAACTCTAATGGATGCTCTCCATTTGCACTAGTATGTTTGAACGTAATGCGTTACACCTCTGTCTATGTCCCTGTCACTCTGGACAAACGGCCCTAAATACCTGAACTTGGTTGTCTAACCGATAACTTGGCCTTCAGCAGTGATTTGGGTGTCCTTATTGTTGTAGGACTGGAGTTATAGTAAATGTACTCAATTTTTGAGTGACTTATCTTCAAACCTTTGTGTTTTAAGGTTGTTGGCCATTTGTTTAACCTCGCATTCATGCTCCGCTTACTCTTTGCAAATAACACAATATTATTTACGAAGAACATGAAGCATATAATTTCCTCCTGAATTCACTGACAACTCATCTAAGACTAGTTCCAAAATAATGGGCTCAACACGAATATTTGGTGAATATCAATCTCCACATGGAAGAAATCTGCATCACACCGGTGAGCGAACACTTGTTTTAGCCATGTCATACCCCTAATTATCTTTATATAAGAGTCTCCCAAATCACTTGATGAGACATATTGGTGTAAGATGAAACGGTTCAAGGTTAATGAACACCATATGAAAATCTCACTTCTTCTCCATGTACTTTTCCATTGATCTTTTTAGAATGTGTTCGCCTCTATAGTATACCACTCTGGAATTAATCCAAATTGGTTCATCGTAACACAAGCTTACTGTCTTTTTTTCTTTTCTTTTTCATTTTCTTTAGGTGTCATTTCCCATAATTCATAGTATGATTTAAGAGTTTAATATGTAGTTACCACTTACCACAACATTGATCATCTTATTTGTTATTCTTTTTGTTACTACACTAATATGATATTCTTTTAGTTTTAGAGATAGTATCGAACAAATCTGTTCAACTACTGAAGTCCTTTCCCATATACTTTCACATCTCAATGGGTATGTTGTTTTGGTCAATCTTCCAAGTCCTTCATATTTTCATACAGGCTCTCTTTCTTCTTTTGTTGTCATCATTTAGTTGGATTCTCGCTTTCTTTTTGAGGCGGCCTATTGATGTTAAAAGATCATGGATATAAGAAAACATGCCCATCATGTCCCTTTATAACATTCATGACTCCCAGGTCCTGCTTCCTACATTCCTAGCTTTGGCAATCTTGAACATTATACGTTCCCCTTTAGTTTCTAAGCTTTCATACATCCTCTCGTAAGCTATGTTCTTTGCCTCATCCATTGTTTTCTTCTCACTCGCTTGACATCTTCATATCTCTCCCTCAATATCACTCAAGATCTCTTTAAAACTCCATTGCTTACTCTTTATCTTGTTGTCTTTTACATCCTTATTCCACCACCAGGACTCTTTTTGCCCTTCACTACTTGTGTACTTGTGGTCACCATCGAATCTAACATTCGGTTTGCGTACCTGTCTAATTCAACTGAGCTTGAGGAGGTGATCTTTTCTCTGAACACTTTTCATATCTTCCCATTAACAAGCTTCTTGAAGAAAATGTCTAAATGTAATAATAAACATAAATACGAACCAACTGTAGCCGTAGCAGTTATCTCTCCCATAAAAACTCAATTGTTTAGCAAAAAGAAAATGTCTTAAAAGGGTAGACTGTATTATTATTACTTGTTTATTTAATTGTTTTGTTAAATGATTTTAGTGGAATAAGTATATGAATGTAAAATTTAGTATTTGTAACTTCATATTTATTTCTTAGTTTATAAGTATGTATTTCGGTTCAACCGGCCTTCAATTGGTCATATCATCTTACACTTATTCTTTAGTTTAAAACGATCCATGATATCGAACATAGTATCTATATCTATATCTATACTACTATTAAACACAAGTTTTTAAACTACAAATGTCATTTTTTAAAGTGTGCCACATAGGATAAATCCTATGTGTCAATTTGTGAGATTTTTAAATTAAATAATTCCATAGAAAATTAAATTCTTTTCACATAAAAACTATCCATATATATATTTATTTTTAAAATAACACAACTTTAATTCATCATATCTCTTTTATTTCTCAACAAAAATTCGATCCGTAAATTGCTTTGGATTCGTGATAGAAAACCCAACAAAATTAGATCCATATTGCTTAGGTTTTAATCAACGAATGATGGTGAACAAATAAAAAAACAAAGTCACAGCCTCGGATATTTACCCGGGTTACTGACTAGTTGTTTATATATTTAAAAGTGCGACAAGCCAATTTCTGATTTACACTTTCTCCACAACCAAATACGCATGATTCGATTTTCCGACATCTAAACTCCGACATTCTTCCGAACTCCAAATCTTCCAATCCTTAACGACATCCGGGATTATGAATGCATACAACAAAACAGCACAAGAGACAGACACAGCAGCATACAGAGCCACCGTTATTCGCAAACTAAAGAAGTAAGAAAACAGATAAACGTATCCAAACGAGATCATCACGTACAAAAACCACATGGTCAATTTCAACAATAATTTCTGACTCGATTTCTCGTGTTTAGGCATAGAGAGATACCTAGGAAGGCACCAATCCACCAACGCGAAAACTGAAAAAACCAATAGATTGAAAACTGCCATCGAATAGTCGTTGGTGCGGAATGCTCTAGCAAACGCGACAATTATGTTGGGCACCATGATTAGGAGGTAATACGGGAACATACGGGCTTTGTTGTCGGGATTTACGTGGATCGCGCAATCAGTACCTAGGTTGTGGTTAATCTTGTTAGGAAGTTTAGTGACTGTTACTGCCATTTTGATCGGAGTAAGTTGTTGTTATGAACCTTGGAATGGAGGGTTTAAATAGGTAAAGAGTATTGATGAAACTATGAATGTGACTTCGAGGAAATATGAAACAAACAAAGTGACTTCTAGGAAATTTCTAGGAAAATATCAAACTATGAAAATAACTTTGTATGGAAACTTGATGGAAAGTGTTCTTAAATAAAATATCTTTCTTTATACGTTAACTTTTTTTTAAATGCTCAATATTTTGTTATCAATTTTGACAATAATTATTGTTTGTAAATAAATTTGATTATCTATAACTAATAGTTATATCGCGAGAAAACGCGAGTATATAAAATAATTGTATTGATATAACGCAATTTAAAGAAATGGAAAATACAAAATGATTGCGTAACAACATTAAACTTAAAAGACGAACACTGAAAGTATCAAGCGTAGAACCTAAAGGTTATGTTACACAACGATATATATTACACCACCAACTCATAGGTTAGGTACAAAAAACATTTACATTGCTTTAACGCAATGCAAATAAAACTAAAATACAAAAAAAACAGTATAACAACTGACAAATCAAAAGCGGAACAATCAAAGTGTTAAGCTTAATCAGAAAAAATAACATTGTTGCTACCATCTTCTAAATGTATATAGGATAATTTATTAGAATAAAAGACTACATTTTCAGCGCTTATTATCACCACATGCATTTTCACAATTAATTTTCTGTCTTCCTCTCCTTTTAAGCATCAACTATTGCCCTATTAAATATTAATGATTTTAAACAATTAAATTATATAATTAAATATAAAAAATATAAATATTTTTATACAAATTATTTATTAAAACTTAATTAATCATAAAAAAAAGATTTCAGTTATATATTCTCTTGAAATATAATTCAATAGCGGCGACATAGGGCACTTAGGGCACTGGAACATTAGCGAAGCGACAAGCAATAACGACAATATGTGTCGCCACTAATATTCTTACTTTTTGTAGTGTATCACGGAGAAAGTGTTTGTTTTATAATTGTGTTAGTGTATCCATATCAGTTTTGGTCAAATAACTGTCTTTTTTTTATGTAAAGGTCCCTACTAATATTTGTTTGTATACTAAAAATCAGGTTATTATCATAATTTATGAGTCTTAAGTATATTTTTTTTTCAAATTTAGGGGGTTTAGATTTTTTTAAAACTGTGTCGTGTTTAGGGTTCAGATTTTCTCATTTTGCTTAATTTACGTTTCATTTTTGTTGTATGCTATATGATTTTCCATCATTTTTCCTGGATACTTTCCTCTTTTAAGTTGTTATTTATTTTCACTAGTAGTCATTTTCTTTATCTACCAATGGTATGCTTTTTCATATTCATGTACTATATTCATGTACTTTGGTTCTTATCAATACTACTTTAGATAATGAAATCTTAAAATGTCTCACGTAGATTATACCAAATTTTGTTAACTCTTATTGCAGCCACTATTCGTAACTCACTATGAAGAAAAACTAGTTGAGTAGTTTCTTATTATTTACGAGCATATAATCTTTTGAACTTGGTATTCACATTGATGACTGACTTTGGGATCCTTGGATCAAAATTTGATGGTAACGATGAATTTCATATTATTTCTTTGTTTTTTCTAATGCAATTTTATTAGAAAACCAAACTACCAGATCAATATCAATTAAGCTACAATTAGACTGATACCATTGAATCACTTTTATAGTTTTAATATAACTATATTATAATTTATAAATTTAAGGGTATATTGATAATTCACATTCAAGACGAGAAGGAGTTATAAGTTTATAACACAATTTTCCGGCGACCACAGCCTGAGTTTCCGGCAGCGGATGTCCATCCTCACCGAAACGAACTTTACAACATCACAACAGTATACGCAATCAACGTAATAATTTGGGGGGAGAAGAGATGATAAAGCAATCCGATAGGGAGAGCCATATGCAGAAGCCACATATCCAAATTCATCCAGATTTTCCGACGCGATTTCTCGTTTTTAGGAACGGAGAGGATTTTCGACAGGTAGAATTGCAGCAAAAAGTAACCTAGAAAAACTGATATTAACAGAATCGCCATTGGATAGTCGTTCCGGCCGATGGATTTGGCGATCGTGATTGAGAGGTTAGGCGTGACGACGAGCAATACAGTTGAGAATCGCTGGTAATCGACGACGGAGATTTGGTGAGGAGGATCTGTGTGGATGGTGGGATCGGGAAGCAGAGGTTCCTTGTTAGGGTGAGGCATTTTGATTAGGGTGGGACGAAGGAGTGTGATGGATTAGGGTTTGTATATGAAGAGGAAAGGTGCGGTTTCCGCAAAGTTTCTCAACAATTTCCGTGTGCTTTTTACAGCACACTTTTTACAGCACACTTTTTACAGCACACAGAGGAAAATCAGTGGAGACTAGCATGTGCGAGAAATATGACGAAACAAAACTTATCGTTTTAGATGACTCATATTTTTTTAAGAAAAACATTATATATATATGGTTCTTTTATATAAAACTTCTGAATTTTATTAAAAATGCTAGGAGATTTGTATGATTTATTGGTTACTACTTAGAATGTCATTCTAAAACTATAAATTTCTTATCTTTATTGCTATAATTAAAAATTGTCTTATTTTACAAGTTTTTCTATTTGCAATTTTCTTTCGAATGGGGCCTATTTTCTTTAGTTCGAACAGGGCCTCTAAATCCTCAGGACCGGCCCTGGAAGAAACAACGAGGTAAATGACGTGATATAAATTTGATAAATGTTAAATAGATTTTGAAAATGGTAACGCTCAGCTAACCAAGGCCTATTGGTGTTAAGGTCGTTCACGTTCGAAGAGCAGATAGTATAACCGTACTCTCGTGTGTATTGGATAGATCAAACATATCAGTTGAGTCTCATTTAAGAAAAAACTCACTGTTTGAAAGTCCACTATAAAAGGCTTTAGTAATCATCGAACTTGTGACCTCTTGACCACCAAGTCTCCTCAACTACTAGGACAAGTCTTAGATGGTATAACCTACCTTGTTATTCAAACACTAGGAATACGAGTTGCATTAATGGATGGATACTCCTTGTATTTACGGGTTCAATCGTGTCTCTGGTTAAATATTTTTTTTTGAAAAAAGGTAAAATATAATTTTAATTTTGTTATGAATCTTAACGAAAAATGAATTGGCGGGCGAACCCATTTTTTAAACATGTCAATCCAAACACGACCTATTTTTTAAACGGGTCAAGTTTGCTAACTCAAAGCATGATTATTTTCGTGTCATGTCAGGAACTGTCACCTCTACTTGTATTTATATACAGATTGTATGTGTAGATATTGTCCATCTAGGGTTATATTGCTCGCATCATTTTGAAAATACTGGTCGTATTTATCAATATAGCTTGTATCAGTTTGAAACTTTTGATTTCATTTTTAAATTATTTGATATGACATATTACTCCTTGATATTTGTGCCAGTTATTTGAATGGACATATTATTCACTCTTTACTTTCTATATAAATTGTTATATGTTAATTCTTTTTATTATTCAATTCTATCTATTCAACACAATCTTGTATAACGGTTACTTGTTACGCCGTATTGTATCTACCCGTCATATATTAAGGTGCATGCATAGTTATATTTATAGTTATCTTATGAAGAATGCATACTTATAGTTACCGTTATCGTACGACGATAAAAACTCATTTAAAGTTTGTCCGGTGAAACAAATTATATATTTCAACAAATAGCTGAACAGGGAAGATTGGGAATTGGGCTTGGGCCTTTATGTAAACTTTTGGGCCCTAGACTTTTTTTCTTGTTCAGTTTGTCGATTTGTGATAAGTCGAGGCCTAGCCCCCCACTGGGCTATGAGTACCTGTGATTAATAGAAAAAAGATACAGGTGATATTGGTTTATTCGAGCTTGGTGAGTTGGTGGGAGATAATTATTGATATCTGGTTTAGAATTTGGTTTCATAGTTAAAGTTAACATAGAAGTCTTTGTTAATAAGTCATAAATACTAGGTATTATTTATAATTGTCACTTTGTCAGTTCAACTTTTCATTCGAGCTAGAACTTAGAAATATATCGAAAGAGTCTCAGAGTTCTACATTATCGTTGTATTTATTATCTACTTTAATCCAATTTATTCCGACATACTATGAGGTGCACCAACCATTAATATGTGCAAGGAGGTTCTTTTGATCTCGAATCGTTTAGGGTGGACGGTGTGGTTTCGGCTATTATACCCACTACTTCATCGGTTTCACCGGCTTCAGCGGCTACCACACCCCTTGTTTTGGCTTGTTCCACTCATTTCAACAAACAAACCGATCGGCTAGTTTTAGCCGAAGGTAGCCGAAGGTTTTGGAGAGAATTTGGAATTGAATTGAAGTGTGAAGCCTAACCAACCATCCTACCATTTTGGGTTCAAATTCTTTCATTTTCTTCTCTCCATGTGCCACATCCTATTGGTGGAGATATTCGTTAATAGATTTTGTAATAATAACATGTTAATTGTCGTTCGAATATTCCAACAATTTCATCCGTCATGAGTATATTGCGTGAAACCTTATAAGAATCGGTGTTAATTTAGCTCGTCCATTTCCCTTTTCGCTCATCAAATGTACGGCTTGTTGAAACAGGACCATCAACCCTCGTCTCCTTGTCATATGTTATTTATTTTAAATGATCATCGTCAAATATTTCTTTTATGCGATCCCGGTAAGCATCACCATCGGGCACATCAAGATCAGCAACCCCCATCTCCTCCTTAGCTTTTAACATACAAACGATCAACTTTTCATCATCCTCTTCACTCCGTCAGGATGACATGAGGGGAAACATTGATAAAAAGTTTAAAAGGTTTAGAGGAGTAGAAGAAGTTTTGGGGTTGTGTGGTTAATTAAAATATACAAAATGGTTGGCTTTACAGAAAATAAAATGGAAAAAATATTAAAAATATAGTCGTTGCAACTGCAATGGTGGTCACAGAGGTTCCATTTTTTTGTCTCAAAGCACCCGAGGGCGGTGTTAGAACGCTATAGGGTGTTTTCACACCTACTACACATAGCCTTATAACTTATAAGGGCATGAGGTATATGTTGGATATTATATGTCCAGACCCGGCAAAATATAAGAACCCGACCCGGTTGTGGCCTGTAAGAGTTACACTGAGGGCAACGAGAACCGAACACGTTTAATTAGTAAACGTCGTTCTGCGAAAATTGAAATGATTTAATATTGTTATTTATAGTGATATAAATAATAATTAATCATTTCCTAATATTATTAATTTATTAATAATAAAAGCAGAAATTAAATTAATTATTAATAATTATTTATCGGTGGAATAATAATATTGATTATTATAAACGTTAGTTAGATAAATTAGTTTATTTAATTAATGTGGTGGATGGATAATTATTAAGATTAAATAAAACTATTTATTTAACTGATAATTATCTTAATGGATAATTGTAGTTTAAATAATTAGTTATTTAAACAATTATCTACAAAAACTTGATGGATAAATGAGAGGAATTAAACAATTGTAGTTTATCTACAATTGATTAAGGGATAAGCCTAGAAAATTATTAAATAAACCAATTGTGATTTATCCACAACTGGTTTATGGGGGATATAAAAAGGAAGCTTATTTAGAGATTAAATGTTGCACCAAAAATCTATCTCAATCCCCTTGTAATTTTCGGCACCCTCTCCCTCTCTCTCTGCGACCACTGTCGGCCACCCTAGGCCGCCGCCACCACCGCCGCTTGTTTTCCAGCGGACCACTGTCGTAGTCCACCGCCGGCAAAGACCTTGCCACCGCCGACCGTCCACCCACCACAGCCGATCACCGTCGCCGCCGCAGCCTTGCACAGCCGCTGCTGCCACCGTCGTGCCGCCGCTTCACCGCCGCCAACCACCGTCGATGTAGGTGGTGTTTTCGAGGTGTCTTTTCTGCTAAGATCTGATCGTCACCTGAGCTCGCTTCTCCGGTAAGTTTTCGCAACCCTAGTGCTTGTCTCGTTGAACCTTGGTGTCTCGAGCAGTTGTTCGACACGAACCGACCGTTCTAGATCTAAACACTATTGGCTTAGATCGAATCATAATTTGGATTATGACAATCAGATAAACTTGTTGTATTCAATTACCACAACTTTATCTGATAAAATAAAAGTAATTAAATATATATATATATATATTTAATGTAAATATATATTTAATTTAATTAACAATATATATGTATATCTCGATATATATACATATACATATATATAGTGTTTGCGTGTTGGTCAATTAAATCCTGTTAATTAGTCACTTGGTTTTTCGCGTTTGTTTTAATTAATATATTTTGATATATTTACGCTTCCGCAACTCTGATTTAATTAACGTAATTATATATATATAATTGTATCCGGTAATACAATTAGTAAAAACGGGTTTTAATAAAATTAGGAATTACTACCCGTGACCCGAATACCACTAGCAAAACCCAACAGTATACCCATGTGGTGTGGTGGTGGTGTGATGGTCACGTCATCGATGACTTGACCACATGCCCTTACCACACACATGGTGGTATACCCATGTGCTAATTATTTTTTTTTCTTTTTGTTTTTTATTTTTTAAAATATTAAAATGCGATTACAATTAATTTTAAATAAACAAATAAATAAGTCTTAAAAATTAAATGAAAGGTGAACAATTTTTTTTTTAATGACATACTAATAAAAAAGAGTACATTCAAATTAAATAACCTAATCAATTAAACATCTTAAACAATTTAAAAAACCAACCAACTAATTATGTTTTCTCTGTAATTTCTCTAAGAGTTCCTCCTTTTCTTTTCAACCAAACCCCTCGCTCCACCGACAAACCCGATGTGTCCAAGCTAATCACCCGAAGCTCGTTCAAACGAGTATTTTGTTCGCGTATCTTCGTCCTCTTTTTTTGTTCGAGGTTGAATTCGTGAAGTTCTCGCACACAATCTTCATCTTGAGTTTGCTCTAGATTTTTGTTGAAAAATTGCCTTTTTCTTTCCCATCGGTCGCCGCAAAATATTCATTTGCGGTTCGTCACCCTCGTCCTCCAAATCAACCGCATCATCGTTGAGATTAATACCGCAACGCCCCGTTGAAGCCGAACCCATAGGGCTATCCATCTCCGTTGACGATCGTTTCAAGCTCGCTTTGGTCCCTCCATTATCTCGTTAAATTTGGGAGACCTTCTTAAATGGTTGTATTGCTCGACGAGAGGTGCTAGAAGAGGTTGGCTTGAACCTTGATTTGGATTCATGGTGACTTTAAAAAAAAAATAGAATATAGAAGTTGTAGAAGAGTAGAAAGGTGTAAAAAGTGTGTAAAAATTTTGAGTATATATAGGGATTTAATTAGGAAATGAGATAAAAAAAATCAACCTTAAATGACCTCTAACAGACAAAAATATTAAAATTTGACTGTTTGCCTCGATCCACCAAGCCACCACGCGCGCAGAAGGTTTAGCACATACCACCGCGCCACACACATCGCACAAGGGAGGGGCGGTGTCCGCGCCTAATGGCATCGTAAAACTTCCCTCTACGCACGGTATACCAGATAGCCTAAGAGATCAATTATGTAAGAGGTGATGTTAATGTTAAAATGGAAAGTAAAAATTAGTGAGTAGAATGAATTACCTTGAAAAAGTGTATTGAAATGTTTCTAAATTGTTTATTTTTATCTACGATTTGATATGAATTTTGTTTTGATCTATACATTTTCGTATTTAATTTATTTTATACAGCATACATTTAGGGTAATTGTAATACCTTAAGATGGGAGCCCAATACCGAGCTCGGGATGCTCGGTATTCTCGGGGACACCATGATGGACCGCTTGGGGAAGGAGCTCGAGAGAAGACTTCGGGGGCTGGCCACCGAGAGAGGAGGGGTCAGGAATTCGACCGTTGGAGTGCCCCCCCCCCCCCCTCCCACCCACCCACCCACCCACCCAATGGTCCTTTTGACTTTTTTTTTTAAAAAATTTACTTTTTTTCTCTATTTAACCTACCTTTTTCATCCACACCAACTCTCAATCTTCAATTTTCTTCTAAAAAATTCTTCACATCTCATTTCTCCATCTTCACCATGTCTCACAATTTCTTCGAAAACCAAACCGAAAACGAACCACCAACTCCGACATCTCAACGAAACGTGTTTGGAGAACCCGGTTACATACCGTCTTTTGCCGATCAAGAAATCGGTTGGGGTCAAGAGTACGGTTTCTTACGCGATGAATTCAACACTCAAGCCGAGTCTCAACCCGATGCTGTGATGGAAACACAACCACCCCAAAAAACCACAAAGAAGAAGAGTATGGCAAAGAGAACAAAGGGTCAAACGTCCCAACGCGAGGAGGTTTAAAACGGATTGCCATTCCGTGGACTTCTCAAGAGGAAGTGGTTGTGACGAGACTTTACATTGATAACTCGGAGAATTCGATTAAGGGTAAATGACTTTTTTTTTTTTTTTAGCGTTTTTATAACTTTTTTTTAACGTTTTTTCTAACCTTTTTTTTTAGGTGATGCACAACCGGGTAATTTTTTTTGGAATAAAATTACCTTGGATTGGCACGCATTGTTGAACTATCCCGTACCCGACTTCAACGATCCCAACTCTTTTTATTGCACCAAGCATCAAATCTATTCGAAGTGGAAAGATTTGAAAACGAAGATCCAAAAATTCAACAACATTTTTATATTATGAAAGTTGTTATTTTTAATTTAAATAGTTTATAAAAAATGAGGTTTGGGGTCTTGGGGTCTTGGGGTGGGTATTACCATCAAAAAGTGTGAGAGTTGAGAAAAATGAGGTGACACCTAAAAATGCTTGGGGTCATGGGGTCTTGGGGTGGGTATTACCATTACCCTTATGTATTTTCCGTCGCAAGGTGTCGTTTTGTTTCTCTCTAGTTGTTTATTAAAAAAACCAAAAGGTCTTGTCTAGCTTAGCTTTTTCTGTCTAGTTTTATTATGATGTTAGTCTGTGTTTGTTGTTACTATCCATCAAAATACCAAGACATCAAACCATTTTTCTGTCACATCAGTTTCACATCATCACACCTAACTCCTCACAGTTTTCACTAGTAATACCTCCACCAAAATACCAAACCACTTTTTTTAATAATAATTTATTCATTAAAAAAATTTATTATTTCAAATAATACAATCTTCATTAAAATAGATAAAAAAAACATATTAAAGAATCACCAATGTTCGTCATCGCTGCTCTCTTCTTTAGATTCCTTGTCAATATGCGACGGAGTGGTATCCCAAACACAATCGACGTGTTCGATCAAATCTGATCGAAGACTCTCATGCGTATCACGATTATGAATCTCCAAAACATTTGCATCAATGATTTCTTGAGGAGTTTCCCCATTGGATGGTTGAACATCATCGAGCTCGTATGGGCATATTGCAAACCCTTCATCCTCCCTAATCATACGGAACTGTTGATGAAACTTGTCTTCGAAGAGCGCCCCATCCTTGAAATATTTATTGACTAGCCGATCATGAGCCGCCTGCCTTTCTCTTTTAATCACCTTGCGTGGAACAAATGGCTTGAAACTTTTGGCTCTCTCCTTAGCCACTTCAAACATGGCCTCGACGAAGAACGTTGTTGCATCGTCACCAGAAGAATGAAAGTGACATTTTTAGTGAGAAAAGGTACAATTTTAGGAGAAAAATGGATATGAATTGGTGAGAAATGGTATAAAAAAATGTGAGCTTTTATAGTGTATTTATTTGGAAATTAAATAAGAATTCTTTTTTAAAAAGTCAAAATAGCCAGGGGGAGGGGGGAGGGGGATGGCCCACCACCCAACGGTAAAAAAACGTAAGGGAGGGGTGAAGCTTAGTGGATTTTTCCCGAGCTTGAGACTTCACCGTGGCACCGAGCTTCAGATTATGGTGTTCCCTAGCTCAGTGCCATCCTGCTCAGCACCACCAAACCCCTTCAGAGGATGTATTACTTTTAGCCTTAGGTAAAGATTCAAACGCTAATGATAAATAAAATTAAAAATATAAAAACCTTAAAATAGTCAGGTCAACAAAAAGCTGTTTGAACGCAACCACGATGTGATATTAAATGTTGTATTCTTATTATTTTTTAGTAATATATAATTTTCGTTTTAATAAAACCATTTTTAATTTATATTGATAAAAGAAAACCCTTTATTCATTTAATGGTAGGATTAGATGGAGCTAGCGCGGAGGACTTGATTGTGATAAATTGAAAACCTTAAAGAAAACATTGAGAAAATTAAAAGATTTAAACTAAAACCGTTATTGAAGCCAAATCACGGGAACAGAAACCATAATTACTCTAGAATAAATAAATAATATAAATATATTAGGATTTTTAAAACATAAAATAAATATATATTCTTTCAAATAAACTAAGATATAAAACAAATCAATAAAGGTGGGGAAGGGTTTGATTAGTGTTTTGTTTGGTGCGTGATAGTCTTCATACAATATAAAAAATTACAAATTATCTTGGATAATGTCAGTCTCTAGAAATGACAAAAACAGAAATCGTGGCTTTTAATAAAATAATTTTATGTTAAGAACATACTTCCAGCAATTGAAAAGTCACATGATAATCTTATTATATATGGTATGTTTTGCTTCATGAAGAGCTAATCATAAATATAAAAAGTAATACTAATAGAAAAAAGAATTGAATCATTTGAACGGCGGCTTCCTTAAGCTGTTGAAAAAATGTACAAGTTATTTTATAACTTGCTTAGATTAATAAAATACTAATCAGTGACTTTCGTATATATTCGAGGTTGTGATATAAAAAGAGTTATACGAAGTAAAATATCAAAGCTTTTTTTCTAACTATTAACATTACCTTCAAATGTTAGACGAATTATATATATTACTTAATATATATATATATATTCGTATATATGTATATATAATATAATATATATTATGTCCTTTAATCATTTATGTTAAATAATCAATTACCTATTTAACCTTATCTGGCATTATTTGATAGACGTAATTGCTTTTTTAGATAGACTAGGGTTTCCACTTGGGTGTATATATATAGAGCATCTATTTGAGAGAGGAGGCTAATCACCTACACATAATATTCGATCTCTCTCTCTCTCCCGTCTCTCTCTCTAAATTCGTGATCCCTCACGAATCATCCCATCATTAGCATACACCCTAAAGGGGAACCAAAGCTGCTAACAGGATGGACAACCTTACTGCTGTTGATCTCAACCAGATGACAACAGGTAATCTTTTCATATATTATCTGTTTATTATCTAACGATTCAGGATTCGATCAACATCAAAAAGTCCACGTTTTTTTACTCTTCTCACAAACTTCAAAAATGAATAAATTATAAGTTATATAACCCATTAATAAAAACTCATAAAGAAAAACATACTTTAGAATTCTAAAAATCTACTTTACATAACTATATCCATATAAATTTTTGGACCTAAGCATTTTCAAAAATAAACAAACAAAAAACTACAACAAACTCAATGAAGCATTTCATCAAAACACGTAATCTACATATTAAACTATGACACACAATCTTTTTCTTATTTATAGAAGTCACCTCCACTCAAACAAATGTGATTCTTCTCTAATCTAGAACATGATAAAAAAAAACTAAACAAACAACAATACAGACTTCATGTGTTCAATTCAAATATAATAAGCTTGAATAAATCCAGAAAAAATAGAAAGCACACATAATTTATACAAAAAATTAGAAGCACAATCAGATTAAAGACAATACCTGCAACTCAAAGAAAAACTATCCAGCAAATAAGATCCCTAACTGACAGAACTTTTGTATTCGACCTGCACTAAATTTGACCAATGGAATATTTCCCCACTGGTTACTAACAAAACATATCTCATCAGTGAGAAGAAAAGTACCAAATCCAAGTGCAAAAAAATAAACATGAACTTTTTTTATGTTCTACAGCATGTCAACATGACAATAGTTTACAAAGCAAAAGACCATGAAACACGTAATGAAATAAAATTTCAAACTTACAGGGTCAAGAAATCATCGGACCAGAATAAAGGAAAACGATGCGATCTGCCTTGACCTTGGAGTTAGTAGTAAATTCTATAAACAACCACAAGTACAATCTCAAATTCAAATTTTAAAAAAGTTGTCCACTGGAATGAATTATGCAAAAAAAATACACTACAAACCTATTTCTGCACACAAATAACACAAATCTAGTGTCAGTCACATTCTGATCTCATCAGTTATGAAACAACTGTTTAGAAGAAATATTATAAAGTATGTCAATTTTGAGAGATTTGAATGAATGTTATTACATCTCATCTTTTTATCCTGATCTTTGAACAAACCGATTTGCAACTATTTATGTCATTAATTTCAACATTCATATCCACATATATGAAAATCATTCATTTCAGTTCAAGCAACCTCATAGAAAAAATGTAAACCAGGATTATTTAAAATCGAATAATCATATACCTCATTATAATTGCTTGATTTCATGAAGTTTGACTTTTGAAAACTCAAATTGTCCTACTTTGGAACACAAATTAGCCATGAACTCAAGTTTGTTTATGTATTTTATTGATTCCAGAAGGTTTTACATGTCAACAATATGAAGCTACGACAAGTTTCAGGATCAAATTTCATGAAGATTTGAGCAGAATTTGAATTTCACAACTTGTGTTCTTCATGGAGATCCTTTTTTGGTGAATTTCTCAAATCTTAATGGTTTGGATTAATTCGTGTTGCTAGAGATTCGTATTTAGCATATGCATATGAATCCATTGATACAATAAATTTTAAGTATTCTTCAATGAATAATCAAATTGGAGTTCAAGTTCATCAATGGTGGGTTAATAAAGTTGCAACATTGTTTTTTGATTTGTTCACCATCATTCGTTGATCAAAATTTTAAAACTTATGCAATATGTATCTAGTTTTTTTAGGTTTTCTGTCACGAATCCAAAGCAATTTAAGGATCGAATTTTCGTTGAGATCTAAAGAAGATATGATGAATCAAAGTTATGATATTGTAAAAAAAATATGGATAAGTTTTGTATGGAAAGATTTAATTTTTTATTTGAAATTCTAAGATTCTTGACTTTTGTAAATACCATTTATATTTTAATTTGAAATTAGGAGAAAAGTAGGTAAAGACACGAATTCATCATCCACCCACGTTGCCTCATAGTTAAGGGGGAAACTTAGAAGGGACGGGAGGGGGCGACCGCCCCCTCGGTTTTTTCGTCTAGAAGTATTTATTTTCGTAACTTTATGTACAAAAATTTATATGTATTACGTATCACCCCCTCGGATGTATTGAGTATCGCCTCCTTGGTAGAATCTTTGAGTCCCGCCCCTTCGGGATCTTCTTTCAAGCTTCGCTATTGCTCATCGTCATCATCAGATGCCTCTGTTTCCTTATTGAAAACCCCGTCATGTGTATAGAATCTAGGTTGAGACGAATCAATCCCCTCATCTTGCACCTTGTTATGTTGAATGCTTAATGTGTAATTGTGTAAGGTAATAAGAAACAACTCTAAATGGTAGCTGGAATTAGGGGTGTCAAAAATATTCGAACCTGATTGACCCTACCCAACCCGAACTCGAATAAGGCAATTAGGGTCGGGTCTAATAAGGTCTAACAGTCTTATTTGGGTTAATCGGGTGAACCCGACAAACCCAAAATGTACTTAGGATCGGGTTACAGGTTGAATTCTATAAAATTTTGGGTTTCGGGTTAACCCGAATAACCCTAATAGTGATATGTATCGATCACTTTTTTAGACCCAATTCCAACATAATCCAGGTCGTAACAATCTTTACCAAGATACTAAAAAATTGTAGAATCGGGCTACCAAAGATGACTAGATAGGGGTTAGCCTAGGACGAGTCACCTAGGCAGTCGGACTACAAGTGGGATGAATCCAAGTCTCCTGGCTAGCAGTCGGCTCGGCTTCCTCTTGATTCAACTAAGACCTGCAAAACAGAAAACACCGTTGTTCTTGGAGGGCAGGACAGGGTGTCCTGCGACCAAGCTCGGGCGTGAGAATCAGTATGCGTTTCGAGAGATTAAGTGTAATCAGACGAGAGGGAGCGCATTGAATGAGAATTTACCTGGTGGTTGAGGGGTATTTATAACCCTCAACCTTTTGTCTCGTACTGTAATTAATGTGATGAGCCCAAAGTGGAGTGTTGCAGGTCTGACATCCGAATGGCGTCTAACAACAGTACCCATTTTAGGAAACTGCCTTGGCGGGTGTGTCAAGTCATTTCAGATGTCAACCCTGGATGTAGAGCATTGGTCTGTACCTATATCTTTCGACCTAACTAGGATCAGACAGCTAGTTGGGATATAGGTTGGAGTCGAAGGCTATTGGTCAGCCTGGCGGTGGGTGATTAGCGGTCGGCTATTATCACCAGTCGACCTAATAGCATGCTAACTGGCGTTCGGCCATGTCGGGGTTGACTGGTCCAGAATATTGCTGTCGGTCAGCCTGGTAGCTAGGTGGCTGTCGGCCAGACCTACTGCTGTCGGCTGACCTTTGGTCTTGTAGGCGGTCGGCTCAGGGGCCTGTGAAGTGGTGGTCGGCCTAGCGGCCTGTTCTGCAGTGGTCGGCCTGGCGGCCTGTTCTGCAGTGGTCGGCCAGTGGCCTGTTATACAGTGGTCGGCCTAGTTGGGCAACATAGCGGTCTGTTAAGCAATGGTCGACCACTGTCTGGGTCGACCTCTGCTTAGTGGTTGGTGTGTTAGAGATAAGGCTTGCACCATAATATGTTTGCGGTGTGGCCTTACTCGGACACACGTCATCAGCCCCCCAGTCCGGTGTGTAGTGGTCTGGACACTTCCGTCGGACTCTTTTTATTCTCTCTTTTTATGCGTCGGATTTGTCCGAGCGCCCCCTGGGCCGAGCGCTTGTGTTTGGATATTGGACCTTCGGCCTGTTATGGTGTGGACGCATTACAGCTGTCCCTACACGTGTTGGGCTTTTATGGGCCTAAGTGATGGTTATCCTGTGCTTCGCGGGTAACCGAATGGTCACTTGGGTTTTTCCTATAAATAGGGGTTTTTTCTCCTCATTTGTGTTTTTACCACTGTAAAATCTCTCTGATCCTCTCGGCCTTCTTCTTTACGCACGCGGCTTGCTTATTCGCTTCTTTTTTGGTACGTTTCTTTCCTCGTTATCTTGCTTTGTTTGTTAGCTTTCGTCATGTCAAAAATGGATGCTTTCCATTCGGTTCTTACCGAGGATGATCTACGAGATCATTGTAGAAGATATGGTATATCCAAGCGATTAGGGGTTGAGGTTCCGTCGCCGACCGCTACCATTAAGGATGCCCCCGAAGGTAAGGTCGGTCTATACACTAAATCGTTCTCGGCTGGTCAGTTGAGAATTCCTCTTTCGAAGTTTTTTCTAAGTGTCTTGGATTGTCACAAGGTTCATATTTCTCAACTACATCCTCTGGCTATCTTGAGGATTACTCATTTTGAAGTGTGCTGTAGAGTGGTCGGCAAAGAGCCAACATTAGGGGTCTTCCATAGGTTTTTCAAAATGGGTCGGCAGGGCGATTGGTATTCCATGGATCAACGTTGTGTTAAATATGATGATGGTAGTTTCAGTCCTCGTTATCTGTCCCAATTGCCGACTAACTTAAAATTTTTCAAAGACAAATTTTTTTGGGTGTCTTCAAGTATTCTAGACAAGGTTATACCTTGGAAGTCTGTTACTGCTAACGCTAAGATTGGAACCATTGCCGAAGAGCCTTTCGATGCCGAGACCGTTAGCAAGCTTGTTCAACTACAGATTCCCTTGAGGGCTTTTCCCGAGAGGGTTTTGATTTTGACCGGGCTGAGTAAGAATTGGTTGTTCATTGACCGAAAGCCAGCCTTTAAGTTAGATGGTCGGGGTAATGCCCTGTCATCTCTCCCTTAGTTATTTTGTTTTCTGTGCTTGAAGTTACTTGTGTTAATTTCTTTCTTTGTGTTTGCAGATATGAATCTCCTTGATTTCATTCGCTTGGATAACACTGATGATGTGATTCAAACTGATAAGCCTCTTGGTGAGGATGAGGATGACCCCGTGGATTCGACTACTCAACACCGATATGAGGATTTTTCTATTGAACATGGTAAGAAGACCATCATTGGGAGTGCCTTGAAGGGTGCGACCAATGAGTTAGTTGATGAAGAGGAGGAAAAATCCAAGAAGAGGGCTAGAGATAGAAAGAGGAAAGCTTCTGAGAAACCTTCGAAGGAGAAGCCGACCGCTCGTACAAAGCATTCGGCTAAGCGTTCGGCTTCTTCTCCTGAGAAGTCTAAAAGATCCAAAACTCCTTCTAAAGCTAGTGATGGTGCCGAGGCCGAGAGCCAGGATAAGCAAGTCGATGATGATGTTCTTGATTTGGGGTTTTCGACCGATGAGGGGGTTAATGTTGAAAGTGGGGAGGATGGTGGTGATACCCAGAAACATAAGAAGATTAAGTCGAAGGCTTCCACCACTGTAAGTGCTTCATCTCTTGCTATGGTTTGTTGGCAGCCCTCCGAGGACATTGATGGGGTTCTTCATTTCTTGCAGGATGGTTCTGCTGCCGACGGCACTATGTCAGCTCCTGAATTTCGTGGCAGAATGACCGACATGGTCCAGGACATAACCGAGTCTGGGAGGCTTTCGGCTAAGGATGTTTCTTTGGAGGGTGATTCTGATGCCTCACCTTGCCGAGAGCTACCAACTGGGTCAGCCAGTTTGCCTTTTTGTCCTACGTGGGGTTTGAAGAATAGTTCCAAGCTGGACACTCTGAACTTGTGTCGTCATTTTGCTCGTCTTTCAATTCCTCCGGGAGAAATAATAGAGCAGAATAAGGAGTCGAACAAACAAGCCCGGGAGAAAGCTTATTTCAAGCTTACTCGGGCCTACTCGGCTGGTGTCAACTTGATAAGCCGTAATGCTCGTCTTGAGAGGAAGCTGGGTCAGGCTCGGCAACGCTCTTCTGACTTAAAAAAGGAAATCACCCAACTGAAAGCTAAGTGTGCTAAAGCCGACCCGACGAGGATCGCGCAGTTGGAGAAGGACCTTGCCGAAATGCGGGTCGGAAAAGGGTTGTTGGAGAAGGTCAATGCCGGCTTGCGGGAGTCGGTTCATGAGGTTGAGTCGTCGCTGGTGGCCCTTCGTAAAGAGAAGGAAGAAGCCCAGGAACGTCATGAGGCTGAGTTGGCCAAACTGAAGTTGGATAAAGACCGGTTGGAAGGTTTGTATAAGGGTGCGACTGCCCAGGCCAAGCTATATGGTGATGATCGTCAATGGTTGATTGAGGAGGGTTTTCATTATGCTTTCGACCGTCTGATGAAGAGTACCGAGTTCATGGAACCGCTTGGTGCGCTTCAGAGTGTTGTTTCAGCTCGGGGTATGCATGTCGGCTATCTTGCCGGTTATGAGCAAGCTGTTGCTGGTCGGGCGAAAGAGAAAAATTCCTGTTACAAACCTGATATTGAAGATAAGTTGCAGAAAGCTGTTGTTGAGTTTTCAGGAACAAAATTTTCGTACTTAGATGCTTTGGCCGGTTGCCTTAACAAAACTATGGATGACCTTCGAGCTATCAAGCCTAGGTCCGAGCGTTCATTGTCGCAAGGGAACAAGTCTGGCGGCGAGAAATCTGTGGATAAGGAGTCTGGGTCGGCCACCAGCGTTCCAAAGACTTAGATAGTTTGTTCATGTTTTGTATTTCTTCCCTTTCTAAGTATTGTAACCGACTTTTGAATGAATGGAATGAATGGGATGAATATTTGATATCGTAATTGATTATTTGTAATCGACTGTTATGTTGGTAGACTGCTTATGTTAGTGAGTTTATCATATTTAAAATATGTTAAGCTTTCAAGTCGGTCTTGTGTATGGATCCTGTGCCGACCGCTAAGTCCCTGGCCGAGAGCCCCCATAAGAGGTCGGCTATGTCTTCGTGACTTAGCATTATGTCTCTTTTTCAGAGTTTGTTAAGTGTTTAGGTCGGCCCATCATGCATTTTGTTGGCCGAGTGCTTTTTAAGCGGTCGGCTTGGTTGCTCAGCCATGCTGTGATAACGCTGAGCTAATGTAACTATTGTAATAACAAATTTCACTGTATATGATAAGTTTTTTCCTTTGTATTGGTTGTTGTCTTTGTGGTCGACTGTTTAAACTGTTAATGCTCGTCAGCACCTTTGTCAGTTTATGTGTGGTCGATCGCTATATGTCCTGTCGTTGATTTTGCAATCAACCCGGTCATCATGGCCGAACAGTGTTGTCCTGGTCGGCCAACATGGGTTTTTTTTTATCTTTTATGGAATAATTCTCGGTTGTACGGTCCGAGGTTAGTATTAATTTATGAAGTTATGTTTGTAGACATACTCCTTTCGCGCATTTATACCTAGGTTCGACCGAAATTCTTCAGTCTAACGTGGTCCAGTCTTACTTCCAGTACCTCTCGGGTCGGGTGTTAACTGCCCGACCAAGGTGACTTGGTTTTTTGCTGGTCACCCACTTAGGATAGAGCTGTGAGGAAGGAACTGGTTTATAAGTTTTCCTTTATAGCCCGGTACGGATAACCATCTTACGAATGTTGACTGTCAGTTATGTGAGGGGGTCGGCCTGTTTGTGCCGAGAGCTGGCTGGCCGTCTGCTGACCCCTTCTAAAACTAGCCAGACAAAGGTGTGGCCGTCGGCCTACCTATGATAGTAGTATAGCCAGTTTATTGGTTCTATCTGAAAATCATGTTATTTTGCTATCTTTTAAATTCTTGCCGACCGCTGCTCGTCGGCTTAGGTAACTTTGCATATATGTATATAATTAAGTAGCTAGAAGACATCCTAGAACTGAATATTGCCTTGTATTGCTTTGGGACTTTAATAAATGCCCGAGTGATCAATGGTGTTACAAAAGTGGGACTTAAGTGAATGCCCAGCTGATCAAAGAACTACAAAAGTGGGTCTTTAGTAAATGCCCAAGTGCCTAGCAATTTTACAAAAGTGGGGTGCCTATGCCCCTTGCTTATAGGTAACATTTCTTGAGTTGCATTCCGTTCCAGTGTCTAGGAACAGGTTTGCCATCCATTGTAGCTAGTTTGTATGACCCTTTCGCGTGTGCCTCCATGATTTGATAAGGGCCTTCCCAGGTTGGTCCCAACTTGCCTTGATCTTCTTGTCGGCTAGCTTCATTGTTCCTGAATACATAATCTCCGGGCCGGAAAGTTACGGTTCGGACCCTTTGATTATAATATCCTTCCATCTGCTTCTTGTACTTAGCCTCGTTGATAGCTGCCATGTCACGGCGTTCTTGTGTGAGTGCCAGGTTGACCAACAGTTCTGAGTCATTGGTCGGCTCCGAGATGTTTTCAATTCGGAAGGTAGGTATACCAATCTCTGCTGGGATGACAGCCTCTGAACCAAAAGTGAGACTGTATGGGGTGTGCCCATGACTGGTCCTCTCGGTTGTTCTGATTGCCCAGATGACGCTTGGGAGTTCATTCAACCATCCTTTTCCTTCCTTGCCTAGTCTTGCCTTGATCCCAGATACAATTGACCTGTTAGTTCTTTCCACTTGGCCGTTTGCCTGTGGATGAGCTACTGAAGTGAAGATCTGGGTGATTTGTAGCTCCCGGCACCATGACCTGAATGGGTTATCTGCAAATTGTTTTTCGTTGTTTGAGATGGCTTTTCATGGAAAGCTTGTATTGGTAAGTGGCTTACTCAATGTTAGCAATGTGTGTTACCTGCAAATTGCTTTCCGTTATCTGAAACGATCTTTCCTGGGAGGCCGTAGCGGCAGACAATTTGCTCCCATACGAAGTTGACAACTTGTTTACCTGCAGATTGATTCCATTGTCTGAGACAATTTGTTTGGAAAATCGTAGTAATAATGTCATTTGTGCTATAACAACGTTAGAGTTGTATGAGTACCTGTGATTGTAGCTACTGCTTTGACCTCTGGCCACTTGGTGAAGTAGTCTACCGCCACAATGAGAAACTTGATGCGTCCTGGTGCTTCAGGGAAGGGTCCAACTATATCTATCCCCCATTTGTAGAAAGGCCAGGGGGATGTTACTGGGATCATGTTGTGTTTTGGTACCCTCTGGACACTTGCATGCATCTGGCAGCCCTGACACTTTCGTATTTCTTTCTCAGTATCAGTGTACATGGTTGGCCAGTAGTACCCTAATGTCATCATTCGGGTGACTATGGACCGAGGGCCAGAATGTGTTCCGCAGATGCCCTCATGCAATTCTCTCATGATGTAATTCCCTTCCTCCGTTGTCAAGCATGTTAACAACGGCTGAAGGTAGGATTTTTTGTAAAGCTTATTGTTATGAATTGCATAGCTGTCAGCCTGAGCTTTCAGCTTGGCTGCTTCTAGTGATGAGGTTGGCAGTGTGCCATGCTGTAGGTAGTTCTTGATGGGAGTCATCCAGCTGTCGGCAGTGTCCTGCTCAGTGATGAAGGCTTCTTGTATTTCATCCGTCCGGTTGTGGATTATCTCTACCGGGACTTGTTTTGTTAAGTGCGCGTAGGCAAGGGATGCTAGCTTGCTTAATGCGTCTGCCTTCTTATTTTGACCTCTTGGTATCTGAATGATTTGGAACTCCTCGAACTGGGAAGCTATTTCCTTGACTTTGCTGGCATATTTCTGCATTGCCTCACCACGTATTTCGAACTCTCCGTTCACTTGGTTCGTGACTAAGAGTGAGTCGACTTTCACCGATAGCTTTTTAACGTTCATTTTTCTGGCAAGTCTTAGGCCGGCAAGCAAGGCCTCGTACTCTGCTTCATTGTTAGTGCTGGGGAAATCGAGCCGTATGGCGTATGTGACTTCCACTCCATTTGGGTCGATTAGTACGAGCCCTGCCCCTGATCCTTCACTGTTCTTTGCCCCATCAGTATATAGGGTCCATGCATCCTTACTTGTGATTGGTGGAGGTAGGGTATACTCGGCCGAGACCGACATGGGGGTGCTCGGGTCGGCCTTTAGCTCTGTCAGGAAGTCTGCCAGTACTTGCCCTTTGATAGCTGTTCTCGGCTTGAAGTGAAGCTCATGCTCTCCCAACTCAATTGCCCATTTTGCAAATCTGCCTGAGGTCTCTGGTCTTTGAACAATTTCCCTCAATGGGTAATTAGTGAGTACTGTGATTCTGTAGGCTTGGAAGTACCTACGCAATCGTCGAGCGGTATGGATTAAGGATAGCAGTAATTTTTCGAGCTTTGAGTATCTAGTTTCTGGATCCTTCATTGCTCTGCTTACAAAGTAAACTGGGATCTGTGCTTCTCCCCGCTCAGTGCAGAGGACCGAGCTGATTGCCTCTTCACCGACCGAGAGGTATAGGATGACCTCTTCCCCGGCTTCGGGCGCTGTGACTGTAGCTAAGTTTTTTAGCTGTTCTTTCAGTTCAGTGAAAGCTATGTCGGCCTCCTCCGTCCATAAGAATTGCTTAGTGTCTGTGCACTGTTTCAGGGTTCTGAAGAAAGGCATGGACTTCTCAGCTGATTTTGAAATGAACCTGTGGAGAGCTGCCAATCGGCCGTTGAGGCATTGGAGCTCTTTCAAACTTTGCGGCGGCTTCATTTGGGTGATGGCTCTGATTTTTTTCAGGATTAGCCATGATATTTTTGTCGGTGATGATGTGGCCCAAGAATTTTCCTTCTTTCATCCCAAATGAACACTTGGCTGGATTGAGCTTCATATTAACAGCTCTCAGCCGACCAAAGGTTTCTTCTATGTCTGCTATCATCCCTTCTTCAGTTTGGCTTTTTATGACCAGATCGTCTACATAGGCTTCCATGTTTCTTCCAATTTGGCTATCGAATGCCTGATCAATCAGGCGTTGGTAGGTTGACCCAGCATTTTTTAGACCGAAGGGCATTTTCCTGTAACAAAAAATACCTTTATCTGTATGGAAAGCTGTTTTTTCTTCATCGGCTTTGGCCATTTTGATCTGATGATAACCCTTGTATGCATCAAGGAAACACTTGTAGGTGTATCCTGACAGGGCGTCTACCTTGGCATCAATGGCTGGTAAGGGGTAGCAATCTTTTGGGCATGCTTTGTTTAAGCTTGTGAAATCAACGCACATTCTCCACGACCCATCAGATTTCTGGACCATTACAGGGTTGGCTACCCATGTGTGCCATTTTTGTTTTCTGAGTATACCCGCTTTAACCAGCTTTGTTACCTCTTCGCAGACAGCTTTACTTTTATCTCTTCCCATTCCCCGCTTGCCTTGAACAACAGGTGGATAATTGGGGTCGACCTTTAGGTGGTGTTCGGCGATCTCCCTTGGAACTCCTGTCATATCAGCCGGTGTCCATGCAAAGACATCCGGGCTGTTCCGGATCAAATTGTACAACTTTTCTTTGACTTGGTTGGTCAAGTCTGAGCCGATCGTTATGAGCTGGTCGGGATAGTCATCATTTACTTTCCACTTGTTTTGCTTTGCTTCTTCGGTGACGTCGGCTGTGAGGTAGCATTCGGCCTGCACTGACCGAATGGTGGCCACCCCTGTTTCCGTTGGGAACTTCATCATACCGTGCGCCGTGGACACCACACATCCGAACCGATAAATTGCTGGTCGGCCAAAAAGGATGTTATACCTAGATGGCCTGTCGACCACGAGGAATGTGATCCGTTCGGTTCTTGTGTGCAACCCGTCGGATAGTGTCACCGGTAGTGTAATCTCGCCCTTGGGTAAGACCATGTCCCCACTGAAGCCGACCAGTGTGGTCTTGGATGGCTGAATGCTGTCTTTTATGCTGCATGGTAATTGTGAGAAACAAGATCCATACATAATATCTGAGGCACTGCCTCCATCAACATATGTTCTATGGATTTGAATACCTGTTACCTCTGTGGTGATTACCATTGGACTGAGAGTTGGAATTGCTGTGTCAAGTGATGGGAAAGAGATGGCTTGGTTTGCCCATGTTTCCTTTCTCAGTCTTGGTTTCTTCTGCTTGGAGCTGTGTGTCATTAAGATGACTTGTTGATCCCCCTTCTTTTCTTTCTTTTGTTTTTGTTCCTTTATCTCTTTCACCAAATGAGCTAGCTGACCCGTCTTCACGGCGTTGGTAATTTCCTTCTTGAGTTGGTGGCATTCATCCGTATCGTGGCCCCGGTCAAGGTGGAAATCACAGTATTTTCCCATGTTCCTATTAGCTGTGTTGTTTCCCATCGTCCTGGGTTTGTTGAATTACCTACTGGCATCTTCTGTTTGCAATATTTCTTTTGGAGTCTTCGTGAGACTTGGGAAGTCATACTTCCTTTCTTTGTGACTTGAGGCATTTGAGCGGTCGTATGGGGCGAAGCCCGACTGCTTGCGGTCATCTCGGCCTCCCCTTTCCGGGCCCGACTGCCAAGGTCGGCGGTTGTCTTTTGGGTGGGGCGGTCGGCCGTGTGTTCTGTTATGACCGGAGGACGACTTGTCCCGGAGTTGTGCTGCCTCTTCTCCTCTGATGAACGCTTCAGCTCGGTCAAAAGCTTCTTGCATTGTTATGGGTACCCGAGCACTCATTTCTTTTATCAGCTGTCGGGTACGCATGCCATGGATGAAACCGGATATCTTTTGTCTTTCATCCGCGTGACCGATGGTAAGCGACTCCTTTTTGTATCTCTCCATAAAGGCTCTCAGAGATTCTTGTTCACCCTGTCTGATGTTATGCAACTCGATCGGGTCTTTTGTGCATTTTCATTGCTGACCGAAGTGTTGAGAGAACAAATTCTTGAGTTGGACATAGCTGTCTATGGATCTGTCGGGCAGCGCATTGAACCATAGTCTAGCAGGTCCCGATAGGGTTTGAACGAACATTTTACACCATACTGCTAGCGGCCATTGTTCAATTCGGGCGGCCGACTTGAATGCATGCAAGTGGTCTTCCGGATCAGAACTTCCATCGTATGTTTTGACAGTGGAAGGTAGCTTTGTCTTCTGTGGGCATTCAAAGTTTTCGATTCGGGTGGTGAACTTACTTTCCTCTTCCGGTATGTATGGTAACGACAGGTCGTCAGCCTCTGGATCTTTGATTTCGATTACTGGTATCGCCTGGGGTGGTGTGACTGGAGTTGCATTTGTTCCTGCTGATCCGGGTGGCCTTTGTGAGAAGAAACTTGGTGGTAGCATACCGTATGGTGGGTAGAATGGCATTTGGTAGCCTGCTTGGCCATATGGCCCCATGTACGGTGGTGGGTAGAATGGTGGTGCCTGGTAACCTGAAAGGTTTGGCCGGGGTTGACCAGTGCTGTTTGTGTTCCCTGAGGGTGTTGTGTCGGAAGGTCCCGAACTTACTTGAGTTGGCTTTGGGGTGTCTCCTGATGAGGTTAGGATAGTTTCAACTGTCATTGTAGTGCTGTCTGTTTGGACAGCCGTTGGACCCCCACCTGTTCCTGTGTCTCCCAACAGTGGTATTGGGCCCAATCTGGGGCCTTCGTCCTCGTATGACAGCTGAAGGCAGACCCCTTTTAGTTTCTCTGCTGCAATGTACTCTCTCATTGCTTGTCTCAGGGGCAGGAAGTTTTTGCTCACCATCTCTGGGGTGATGTTTAGTACCCCAGTGTCACCTTCTTCCGTTGAAGTCTTCGGAGCTTGCCTATCGCCGGGGGTAGAGAAGTCCTCAGTGGTGTCCCCCGGGCGATCGGCTGCGTCGTCAGTCATTGATGTTGTTGAAAGTACCGTGCGGATGGCGCCAATGTAGAATCGGGCTACCAAAGATGACTAGATAGGGGTTAGCCTAGGACGAGTCACCTAGGCAGTCGGACTACAAGTGGGATGAATCCAAGTCTCCTGGCTAGCAGTCGGCTCGGCTTCCTCTTGATTCAACTAAGACCTGCAAAACAGAAAACACCGTTGTTCTTGGAGGGCAGGACAGGGTGTCCTGCGACCAAGCTCGGGCGTGAGAATCAGTATGCGTTTCGAGAGATTAAGTGTAATCAGACGAGATGGAGCGCATTGAATGAGAATTTACCTGGTGGTTGAGGGGTATTTATAACCCTCAACCTTTTGTCTCGTACTGTAATTAATGTGATGAGCCCAAAGTGGAGTGTTGCAGGTCTGACATCCGAATGGCGTCTAACAACAGTACCCATTTTAGGAAACTGCCTTGGCGGGTGTGTCAAGTCATTTCAGATGTCAACCCTGGATGTAGAGCATTGGTCTGTACCTATATCTTTCGACCTAACTAGGATCAGACAGCTAGTTGGGATATAGGTTGGAGTCGAAGGCTATTGGTCGGCCTGGCGGTGGGTGATTAGCGGTCGGCTATTATCACCAGTCGACCTAATAGCATGCTGACTGGCGGTCGGCCATGTCGGGGTTGACTGGTCCAGAATATTGCTGTCGGTCAGCCTGGTAGCTAGGTGGCTGTCGGCCAGACCTACTGCTGTCGGCTGACCTTTGGTCTTGTAGGCGGTCGGCTCAGGGGCCTGTGAAGTGGTGGTCGGCCTAGCGGCCTGTTCTGCAGTGGTCGGCCTGGCGGCCTGTTCTGTAGTGGTCGGCCAGTGGCCTGTTATACAGTGGTCGGCCTAGTTGGGCAACATAGCGGTCTGTTAAGCAATGGTCGACCACTGTCTGGGTCGACCTCTGCTTAGTGGTTGGTGTGTTAGAGATAAGGCTTGCACCATAATATGTTTGCGGTGTGGCCTTACTCGGACACACGTCATCAAAAATAAACAACAGTTTACAAACAATCTGTTTGAAACTCATACCTTTTATTTTTTGGCATGTCCATTTTAATACCTAACTCAAGAATGTTTGTATACAATAAATTATGGTGCAACGAATAAAACGATTTACTCCCACCACAATTGGAATAAGTTTACTCCCAGCTTAATTGGTATATTGATTTCTGTGGCACAACTCTTTGTTTATATAAATTACAATTCCTTGGGTTCCAATTATGGTGGATGAACATGGACATTACGGTAACATTATTTTGCTTTGTTTAGTAACATACTATTTAGCAGTTCGTATCCTGTAAGAAATTCATTGTTACTATTTTAAAGGTAGACTCGGTTTGTTTTATTTGTATGTACAACTAACTTCATTAATTGGACATAAAAAGAACCAAATGCGTTATTTTGAACACAATGTGAGAACCTTACCTTTAATTATTGTGAAAAATGTGTCTGTGTGTAAAACCCTACAGACTCGACCCTACTAACCCAAACCCTACTAACCCAAACCTTGATAGGGTCAGGTTGCGGGTGAGATTTAAAAAAAATAAAAAAATAAATAAAAATAAAAATAAATAAAAAACCCGACTAACTTGACCCTAATAACCCGAAACTCGAACGGGTTGACCCGA
Organism: Deinandra increscens subsp. villosa; assembly: GCA_039602395.1. NCBI lineage: Eukaryota > Viridiplantae > Streptophyta > Magnoliopsida > Asterales > Asteraceae > Deinandra > Deinandra increscens. The sequence continues at coordinate 70,078,357 of JBCNJP010000025.1, forward strand.
TTGACACCCCTAGCTGGAATAGATCATCATATCTAAAGCTCTAAACGGTAGCTGGAATAGATCATCACATCTAAATATCATTTTTTATTAGCGTTTTTATGAGTTTTCGTATGATGGAATTTCAACCATCTTCCATTATCTGAAACTTCAAGTCAACTTGAAAATCATGTGATGGAAACCACAACAACTAGGTAAAACCCCAACACCCGAGATAACAGAGTTTGGAGTTCCGTTCCATCCACCACCGAAAATGAAACCGACAACTGAAAAAACCATCTGACTCAACCTGGAGGCCGGAGCAAATTCCCCCATACGAAACTCAAACCCAAAACTTCCAATATTAAAAGTCAGGAAGGTACCGCTAGGACAAAGCCTCTCTGATAGTTGTAGTCATACTCGAGTTTCAACTTCTTGTTCATGATAAAAGAGTTAAAATCCGAAGATCAAAATCCAAACACTTGGGTGGAAATGTATTCATGCTTCATTACGATGTTCAAGTCGGGTTTAATGTGTTTTAATAATATCCAGCAAATCTAAACAGAATCATCATGAAGACAAACACGATTAATATTTGAATCTATGACAGTCGCGGATCCAGAAAATTTATTGAGTGGGTGCCTATTAAAAAAACTCAGTAAAATATAAAATGAAAAAAAAAACAATATTAAAATGAGTTGTTTTTATTCAAGAATTTGATAAATCGGATGTCTTGGGTGCCAAAAACAGATAAAATGAAGCTACGTCCACAAACTTTTGGTGCCAAAAAGGTTAAGAAGAAGTCATATTTATAAATTTTGGGTGCCTTAGGTGCCGCGGGAAAAAAACCTTGAGTTCCTTAATCATTCGGTTCAACTATTTACCTATACATTTTATAAGTTAAGTGGGTGCTTAGGACCCACTGGGTCCTAGATAGATCCGCCTATGATCTATGAGCTCGCAAAGAACAGCATTAGATCAGCTCGTCTTCATCATTTACATTAAGGCGACTTTACCCTTGTGTAATGTAAACATCTCGAGAAGGATAAGGCTTAGAGCAACTCGTAAGGTTGATATTTTATGATCTTGAAACCATACCTTCAAACATATAAAAAGTGTGAGATAAAACTACGTATTAAATCCGTGAAACGATAGAACCCGTCTCCAAATCTTGCATAAAGGACACGAGTCAAAGCAACACCCACTCACTATAGTATATGCAAGAGTACCTCCAATCCAAATGACGAACTCAGTGACACAATACTCGCAACCGCACGTGGGGTCAACCTCTCACACGTGTCCTCACTCCCATTAGCCAGCCGACTCCCTTTAGCCACTAAAGCAAAAGCCGGCGTCAAACAAACCCTTGTTGCCCAAGCATATTCCACTCTCCACCTATTTCCATGAAACTCACATCTTCATCCAGATTCATTCCCCCACGTGCGCCTCTTTCTTATATAACCCCATGCCTTCTTCTCCACTACTCTCGAAAATTCAAAACCCCAACCCTAACCTCACCAGATCAACTGATTCGGAGCAAGAAGAGAAAGAGACTAGTTTTTGAAAATGACCGGAGACAGTTTGGAGTTGCCGCCGGGGTTCAGATTTCATCCTACCGATGAAGAATTGGTTATGCATTACCTTTGCAGGAAATGTGCTTCTCAGACGATTTACGTTCCTATTATTGCTGAGATTGATCTCTATAAATTCGATCCATGGCAGCTTCCTGGTAAATTCAGCCTCTCTTCTTCTTTTAAATATGTGATCTCGTTTCTGGAGTTCTATACTTCTATTTGTTCAAAATCGATTGAAGTTCTTCTGTTTAAAATTGAAGAAGAGTCGTAAAATCCTGTGATTCCGTTTCAGAAATCGGTAGATTTCAAAATTTAAATACGGATCTCGTCAATTCATCGTCACTATTCGAATTCAATCATCAATTTCAGAATTCAAGTGTTTTTATCCGAATTCTGATGAAACTAATTGTGCGTTAAATTGAGATAGAATGATACTGATTTTGTTTCTGATTTGATCTGAGCAGATATGGCTCTGTACGGAGAAAAGGAGTGGTACTTCTTTTCGCCTAGGGATAGAAAGTATCCGAATGGATCTCGGCCGAACAGAGCTGCCGGAACTGGTTATTGGAAAGCTACCGGAGCAGACAAAGCGATCGGGAAACCAAAGGCCGTCGGAATAAAAAAGGCGTTAGTCTTCTACGCCGGAAAAGCTCCAAAAGGCGTGAAAACCAATTGGATAATGCATGAGTACCGTCTTGCTAACGTCGATAGATCTGCCGGCAAACGGAGCAACAATCTTAGGGTACTTTCCGTTTCCTATCTTTCTTCTGCTTACCTCATTTTCAAGAGCTGAAATTCCGAAATTCAGATCATTGTACACATTTTGAAACATAATGTACAAGCACACATAACAGCATTGTCATGAATCATGAGTTCGATCTTCGGAAAAGGCATTTTTAAACATATTGAGTAGAATACCACATAATCTAACATTGAAGTAATTTTCTTCATAAAGTTGTGATTAATTACTTTTATTATTGTATTTATGCAGTTAGATGATTGGGTATTATGTCGAATATACAACAAAAAGGGTGTTTTGGAGAAACACGTGAACTCGGATATAAATGAAGCACTCTTTTCCGATATAGAAATCGATGTAAAACCTCAAATAATGTCATATGCTCCCACGGACAAAATATCGACTCCAGACCCGCCATCATCGATGCCATATCTCGTTGTGAATGATACGTTTAATTTTGAAACATCGGAGTCAGTTCCGACTTTACATACAGATTCAAGTTCGGAACCTGAAAGAGAAGTTGAGAGCGAAATCAAAATGAATGATTTTCAGTTTGGTTACTTGGATCCGTTTACTGATGACTCGTTTAGCGCTCAGACCCGTTACTACAATGACTACCAACTCTCTCCGTTACAAGATATATTTATGTCGATGCCAATATCATTTCAAATGTAAAAGCCTCGTGGGCTTGTTACTTTTAGGCAGCCAAAATAAACAAATGAGGATATAAGGGATTAAATGATTAATGGCTGCGGACAGTTTTGCAAGCCTAGTCCTAGGTTCATCCCATCATGTGAATATATACGTTGGTCCCATTTAGCATGCTTTTAGACTTTTAGTAGAAGACAATTTTCTGTGTGTAAAGTAAACATTTGTTTCATTTTAACAATTTGTATTCTTTACAGCCCCAGTTAACCTTTTTCTCAAACTAAGTGTATTGGATTAATCAATAAACCAAACAGGTCAACAGAATATGCAAGTGCCTGCTTAAGTAAGATTTGTCTAAAAACCTATCAAATCTAGTTATAAAAGTGCATCAAAATCAAAAACATCATGGCTAAAGATCTAAGGCCAGACCAAAGAAAGCAAAAAAGATATGGTGGAACTATCTTTTATTTCTAAGTTCAAGAAAACCCTTCATCCATCATGGCTTAAGAGCCAAGGCAAGACCAAACTTGGCACTCTTCTCAACGGCTTTTGTGTCAACTTCTCCTGAAATGGTGACAAGGGATTTGGGGCGCCACTCATGCTGTATAAGAGCATTTGCCTTCCCAAGGTTGTTGACACGAGCTTTCACTGTGGTGAAGGGGTCCAAAGCATGTTGAGTGCCGACCGTGATTGTGTTTTCATTGGTTGAGAAGCTGTGGTTCACTTCTGCACCCACTGATGTGTTAGTTAACGGCTTCACGATATGGTAGTATGATGCGTTCAGAGTTTCACCCTTGTCATTCCTGTAAGCAAGTAATTAATTAGATCCATGAATTTTTATAAACCAGCTAATTCAGGTTAAATTTGATCGCTAAGGGATTATAAACATGTACATTTTCAAAGTTAACTAAAGGACAAACGGGTCAAAGGTCACCCATGAGTCCATGACATAAACAAGTGTTTCTTTTACCGAATAAAATTGGATCAAAAACCTGATATATGCATTATTTGATAGTTTATTGGATTTTAATAATCCCAAGTTTAACATATTGGCAATAATACCCAAGTTTAACATTTACTCCCACCAGTCCAACTTTAATCTTATTTATGTCACCAGTCCCGCGTGTCATGCCAGATCCGTCACCAGTCCCAACCTGACGGATATGACGGATCCTGGCATGACACGCGGGACTGGTGACAGAAATGATTAAAGTTGGGACGGTGAGTAAATGTTAAACTTGGGATTATTATTTGCCAATATGTTAAACTTGGGATTATTAAAATCCAATAACCCTTATTTGAATAACCTGACCCAGCCAGTTTTTAACCCATCCTATTAAATTACCCATTTACCAGCATTGACCCAGTACCACAACCAGAACATTTAAATATTTAATCATATGATTTCTCTAACGGGTAAATAAGATGGTTGATATATGGCACCCCTATAGGTACAATAACCATGAAAAAAAAAACAACATTTCTATTTCAATTATTAACCACTCACAGAGCAAATGCAGCAATAAGGTCGGCATTGGAGAAGCTAATGCCAGCATTATATTTGGTAAAGTTCCCAGTTTTGGTGTCAAATGATACATCAGTCCCAATAGCGGTACTGTTGGTTCCCAGCACACCAGAGAAGTTGACAACAGGGTTTGCAGTCAACCCAATACTTGTAGAGATTCCAGCATAGTCATGCAAGTATTGCAGTTCCAACTATCAGAATAGTAAGTAATCAAAAAAATTTATACTGGCCATCTGGAATTCATCATATTAAAGGAGCGGTTTAGTTTCACATACCTTCCCAGCCCTTTGATCAGGAACTTTGAAGCTAAGGATTGCCTTCAGCCCAGGAGCAGGTTCATCAACCACAATGGTTGTGGAGAGCTACAAGAATGTTGTAAACAATATTCATACATTCAGATACTAAAATAAATGTTTTAAATGTTACAAAGTTAAAAACCAAAATCCTTGAGCTACTAAGGGAATATGATATACATGTCATAAGAACATTTTATCATACATAGTTGGTAAACATCTTAAACAATGCTGGCAAAACATTTAAACCACAAAATATAGATATAAAGATAATAAAATAAGCCTTATCGAAGACAAAAGGCAGAATCAAATATGAATGACAGGAAGTGGAAACCGTCTTACATTAGAGCTTGTGTCCACTTTGATATCAGTAGTAATATTGTTCCTCTTTATTTGGGTATTGACATCTGCGAGAAATAAGTCGCCTTTCTTTGTTCCAGACGATGTGATTGCCTGCATGGCATGAAAACAGGAAATGTTAATGTAATTCAACCAATACTCATAGTTCATTACCAATAGACAAAGTCTTCATCCTATATATATTTGTGTATATAACTAACTTCGAATCATCCAAAACTGATACATACAGATCTAAAAGCCATAGGTACATATCATTTGCTCAATTCTAATAAATATTCCCAACACTTATGATCCTAACAATAACTAAAAGAAACTTCAATTGGACATTATACATGAGAAGATACTTCAGAAATAATCATATCGCATTTTTTGACATATGAAAGTTAAACCAGATGTTCAATCCAATTCTTTGACTAGAATAGAATAATGCATTCCATAAAGCTACAAGTGCGAACAAAAGAGGATTCATATAGAAGTACAGTCGATATGACCGAATCATTTAATCGATACTAATCCATACTTAAAGGTCATAAAAACTACTAAATACTTTGTAATCATTAATCACCAGGATGAAGATGAAGATGGGGAGTGATACTAACTTTCTAACAGACATCTTTAGCTTTATTTGCTATTAGAATCAGATACTAAATTACACACAGTTATCTGCTAACTTTCGTCCAACAATGAAGAATGCATGACGTAATCAAACAGATCTATGGATGCAGAAGAAAAAACGAAGAAGATAACTTACAACTCCAGTAGGTGAATAGGTCGTGATGGTGAACTTATGATCCCCCTGGTAATCCCTGTACAGAAGATCTTCATGCACACAAAAAACAGATTCAAATCAATAAATGTGGATCCATCAGAGATTATGCATATAATCACATACGGATATCGAGACTATCAGACTCAAATACACATGTGTAGAGAGTGAGAGAAACAACCTCTGGCTCTTTTGCCAATGTCGGTGTATAGACCAGGGCCCTTAACCATGATTTCTTGTAGTTGGAGGATGGAGATCAAGGACGACGATTGAGTAATGGCAATCGGGAATGCGATTCTGGTTTTATAGTGTGGATTAATTGGGGAAGAAGAAAAGCCCTAATTTTTAGTGGGTTTTCTTTCAGTGTGATTCTTTCGTGCTCTTCGGTATATTTCGGGCCTTTGAATTGGTGGTCGATTAGTTTTTCTTTCGAGTAAATTACGAATTCGTATAACTGGTTTGGTTTGTATAAATTTCATCTTTAGTTTTTAGCTTTTAAAAATTACAGTTACGGTCTAGTTCGCACTTTTGTAACACATTTTATTCTTTTGAAGTATGTCTATTAATTATTTTCCGTTAAGTAAATGTTAAATGGCCATTATGCCCATCTCTTTAACAGAAAAATAAAGAGGAAACTTCATTTTTAGTCCCAACGTTTGCATATTTTAACAATTTTATTCTTAACTTTTTGAAAATCTCAATTTAGTGTCTCACATTTTATTTTATTTTTAATTTTGATTACAACGTTAACAACCGTTTAAAGAGTCGTTAGACTGCCCTCACATGATCCCCACGTGAGGGGTATTTTTGTTATTTCTATTTGTTTTAAAGTATGAGTTAAAACAAACAGAAATGACAAAAGTACACCTCATGTGAGGATCATATGAGGGCAGTTAACGCTTTTAAACAACTGTTAACGCTGAGGCTATGAATTGAATAACACATTGATATGTGACACTATTAAATTGGGAATATTTAAAAAGTTGTGATTAACATTGATTAAATATGTAAATGTCTAGGGATAAAATCGAAGTTTACAATAAAAAACAAATATAAGTTAACAACTTATATAATATAAGATAAAAGGTGGCCCAACTCTTAGTTTGATTTCTCGATCTCCATCGCCGGAACAGTTCATTTTGCAGCAACCATGAGTTGCAATGGCTGTCGAGTTCTTCGAAAAGGATGTAATGCCCCTGTCTCAAGGTCAGGCAACTATTTTTGTCGCCAAATTCTTTGGCCGCGATGGTCTAATGTCCTTTTCATCTCCACCGTATCTGAAAATAAGCGTCCATAACCACCGCACTTAAATACTTAATTGAACTTCACATACATGAAAAGCTTAGCATGGATTGATCCACATGTTTTAAGTTGTGCATGTGTGTGTTTCGATTAATCCAGTTTTGTTTCAAGCCGTCGGCCAGACGGTGAATCCGATGACCGGTGCGATTGGACTTTTATCGACAGGGAGTTGGCACGTAGGTTAGGCATCGGTGGATACAGTTCATCGAGGCATAACGTTAAAACTCGGTGATTGTTCTGAAATTGATGTAATCTACACCAACTTACTCTGGATCTAGTCACTACACATGTCACGATCGAAGGTGCAGAAGCGCCACATATCCTTTTAGGCGATTATTATAATTCACCGGCTCTGAATTTCCTTCCATTAAACATATTGGTTATGTAAGGAAGGAGCTTTAGGGTAGGAAGAAGATGACAAAAGTGGGTCCATTAATATTTTATAATTTTTTTACTAAATAAAAGAGTAGGGCTATAATGGGAATTTCAAAAAATAACAGATTTTTTTAACGGACTTCCATGTCAAGGACGAAAGGTGTTACAAAAGTGCAAACCTCTAGACCGTAGCCGTAAATTTTAAAAGCTAGGGACTAAAGATGAAATTCCTGCAAACCACAGGGACAAATGCCGTAATTTACTATTTTCTTTTCTACTTGAATCTGATACTTTTACAAAGACTAAATTACGGCAATCGTACCCCAGATGGTTTAGCACGAATTTCACCTTTCGTGGCCTACGGTTTAAAAAATTGTGGCTATGGTCCATATGTTTGCACTTTTGTTACAAACTTTTGTCCTTGCATCTAACGGTTTTTTAAACTTTATGTTAACTTTTTGAAATGATGATCTACCCCTATATTCAAAAAAAAAAAAGAATATAAAATTACAAATCTACCCCACCCTCATATTCATCAATGCAAAGTCCATTGGTCGGCCATGAAGGTCCAATCGGTATCCAGCTACATCGTCGATTGGTCTTAGTTTGATTAATGGTGATTTAGATCAGATATAGCATAATCTACATGTGGTGATGCTCTTGAATTCGTTATCCTTGCACTTTGATTCATAATGAAGAGAACTATGGTCGTCGAAGGTAAATTTGATATCCATTGATTCATGAGAAGACTCACAACTTGGACCACAATCGGTGAAATGTCTTCACCAGCACAAGATCTCTGGATCCCCTTAAATGTCGAGCCACTTATCACCATTAAACAAAGAATAACATCCACAGTTCCAGACCAGCTATCAGGCAATCGATAATAACAACAGTAGAGTTGTCATGAAACACAAGTGGATTACCAAGGATTCTATGACCGTACACCCGATCAGTTAAAGCAACCCCTAAAAGATATTCCGAACGAGCAATAACCCACATGACTTGCACTAAAAGCTTTTTCACTTATGTCGTCAACTAACACGCCTCCTAGTTCCATTTCTCCACCGTCAGTACCACATCCAAGTTCCTCCTTGGACAAACCAATAAACCAGAACATCGTACCTTCAAAAAAAATTATAACAACCATCCCATATTCAGCCATAGCAATGAAAGACATAAAACACAAATCAAAAAACAGTGATAGACACAACAATGTTACGACCCTAAACTTGACAGTTGTTTTACTGGACATCTGGCAATCAAACCGATCTATTCATGCAAAACCCTGCGAACAAATCTGACCCAAAACCTAATTGTTCTTCACGAGACACGGTTTCCCAACAACAGTTGGTAATAAAGAATCAAAACTTGAACTTGTAACACAAATCCTACTTAGGGGTTGTTTGATAGTTGCTAACTGGGTAAGAGCAAATTGAGTAAGAGCTGAGTGAGTAAGAGCTGATTGAGTAAGAAACTCTAGTTGAAACTTGGGTGTTTGATAGTAGCTGACTGGGTAAGAGCTGACTGAGGATATGCATGTATATAGCTATTTGTTTTTAATGTATTAAAAACATTTTTAAACATTCACCGAAAGCATATCAATATAGGTCTAGTTTGAATCGTTTTTTAATTTCGAGCGCAACGGCGTGCTTATTTTCGAGATTCATTCAGTTTCGGAGGAGTTACGCTTGATTAAACATCATCGACATCGTGTTCATCTCCACTTTTCAAACATTCACCGAAAGCATATCAATATATATCTAGTTTGAATCGTTTTTCAATTTCAGCGCGACACAATGGTGTGCTTATTTTCAAAATTTATCTAGTTTTAAAGAAGTTATGCTTATTTAAAGTATGAGAGTATTTTTTTATTTTATTTAAAAAAAAAAATGCAAGAAACAATTCTTTTGTCATTCGGTCGATTGATTCGGTCAGCGAGAATAATTCGAAGGACTCGGTCCGATGCTCTTATTCGGTCCGAGGAACTTAACAATCTAATCAAACAAGCTTACGAGCGACCCAGTCCCTGGTAAGCTCTTACTGAACTGGGTAAAGTGGTTATCAAACAGCCCCTTAGTCCGGAACCGTAATCTAATCAGACGACTGAATGTCGAGATTTAGTGACTACCCAAACCTAATCAACAGTTTCAATAAAAAAAAATAAACATTAAAAAAGAATTTACTGACCGTAAACACACAAACCAGCGACTTCAAAAGTTTCACCAAACCCTAGTCGATAACTTGGCTCTTCCTCGTATTAGTAGCTTCTTTACTCGGTACAACTTGATAATAATTAAAGGGGTAATTTTGTAGAAACATAACCAACTCTCAATTTTGTTCCAATCAGGTCACTTAAACTTTTTTTTGTTCCAATCAGGTAACTTAACTTTAAAATATGTTCTAATCCTAGATAAATGACCTGATTAACAGGTAACCTAATCAATTTTTTTTATAAAAACTGAATTTTTTTATTAAAAAGTGAATTTTTTTATAAAAAGCAAATTTTTTAAAATCGAACTTTTAATAAAAACGAATTTTTTATATAAATTCGTTTAAAAACGAATTTTTAATAAAAATGATTTGTTTAATAAGTTCGTTATTTTATAAAAATTCGTTTTTTATAAAAAATCGTTTATAGTTAAAAATTCGATTTTAATTTTTTTATAAAAAATTTGTTTAAAAAAGTTCAGTTTTTATAAAAAATTTGATTAGGTTACCTGCTAATCAGGTCATTTATACTAGGATTAGAACATATTTTAAAGTTAAGTTGACCGTGATTGGAACAAAAAAAAGTTTGAGTGACCTAATTGGAACAAAATTGAGAGT
>JBCNJP010000025.1:70089243-70105477 GCA_039602395.1 Deinandra increscens subsp. villosa
ATTTAAGCAGCATCTAAAGGACATAAGATAATAATAGGCATGCAAACATGAGTTAATCATGTAGGACACCTAAGGCATATAGTCTAGGTTATCCGGTTCTAATAACCTAAATCCCTATAGCCAAGGCTTTGATACCAATCTGTCACACCCCAACAGACGGCGGAATATGTCGGGGCACAATGATTGTCCAGATGCACATGACAACTGAAATAAGTTGTGATACTTAAACATGCTCATTTTTATTAATCAACTAAAGGTATTGTACAATCAAGTTAAACATGAAGAATACATATTAAACTGATTTAAAATCTTTAATCTAGGTCCAGCAATCGTAGCGTGATCACATAATAGCTCAAGTATAGATTCGTGCAACATGTATAAAATCAAGTGTCGACTACAAAAGTAGTTGGTGAGTAAACACAAGTTTATAGAATATATTTTTAACACATTCGATATATGTGATAAGAGATACATTCAGATATACAGTCAATCAGTTAATAAAACAAGTAATCATAACAAACCTTTAATCACATAGCTAGGATAGCATAGTTCCTTATATTGGCACATACAATAGCATAGTTTCCCCATATAGAAGTAGATTGGTAGTCTTAGCATGTAGAGATTCTCATAAACAATTCCACATAGAATTCATTCAATCAACATATAATCGCATAATGTTTAGAGAAATGATTTTGAGTAAAGATACATGTTACACCCCAAAATGTTTAAAGATAAATGAGTAATGATTTCTCACAAGTCGAATTATCATTCGAATGAATCACCATTAGAAATGATAATACGAATTAAATATTGAGTCGTATCCCATTTTAAAAGAAAAGGGGGTTTAGTGAATACTCACCTGATAAGTCGATCGGATACGAGAGGTAGAACCAATTTGCGAGAGATAACGACCTGAAGATTATCCTATCGAACGAACATGCTAAATGAATATAGAGAATGATAATGATTATAGTTCTAAAGGATACGAGGAACTTAAGAGGAGTGTTAGGTCTTATTTGATTAAAAGACCATTTTACCCTTTATCGGGAAATTAGGGTTTAGTGATAATATGAAGACGCGCATTCCTATAAGTAAACGCTCACCCGGGATCGCCCAGTGAGGTATGCCAGGTCCCAGTTGGGATTTATACGAGCTTCTAAGTATCTGATTAACTCAATATTTTTAATACTTTACTATTTATCACTTTTGGACTCATATATACTTATTATATATATAAACATGATCTAAGACCAAAAATTAAGTTCTAATACATTTCGGTTTGTTTAATATTAAATAACCATATCCAAAACCCTAATTTTGAAATATTTATCAAATAAATAGCAAATTCTTTTATTAAATAAAATATTATTTTATAATATACTTTAAAAGATTAGCCCTAAATTTTACCCGTTTGTTTAATTTTGGCAAAGCAACGTCGTGAAAACCCTAATTTTAGCGTATTTGTTAAATAAATATCAAAACACTTTATAAAATTATAAAAACTTAGGTTTTTGTTTATTAAAGTATATTATAATATTCCTCAAAATATCAAACCTTAATTCAACATCGTTTACTCAACTTTGGCAGAATAACGTTATGAAAACCCTAATTTTGACCGAATTTTAGATTAAATACCAAACCGTCTAGAAACTTGAAACTAACTTAGGGCTTTCTTAAAACACATTATTTTAGGATTACCTATAAAAATTCAGACTCTAATTTCAATCCGATCACCTGATTTTAGCAAAACAAGCTCAAGAACCCTAGTTTTTATACATTCTTAGAAATCATACTTAGACACAATATTAGAAAAAACTGAGATAGGTTATTATTGAGCATACGTAATAATGTGAGACTGTAGAATTTCAGCTCCTAAGACCCTTGGGATTGCTCAAATTTAACAAAAGAAGATTTGGACGAGTTTTAGGGTTTTTGAGGTAATAATTTGATGAATTGGTGAGGATTGATCGATGATAATGCTTGTATTTATAGTCCTTGGGTTCGTATTTGAAGCCTCCAGATGTCTATGGTGATAAGTCAACCAAAAACGACGGGTATGAGGGCCAAACTTGATCTGCAAGTTCAAATACGTGGAGGAAAAAGGACCAGTAAACAAATCTGCCCGCTGAAGGGGCTCGCGTACCGCGAGGGAGCGGTCACGTACCGCGAGCCATCTTTGGCCAAATGATAGTTTTGGTCCCTGAGGTTTTTATTTGCAATTCAGCCCTTAAACTTTGATTTATGAGCAGTTTTAACCCCTAGGCTTTTATAACCTTATCATTTTATGTCCAAAAATAGTTTAGAATAATTGTTCATGGTTTCCTAGGTCTCGGGATACGCATAACGAGGTATAAAAATACGTATTTAATATATTTTTATTTTATTTTTTATTCGTTTGAGCTCATTTTAACTCGTTAACCTCTAAAATTTTATGAGCAACTTATATTGACCTTATAAAACATTAAGGAACATTAAAATATATATTTTTTTAAATTTACGTGACTCCCTGTTAATAACCGGATTTGTACGAAAAACGGTAAATTCATTTATTTGCGTTTTAATTAATAAAATTCATCTATAATTTAGCCAATTGGTTTTTAATGTTATAAAATGATTTTTAGAATATTCCAAAGTATATATTTTGAGATAAATCCCCGAGATTCCCGGTAAACGATAAATCGAATACCGAAATCGCGTAAAAACCAAAAATCGCTTTATTTTTTGTTTTAATCAAATCGTTTAACCTAAAACTTTGCAAATGTATAAGTTTGTTTTCGAAGATCATTATGGAATATCCCGAACATGATTTAATTATATATTTTAGACAAATTCTTCCGGTAATTGTTAAATCAAAACTTGATTTGCGTGACAAGTTCAAATTCGGGTTGGGTTTTGTAAATGGGTCGGACACGGGTGTTAGACCACCGGCCTGAACTTGATGGCTGTTCTACTAAACACTGGCAATCAAAATGATCTGTTCCTGCAAAACCCTGCGGACAAATGAGGCCCAAAACCTAACCGTTATTCAAAAAACACGGTTTCCCAACAACAGCTGATAATAAGAAATCAAAACCCGAACTTGAAACACAAATCCTACTTAGCCCGGAACCGTAACCTGATCAACGACTGAATGTCAAGGTGGTGACTACCCAAACTTAATCAGCATTTCCAATCGATTTCAGTAAAAATAAAACGGGCGATTTAAGGATTAGAAAAGAATATACTAATCGTAACCAAAAGAACTGTAACATTTGCGTTTTACCCGATTGAGAAACCCGACCCGTTTTGAAATTTCATGATTTACCGATTTGCAAATTATTAAGAATCAGAAGAATTTTCGGGTATTTATACCCCAATTATTGGGTCAAAATGATTTATAATCGTTTTTCAAAATCAAATACTTAATTACAATCAGTTGGAATCAAATTGGAAGTCTCAAATTGAAATTAATGCAATTTAGGGTTTTTACACAATTTCGATACGGGATTTGTCATTTACCGGGAATCTCGTATTTTGCGCATCATATGTAAAAATTGAATTATTAATAAATCTATTGATCCTAAATCATTATCTCATGTCATCACACACAAGTTGAGTCTCGAAACGTTGGTGATTAACCTAATGGTGATGCGTACGCAAATCGACCCGAAAACGCGTATTTGTTGCCTATAATTCCACTTTTGACATGACATATTCAATTTTATATGCTTAATTGTGTTTCATATGTTTGATAATGAAAAATGATGAAAATTGGTGAAAACGAGACTCGAATCCGATCAAGAACGAGAAAGTTATAGCGAAAATGAAACCGACCCAAAACTGACCATAAAATGCTTTTATTTAATTTAATTATCAAATGAAAATGGTTATATATAAAATTGGTACCTGTTTTTAGTGGAAATGATTAAATGAATCCAATTATAATAGTTCGGGAACCAAAAACCCTAATTAGTGTGACCTAAGCATCATTTTTCACGAATAGTCAACAAAAGTCAAAGGGGGGCTGACCCTACTTGTGCCGCGGTACGCGAGCCATACCCTTGACCACGTCGCGATACGCGAGCCGCAGCTGGCCGCAGAAACCCTAATCAGCTCCTTATAAACCTGTTTTTCTCCATTTGACCCACTTTTCTCCACCCTAGCCGCCCTTTTTTCGGCTGATCTCGGCCATGCACCATCCAGACCATGTTCTTTGAAGTTTTTGAGCTGAAATTGGGTGGTTTCTAGCCTAGATTCGTGTCGGTTTCATCCTACTTGGTATGTTTTATCAAACCGTGCTTCTACCTTCTGGTTTTCTTCATAATTTTTTGTAAAGATCATATTTTTATGGTTAATCCATGCTAGATCTTGGTTATGCATGCTGTTAGATGATAGATCTAGGGATTTAGGCTGTGTTTGGCGCACTAGCTGAAAAGCTAGCTCTTAGCTGATAAGATAGCTGTTAGCTGATAAGCTAGCTGTTAGCTGATAAGCTAGCTGACAAGCTAGCTGCTAGCTGATAAATTATAAGCTAGCTGATAAAAAATAACGTTTGGTAAAAACTAGCTGATAAACTAGCTTAAAAATATAAAATGACATAAAAGTACATGTCATAAATGTAAATAAAGATGTTTATTTATAAGTTAGGGAAGGGTAAAATTAGAAATATTATAAAAGCTAGTTGAAAAGCTAGTTGAAAAGCTACTCCAACTAGCTTTTCAAAAGCTAGCTTATAAGCTAGCTTTTTGACGTTACCAAACGGGGCTTTTAAAAAAAGCTAGCTTATTAAAAAAGCCCCGTTTGGTAACGTCAAAAAGCTAGCTTATAAGCTAGCTGATAAGCTAGCTTATAAGCTAGCTGATAAGCTAGCTTATGGCGCGCCAAACACAGCCTTAGAGGTTAAAGTTAGCATTTTCTTACATAAAAACTATGTTTTTTCTTGAATATTGATGTTGGTTCTTAATAGATCTAGTTAATGCTTATGTTTTGGTGCATTATTCATCTTAAGGTCATGTCTTGGCTGTAGATCTAGGGTTTCTTATCATGTGGAATTGGTGCCTTCATTTGCAAATATGACCCATGCATATGATCATGCGGTTTTATAAACTTTTTAACATCTCGGTCGAATTGTTCTTGTTCGAGTACCGCCTTTTGCACCCACGACATCTCCATCACCGACCTTTCTCGAGCAATTCACATGACCCTGATCTCATCTCACTCCTTCCTTTTTTTTCATCGATTTCCACCTCTTTCATTATCTTGAAATCATTCACCTCCTCAACCAAACTTGAACTTGTGCTTGACGAGGACTCGATCGATCTCTTCCCCTTACGAGTCGGTCGTGTTGGTGTTGAGTCCTCGTTCAAGTCATGTAAAATTTTCATTTTAAGGTCCCCCGTTTGAAGTTGAATAATTTCCCGACTCCGAATTTTTTGTCCTTTTTGACAACTCTTCAATCGTCCCACCCGCTCTCGGAACCGGTGACCATTTCAAATGGTCCTTCATTACGTCCCAAGCTTCAATGTTCGAAAAACCTTTCTTTTCATAGAGTTTTTTTTACGCTCATTCAACGCCATGTTCATCAAACCCGCGTCCGATGTACCACTAGCTCGTACATGATTCTTAAATATAAAAAATTAAAGTAAATATATAACGTAAAAAAATTAAACTAAAAAAATAGAAAAAATTAAAAATCATACCATTTGTTGGTAAAGACAATTGAAGTTGTTAACCCTTGTAAGCATCTTGTTCCATTTCGAGTTTAGTTGGTGGGTGTTTCTAGCTATTCCACACGTTGTTTGTTGAAATGATCAAGCACTCGACTCCAAAAACGACTAGACTTTTGTTGATTACCAATAACCTTGTATTCGGATACGTGAAGCCAGTCTCTTGCCAAACATTCTTCTTCCAGACCACTCTAATTTGTACGAGCCGCTCGGTTAGCAAACTTACCTTTCTTTAGTTGCGTTTCAAGGACTATTTCATCATCCTCCAAGCTCACAAAGTCTCCATCTTCTTCTTCTTCCTCTTCATCATCACCGTAAATTTTTTCTTGACGTCGTGGTTCCCAAAATTGGTGGTTTTGGTAAAGGTTTGGGTGGTTGAGATTGAAACGGGTTTGAGTCGGGTAAAACAAAATGACCGAGTGCCACTTGAACTGGCATGTTGGGACCCAATGTAGCAGGGTAGTAAGGGCTAGGTTGTTGATATTGAAACGTGTTAAGGTTTTGTTGTTGTTATTGGAAAGCCTGGGAGGACATCGGTTCGTTTAAAGCAACTTTTTGTTGAATTTTCTTGCGATTTTGGATACATTTTTTTGTGGTTTTAAGGAGCTTGGTGGGTATTTGGAATACTTGAATTAGAGAGAATGAGATTATAGAGTAGAAGAGAATGAGAGTGCAAAGTTCAGGGTGAAAAAAATTGTAAGATAGTGTAGTATTTATAAGTTTTTTTTTTAAGGAATCATGCCGTTTTCCAACGGTCAAAATGTTAATCTCGCATCCACCACCAACGGCTACATATCCACCACCAACGACTACATGTAGCAGTCAAAAGAAGCCGATGAAGGTAGCTGCCGCATCAATGACGGTGTAACCGAACAAGCAGTGGAAACAGCGATGAAGCTGCTGGATACTCCGCCCCCCTGAGGGTACACATCCTTGCAAATGCAAGATGTGATATTATTTATGAAAAAAAATTGATGTTATAAAAAATATTCATTCATTAGAGGGAGTAGATTATTAGAAAGTTATTTTTAACACATGACATTAATGACTACCAAATATGTTTAAGGCTTTTAAAACCCTTACCGTATGTGTAAAAGATTCCCATAATTTACTAAAGAAAGAAATATCTAGTCCTCCAGCCAGCCAGACATCCAAACAAAGCTTACATGTTACGCCAAGTCTCTCTCTAAACTTATCTTCATTTCATTTCTGAGATCCTGAGCTCTCACTCACAGACTCCCCCACCGGCGGCTGATCTTCATCTCCACCTCCGTCATACTCTACTTCAGTCAGTGCACCGCTTAACCTCTCAGGCATAACGATTCTCTATTCCTTCCCGCGCTTAATTTATATCAATCGGGTAACAATCATGTTCACGCCCAAATCGACGTTTTTTATAACGAATTCATACGATTGAGTTTCTCGATTGCTTTTTCGGTCGCAAATCGGTCAACTTTTCGTGCAGTTACTCTGATTTGTTAGATCTAGGGTTTACAAAACTTGAAAAGGTTTATTTGATGATCTCAGTTGTGTTTGGACGCGCGTCTGAAATGATTATTTAGTTTTGATTGTTCAGCATAAAGCTTTTTAATTATCTAATCGTTATTATTAATCACTCTGTAAACAAACGCCCAAACACTACTAAGCATCGGTTTAGATAGGTTTCTGGCCGTTAGATTGGAGGTAAATTGTTTGTTTGTTCATCCTGTTCATTGGATTGGGTGTAACAGGGGAGGAGGATGTCCACTCCTGCAAGGAAGAGGTTAATGAGGGATTTCAAGAGGTTGCAGCAAGATCCTCCTGCTGGAATCAGCGGTGCTCCTGTGGATAACAATATAATGCTCTGGAATGCTGTCATATTTGGGTATATATCATGTTTTTTTGAACATTTTGTTGTAATTGAAGGCGATGTGCTTGAAAACAATTGATTGTTCATTGATTATTACAATTTGTATTGCAGTCCGGATGATACTCCTTGGGATGGAGGTGAGTAACAATTTCATTGCTCTTTAATCTGTGCCTGATGTCAAATAATCCAAGGACTTCTTCTTTATCATGATCTGTTGTATAATTATGTGTATACAGACTATTAGGATCTGCATCTAAATAATTAGCTTTGAGTGCTTTATAAAACCCAATTTGAGTATGATTTTTTAAATTCTTTACGGTTTGAGCAATCATATTTGTCAATTGTAAATGCAATTAGATGTTGCATGAAAGGTGATTATTTTTATTCAGTAAACGTTAAAGATATTGAACTTCAAGTCTGCATTTGCATTTCTTACAAGATTGGTTTAGTCATGGTTTGAACAACATTCTTGATCTGCGCAAAATGTTTGATGGAATTTCAGACAAGAAATTTTCTCCCTTTTCATATGATATATACTTGTTACCTGTTTTGCTGATGTATAGTAGTGTAATTGGCTAATTGCATCTTTTATTACCAAAACCAGCTTGTTTATGTGTAGATGCATTACAAAGTTGTATGCACGTAACAGTTCATAACAATTGATCTCAGGTACCTTCAAGTTGACACTTCAGGTGTCAGAAGATTATCCTAACAAGCCACCAACTGTGCGATTCATTTCTCGAATGTTTCATCCCAATAGTAAGCTTTCATTATCAAAGAGACCATATACCTTTTATTAGTTTATTCATGTAGGTTTGATATTTGCCATTGTTTGAATAAAACATTTAGAATGATATATGACGCTGTTATAATTTTGTTTATGCTGAGGATCTTTGAAGTGAATAGTAGGCGACCCTTTGTACATGAGTGAGTGGCATATGCATCGAGTCTAGGTGGCAAAATGGGTGGGTTTTTGGGCTGGCCCGTGGTCACCAGTACTTCATTCACATTTCATAAGTAATTACGATTGTTTTAAAATTATAATGTTTATATTAACTATTACTAAAATAGTGATCCCTATTTATTATGAAGTTATTTTAGTGGTTGCAAAAACTTTGTATAATTTAGGCGACTTCTAGGTCGTTTGATCCATTACCAAAAAATTTAATCCAAACTGACCTTTCCATGTTTGTCCACTCACCAGTTTATGCAGATGGAAGTATATGCTTGGACATTCTTCAAAATCAATGGAGTCCAATTTATGATGTTGCTGCCATACTTACATCGATTCAGGTGCATTGTTCTGTTCAAATAACATGACTGAACGTATTGTCTTTTATGATCTTATAACTATAAAATATGTGCCAACATGTTTATCTAGAGATGGCTTTAATTTACAATTCATGACTGCATTATGTACAACCTAAACTATCTGAAGATTATGAAACAGAAAAGGGACATTTGAATCCTGCACATGGATTTAATCTCGTAAATTTATTAACTTGATTCATAGTCTTATCATGGTTAAGAATTGACTTCTGATGACTACACCTTTGCAGCCATGCACTCCATAACCACATATTTGACTGACATTTAGAGTTTTAGGTGAATGTACCCTGCTAATCATGTTAGATAACATCTACCAGACTACCATGACTTTAAGTGCATTTGTGTATTGTCATGCGGGCTAAGTGTATTTCATAGATACATACTGTCACAAGTGTGCTTATTTATTTTGTTCTCGTAAAGTAGTTGGATTTGTACAAATGTTCCGATGTAGATTGTTTTTGATGCACTCATAGAAGCAATCAAATGGCTCAAAACAATGATCAACCAAATCTTAAGCAAAGATTGCTTATGAGGAAAATGTCATTTTGCAAAACTTTCCAACAAAAGAAATCTAAAAACAATTTAAGATGCCAACTCCTAAATGTAAGGAACTAAAATCTATCTAACCCAACAACCTACTCATGTGAGTAGACAAAATAATAACTGGATAAAAGTAAAAAATATATATACTAAATAATAAATAAATAAATCTAAAAAATAGAATAATTTTCAATCTGGGTTCCACTCTGGATCAGGTTCTCGTCATCACGTATTGGGTCGGTTGGGATACCGGGTCTCCCTGCATCATTCTCCCCATCTTTCAAAAAGACTTATCCTGGAGTCTTGGTAACTTTGATCGGGCCATTATCAATCACATAAATTATTTTACTAATTTGACCGGATATTTACTTGTCTTGAGTTTATAATTGGGTCGGGTTCTTTGTGACATTGCCCTCTCGAGTTCCACTGCTCTCCTTTAAATAAGTAACCAAGTAGCCTATAACATGTATTTTATTAATGCCTATGATCTTTTTTACCATTCGAGCCCACGTTAAACGGGCCCTTGTGTATGCATCAAAAAGCCCTGAGTTGTGGGAAGTTGGGAACATATGTTCACCTTCCTAAAAATAATCTGCTCCTAGAGTTGTTTTCTTATTGGTCCACCCATATCTCATGTTGAATACTAAAACATCACCATCATGGTACACTCAGATTGTTTTATCCATCAAATTACCATTTTTTCCATTGAAATAACATTGTCTAACAAGATATGCAGAACTCACAAAATTAGTGGTACAACTGTACAAGTCAATTCTCCAACAGGAAATTGGGAACTTACAAGATGAATGGTACATTTGTAGATTGCATGGGTCTGGATCGTCTTCAATTCCTATGTTGGGCTCGTTCGTAACTTCGTATTATCATTCTCTTCGTTGAAAAAAAAATTAATCATCATGAACAATAACTCCGCTAAGAACTCTTCGCACCAACATACATTCTTTCTCATCGGGTTTTATCCCGTCTTCATCGATTCTGGTCCATCTTTCCATAAACACTCCTGACTAGATTTGTCTTCATAGATTGGTTCGAGGAACCGGGGGTGGGGATGGTTGAAAGGATGCTCCTCTCCTCGTTACCTTCGTCCTAGATGACGGTATCTGACTCGGTTTCCTTCATGCCCATCTCCTGCTGGAACTCAAGATCGCGGACTCGGTGTCCAGCCATTTGATTTTCAGACCTCGTGAGTCGGGATAGACTCCATCGCTGCCTCGTTCGGCTGTTCTTTGAGTAAAGTGTGAATCTTCTCACGAGCAGCCACTTGAAACAACCTAGAAACAACCTAGAGCTCTGAACAATGATCAACAAAAGCTTAAGCAAAGCTTGCTTATGAGCTGGGCAGTTAATACGGCCGATATCCCACCGGGATATCGGTGGGATATCGGATATCGGACCTCGGCCAAAAATACGGTAAAAAATACGGTCCAAAAATACGGTACCGATAAAATCGGCCGTATTTGCCGATATATCGCCGTATTTTTTCCGAAAATTCGGTGATATTATGGGTAAAATACGGTGGGCTGTTTTTTTTATAAAAAATAACACCAAAACAAAATAAAACGGTTTGCAGTAAAAAATAACACCAAAAACGGGTCTCGCACAAACCCGTGTTTTTGAGTTGCATTCGTGTCCGCAGGTCGCTCGGGCGCGAGGGTAGTAGTCGGAGTAAAACATAGCACAAGATTTAAATCTTTCTCGGATGATTGCACATTTAAACCATACTTTGTTTTGTCTACCCACCAATGTGGGATATGGTGTAACCTTTTAAGATTAACATCTCATTCACACACACACTTTTCCAACAATATTATATATATATATATATGTTAAAATGTATATAACTATATATTAAAATGACCGATATCCCACCGATATTTTACCGAGATAACCGATATATCGTATATCGGTCCTCGACCGTATTCCGAATTTTTACCGTATTAACTGCATAGCTTATGAGAAAAAATGTCATTTTGGAAAAGTATCCAACAAAAGAAATCTAACAACGATTTAAGATGCCAACTCCTAAATGTAAGGAAATAAAACCTATCTAACCCAACGACCTACTCGGGTGAGTAGATTAAATTATAACCTGATAAAAGTAAAGAATAAGTACTTTATAAATACTAAATAATAAGTAAATAAAATCTAAAAAATAGAAGATAAACTTCTGGGTTGTCAGGTATTGGGTTGGTTGGGTTACTAGGTCGGCATCAGTTTTGCAACCAAGAAGTGATTTTAAGTTCTTTGATAATATGGCACTGTATGGCTTAGTTTTGTGACGTGATCGTACATAGTTGGCAATATATATCCACGTAAGATATAATACTAGGAATAAAACCCATCCCAAAAATTGTTGGTTTGTGATTGAATTATAAACCACTTTGGGGTTTTATTTCTCATACTATCTTATTGTCAACATGTAAGGTAGCATCACTCAAATTATAAACCACACATGGTCAAGGTTGCAAAAGTCGGCCGACTTAGACGATTCCTCGGCGATGAAGCGTGAGGCGGAGGGGAGACGTGGGGATTTCTTAAAATCGGACTTAAAGTCGTTGACTTGGTCAACGAGTAAAATTAAAGGGGTTTTTTACTCTTCATACGTAAATATCTGTAGAATCAGCGAGTAAAAGAGAGTAAACGAGGTTAGGGTTACCTTTTACCCCTCTGGTCCATTCCGTCACCCGTCGTACCATCTCCGGCAACCTTCGAATTGAAGCACCGGTTGAGGCATACGAGTATCATACTGAACTGAAACATCGGACCAAGCATCCGATTGAAGCTTCTTGAGCTACGATCGAACAATCGTTCATCGCCTTTCTCTGGTTTTTAGCGTGTGTGTTTGTGTTGTATATTGAATCACCGATTCACTGCACGTGATTGTGTAGGTAGTGGATACATGGCACGTGATTGTGTAGGTAGTGGATACATGGCACGTGATTGTGTAGGTAGTGGATGGGTGGGGATAAAATTAGCTATTGTATTATTTCTTAAAGACTTAAATTGAATACAACTTTTTTTTAACTGTTTTATTAAGAGGTAATGGATTGGGTATTTTGGTTGGGAGTTTTTATCAATAGGTTGAATACCATTTTTATGCATTTTTTATCATTTTATATATATAATTTTATATATTTTTATTTTTATATAAAAAAAGTCCGATCCGACTCTTCCCGAGGAATCCCCGAGGAATCCGAGGAATCCCTCCAAGGACGTCGGCCGCCTCGACTCCGACTTCCGACTTCCACAACCTTGCACATGGTTACATGATCATTTTTGAAAGCTACAAATATCTCCACGTTGCCAAATTACGTAAATGGGAACATTTTTTAGGAGTACCCTCACCACCTAATGAGAACAAAAAGAGTGTGTCACATGAATTCTTGTTTAAGCACTTGGCTATTACATGCCATTAACCCTTGTCATGCTTTATATTGAAGTGGTTACTCTCACTCTAACTTTAAATGTCTTTGGTCCATCTGTTAATCATTTCTCAATGATAGATACAACTCAAATAGAGAGTTTAGACTTACAAAATGATCTTTTCAAGTTTTATAGAAAAGTTCTACTCAGCAACTGAGAAACACTTACAAGTTACACAAGTATAAATTGCCGTTCATAATTCCTGACACGACCTTAAAAATACAACATGGACCTATCATAAAATAATCAAGTTTTGGATTGGAATAGTCTAATTTGTTTATTCTGTTTGATAAAGAGGTCATGGTTGGATTGGCTTTGGATCGGCCTGTAACCTCCTGTTTAATAAATCGGTTGGGTTAGGGTTGTACCAAACATAAAGAGGTCAACTCGTTTAAAAATAGATTAGTAAAATAAAGTATACTTAATTTACAAGTTGAACCTGCCAATCTGTTTACAACTTTATTATACCTCCCTTACGATTTTTTTAATCCGTTTTACGCTAATCCATGAATTGCTATTTTTCCTGATTTACTTTCTCCATTGCATTGTAGTCATTGCTCTGTGATCCGAACCCAAACTCACCAGCAAATTCAGAAGCAGCACGGATGTTCAGTGAGAACAAGCGTGAGTACAACAGAAAAGTGCGTGAAGTTGTCGAGCAGAGCTGGACCGCTGACTAACAAGTCGTATCATTGTTGCTCCTGGTTTGAAGCTATGGTCCTATGATTCACCATGGTTAGGGTCTTTATGCTCGTGTCATCTTTAATTTGCGTTTTGTTTGTTGCTTATCGGACCTCGGATGAATGTGTACATATTATGAAATCTTGTATCATGTCTGTCTGAACTCTGAATGTTATATTATTGCAATGTAGTATTTGAAATCAAAAGACGGTTGAATCCATTCAGTTTGAATTTGTGTCTGCTGCAGATCTGTTCTTGATTACCCTAATTAATTGTTAGTATTTCTCTATGATTTTGCAAAGATAACTGATGCATGAAATGATGAAATCCATGGAATTTCATAATCAAAACCTGCATTTTACAGGAGATCGAGACTGATTTTTGGAGGAAGTAATCAAAACCTGACCTTGAAAGCAAGTACACTTTATGGATTATAACTTACAAATTATAAAAACTTCAACAGCAAAGTCATCACAAAACATGCATTTTATAGGGACTTGAATTCACAGCCTTTTTATGTTAGGAAACCAATATAACTTACAAATTATATGACTAGTGGTTTGAGTTTTGGCATAATCAACCAAAACCAAACTGACTGGCTTTGATAAATATTTTAGACCGAACCGCTAAATTCTCAGCTAACAACAAACCAAACTGGCTTGGAGCCTTGGATGACGGTTTAACATATCGGTTTTTGTGGTTTTGAACCTTCCTTTTATCTTCAAAATCATTAGTTTGTATTATAATTTTTTTTTAAATATATAGTTGACCTATTCCTGAAATGATCTTTTTTTTTGTATAAATCATAAAATTTAAACTCCGGTTTAGATTACATGGCCAGGTTTCAAGTTTCATGTTCTTTATTGCCTGTCATGTTTTTAGTAGCATCCGGTGGTGAATTTGTACCTTAAATTAGCCGTTGCATTTTAAATCCATAACATTATTTTTTCCTATCAGTGTTAGCTCATAACATATAGTATCAGAGCCTTACGATGAACGCCGAGAAACAAGTCAAGTAGCAACATATAAAAGACTTACTAGAGTTGATAACTCGGCGACTTTACTTTTGCAAATGTCAGGAACAAAATTCTTGCAAATGTCCGGAATAAACAAAGTGTTGCAAATGGGCCCTGAAACAAAAATTCTTGTAAATGTTAAGAACACAAGAACAACAAAGTGTTGCTCAACGTAAGTACATAAGTTCCTTCTCTGAAGTGAACTTCAAAACACACCACCACCTTCATTAATGATTTCGGCAGCAACTTTATTTTTCATATAAAGATTATCGATATGCGAACCTCTTTAAATGTACCAAAGAGGGTCTTACCCCACCACATGGTTACTCACGATGTTGACTTCCAATCAAAGTCGATTGCTCCATAATCATTATTATATCCAAGATAACATTTACAAGATGATGTGAATAGTCTTGGTATATATTGTCTTGTGTGATAGGTACAATCGTTTAATATAACCTTTAGGTTCTAGGCTCGAGACGTTGACCGTTTTGCTTTTGATTTTAAGATTGTTATGATGTATTTTTGTATTTCTGTTTTATTTTCACCGCGTTTTGGCAATGCAATTGTTATTATTACCTAGTACACGAGTTGGTGGTGTGATACGTATAGTTGTGTAATATAACATTTAGGTCATAGGTTCGATACTTTGAGTGTTTTTTTCTAACTTTAACAATGTTACATATTTTTATTGTATTTTTTTTGTATTTTTTTAAAGTTGTGTTATTCCAATGTAATTGTTCTATGTACCAGTTTTATTCCCCCAAAAACGAACGACAGCGTGAGCATTGTAAATCTAGCTATATTGTATACTATAAACAAATTTCAAGTCCAAATGAATAGTTCTTTCGTCTTGTTGGCCATATGACTCCAATGGCTTGATGTCACGTGACAACGTTCTATTAATCTCATTTATTTATTTATTTTTTATAGTTGCACCATCATATCTTATTTGTGTTTTCTTAACGTTGCACCTTAACAATACAACTGTTTTGTGTACCCGCGTTATTCCCGTGACAATGCGCGTATAGTAGAATCTAGTTATATTATATACAATAACAAAATCAAGCTAGTAGCAACAATACTTCTTATCTATTGGGTCACGTGGCAGGCCGTGGTGATTCCATGTGTCATCGTAATTTTTTTCTTCTTTTTCTTTTTTGTTTTCTTCCAAACGTAACGATTTTAATACATAAGTTGGTAGTGTAATTCGTACAATCATATAATATAAATTTTAAATTTGCAACAAGCGGGTTGCAAATCTAGTATCCACTAAAGGCATATTATCATCCACCATATGCCCCCAATCATGCAGTTTTGTTTTGCATTGATTCACATGATGGTTCGATTCATCATAGTTGTAGTAGCGCTTGCCTTGGAATTATGAATGTTTATTTCTTCAGCCCAAGATCAACAAGTTTGCCCTTTCCTTTAGCTAAACCATGCTTGCCTTAGCCGGTACTTTCAACATGATGCCTTTTTGGGCAATCTTATTGCTAAGTTCAATGTGAAGACAAACAACAAATTCCTCCATGGTCATTTCTTTTCCTTTGTATTTAAGATAGTTCTAAAAACTCAAACAAATCAAAATAGGAAACAACTTTTCAATTATAGTAGCTGCTTGAAAGTCTCACTTGGGATCTGTTATATCCTAAATTATTGGCTGGTAATCC
>JBCNJP010000025.1:70105977-70134472 GCA_039602395.1 Deinandra increscens subsp. villosa
TATGCAGGGATCGTACTGAAATCGCCACAGGGGGACATGATACCCCAGGCTGTCAGATGTGGATTTCAAGCAACTAACAATGAAGCTGAGTATGAGGCCCTAATTGCTGGGTTACACTTAGCATTACACTTGGGAATTCAGCACATCCAGGTATACGTTGATTCTCTTCTTTTAGCTAACCATTTTAATGGGTCTTATGCAGCTAAAGGAGAGAAATTAATCAAATACTTGGAGGTGGTAAAAAGAATGTCCCAGGATTTTCAAAATTTTAATATCCAACAAGTACCAAGGGAGGAGAATGCTGAAGCAGATGCATTGGCAAACCTAGGTTCAGCATTCAAGGCTCTTGAAGACACCCATATTCCTATAATTCATATACTAACACCAGCTATTGACCAGGGTACAGATACCCAGGATTCTGACACAGCAGAAAAAATCCTGGTATCTAGTACCCAGGATTCTTCAACCCAAGAGGAATCATGGACCAGGCCGATTATTCAGTATTTGCAGGATGGTACTATTCCAGGGGACGAGAAGGATGCCCGTGCATTCAGAGTAAGAGTAGCCAGGTATGTGGTTATTAAAAACATATTGTACAAAAAATCTTTTGCAGGTGCATATCTGAGGTGCTTGGAGAAAGATAAGGCCCAAGAAGTTCTCAAGGATATCCACGAGGGCGATTGTGGAAACCATACAGGGGGCAGGTCCTTAATGTTCAAGATTCTAAGAACATGGTACTATTGGCCTAACATGAGGAAGGATTCCCAGGATTTCTCCCAGAAATGTGACGTCTGTCAAAGACATGCCAATGTCCCTCACCAGCCTGCAGAACCGTTGTACCCTATTCCAGCATCCTGGCCCTTCATGAAATGGGGAACGGATATTGTCGGGAAATTACCCAAGGCCCCTGGAGGAAAGGTATTCATGCTAGCCATGAAAGATTATTCTCAAAATGGATTGAAGCTGAGACATACGTCCAAGTCAGGGAAAAAGAAGTTATATCCTTTATTAAAAGAAACATCCTAACAAGATTTGGAGTACCATCTGAGATTGTCTGTGATAACGGGTCCCAATTTATTGGGAGTAGAACCACAGGATTCTGTGAATCCTGGGGCATAAAGATGATAACGTCGACACCAGTGCATCCTCAAGCCAATGGTCAGGCTGAATCAAGCAACAAGATTATAATAAACAACTTGAAGAAGAGGTTGAAAGAGAAGAAGGGAAGATGGGCAGAAGAATTACCCTTGGAACTATGGGCAGACAGGACTACTTCCAAGAACGCCACAGGCCAAACCCCATTTTCCTTGGTCTTTGGTACTAAAGCAGTTATCCCAACCAAAATGGTGGTCCCAACATTCAGGGTCAGTTCTCAGACCCAGGATTCGAATGATCAGTCCCTGGTTGAAGACTTAGATACCCTGGACGAACTAAGAGATCAAGCAGCTTGGAGGATGGCAGCTTATCAACAAAGAATTTCCAAGACTTACAACAAACATGTGAGGATCAGAAGGTTTAAAGTGGGAAATCTCGTCCTTAGAAAGGCATTTCAGAACACAACAAATCCAGGGGATGGAAAGATGGCTCCTAAATGGGAAGGTCCCCACCTGATTGACTCTGAGGCTGGTAAGGGGGCATATTGGCTAGCTAATATGGAAGGAGAACTATTACCACGACCTTGGAATGCGATACACTTGAAGGCGTATTTCATGTAAGACTTCCTGTCCCAGGATTCAGCTACCCAGGTATGTGTTTGATTTTAAATTAATGCTGCAAATCCAGGTCAGTTCCTCTCACTTAATTTATTTCGTTTATCCCTTTATATGTTTTACCTTCATTATTTATTTATTAACATCAATTACATATGACGTTTTATTTTAAAATTGTTATCCAACATCTCGAATTCGCTAAGACCTATGTTTCGCCCGGAATCCAGGGTATCCCAGGATTCAGGGTACCGAACATGCAGGATATTCAAAAATTCAAGACACATGGAACAAAGTCTACTCAAGATACCCTAACTCGACAACAATCAGCGTATATCTCCTAAGTTTGAGATTGGCCATCTCACTTTCGTATGGGTAAGGCCTAAACCCATTCCTAAGGCTTGAGGATTGAGCATCCTCCAATCGAATATGGGCTACCACGCCTCGCCCGGGACGCACGTGGCAAATTTTGCCTCGCCCGAGACGCACGTGATCTAAGTATGAAACCCTGAGATTATGGGACCATCCGTGTTAACAGCATTGGTGGCAACCTCCCAATCCAGGGACATATGCGGATCTCCTAAGGTTTAAAACGATTAACGCGTTTTCGAGATGGATTGGTGCTAACGTACCAACTTAAGACTCCGAGGACATGCCCTAGCCAGTTAGTACGACTAAGAGGAAATCCCTAGTTCGCCAATACGGCACCGGGCATGACCCTAGAAATAGCCCAGTGACCCAGGGTCATAATGGTTAAAACCTAAGTAAATTAACTACTTAGCTAGTTAATTCTAATTGATATACTTATGTAACATGAAGCATTCTCAAGACTACCGAAGCTACGAGGAAACCTAAATCCTAGGGGCAACCCAGGAATTCTAAGACCACTAAAACATACACAAGAACAAGAAAAGACGACCAACAACCTTCAAGCATCATCCTGGGTCGTCCCCTTCGCTTCCTCCTCCTCCGCTGCCTTCTCCGCTGCCTTGGGGTCCTGGGCCGGCTGCTCTCCTCCCTTGGGCTGGTCGATGTCCATGGCATGACCAGCGGAGCCCTTGGATGGGGTGCTTTTGCTGGATCCAGGGCCAGCTTCAAGGTCACACCCTGCGGGGATGGTAGCGCCTAGATTGCGCAGCTTGTTTGCCCAGTCGGACACATCCCACTTGGGGTTCTTCAGCCCCAGGTCCCCAGCCTCTTTGTCCATCTTCAGCCTGCATTGAAGGAGGGAGACAAGGGCAATCCTCTTGCCCTCCTTTTCCTTCACGACCAGGGCAGCCTCATGCTCAGCCCGCACCTCAACAGCCCTCTTCTCCAGCTCCTGCACCAGCCCTAGGTTCTTATCAGCAACGATCTTGGTCATGCTCAATTCCTTCTTCAAGGTGGCAACCTCCTTCCTGGACAAGGATTCAGCATCCTGGGCGCGCCTCTCAGCGGCCTGGACCAAATCAAAGAATCTCCTAGCAATCTGCAAGCAAAGGTAAGTTAATTAACAATTTAAACTCTGAATGGTCTAACTATGCAGAAAAATACAGGGGTACCTAGGATTTACTTACTTGGCGAGAGATGGCCTCAGCGTGTGAAAGTAGCCCAGCGGCATCCATGTTCTCCAGGGGCTGCAGTGATATGGCGGAGCTGGTGGCCCTGGTTTTGCGCTTGGTGCCCGAGGTCTTGGAGGGAGGAGCTTTGGGAACCGATGGATGCTCAGATTTTACCGTGGTCAGGATTTGGAAGTCATCATCACCCAGCTGATAGGCGTCCAGATCCACCTCTTCGAGGTTCACAAGAGCAGCAGCGGCTAAGAAACAAAAAGCATAAAAAGTTAGCAGAATCCAGGGAAAATCTTAGGTCTAAAAGGCAGGGTTCCAGGATACTTACAACTAGACATGCTATGGGAGCAGGAAGAAGCAACTTGATCAGGGACAACCTTGAACTCGCGATCCTCTTCAGTGATGGTCAAGAAGGTCTCGAACCTCTCGAACGTCCTTGGATTCACAGGGCCAATGGAACTCAAGCTGGGCACTGCAAAACAAAAAATTCAAGGTCAGTTTTCATTAAACATGTATATTGAAAATTGAAACCCTAATTCTTAATGCAGGTGAGGACCTACCCTCTACTCTCCACGACGAAATATTTGGGTCGGGCTAGGTCGGGTCGGTTAGGTCGTAAACTTGGAACAAAGAGTGTAATCGAATTAGGGTTTGCTGGTATAGAGGCGTATGTCGTATATACATACGTATGTGAGAAAAAAAATGATACTTACAAGCTTCGAACTGACAACCTCCGAAAAGCCTGCGTGAGTTTTAAAGAAGCCTAGCGAAGCCACTAGGCCAAGTACATTTATGTGTTATAGTTTGGTCTCAATTATTTAATACCTTATACTCGTATGTGAGTAAAAGAAGTTGCTAGCTAACATTTTCAAACTCGCGACCTCCAAAAACTAGCGTGGGTTTTAGAGAAGTTCAACGAACCACTACGCTAATCGCATTTTTGTTTTATAGTTTGGTGTCAAATGTTTAATAGCATTGGTATCAATGTAAAATCCACTTAAATACTATCCAATATGGTTTCAAAATTTATTGGTGTCGCTTAATCCTAGCTCCGGCCATCAAATATACGTAGCTCCGGCCATGTCCCCATCTACCCGATTACCACTTTAGCAGTGCCGTCAGGTCAACATAAAACTGTCTAAAACAAAAAGAGGTAAATGAATGAAAAAAAAAGATTATGATTAAAAACTATTAAATTTATTATATTAAATTGTTAGGATTGAAAAATATTAAAATAAAAACTTTAGAAACATACAAATCACATTCATCTAACATATATAAATATCTCCAACAATTTGGTGGAGTGGATATATTCTTGCCTTTTAATGTGAAAGTCAAGGGTTCAAATCCCACCAGATACAAAAAATGAATGGTGAATTAAATAGAGGTGGGTCAGAGGTTTTACCACAGTGGGCCTTAAGGCGGTGGGTTTCTACTGGAATGGATGTACAACATAGAGGGTCTTGTTTACTCGCACAGTCTGTGGTCACAACATGTCGTGGGTAGCATTGTTTGCTAGGATGAGATCCCGAGTAACCGAGTATTTGTCGTTAAAAAAAATCTAACATATATAAATATCATGACAGCAATGAATGGCGGCAAATATTTGTATTTATACATAAAAATATTTAAAGTGATTTAATTGAAATTGGGAAGCCGCCACATGACCGAGATGGCGATACATATGCTAATGGATCACAATAATGTAAGCGGTTAGTTGTTTGGTTGGACGTGAATTTATGAATTGATATGAAAACACAATATCATGTTTAGTTTAAATTAATAATTAGTTTTGACTTGACGGTGACGAGTATTTCAAAGAAGATTTAGAATGGTAGTTTGAGATGGTTTGGACATATGAAGGGGAGGTAGTTAACAACGTCGGTTAAATATGTGGATGCCATCAGAAGCGGACCCGTATAAGGTCCAGGGGTAGCATGGGCTACCTCCTTAAACTCGTACGTGAAGTGATTTTTTTTAATTTTTTTAGGTTTTTATCATTTTATGTACGTGTGATACCCCAAAAAATATCTTTTGCTTCAAAAGTTTTAATATATGGCTATGTAGAGCAGCTGACAAGGGTTGATTATTTTAACATGGAGGTCCTGTGGTTGATTACTAGGCCAGACGTTTTCTAAACTTTTTACTTTTCTAGCTTTGTTTCTATTTAAAAAATAAAACATTACCCAAGATTCAAAGTTGAGTCAAAGTGTCATCAACACTTAAGTTTAGTTGTGTCAACCACAAGCTAGCATGCTCTTCGGTTAAAACTCTAAACAATAAGACTTGTATCAATATCAAGAAAGTAATCTGGGTTGACTTCATTAAGCAATTTGAGCTAAGTAAAATTTTTGAGGTTGATGCCCCCAAACTCCTGCTAAAAACGTTTTGTGCTACCCCGTTCTGTGGAGGAAGGGGAGGGAGAGACACCCCAAACTGATGTGAGCTGAGCGTATTAGACACGACTTGATAAACTTGCACTTCTTTAAAAATATGATCGAGGATAAGACTTTGTGAAGACGAATGAAAAACATATGACTTCTAGTGAAGGGGTGAGCTCTTATATATCTCTTAGTGTCACCAACTCAACATAGAGTTATAATAGTGCTACTTTTCTATGGTGATGTGTGTTACATACATATATTTATTAGTATATATAATTTTACTATGTTAGTAACTCGTGTACTACACGAACTAAATTTAGGTTTATAATATTAGATAAATGCAAAAAAAAAAAATGGACCATACTGGATTTGACACTTCAATTTTGGCTCACTCAGGAACACCATCAGGGAGGAAACCCACCACTTTGAAAAAAACCCTATCTTGACTGAACACCATCATCAAGGAGGAAACCCACCACTTAAAAAAACCCCCTTAAGTGAGGTTTGAACTTGAGACATCAAAGATCCCAAACTCTAACCATCATTCATATACCATTGGGCCAAATGACCTTTAGTAATAATATATCACCTTATATATCAGATGTCTTACGTGACGTGTACACTGCAAACTTACTATTCCCTTGCCACTTCATATGTTTTCTGTTTATCTATTGGATGAAAGCGTCGGTGGTTTATTATTATTATTATTATTATTCTTTTTCTGATTAAAGGAGTGAGCCGTGGAATGCTCTCATTGGAGGGGTTCAACGGTGGGTTTTGTTTTCTGGTTTCCTCACTCAGTTTTCCTCTTCCTGTGTGCTCTCTCTCTTAAAAAAGCTGCTTGTTTCCTCACCCAGTTTTCCTCTTCCTGTGTTCTCTCACTCTCTTAAAAAAGCTTTTCATTTGCCGTCTGCAAATGGCGATTTCTGCTCGCTGTTGGGCCTCTAGCAAAGGCATGGTGCTCCGGTTGTTAGGCGCCGCCGTCGTAAGCGATTTGCTTGCCCTCGCCGTTGAAACGATAGCTACTCCGTCTGCGAAGACGGCAACTTTTTACAGCCGTCGTTGTTTATGTCTTTGGCGATGATTCGTTGGTGTGGTCAGATACTTTTGTTTCCGTTTCCTCAGTCCATTTATCTGCGATCGTTGCGACGATGACTGACGTACATCCCTGATGTTGATGGCTTGATGCAATTAGATTCATCTTCTGATTTCAGTTGTTAGCTTATTAAGGATTGCTACTTTCCACTAAGAATTGTTAAAAGCTTTGTTTCTACCAAAATTGAAGTTTTCACAGTTTTAATTGTTTGCAAATTAAAACCCAATACCTTTATCTCCATACCAGATTCGCCGTGTCTCTTTCAACCATTATCATTGGTACGTTTTTTTAACTCACATTGTTTGTAATTGAATGTGGTTTTTGTAACATCCCACATTGGTGGGGATGAGAACTAAGCACTGCTTTATAAGGGTGTGGATACATCCCCTACTAAGACGCGTTTTAAATCCGTGAGAGGCGGATGCCTGAGGGCATGCCGGCTGCCAAAGCGGACAATATCTTGGTTGCGACAGGCCTGGGCTGTTACAGATTGGTATCAGAGTCCTTGGTTATAGCGACCTAAGATTTTCATCTTACTCTGCAACTGTTTTGCATTAGTTGCACACTAAAACGTTTTTCTCATGCATTGTGATACTTACTCCTACACGCACCTGGTCTACAATATTTCGTTTACACCATCTAACCCTCCTGTACTCACGGCGAGGAGCCGGTTATTTATGAGTCGACTTCAATATCTCTGAGTCGTGTATCTCTTATTTAGCGTTCATGGACGACGAGACGTTGAATCAGATCAGAGGATCACATCTTCACACTTGACGAGTCGTTTGTTGGTCGGGATTATTCTAGACTGAAGGAACGAGCATACTACCCAGGCATTGGACGAGTGCTTACTTAGGAAGGTGGTGCGTTACCTTTTCCTATTCCTAAATTTTTCTCCTAGCTTTAGAGGTTCCTGTTATACCTGCCCAACATACATATCCGAACACTTTTGTTCAGACAACGTTGTCATGATGTGCTAATGACGCGATCATTTGGCTTCAGAATAGGCAGCATTGTATGGGTCCAGGTGGTTGCCTATGGGGCACTTGTACCTACTTCCGTTATCCTGATTGTTTTCGCATTTTCCTTGGTCTTTTAAATCCCTACCTTTCTCATCTTTAAAGCATAGTTGCGTTGTAACGATACAACTTGAGTACAACTCTTATGATCTGAACGCTACCTGATGTGGGCCAACTGATTTTTTTTTATTATTACTAATTTATCAGGTTTGAGATCAAATCGACATGTGTGATAAATCATCTATGTCTTCGAGCTAGCTAGGGTCATTGTGATAACTCATCTATAACTTTGGGTTGGTGACTCCATTCTTGTTACCCACTCAGAGGATATCTCATCTGTACTCCATAATACCTGGCAGCTGAAGTAAGAGGGACTAGGGTGACCATATGTGGTAAATTACAGTTACGAGTGCACACGTAAATGTAATATGCAGTGTATGGAAATCCTGGAGAATCCTACTTGGCAAGCTGATGGTTGTAAAGGATACAATATCTTATTTCAAAACCCCATGATATATGAACGTCGATCATGTTGAGCTCAAACGGATGGCTGAAGCCACCTATCATTGTAAATGTTGCCACACCTGATCCGATTCCTTTTTACGTATGGATTCTAACCCATTCGCAAACCCTTTGAAGCATATTACGAAAGTTGGTCCTGGTAGGACATCGTCTCACCCGATCATTTCAATGACAAGTTTTTTCCTTAACTATGGACACTCTCGATGAAACCCTTGACTGGTTTGAATTCATCTTGAAACACAATTCTACTTTTACGACTTTACCTAGCATACCAACTGCTAGAACTTTTTCATCCGTGAGACAACTTGGATAAACCTTAGCCAGGCCCGACAATCATCCAAGGAGACGCTCAACCCATTGTTAAAGAGGTCAATCGAGTACGTAAAAGTCATCCGGCTAAAAGAAGTTGACCGGTCCGACAGAAGGTGACAGCCCGAGAAGATGAGGTTCCAAACGTTGTATCGTTCTGATTGGTGAGTAAGGTTTGTCCAGACACATGCAAATAAAGGTCGTCTGGCTTGTGATGGAACAGTTATGGGACATGTAGCCATACTTTGTAGAGAACTTAACCGGGGAAGTTGGAGCTTGGTTGTTCGGAGACGATTACATCCGGAAAACTTTTGATCAGTCAATTTCCTTATAGACCTGCTCTTGAGACTTGGTTGATGTAACATGTCTCATGGGTGTAAGGGTATTGGTCATTTGGGAGATGAATCCTTGTTTGAAAACCAGGACGGTGTCCCGTGCGAAGAAGTCACGTCCATAAGGGTTGTAGATTAGAGAATATTCTTCGTCCGGTAACAAACTTGTACGAATATGTGTCCAAAATGAGTTATCTTGTAGAGATAAGATGGGAGCACCTGTCGGGATTATAACCCCACTCCCAGGAGAGTTTGAGAACCGAACTGTACAAATACACGACAATACCAAATTACTCCGGCGAAGGTTTGTATAACGAAGGTGTCACCCAGGGTTGTGCTGTCGGGAGTTTATGTTGTTCAAGGCGAAAATCCGTACAGTGGTGAATGCATCTGGAAAAAGAACACATGTCCCGTCTGGTAATAACGGATCCCCGAAGATAAAGATCATCCGGCCATAGGATAACGGACCGGCTCCCGGCCTTCCGACCGATGTTGTTCGGTAGGAAAGTCGCCCGGGTGTGGTGAACCCGACCGACGAAAGTGGTAGACTGGTAATATGGAGCTAATCGTCCGACAGATAGAGTGAGTCATCCGGTGTTAGAGACCCGTGAAGAAATGTGTTGTTCGGATTGCATGTATCCAGATCTTGATGGGTGTAGTTTAGGAACAGGTCATCCAACGAAGGGACATCTGTGTGGAATGTAGGTCAGCGTTCCTTTGTGTCTCTGGCGATAATAGCATTGACTTTGATCATGGAATCAATAAATCTAGCATCCAAGAGCATGCACAATATAGATCAGCCCTAAAACTACAATAAAAATCAAATCTTAATGCATAGAAACCAAGTAAATAAGAACCAAGAACATACCAAGCAAGGGGGATGATTATGGTGATGATTTTGAGCTAAGATCCACACCAAATGACCCAAAAATCTTCAAGGAATAATGGTGGATGATGATTCTGGTCTAAAAACGGCTGTAGGAGTTTTTAGGGTGAAGAAATAGGGGTTTAATGGGGCTAAGTTGCTTAAATAGGTGAAAAATATGGTTTTTGCCCGTTAGACAAGAGATGCGGACCGCGAAAATTCACTGAGAAAAGCCCGAGGTCCGCATGCCACCTATGACTGACCACCCTTGGTCGGTTTACCATTTTCGCTCTAGTTTCTTCGTTTTTCGTTGTTTTCAAGTCTCGTTTTCTATGTTTTCCACCATTTTTCATCCCCGTCATATCAATCATATTCAAGCCAATAAAATTGAATATAAACATGTCATATATTGGATTATGATAAAGAAGTTAATCAATTATAACACGTTTTCGGGTAAATTAATGAAGACATCACTTTTAGGCTGATCACCAACGTTTCGTGACTCGACTAAGTGTGTGATGACTCATGACATGATATGAGATTATTAGACTCACAAATATGTTGAAATTGACATATGATACCAAAATACGAGATTCACGATAAACGACGAATCGCGTAAAAACCAAAAATTGCTTTAGTTTTGATTCAAGGTATCCAAATTGAATCCAATTATAATAATTAAGTATTTTGTTTATAAAAACGAATATGAACCATTCAAAACATTATTTTGAGGTATAAATACCCAAAACTCCTCCGGTACTTAATAATCCGCGAATCGAGAAAATGCGAAATTTCAACATAGGCCAGGTTTCACAATCGGGTAATTTACAAATGTTACAAACGCCCCCTTCCCCCTCGGGACAAAGCTAAGCTTCGCCAATGGACTGAGAAGTCTATCTTGTCGGTCTATGTCTATATGTGAGTCTTTACGTTCCATGTCATTCCTTCAACTGGCTTGGTGTTCATGTTGGCTACTTCCGTCCACCTTTCATGTGTCCTAATCCATATATCGAGTCTTCTAGCCTCGTCTGGTTATATGAAATTATGATTTGCGTAGGTATTGACCAACACCCTTGCAAGCTGTCATTTGATTTCAATCTTTACAAAACGAAGTCATTTTGACTCCATATACGTACCGCTTATAATCTCTATCGAACTGGGTTTGTCTCCCTCGCGTTTTGCCATCACCAATGCTTTTCCTTCATATACAGTTAACACATGAGCAATTTTGCATCGCTCCTAAACAACTCTCCTCAATATTATTCGCCTCTTTGTAATAAAAAACTTGAGATTGTTTATAAAAGGTTGAAAACCCATTTTTAAAATACATAGTAAATATATTTAAATATTGAGATATGTTTTCAAGTAGTTAATCCATATACAATTATGAATTGTTTCATTAAAATATGAAAATGACTGACTCGTAAGATTCGAAATAGTTGGATGGTGGAATTTCTCATCCTTAATTTAATGATTAATTTATAAAATTATAGTTTTAATAAATTAAAGGACATATACTCCAATAGTATAAGGTCACAATGAAGAAAATTGTTGGCCAATAGGCTACAAGTTCGATATTTAGGATCTCATGTTCTACCACATCTATGTGGGTAGTGGGTTTTCTTGGGTCGGGTTTAGTTGATGTGTCTGGGCTACCAAGAATACGGGATAGTATGACTGTGCTCTCTGCTCTCCGGGTGTGAACGCCCTTTCGACAGTACGAGTTGTCTTGGGTAGTCGAGTATTAATCGTTTGTCGTTATAAAAAATAATAATAATAACGAGTTGGTGACCCGCCCGCGCGTTGCGGCGGGCCACCAATTTGTAGTGCGTTTAATGATCTATGTGGTTTGGCATTTGTTGTTTTGAGAAGGTGTGTTGTAAGCTCTTAGAGGAGATTTTTACGTAGCAGGAGACAAAAGTTGTGGAGTACTTATAACAATAATGAAGTTTATATACCGACAGCTTATAAAAGTCAAATATAAATGAATCAAATGTGTAACCTTGTCACATATATGAAATATAAATCTTCTAGTGTTTCCTAATAAATCGTAAAAAACCCCACCAAATATGACAAAAAGTTAAAAGACAAATTAAAGACGACAAATTTAAAGGTTATCCCTAGGAGGGATTTTGTCTTAAAACTGATGGTATTTAGCAATAAATGGCTGCAGTCCATCCAGTGGTTGTTCCTCCATTGTGTTTGCAGAAAAGACATTTTTTTTGTTATCTTTGCATTGGTATAAACTTAAGCATAAATAGCAGACTAACACCAATGACAAAACTAATATATGAGAAATATTTGACAACATGCTTACATATACAACACTTAATCTTCTGGGAAGTGTGCGAAGTCAGCAAGCTGTCTGACCGGGTCTGGTGACAATTTCCGACCGCCCGCTCCACCTCAAGAGTCTTAGCCACCCAGTCCAAACCACTATACAGACCTTCACAGTACCTCATCAGATACTTCACATCATACACCTTCACACCCTCTCTAGCTTCACATCATACATCTTTACACAACACTTAGGGTGCAATTGTAAAATGACCTTACACACCCAATATTAGTAGGAAAGAATTTTATTTGCAATTGACTATTCCTGGATACTAAAGAGTTTAGGAATTATGTTGACATGCTTTAAATTCTGATTTTATACAAATCGACTATCATGTATCTCCTCCTAATGTTAACTATGAGAACAATCAAAATTAAGGTACACTTAAAACACTACTAACAAATTAGCAACTCAGAATAAAGATACTAACCTTCACAAAAGCCTTTTCACTGAGCTGAAACACAGAGAATGGAATATTGAACGAACTGATATAGGTAAGAGAATATAGTAAATAATCCATCAGAAGCTATTGAAATATCATCCATATTTTTCTTAACAGAGAAAATTTTTTGTTTGCAAAAATATCCCAAACCTTAACCACCAGCCACTTGTCTTTGGTAGACATGTTCATTTTAGCATTAGTTGATGGAGGAATGACCCGAGCTATAAAAAAAAAAACCCTAAAAAAGACTTCACTAATAACTATTGAAATTAAATATAAAACGGTACATGGTATAGATAACTCTTTACTCAATCATAGAAAACCTTCAGTTAAACAAATTTCAAACAAATGCAGACTTACGTAATATCTCAATAAGACCAAAAGGCAAAGAAAAATCTGGTTCTATAAATTGCAGCAAATATTTAACCAATAAAGTTGAAAATTTTGACATATAGTCATAATACAGCTAACACAGTCATAATAAAGTTAATATTAACAATAGCCTTGCATTGCATTAGTCTTATCTCTTGTAATGAAAGGAAACTCTTACCCATAACAATTCTTTTAAAAAATACTTAATAATGATAACAAAGAAAGAAACACGAAAGTAATGCAACCATTTTTTTGTAAAACCATTAAA
The DNA here is from genome assembly GCA_039602395.1 of Deinandra increscens subsp. villosa. NCBI lineage: Eukaryota > Viridiplantae > Streptophyta > Magnoliopsida > Asterales > Asteraceae > Deinandra > Deinandra increscens. The sequence continues at coordinate 70,119,181 of JBCNJP010000025.1, forward strand.
GTAAGAATGTGGAAAAGAGAACAAAACAATCAGATATATATGCACTCAAACTAAGCAAGAAAGTAAAGGAAGAAAATAATACATCATGATTATGAAACTTTTAAATTAAAACACATAGATTAGGAAATTGGATATAGGAAAAAAAAAAAACTACCCACACGCCATCACCTTTCAAGACATCTTCAACCTGCAACTGAAATAAAGCACAAAAATTAAATAAAACTATGCAACTGAAACAGTACGAAGAATTATGCAATAAAACAATCAAAAGAGGTTGTCAGAGCAATCGAATAAAGGCTCGGATCAATTTGAAATGTCATCATAGCAAACTGTTTAGGATTTTTAAAGAATGTTGAGTGTTCAGATCAGTTAAGAAAGTTAACTAAACTAAAGATAACTTGAATACGAATCAAATCAAATGAACTTCACAGAAGAGAACAATAATATTTTTTCAACATCTTACCTTACACATTTGTAGTGCCATTTGAAAAAGCCAAAGCCAGAGAAACACCTTTCCTCCCCCTTACATATGTTATCACCAACAATTACTACTCGAACGTTTCCTTCATCAAATGGATATCTGCAAAAGTTTATCATATCGGAATTAAATTTAAATAGGCGCACAATGAAGATATAAAAAAGGCAGTCTATGAACACTGTAATTCACCTGCATATATCGCTTCTAGTTTAGAATATGGATTTAAATTTGCACCTACTCTATCCTCCTCCATTTGATGAAGAAAATATGTGTTCAAGCCTTTGACATTATTGTAATAAAAAATGTGCTATTGGTACATAAAAGAAGCATGACAGTTAGGAAGCCTACAGAATACAGGGGTAAATAACCATCCGTGATGAGGTTACTTACGGAATGTAAATTGTTGGAAATTGAATACCTTCTTCAAACCCTAAGTCCTGAAATGTGACACATTTATTGAGAATTTCACATAAAACTAATAACATGCTAAAATAGAGAGAAGAAGGTGAATCATACCTTTAAATATCTTCTAAATCAAGCACCGATCTTGAACACTCAAGAGAGAATACTGATCTTGAACACTCAAGCACGTAATATACTGAGAAGCAAACCTTAAATGGAAATTTCAAGCAGATCTGAAAACAAATCTATGAACATCATAGTTTGTAAACACAAAAAAAGATCTGGAAAATGAACCACAAACACTAACCATCCTTTCAACAACAAAACCTAGCGGTGGCGTCTGGACAGGAGCAAAACCAGAGCCATTAACAGCCGATTAGACCGGCGGCTACCAAGCCGGGGGTTTCAAAAGAGAATGTGAAAGCAGATCTGAAAATTAAGATCATCTCATAAACAAAAGCCCTAGCCGCAGAAAGAGCGACACACCGGCGGCGCCACACCGGAAGACGACCAGAAGAAAAAAAGGCGGAGGTTGTCGTGTATTCGGGGTCACCAACCGGAATCGATCCTGCGATGAAGATGAGTAGAGAGAGTAGATGTTACCCCCAATTGTATAAAACAAAGGAACAACGCAATGGGTGTTCCAGATCTAAACCGGAACGACAACCGACTCAATGCAACCCACACCTCATCGCCAAGATCGGTGGTCACCAACCGCCAACGCATCGACGGAGCAACGCCTGAACGGCAGCCGCTACAACATCACGCTTGACGGCCGGAGTAGTGATCAAGATCAGATTAAAGGCGGTGATCTTCTGAGCATTAGAGAGAGAGGAGAGGCACGGCGAGTAGAGAGAGAGAGGCACCGGCAGCACAAAGAGAGAGATATGGAAACACCCGGATTTAAGAAATAACACCCACAGAAACCGGTGACATTGCACCGACTAAAATCAAATAAGAATCTTAATAATAAGGACTAATATTGTCAAAAAAACAAAGAATTGTGGCCAGTTTTCAAAAACCATAAACAATACTATAATAATAAGGACTAATATTGTCAAAAAAACAAAGAATTGTGGCCAGTTTTCAAAAACCATAAACAATACTATTCATCTTCTAAATTACATTGTATATTATACAAGTGGGTCGACCCGCGCTTCGCGGCGGAGTCGGACCGTTTTAGAAAATCGTTTAGTAAAACGATTAAAGCTAAATGCCGTGTAGAACTAATGTCGATAACATATATAATTTTGTTGTAACAGAGAAGGTAAAATATGCAATTCATAATTTACCAAAAATATATTATTCAAATGATGTACATGGGAATGGGTTATAACATTCACATATAAAGAAAATGTAAAATAACAATCTACCATGACATGGTTCCATTCGATCCCAATACAAACTTACATACTATGTGTTCACCAACATACTCAAAATCACCCATGGAACCTACATCATCAATACCGAAAATGATTAGAGGCTTAACAAATACAACATCAACATACTAAATCACACATCCAGACACTAAAAATCAAAAATTAATAGAAGATACACATATGGTCGCGAAGCAGCCATATGTCGAGTTCCGGGGTAGTGTATTGGTCGTTAAGACCAAAAGATTAATAAGATTTCTACAATTTAATTAGACATTTCCATGCCTACATGTCAATGAAATTAGCATTTGCATAAATGTTTTGTAAACCTCATATCTGCAGGTTATAAGAAGGATTCAATTTTCACCTCTTAAGCCGAAGAGGACGATAAACCAAAGCAGCCATAGACAAACTGCGAAGGAAAATAAATAATAAAGCATGACAATAATTCACATTGAAAAGGAAAGACATGATAAACTATAGCAAGTAGTCAGACGCAAAAGAAAATAAACAATACATACAGAAAGTTCGTTGATGGTCCTTAAAAGCAGAGGCTTACCAAACAAACAACAACAATGAAAGCCTGCAAAATAATACACATGTATTAAAATAATATCAGATTATAAACAATCAGCAAAATTATAGACACTAACAAAGAACCTTTTGAAAGATAAACCAACATGATAGGGGAAAAGAATATAAGAGAAACATGTATGAAAAAACTCTATACCTTAAAGTTTTTTTAGCCTACTATGTACCTATTTTGCCTCAAAAAAACATTAATGAAAATTAGGCCGTGCAGTAGACTTGCATAAAGTGTGCTAATAAGAGTTAAGGTAGTTATGAATTCCATAGTGAAAATTATATGTATATGACAGCAAGAAAAACGAACATAAACACACATCAGGTTAACTACATATGCAAATAAAGGACTCCAAAAATAAGAAGGCCATCACAATAATAGCGTAAAGCATATGTCATACGCACAAAGAAAGGAACAGAAACCTACATCCCAAAATAAGCCAAATATGACACTAACAAAATGGATTTGCAACTTAAGAACAGCGAAACCCATAACAAATGGACAAAACATACATATATAAAGCCATAGGGTGAATAAAGATTTACTAAAAAAGGGTGACAGTACTAAAACAATGAAAATCCCAAAAAATAAAGAACTACTAAAACCATAAGAACACTAAAAATGGGGGAACCATAAGAACATGGTTATTCATACATATATCTTTAAATAAACAAAAAAATTATTAATGAACAATATCAAGGCGAAATAAGCAACTCATATGCAGCCCCCGAACATAAATTGATGGAAGAAAGACCAAATGACAACAACATTTCAATAGAAAATGAAAGAAATGCCAAATCATAACAACATTTCAATAGAAAATGAAACAATGGCCTAATCACAACAGCATTTTAATAAAAAAAAGCAAACAAAGGCGATGAAATTAAAAGGAAATATGACGTACCTGTTGCAATGGTGGAGGAGAGCGACTGATCTCAGATGAATACGTATATATGCACATAAGGACACACGCATAAGCACGATACAAATGAAGCGAGAATCCCGAACAACCACGCTGCCGCCGGCGCCACTCCACTGCAACCATCGAACTTCTAGCCACAATTAAACCTCCAGTTTGGAAAGGTCTAACATCTAAAATGTAAGAGAAAAACGTATATAAAGCACCTAAGAAAGACCAATATTAGAACCACCATCTTTATACAGCAACAACTAAAAACACATTCTTATTCACAAAATGAAAGTAACTATAGTCTTAAAAGAACCCTGGGAACTTACAAAAGTCAGGTGAAAGTATGTTTCTTATTCACAAATCGATTGAAAGCTAGCACCATTATATAGCTCCTCTTTGATCAGTAATCAATTACATGCAATATTATGAATCGTCTAAATCATAAACATAAAATTACAAATGTGAGAAATATTTGAACCTGGAAAAAAAGGGACTTCATGTTAAGATCTTCATACCTTGGACAATCTCTTTCAAGTCAACTTTTTTTTTAGCATTTAAATCTAATGTTTAGAAAATCAGTGAACATTTAGTGATTGAGCAACAGAGAAAAAAATAGCAAACCAACAAAAACAAATTAAATAGTGATATGTAAATAACATTATGATAATACTGATCTAACTCCTACGTATACAATGCATTTTGGTTATTAAGGTACTTGACCAAACAAACAACCTTTAATGAGATTCTTTGTAATAATTTGTGTTTGATTGATTATGTATCCGAAGCAGTCACAAATAACAACTCTAGAAACCTAAAGAGCTGGAATTACAACTTAGGTTAACAATCAAATAACATAAAGCAAACTGGTATAAAAAAGAAAATCAAAGGGTACCTCCAATTCGAGACCTGAAATTCGATAAAAATTACCACAATGCAAGTAAGAATATGAATGGTAAACAGTCGAAAGGCCAAGAATGTCGTACCTAAATGACTGTAGCAAAGAAGAAACCCATGAAGCTAGAGGTAAACTTGAAGAAGCAGAGACCCAATTAGAAACCCTAAGGTCTCAAGAGAACATAATAGATGTTAATTTATCAAGACTTAAAAGGGTAGACTTAAGTTCATCAAAAAACTTCAAATAAATACCTGCGATCGGGTCTTGGCAACATCTAAGAAGAAAACACCCAAAAAGATCTGTCGGAGCGGCGATGTCGGATGCTCAAGTGAAGCCAAAGGCCATGACGACACATAGAGAAATCGAAGAAATCGAAGGAGCAGATAGTCATATTCAGATCTTCTTGAGAGAAATCGTTTGGTGGAGCAGGTAGAGAAAGACGTGTATGTAAAATAAAAGGTTGAACCACTTTATGCAGGTAAGGTGATAAGTCAACATTTAAAGTGAGAGTTGCTTGTACCACATGTTCAAAGCATAAGGGATTTTTCATTGTGCAAGTTTTACTTGTACAATATGTTTAAAAACTGGTACCATGTATGCATTAGGGGTTTGTACAATATGTTTTAAAGATTGTACTATAAGTTGATGTTTGTATATATAGGATAATAAATAATGAAAAAGAAACGTGGTCCCTATAAATTTGACCTATGTCATAAAGCCTAAAATTTCATCCTTGAAGTACCCTTATTTGCATAGTGTAGAATCGAGTTATTTCTGTTAACCGGATTGATATGAATCAAAGAAGGGTTATCAGGGTAGAAACGACTTTACGAGGGATCAGAGAATGGATCAGGTTGAAATGGTTTGGATTGGAGCGTCCTTGGCTAGTTGACCTGCAAAACAAAGAAAAACAAAGAAGCGTCGCTGGCCTTGAAGCAGGTAATAAGTGTCCTCTATGATAAAACTCGGGCGTGAATATAAGTATGTGTATTGGTAAGCATAATCAAGATGAACTGAATAGCATTGAATGAGTTCATACCGGGTAGGTGAGGGTATTTATATCCCTCAACCTTTGTCTCGATTTGTAATTAATATTGACTTCTCAATTGGGTGTGATGCAGGTCTGAGTGTCTGACCAGGGATCTGGTTCATACCGTTACAATACCCATTTGAGGAAATACATTAAATGTTTTGTCAGTTTAGAGTATGAGAACTCTAAACCTCAGTGTTTAAGCTTTGGTTTGTAATGTCCGTTCTGGACTATACACGTTTAGTTCAGTCCATTCTAAGCAGGGTAGTCAGGTTGAACTGTTGTGCACGTTGGTCTTCGACCTAGTGTGTACGTCAGTCTAGATGTTTGATATAGTATACTGCTTAGGGTGGGGGTATGGTTGTTTCAAAAAAAAAATTGAAACAAACTTTTCAACCAATGGGAGGAGAGAAAATAAGTTTGTAGAGATGGTTGTGGAAATAGAGGGTATGATTTGTAGAGAGTTTGTAGGTGAAATTTAATTATTTTATGAAGTGGGGACCACCCAAACACACACAATCTTCTCGGCAATGTTCTGCGTAAACATGCCGAAAACATATACACTTTGCCGATGCCAAAGAGGGCGGGTGTGGGTTGCCGAATAGTTGCCGAGTAAAATGGTGTTGTCAATGGGATATACCGAAGGTATACCCATCCTTATATTTAAAGAATAAATATCATATTGTTTTATTTAATAGATAAAATGATAAGACACAAGAGTGTATTTAACTTAACTATCGACAAATACAATACTAACATTTTCCTATATTAGTTGGCAAAAGCTTTCATATGCACGTGAGGGATTCCAAGTTCAAATCTAATAATTTGTAAATCACTTATTTTAACGTTAATTTACACCACTTGTCAACTAAGCTTAACATCCTGATATAATTGGATTAGAAATGTGTTGTAATTCACAAATTTATAACTAACTAATTATGCAATGCTGAACCTATAAACCATTTCAATCGTCACTCATCAAAACCAACTTGTCCAACCACTATAGACGTAACACATGTCAAATAGTCATATTAGGTGTTTGGTTTCCTATATATTTAGGGTATGTTTGGGATTGTTTATTTGAGTGTAAAAATACTTTTGATAAAAGTGTTTATTAGCTTAAGACTTTTTGAAAAGGAGTTTTTAAAAAAAATCTTTGGATTAGTTTTTACGATTACTTATTTTATATATAAAATGACTAAAAAGGGGTTATGTGGTTATAAAAGGTTTGGTGAATATAATGTTAAATAAGAGTATATTAGTAATTTTTCTTTTAAAAAACCAAATTTAGATGTGTTTTATTATAATCACCAAGCGGTTACAACTCAACACGAAGTACAAGGGAGACGAACAACAAGCTGCGCCGTCAATCCTTTCTTAATAGCAAAACCTAACCGAGTGAATACCACATTCATCCCCCTCGGAGTGGCCACATTCTAATGCATGACCTTCTGGATGCGACTCAAAGTATCCATAGCTTCCGAAGCAAGGTGGCCGAATGTATCAAACATAAAAGGAACAAACACGTGTTGATTCACCAGACACGCTTTCTCATGTTTGTGCACCTTCCTTGCTGCGGCTTTCATGGCAGCCTGGCCTGCCCGAAACCAGATCCCTTGAGCCCACGAGAGGATAAACCCCAGTAAGGTCGACATATGTGTGCTTTCCGTTCTTCCAACAAAATACAAGGACGTCCGCCGGATGAAGGGATGATCGCCCGTCCGATGGGTCCGACAGAAAATTAACCGGGGCTTCCTTCTTCGCAGAGATCCCAACTCTCTTGAAAATGTCAAATAAAACGTCCCGGATCAGATCATGTCGGTATTTAAAACCGGAGAGCTCTTTGTAATAGACCGCGTGTTCCCCATAAGCATCCAAGCATTTGCACACTGGATATCTCTCATCACTAGGCTATAGGGGGATCATAAGCTGATATTTAAAAATTGCCCGGTATTTGACTAGCGACATGTGCTGCCCCAGCCATCAATAGGGGGGGCAAGGAGGAAATCCTGAGCATGTGATTGGCAAATGCATTCCAAAACCACCTTTTCCCTGGTTGTCATCTCAAAAGCAGCTTCCATTTCTTGCACGGTTTTACTAAAAAAGACATTCGCCAAAACATGCTGGGCTTTGGGTGGGACAGTGTCCTTGTTAGTGAAACCGCTAAAGTCAAAGTTCGGAATTAAATCGCAAAGACCAGCCAGCGCGCCTGTATACGCCGAGTCCATAGTGCAAAGATTTCTTGGTTTTTGAAATAATACATAAACCTCTATTTCCAAAAGTTATTGTGAAAAATAATTTTCTACTATCCAAAGATAAATTTTAATTTATTGACTTTTTAAAAAGCCAATAAATCAATAAATCATTTTTAAATTTTTTTTTTTTTTAAAACGGCAATTAATTAATCACAGGGAACACCGGAGGAATAAGACACTCCCACCGGCCCCAACCCAAACAAACATTACATTACAATTTAAAACGACACCAGTCTTGCCAAGACACCTCCCATCTATTGACTCTACTATTAATCCATAGGAAGCTCGAAGATTTAATCTCGGCCAACATCCTTTGAAGAGAGGGACGTCTATTATTAAAAACAGCTTCGTTCCGAGTACACCATAACGTCCAACACGCAGCCCGCACCACCACTTCGATAGCTTCCTTGTGCTTACTTGAAAGCCCCTCCATCCAGTCCAAAAGCAAGTCATGGGCCTCAAGGAACCACCATGGGGCAATATTACACCACTGGCCCACCAGGGACCAAACCAAATTGGCCCAATAGCAATTTAAGAAAAGGTGCTGAACATCCTCCTCCCCTTCCATGCACATCGAACAGGAACCAGAAGGAAGGTTCATACCCCTGTGAATCAGCCCCTTCTTTGTAGCCAACCGATCCAGAATTAAACGCCAAAAAAACAAGTTAACTTTAGGAGGAACCGCCGGAATCCATTTACCGCTTGGCCCCACTTCGCAACTCCCGCTTGCCTGCAACAACTCTCTAACCGCCTTGACCGAGAAGACCCCTGTCGCCCCATCCTTCCAACGCCAATCTTCTCCTTCCAAAACAATAAACTGATCAAGGTTCACCCCTTTAATCCTAAGAACTTCCTCAACTTTAGCAATGTTTCTCCACACCCCCGAACTACCTTTAGCAATAGGCACCAGCCCCCTCCCCTCGTTAACCCCGTGAATACTCGATATAACCTTCCTCCATAACTTATCAGGCTCCTTTTTATATCTCCATAACCATTTGACACGGAGTCCCACGTTAAGATCTTCCAAAGGAGTTATGCCAAGGCCCCCTTTATCGATAGGCAAGAAGCACACCTCCCTTTTGACCCAGTGAATCTTCCTCTTCTTTTCAACCCCTCCCCATAGGAACTTAAACCGAATAGCTTCCAGATTCTGGATAACCTTCTTAGGGGCAGCAAAAAGGGAGAAGTAATACAGGGGATCGCCTCAAGAACAGCCTTAACAAGGACCAATCTCCCGGCTAACGAGAGATTCACCGCCTTCCATTCCGAAAGCCGATCAACCACAGCCGCTATCACCCCCTTCCACGAAGCAATTCTATTCAGATTGCTCCCAATAGGCAGCCCCAGATGCACCGAAGGCAGGCAACCCGCCTTACATCTCAGGAGCCTAGCCATCCTAACCACCTCCTCCGGTTGACACCCAACCCCACACACCAAGCACTTATTGAGATTAACCTTGAGGCCAGACGCCATAAAAAAGGCACGCAGCAAACGGTTCAAATTTAAAATATTGGACTCTTTCCATTCCCCCAACACAAGGGCATCATCGGCGAAAAAAACAGAAGAGAGAACCGGGCCCCCGTTAGGAAGGGCGAGCCCCTCGAAAGCTTTCAACTCCAAGGCCCTCTCAAGCATCCAAGAGAAAGCCTCCATCGCGATAACGAAAAGAAACGGGGAAAGAGGGTCCCCTTGCCTCAAGCCTCTCGAACATTGGAACTCCTTGGTCGGAGAACCGTTCAAAAGAACCGAGGCCCTAGAGGAGGAAAGGCACCCTTTAACCCAAACAATCCATTTCTCGGGGAAATTCATTTGGTGCAAAATATCAAGAAGGAAATCCCACTCCACCGAATCATAAGCCTTCTCAAAGTCGATTTTAAACAAGAGAAGCTTCCTATTCCTCCGCTTACACCAAGAGATCAATTCATTGACAATGAGAGGCCCATCCAAAATATTCCTCCCCGCAATGAAGGCCATTTGGTTTTCCGACACAATACCCCCCATAACCTTTTTAATCCGATTAGCTAAAACCTTAGAGATGACTTTAGACACGCACCCCACGAGACTTATAGGCCTAAAGTCGTTAAAAGTTTGGGGGTCCCTAACTTTAGGAATGAGATGGATGAAAGACGAGTTGCACCCCCTCCCAATCTTGCCGTTAACAAAGAAAGACTGCAACACCTTCACAAAATCGGATTCAAAAATGTCCCAATACTTCTTAAAAAACCCGAACCCAAACCCATCCGGACCCGGAGTTTTATTGCTCCCACACATCCACACCGCCTCCTTAATTTCATCCTTAGAAAAGCAAGCCACAAGCCCCATACTATCCTCATCAGACAACTCCTTTTCCTCCCCTAAAGCATCAAACATATTACATTCAATTATAAGCTTCTCTTTCAAAGCACCTTTTTCCTCCTTATAACCCCTAGACCACACTTTCACAGCTTCCTTAACGGCCTTGAGCTTAGACATCAGCACCACATCCGGGCACCCAATGGAATCAACCCCACGAACCGCAGATACCACCACCTTTCTAACCTCGTCCAAATCTAACCACGCCGGCCTGAATCTGAAAGGGCAAGGCCCAAAATCCCTCTGGGAGACCTTTAGAAGCAAAGGCGAGTGATCCGAGTGAAGCCGATGCAAAGCCGTCACCGAAGCACACGGCCACCTGTCCTGGAACTGGGAACACACGAAAATCCGATCTATTTTGCTAAAAGACTTACCGTTGCCATGTGAATGGTTAGTCAAACATGCTCTTAATACTGTCACGTTTGAAAATCATTGATTTAAATGTAAATGTCGTACAAGACCGACTCCTCACCTTTAAATAAAACTGGTGAGAGGACCATTTATGTAAATGAGTCTTCACGATTTATAAATAATACTCCACCATATGAAGATAAGATCGAGATGCCAGTGAGACACAAATAAACTCTCTGTAATCTGCTTGTCTCATTTAAGACTCAAATCGGAGCAAGTAGAAGACACGTAATTCACAATTAAACCCACCAAATCATTTCCGATCGGAATCATCGCCCAATAAACTGGCGGCTGCCACCATCATTCCCATAAAATAAAATATCATTCTTCATTCATACACCCTGTTTTCTCTCTCGATAGCGACTCATGGCGGCGGAGACAAACGGAGGCTCACCACCACCACCACCGCCACCGCAACAACAGATCCGGCGAGTTCCGCCGATGATTGCCCTCCCACCGCAATCTTCCTTCGAAAACCTCTTCACCGGCGGTCCGGGACCCGGTTTCAGCCCGGGTCCGATGACTCTCGTTTCGAATTTCTTCTCCGATCATTACCCCGACGTCGATTGCCGCTCGTTTTCTCAGCTTCTCGCCGGCGCTATGGCGTCTCCGGCGTCACAAATCCCACCTGCTTCTACTACTTTTTTTGATGATTCGAAACAAGTAGATTCGGAGAAGAAATTGGGGGGATTTAAGCAGAATCGACCTGTGGATTTGGTTATTGCGCAATCCCCATCTGGGTTTATGTTCCCGTCTGTTTTTAGTCCATCTGGGTTCCTCAACTCTCCTGGGTTTTTCTCACCTCTTCAGGTATTATAGCATTTCTTCCTGATCTTTGACTTTTTATGTCAAACGAACTCATTTTTGTTTTCAAATTTGGACGTTAGTCTGACCTATCTAGAGAAATTAGAACAACCATAGTAAACATGAAAACAAGAACTGAAAAGGGAAAATTGTTGGTCTCTAGATATGTAATATAGCCCTGTCAATTTACATGTTTGACTTTTTTCGTTTGACTCTTTTGGAATTTCAAGATTGTGAAGATTGTGTTCTTATTTGTTTGAATTGGGCAGAGTCCATTTGGGATGTCTCATCAGCAGGCATTAGCTCATGTAACCGCTCAGGCTGCATTATCTCAATCTTATTTGAATAATGCTCAACCCGAAAATGGATCTTCTGCAACTGTAGAACAGCAGATGGTCAACACAGTCAATGCAAGCTCAGAGCTTGAGGATTCACAAGTTGGATCACCAGATGGGTTTCCGGGTTCTCAATCCGACATTACCGAGCCTCAGCAAGTAATTTCGGCATCTTTTGATACCAAGGATGGGTACAATTGGAGGAAGTATGGGCAGAAACAGGTCAAAGCAAGCGAGCACCCTCGAAGCTACTATAAATGCACACACGTTAACTGCCCGGTGAAGAAAAAGGTCGGGCAATCGCTTGACGGTCATATAACTGACATTGTGTATAAAGGCCAGCATAATCATGAGCCACCACAAGTTAGCAAACGAGGTAAAGAGGGCGTGGATGTAAGCAAACAGAACAATCTTCAGTTCGAAAGACGTGTAGTGGAAGAACCGGTATCTAGCCAATTGAGTAGAATTGATCAAGCGCCTAATCAGTTGATGAGAAAAGACGAGCCAGATGACGAACCTAATCCGAAAAGAAGGTGTGTTGAAATTTGAATATCATTGAACATATGTTGATTTTGACTTCCTGCACATTGTTTGACTTATTTTATCTGCAGGAATACGGAGGCCGGGCCTGTGTCTGCGCCTGTGGACCTGACTTCAGGTCACAAAATGGTCTCTGAACCAAAGATTGTGGTGCAGACAAGAAGTGAAGTTGATCTTTTAGACGATGGATTCAAGTGGCGAAAATACGGGCAGAAAGTGGTCAAGGGGAATACTAATCCAAGGTAATCTTTATATATCAAGAACTTGGATATTTGTCAGTTTAACATGTCCTCTATGATTCTGTTCACTAATATCAAGTTTTGAACTTTGCAGGAGTTATTATAAATGCACATATGCAGGATGCAATGTGAGAAAGCATGTAGAAAGAGCACCATCAGACCCGAAATCTGTAGTAACAACATACGAGGGGAAGCATAATCATGATATTCCAGTATCTAGGCATCGAGGCTATAACAATAACGGTGGTGGGCAAATGGGGAAATCTGCAAAACTGTCACAGCGCAAAGACGCCAGTTTAGGAAACAATGAAAGACGCGTTCTTTTACAGATGAAAGAAGAGGAACTGGCCGCGTAAATGCGTAATCATGGTTCTTAATGTGGTATGTAAAAGATTGCCTTTGAAGCTTTTATTGTTGCTAACTGAGTATTAAGTTTTGGTTCAAAGTCTACTTTTCTTTGTAATTTTTTTTTATTGTTGTTCAAGATACTACATATGTACAGATGGTTTTGTAATATTTGTTGTACACAAAAGTGAGCCTCATGTGCCCTATAGTTTTAAGGTCATTGTAACTTCTTGCCCTTTGTATGACCCGTATTGGGTGTGTGTGAACTTGATTTGATATCGGACACATATAGGGATGGAAAGGGATCTAATGCAGGAAAAAGATGAAGAGCCCTCTGTAGGAAATATAATCTTTTTTTCAATAAAGATAGTTTGACATTAATGTATCCACAAATTTGACTTTTGTTAGCTACATGATTGGGTTTGGGTGAGCAAATAATTTCTCCTGGTGGGGTCTAATTGTCTAAATGTATCTTCAAACGTCAATGGGTAGTATGTCTTTTTGTTTTTTTCTTCTATGATCATTTATTAAAGGTTTATTCCATTCATTAGAAACAGGTATATGTTAGATCTAGATTATTATTGTTCTTTTTTCATAAATCACACATGGGTCTCAATCTGAAGGCATTTGTGCACTTCACATTCAAGTAACAGCTTCAAATGGTAGTTTTGTGTGGGTAACACGAACACAGAAAATATTCTTTTTCTTAAAACCACTTGAAATCGATATTTGGAAAAGAAAAAGAGTCTGTATTTACAAAACCAGTAATGAAGATGTGGATAGATACATAGATTTGTACAACAGTGAACCCGACCGTTGACTTCAAACTTGTCAAGAAGATAAAAAAAACCAATCTTTTGATCTTGTTCTTTTCTAACTCTAGCCTCATTTTGAGAGAATAAATCCACCTTGCTTTACAGTAAATCCCAGGATTGATGTACAATGGCCAAGAACAAACATGAGGAACGAATCATGAGGACGAATCATCGTCAACCGCTACTAATGTCGGTATTTGACCACGATTCACAAAGTCAATCTTGTTTAATCTCACACAGCAAAGAACTTTCTCTGGCAATTCTTCTGGTTTCTGAGCCTGTTTTTGTTTTTAAACCGGATTTAAATTCTTTTTTGTTGTAAACGATAGGTTAATGATGATGATACTTTATTTACTACAACGTACCTGAATGGTTATGCCGAGATTCATTATCCCGTCTTTAAGGCGTTCACGAAATGCATCCAGTCCCTTTCTTGCTATGTAACTAAACCGATGAATGTCGAGGTCGATTTCAAAGTAATTTGAACCCTGTATTTGAGGTCAATTAAAGCATGTAAATGTTGGAAGATGTTTTACACTTTTACTTGACTAATCATGAGTTTGAGAATGGAAAAAATGGTACCCGGTAGAAGCTGTGTTGAGGGCGTGAAAGGACAGGTTTTTCATTGTAAGTGTGCAAAAGCTTCCTCTCGGTGCTGCTGGAAAGAAGGTCATCCGGGTTCACCACGCCCACCATTATCTTGAGCCGTTCTCTGAAAGCCACCGTTGTTTCTTTTCGGAACCCCTTCACCTTTTCCATCTCGTCTTCCACTAAACTCTAAACAAACCATCAAATGCCATTCAACTTAAAATATAGCGAGCAGGTAAGCCAATTTTTATACTTCTTTTTTTCTTTCTAAAACGACCCATTTCAACCTGAAGAACCCGTTTTGACCCAACCCGTTTGTTTTGTCAGGTCTGACCACAAAATAACATGAACTCTTATTAAACAGAAAGAAAGAGTGTTTTTATGTGCATTTTAGTTACCTTAATGCTCTCCTGAACCTGGGGAGAGGCATCTTTCCGGTATGTTTCCGAGAGTTTAAAATATAACACGAGGCTCACGCCCTCACCATTACTGTCACTAAGGAACATCTGAGCAGCATAACTAGGCAACTGTAAACAACCACATATACACAAAATCAAATTTTACATTAATGTTTTTGACTTTTATTAAACCAAGCCAAGTTCAAAATCGATAATCCGAACCTGAATATTGACAATGAGGAGAGGCGGCAATTTTCCATCGCCTTTTAACGAAGGAAGCTCGAGGTATTTGGCAATGTGGTTGATTTTTTTCGGGCATGCAAACAGATCTACACCAAACGGAGTGTAAGGGGCATAGCTTGGAGCAGGTTTTTTCGACTTATCTCTGCAAATATGGCACTTAACCAGGTTACAGTTATACAAAAAAATTGAAATTAGATGTTTTAAACTTTAAAATAAATTTTAAGCAATTTAAAATTTTAAAATACATATACATTAAAATTATTTAATTTACTTTTATAGAACATGAAAATATA
>JBCNJP010000025.1:70134972-70150758 GCA_039602395.1 Deinandra increscens subsp. villosa
GCTGAGCTTATCGCTCTGATACCATGTTGAACTAGAGAGAGAAAGTAAAGACGGTAGAGAGAAAATATGAATTTTTGTATTAACCCACTAATAACCAATATTACAAATATATAAACTAACTCTTCTAACTACTATCTGTTATAACTAACTTAATAATATGCTAACAGGATTTTAGATTTTTAGGATAAAATTAGTTTTCAAGTGAACTCAACCCTTATAAACATATCAACATATAATTATAAGTACTCGTATTGTGTTTATATTCAAGCAGTCGACATGATTATCAACATGATTTTAAGATATCGTTGTCGTAAACCGAAAATAAAAGAAAGTGAGAGGACCATTTATGTAAATGAGTCTTCACGATTTATAAATAATACTCCACCATATGAAGATAAGATCGAGATGCCAGTGAGACACAAATAAACTCTCTGTAATCTGCTTGTCTCATTTAAGACTCAAATCGGAGCAAGTAGAAGACACGTAATTCACAATTAAACCCACCAAATCATTTCCGATCGGAATCATCGCCCAATAAACTGGCGGCTGCCACCATTCCCATAAACAATAATCATTCATACAGCCTGTTTTCTCTCTCGATACTCGATAGCGACTCATGGCGGCGGAGACAAACGGAGGCTCACCACCACCGCCACCGCAACAACAGCTCCGGCGAGTTCCGCCGATGATTGCGCTCCCACCGCAATCTTCTTTCGAGAACCTCTTCACCGGCGGTCCGGGACCCGGTTTCAGCCCGGGTCCGATGACTCTCGTTTCGAATTTCTTCTCCGATCATTACCCCGACGTCGATTGCCGCTCGTTTTCTCAGCTTCTCGCCGGCGCTATGGCGTCTCCGGCGTCACAAATCCCACCTGCTTCTACTACTTTGTTTGATGATTTGAAACAAGCGGATTCGGAGAAGAAATTGGGGGGATTTAAGCAGAATCGACCTGTGGATTTGGTTATTGCGCAATCCCCATCTGGGTTTATGTTCCCGTCTGTTTTTAGTCCATCTGGGTTCCTCAACTCTCCTGGGTTTTTCTCACCTCTTCAGGTATTATTTATTGCATTTCTTCCTGATCTTTGACTTTTTTATGTCAAACGAACTCATTTTTGTTTTCAAATTTGGACGTTAGTCTGACCTATCTAGAGAAATTAGAACAACCATAGTAAACATGAAAACAAGAACTGAAAAGGGAAAATTGTTGGTCTCTAGATATGTAATATAGCCCTGTCAATTTACATGTTTGACTTTTTTCGTTTGACTCTTTTGGAATTTCAAGATTGTGAAGATTGTGTTTTTATTTGTTTGAATTGGGCAGAGTCCATTTGGGATGTCTCATCAGCAGGCATTAGCTCATGTAACCGCTCAGGCTGCATTATCTCAATCTTATTTGAATAGTGTCCAACCCGAAAATGGATCTTCTGCAACTGTAGAACAGCAGATGGTCAACACAGTCAATGCAAGCTCAGAGCTTGAAGATTCACAAGTTGGATCACCAGATGGGTTTCCGGGTTCTCAATCCGACATTACCGAACCCCAGCAAGTAATTTCGGCATCTTTTGATACCAAGGATGGGTACAATTGGAGGAAGTATGGGCAGAAACAGGTCAAAGCAAGCGAGCATCCTCGAAGCTACTATAAATGCACACATGTTAACTGTCCGGTGAAGAAAAAGGTCGGGCAATCGCTTGATGGTCATATAACTGACATTGTGTATAAAGGCCAGCACAATCATGAGCCACCGCAACTTAGCAAACGAGGTAAAGAGAGCGCGGATTTAAGCAAACAGAACAATCTTCAGTTCGAAAGACGTGTAGTGGAAGAACCAGTATCTAGCCAATTGAGTAGAATTGATCAAGGGCCTAATCAGTTGATGAGAAAAGACGAGCCAGATGACGAGCCTAATCCGAAAAGAAGGTGTGTTGAAATTTGAATATCATTGAACATATGTTGATTTTGACTTCCTGCACATTGTTTGACTTATATTTTAATCGCAGGAATACGGAGGCCGGGCCTGTGTCTGCGCCTGTGGACCTGACTTCAGGTCACAAAATGGTCTCTGAACCGAAGATTGTGGTGCAGACAAGAAGTGAAGTTGATCTTTTAGATGATGGATTCAAGTGGCGAAAATACGGGCAGAAAGTGGTCAAGGGGAATACTAATCCAAGGTAATCTTTATACATCAAGAACTTAGATATTTGTCAGTTTAACCTGAACCATTTTTGACCCATTACCTCATAATCATGTCCTCTTTGATTTTGTTCACTTATATGAAGTTTTGAACTTTGCAGGAGTTATTATAAGTGCACATATGCAGGATGCAATGTGAGAAAGCATGTAGAAAGAGCACCATCAGACCCGAAATCTGTAGTAACAACATACGAGGGGAAGCATAATCATGATATTCCAGTATCTAGGCATCGAGGCTACAACAATAACGGTGGTGGGCAAATGGGGAAATCTGCAAAACTGTCACAGCGCAAAGACGCCAGTTTAGGAAACAATGAAAGACGCGTTCTTTTACAGATGAAAGAAGAGGAACTAGCCGCGTAAATGCGTAATCATGGTTCTTAATGTGGTATGTAAAAGATTGCCTTTGAAGCTTTTATTGTTGCTAACTGAGTAATAAGTTTTGGTTCAAAGTCCACTTTTCTTTGTAATTTTTTTGTTGTTGTTGTTCAAGATACATATGTACAGATGGTTTTGTAATATTTGTTGTACACAAAAGTGAGCCTCATGTGCCCTATAGTTTTAAGGTCATTGTAACTTCTTGCCCTTTGTATGTCTCTGGAGCGCGATTCTTGGAATGTTGTATGACCGGTATCGGGTGTGTGTGAACTTGATTCGATATCGGACACATATAGGGATGGAAAGGATCTAATGCATGAAAAAGATGAAGAGCCCTTTGTAGGAAATATAATCTTTTTTCAATAAAGATAGCTTGACATTAATGTATCCACAAATTTGACTTTTGTTAGTTACATGATTGGGTTTGGGTGAGCAAATTTTTTCTCCTGGTGGGGTCTAATTGTCATGTATAAAGTCGACCTGATTTTTCAATGCATCTACACAAACGTCAATGGGTTGTATTTTTTTTGTCCTTTTTGTTTTTATGATCATTTATTAAAGGTTGATTCCATTCATTAGAAACAGGTATATGTTAGCTCTAGATACATTATTATTATTATTCTTTTTTCATAAATCACACATGGATCTCAATCTGAAGGCAGGTTCATGCACTTTCACATTCAAGAAACAGCTTCAAATGGTAGTTTTGTGTGGCCTTTTTCTTAAAACCACTTGAAATTGATATTCGGAAAAAGAAAACGAGTCTGTATTTACAAAACCAGTAATGAAGATGTATAGATACATAGATTTGTACAACAGTGAACCCGACCGTTGACTTCAAACTTGTCAAGAAGATAAAAAAAACCAATCTTTTGATCTTGTTCTTTTCTAACTCTAACCTCATTTTGAGAGAATAAATCCACCTTGCTTTACAGTAAATCCCAGGATTGATGTACAATGGCCAAGAACAAACAAACATGAAGAACGAATCATGAGGATGAATCATCGTCAACCGCTACTAATGTCGGTATTTGACCACGATTCACAAAGTCAATCTTGTTTAATCTCACACAGCAAAGAACTTTCTCTGGCAATTCTTCTGGTTTCTGAGCCTGCTTTTGTTTTCAAATCGGATTTAAACCGTTTTGTTGTTGTAAACGATAGGATGATGATGATACTTTATTTACTACAACGTACCTGAATGGTTATGCCGAGATTCATTATCCCGTCTTTAAGGCGTTCACGAAATGCATCCAGTCCCTTTCTTGCTATGTAACTAAACCGATGAATGTCAAGGTCGATTTCAAAGTAATTTGAACCCTGTGTTTGAATAATTTTGAATAATTGGAGCATGTAAATGTTGGAAGATGTTTTACACTTTTACTTGATTAACCATAAGTTTGAGAATGAAAAAAATTGTACCCGGTAGAAGCTGTGTTGAGGGCGTGAAAGGACGGGTTTTTCATTGTAAGTGTGCAAAAGCTTCCTCTCGGTGCTGCTGGAAAGAAGGTCATCAGGGTTCACCACGCCCACCATTATCTTGAGCCGTTCTCTGAAAGCCACCACTGTTTCTTTTCGGAACCCCTTCACCTTTTCCATCTCGTCTTCCACTAAACTCTAAACAAACCATCAAATGCCATTCAACTTAAAATATAGCGAGCGGGTAAGCCAATTTTTATACTTCTTTTTTTCTTTCTAAAACGACCCATTTCAACCTGAAGAACCCATTTTGACCCAACCCGTCTGTTTTGTCAGGTCTGACCACAAAATAACACTAAGTCTTGTTAAACAGAAAGAAAGAGTGTTTGTATGTGCATTTTAGTTACCTTAATGCTCTCCTGAACCTGGGGAGAGGCATCTTTCCGGTATGTTTCCGAGAGTTTAAAATATAACACGAGGCTCACGCCCTCACCGTTACTGTCACTAAGGAACATCTGAGCAGCATAACTAGGCAACTGTAAACAACCACATATACACAAAATCAAATTTTGCATTAATGTTTTTGACTTTTATTAAACCAAGCCAAGTTCAAAATCGATAATCCGAACCTGAATATTGACAATGAGGAGAGGCGGCAATTTTCCATCGCCTTTTAACGAAGGAAGCTCGAGGTATTTGGCAATGTGGTTGATTTTTTTCGGGCATGCAAATAGATCTACACCAAATGGAGTGTAAGGGGCATAGCTTGGAGCAGGTTTTTTCGACTTATCTCTGCAAATATGGCACTTAACCAGGTTACAGTTATACAAAAAAATTGAAATTAGATGTTTTAAACTTTAAAATAAATTTTAAGCAATTTAAAATTTTAAAATACATATACATTAAAATTATTTTAATTACTTTTATAGAACATGAAAATATACAAATTCTGAAATTGATATGTACATATATATATCAGGGGGAAGGGTAAAATGAAAACCACTCCGAGTTGAGAAAACCATGAAAATTCTTTAAAGACGGGGTAAAAAATCGTTCTTTTTTCTGTTTTTTTATGGCGGTTCTCTAGGTTATGGGTTACGCTTAGGTGAAAAAAAATTCAAAAAAACGCCTAGTAGTTTTTTTTAAATATTAAAAACTGTCTTGTTACATATGTAACATTAAATATATAAATGTTACATATGTAACATTAAATATATAAATGTTACATATGTAACAAGGCAGTTTTTGGATATTTAAAAAAAAAATCTCCTAGGCGTTTTTTTTTCACCTAGGGGTAGGCTATAACCTATAGAACCACCATAAAAAACAGAAGAAAAAAAACAATTTTTTTTACTCTGTTTTTGAAGAGTTTTCATGGTTTTCTCAACTCAGCCCATAAAAAAATGTTAGACCGGCTGACACAACCGAATTTTTTGGACTCGGAGTGGTTTTCATTTACCCTTTCCCTATATATTAGTATATTACATTGAAAAAGACAATTTTAGGTACCATGTCCATTGATCTTTGGGCCAAACCGGTCCTATAGCGACTTGGACCTGGGTCTAAAAGGATAGGGCCGGCCCAAGATCAATATTTGGGCCAAGGGTTGACTTGAGGCTTGAGCATCTCTAAAATGACTAATGTAACTATGTAAGGAAATTCGATGGAATACTTGAAATAGTTTTCACTTCTGAGAGTGAAACTTGATGGGTCAATTGCAGACCAACATCCAGGAGTTGGTTTTACATCTGTACAACATGGTATCAACAATCCTGCTCGGGGACGGTAAAAGAACTTTTCTGTAGCACCTGCATTTCATTTCACATATTTTAGCATCAAGCTTTTCTTCAAACAAAGCAGCAAAAGTAATCTTTATATGGTTTTTACGTACGAGTTCCGTGGAGATCCTCTCCATCGGCTTTTTTTACTGCAAGCTTGATAACAGTGGGGATTCTTGTCTGATTCTGTGAGCCCGAATTTGATGTGTTGGTGATATTGTCATGGAAACTAGCCGAATGAAACAAGTGAGGTACGTCTTTATCACAATTATAGCTACTATAACTACGTCCAAACTTGTTTGAAGGGCTGGAATCACCATCACGTTCCCGGGAACTTAAAACGAAAAACTCGTTAGCTTGATTCAGCACGCCTCCTTTAGTTGGTGAACACAATGACATCCCATCCTCCCCATTTGGATAATCGTCTTTAACCAATAAAACAAAGTAGAAATGAATGCAACTTTTGACATGTCAAATGAGTAATTTCTAGTCAGGCTCAAAATGGGTCAGGTCCTAACTAAAAAAATATCTAAATAATAATCTAATTTTCTTGCATAAGTTAATTTAAATATCATTACAAAACTGTATTATTAATATAATAATCAAAAGAGTTGTAATTATCTGAATACACTTTAGGCAATCTTTTAGCACATTTTAGATAAAATATAAGCACAACCACCCTCTTTGTTACTTTGTATTAAAAAAGTTGATGACTTTAGAAATAATTATTTCCTGGATGTCCAATTTTGCTCATTCTTATAAGCTGTGGTGTTTTTTCTTTTCTTTTTCGGCACTTACTCAAAAACAATAGTTTGCATGAAAATACAAGTAGGATGGTTCAAGAAGTTAATAACTCAATTAAACAGAAAGTATTGAGAAGAATTCATTACCTCCATTCATGCTGCTAAAGCCATCATCTGAGTCGGAATCTTCAATGCTGCTAACAGAATCAAACCATGGATCGTCTACTGCAAGAAGGCGAAAATGCTCGTGTCATTACAGTTGGTAACGCGATTAGTTTATGTAGAGGTAGAAAATTTTAACCTTTTAATTAAGAATAACTGAATAACCCGGTTCAGGTAATGTTTATGTCTAACGGGTCAAAATCAGGTAATGTTTAGTTACCCAAAGTATAAATCTCTTAAAATAAAATTTTCAACATAAAAATTATTACTGAGATAAGATATATTTTATAATCATAAGTGGTATAATAACTATTTTAAAAAATATTTTTTTTTACAAAAAGTGTTTAGGTTTAACCCCCTGCCACACACAGAAGTTACATTTTTGACCCGTTACACAATCATTTTATTTTATCATCTCTAATTTTATGACAAACAAAGATTAAACCTTAAAAGTATAAGAAAATGTACCACCTGCATCGATCTGACCAGTGTGTAATTCCGTCTGAACAGGTTCACGAGTACAGTCAGAAGACACTGATTCCCTACAAGAGGTGGTTGTGTCATCATTTTCAGGAGCCACAACCGGTTCTCCTGCATTGATGTTCTTCTTCTTCGGTTTGCTGGACTTACGTGTCTTTCTGCTACGTAAACGCAGTGATTTCCTAGGTTTTATTGTTTTAACAGGGCTTGAAGTACAACCACCCATTTTTCCTCTTTCACATTAAAACAAGTCCCTGTAAAAACAACCAACTATGGTTTGATCTCAAAAAGATAAGTATTTTTTGCATTTATCACAGGGCAAAAGGGTGTTTTGATGAAGGTTTTCAGAGATGTTACTATAGCTTGAAGAATCAGAATAGGATAATCATTTTATTAAAACAAGAAACTGTTGATAAATTCGCAATAATCTTGAAATTTAGACACACATGAAACACTTACTAAGAAACAATGGTTTGGAATATACTTTAAAGATCATTCATAAAGATAGCATAACAAGCTAGCAAATCAACATGTTGTAAATTAGAGTGGTCAATTTTCTAAGCCGTTGTACTTTTAATTGTAAAAATGCCAAAGAATGTAATCTGTCTTTCATCTTGGCAAGAACAATGATTATTTTACATCAATAAAGTCAAATATGATAGTCTTGATAAGTCAATGCCAAGAGAAGAGCTTACCTTAGCAAGCATCAAGACGTTCCAACGAAGCCAGAATCAGGATTCTAAATGCAAGAATTCTGCGAGAAACATCAATCATGAAGTTGAATATCTCATTTTCGAGTAAATTTGTTGGCATGGAAAAGGATCAGAAATTGAGTAATTGTCAAGGATAAATGCACCCCTTTTAATAAAAATGAGAAAAATCTAAAATTTATGATTAGATGGAAGTATGGAACATAGATAAAGCTAATAAGGCCAAATGGTTCCAAACAAAAAGGCAAATAAGAAAATAGTGTTTGGCTTTTCAAACCATTATACTTGATTTTTCATGCCAAACTAACCAAAATCATTTGAAGATACCAAAAAACAAGCTTAACTTGCAAGAACACAAAATTTTGGGCAAATTGTGAATGTATATACAAAAAGTAACCAATCTCCATGATAAACAACTGTCCCAAATCTCTCTCTCTCTCTTTTTTTTTTGTTTCTTGCAACCATTATTCTTTAGAAAATACCAAAGAAGGCTAGCTATATAGTTTGCAATAATTAACCAATTCTAAGCAGTAAAGTATTATTTTTGTCTTTCTTCTCTTTGGCAACATATACAATGAATTCTATGTTTCTAACTTTCAATTGAGATAATATAACAATGACATAATTCAAGAAAAAATGAAGAAATGATCAAATCAACAAAATTCACCCCATTACATGCATTATATATGTATAACACTAAAATTTTTTTTTAGGGGAAGATAATGTATATAATTTGAAATTGACAAATTATAGAGAGAGAAACCTGCAAATGATGAAATTATGAGGAGGTTAATGAACTTACGATCTCCTCTCTCTTTCTCTCGTTAGCTTGATTAGTCTGTGACGAAATGGAGGAACCCACCATAGGAGGAGAGGGGAGGTGGGTCCGGTTGTTGTTGGATCCGGGTTCGATAATCAGAACCAAAACTATTGATTGATTGATTTATTAGATTGATTCTTGTTGTTTCTCAAACCAATGAGAAGTTTGGGGATTTTGGAATTTATAGAAATGATGTGGATGAGGAGAGATTGTTTTGAATTGAAGCCCCTGTTTGTTCCTAGAAAAACGATGGGAGGAAGATGATCCTCACCTCCCATTCTCTTCGATTTCCACATTCCCAAACTATCATGCATCATTTTGCGCACATTATACGAGTCCAAAATGCTGAGAGGTTGACGTGTGTGCCAAGTGCCAACACAAGCATAATGAAGTTGCTTTTTTCTTTTCTTCCTTACTTTTTTTTTAATGAGGTTACTTTACACTATTTTTTTTTAAGAAAAATGGATATTAATAATACCAGTTTTACCTTTTTGGCGGATAATAATACGAGTTTTGAAATTTCCTCACAATAATACGAGTTCTGTGGGTATTGGGTTCTAATGATACACCGTTAGTTTTTTACTAACGGTGTTAGTCTGTTGCCTACGTGGCAGGTGCCACGTAGGAGGAAACAATTCATATCAGGTGCCACGTAGGCAACATACTAACACCGTTAGTAAAAAACTAACGGGTATCATTAGAATCCAATACCCACAAAACTCGTATTATTATGAGGAAATTTCAAAACTCGTATTATTATCCGCCAACAAGGTAAAACTTGTATTATTAAAATCCATTTTTCTTTTTTTTAACGAAGTTTAGATGTCTTTTACTAAGAAAATTATATATATTCCCATATTTTCAATCTTAATTACATATTTACCCAATCATCTTTAATGAATTTTTACCTAATGACTATTTTACCCCTAATAATTAATGAAAAGTATTTTTAATTAGAGTAAATTACTATTTGCATCATTGAGGTTTGGTCAGATTTGTCACTTGTATCCAATTTTCAAATTATTAACAAATGTCACTTGAGGTTTGCATTTTGTTGTTATCTGAGCCTCTCGAACTAACAAGGGTTAGATTTTTCTGTTAAGTGGGAAGGTATTTCAGTCATTTTATATATCATGGACTATTTTTGTAAAGCCTAAAGTAGAGGGTTGTTTTTGTAATTAACCTAAATTATAAAACCTGATATGTTGTACATTGGGTTTTATAATTTAGGTTAATTATAAAAAACAACCCTCTACTTTAGGTTTTACAAAAATAGTCTCTAATGTGTAAAATGACTGAAATATCATTCCACTTAACAGAAAAATCTAACCCATGTTAGTCCGCTGGACTCAGATTGCAACAAAATGCAAACATCAAGTGAGATTTGTTTATAATTTAAAAATCGGATGCAGGTGACAAAACTGGCCAATCCTCATGGATGCAAATAGTAATGTACTTTTTTATTTATGTCAAACTCATCTCATCTCTTTGTCGTCTCTCTATTTTCACCGCCGCCAGAATTAAAGAAGCTTTTTCAGAGCAAACTTAACAAAACTTAACAATATAATGAAATCTACAACATTTAGTTTATTAGTCTTTCATAAGTCGACGAGAAAATAATTGATATTCAAGTTGCCGAACTCCTCATGGTGGTAGCTCTCCAATAGTAAATAATTCGGCAAACTAAACGACATCTCCACAAGGATCCACGTCAACGCACTCAAACCCGTCAAACGATGTTAAGGCAACGTTATTCAACGCTCCATCACTACGTCATGGTCGTCACAGTTTGACTTTGCGCTTTGGCCGTGACGGTTTTCATAACGGTGACACATGGAAAGTTTGTAACCACTGCATCACCTTTCAATTTTACGACAACATTGTTGTAAATAGTCGCAGCTTCTTCAGGTGTATCGAACATCCCAAGCCAAAGGTAAGGGGTCATGTGAGGTGAACTTGTCATATATTGAATTAAGATCAAACAATTAAATTACATAACACGTTTTTGGTCGGTTTGTCGTACGTATCACTTTTAGGTTAATCATCAACGTTTCGTGACTTGACTTGTGTGTGATGACTCGTGATATCATATGTGATCATTAGACTCATAAATATACTAACTTTGACATACAATACTCAGAAATGAGCTTTCCCGGTAAACAACGAATAGCGTACCCAAATCGCGTAAAAATTACAGATTGCTTTATTTTTGAATTCGAAGTCCAATTTGAACCCAAATGTTTTTAATTAAATAGTTTATTTTGAGAAACAATTATGAGTCATTTAGAATATTATTTGGGCTATTACTGCTCGAAAATTCTCCCGGTACTGAATAATTCGTAAATCGGGAAAATGTGAGATCTCGAAATGGGCCGGGTTTTATAACTGGGTAAGCTGCAAATGTTACAACTTTGTGCTCGCAAAGCAAACAACGGTTGCCCTCTCTTTGCGTAGGCGGAATTTATAGCAGCAACAAAAGGAACAAAACAAGCGCTATGGCTACAAGAAATGTCGAGTCAAATCACGGGTCGAAAGGTACAAAAGCAGGTTCGGCTAAGAGTTGGCAACAAATCAGCTATTGCATTAACAAAGAATCTCGTGTTCTAGGGTAAAAGTAAACACATCCACTCCCGGTTTCATTTCATTCAGAAATGTGTTGATAACAGACAAGTAGAAGTGAAACACATTAGTAGAAGTGAGCAACGAACCAATATTCTTACAAACCGTTAGCGAGTTGAAGTTCACGAAAACGCGAGACCTTGTTGGTGTTGAAGACCTCTCTGATTCGTGTCTCAAATTAGGGGATGAATGTTGGACCAACGTTAAAGACCCGTCCCACATGCAAGTGAGCATGAAGGGTCGGTTTCCAACAAGTAGGTTAGGGACTTATTTGTAATTAGTCAATTAAATAAATAGTGTGTTTTATTTAATTGAACTAGAGTTGTAATAGGATTTCCATCTAAGGCTTGGTCCCCAAGTCAAGTAGATCTTATAAATAGGGATCAAGTAGGGTTCCTATAAGTGACTATTCTAATAAAGGTTTTGAGTTATTTTTCCCTTAAATCAGTTTGATCTAATCTTTGGTATCAATAATGAGATGTGCTTAATGGATAAAGTACATTCATGTTAAAATGTGCTAAACAACTCCTAGATGTAGTTTGATTGATACACATAATTAGCCAAAATATGCTAAACATCTCCTAGATGTAGTTTGATTGATACACAAATACATACTTAGCCTAACAGAAAGTGCAAGATCACCACTTCGACACTTCATCCTTGTTTCCTTCCTTGCCACTAGTAGTGACGAAATTTTTTATAGGAAGCAATCACCAATACCACTAGATTAGAAGGCCGGTATCCATAGAAACAGCCATCTTCCCACAAACATATCAACACCTCATTTTTTACAGAGAAATTGTTTGGCTCGTGCATAACGGTTTATAGAAACTGTTTAACTAAAGTGAAGTATAGTACTTCACACATCCTAACCTGTATTAGAGCTTCACCTACTCATGGTGTACTTTATTTTAATTACTATCCTGTAGAAACAACATACCATCACAGATCAGTTTTCAACATGACAATGCTATATACAACCTTGGCAAACCTAAAACGAGTACGTAATGATTGTGTTGAAAGAACCGGGTCACACGCCACTACATAAATCTACCTGTTAAACTAGCACCTTCATGCTTCAGAAGCAAGAAGCGGGGCATTGTGACCATGAGTTCTTCCAGAGAACTGGATCGGCTTCAAAGCTGGATCTTGATATGCAGTGACTAGTTTCTCATAAAAATTAGCCGTTGCCGGATCACTTGTGTCTTTCTTTATCATGATCTGTACGGTTGAACAAGTAGTAGTATTAGCAAACACGATCACAGATATGAACACTTTCGAAATTTTTTAAATGTTTTAATAGTCTGCAACGGCCTTTTTACCATACCTCGGCAGGATAGCCCTTGAAGACGGGCAAGAAGCGCTTCCTACAGTAGCTGTTAAATAGAAGAGTGATGATTGGGAGTGGAACGGTTAAACTGGAAGCCAGGGGAAGTTTCTTCAGACCAAATATACCCACAGCAATCACGTGCATCAATATCAACGAAAAAACCATGGAGTTATGCACGATTGGCCAAAATGTCCCGCCCGTCTCATATTTTGGTGAATAAACATTAAGCAACTGTAAAAGAAACAAAATCAGTATCATATTACAATGGGCTTGTAGGGAACTTAAAGTAGAAAAACTTGTCTATAAGCATGATTTATCACAGTGATTTCTGTGCAAAATCAATATGTGCGGTATTTCCTCTCGCAGTTCATCTCTGATTACAATACCAAACAATGACGGTGCCCATAAACCGTTGAAACTGACAGAACCTCCCAAATGAAGCAAATTGGGCGGTTTGGTCGGTTTGAAATGTATGCGGTTAGTTTTGGCGGTTTAACGGTCCTGCCAATTATTTGGAACTTAGAATCGGCTGTTTAGCCCTTCTTATTTACTTATTTTTTCTATTCTTGGAATATATTGTATATATGTATTATCTTCATAATCCTTCATAATTTTATTTTTTTAAAAACATACTAAAAACTTTAGAAGACAAACAGAATCGCTTCACACTGCCAAACGGCCAAAATGGAATCGTCAAACCACTAAAACAGGCCAGTTCGGCCGACCAACCCAACCAAGCACGTTTGGTTGTCATTTTCCCAAGCTGTGGTCAGCGGTTTGGCCCACAAAACCCTGCCCAACAACATAATATAAAGTGTAATCCTGTAGTAACCCATCTAACCTGGTGACGATAAATCATGTATGCCAGACAGTAGTAAACCAGTAGAAACGGCAGAATTAAGGGCGACAGAAAAAAATATGTAATGCCAAGAAGTCCAAATAAGAGAGTGCTCGGGATCTCACTGGTGTAAGGGAATGAAGGGACTTCAAACTTTTCATCAGTTTTGGTTAAAGAAGTTCTTTTCATGAAATTCGAAACAAGAGGCATCAAACGCAAAAGTTCCGAAGCTGTACTAGTCCAGCCAGATGTCACAACATATGTTATGAAGAATGTAGCCTGTAAACAAAATTCAAATGTTAGTATCACCACATCCACTAGAGAGCTCATTAGAAACAGTTTTTTACCTGTCCCGGGATAGCAGCTGCTAATGTATTTGGTATTTCCTTTGGCTCCAGAAATATTTTAGCCCGATATAATGCCGACCCTGATATAGCGTTTGCGAAGAATATGTTCCATATGGTAAACCAGAGCATTTTGTTACATGCACTTTTCTCTATCTGACTGTGTGCAATATAGCCTTGGATAGAGGATAACATTATCATGACAGGTGGGACTAAATATAAAAACATCTTGAGAATCAAACCGGGAAGATATCCTGTGATGACCTGACTTATGAACGTTCTGCAAGTCAGGATTACTTGTATTAGCACAGGTTAACAACATGAAGGTTAGAAAGGTAATTTCAGCATGTGTATTGATGGCGTATGTCCGGATTATATTTGGGCTTAGACACGGATGAGATCCAGCCCATTGAGCCTAACTTGGCCTACACCCACTTAAAGGTGGGCAAAAGAACTGGTTTGCCCAAACCTGAATTGGTTCTAAACCCGAATCCATACCGACCCAATTTTAAACAGGTTTCAGGTGAAATCGAACAGGTATAACCCGACCTGAACCAGTGTAAAACCGGTTTCAAAACCGGACCTATTTCATTAAGCTCGATTATTTCCCCTGTAAAAACCAATTTACAACCCGAACCGGTTTCAATAAATCCATATTTGACTTTCGTTGACCCAACCCAAACCAGTTTGGGCAAAAAAGCCGGTTTTGGACACCTCTACACCCTCCCCTGTATAAGGAGACCTCTCCTTCATCTCTAGGGGTTCCTCCCCTCCTCTTTCCCCCACTATTCACCCCAGAAACATCTCTCTGTAGATACCTTCTATACATAGATATACTTGTTATACATTCATATATATTAAATACCAATTTGACCGTGAGAGGGTGGTCCTGAGACCATGGTCTCGGACCTCTTTTGAAGGGTTTCCTTCATATTTTCAGATCTATCTAAGATTCAGGAAGGGTTTAGATTTGGTCCACGCCAGCTCAAGGCCCACCTCAACGCTCCGTTCCCGAGTTCACTTATTAAGGAGGGAAAAGAAAAGAAACAAAAGGAAAGAAAGGAAAGGAAAGGAAAAGAAAAGAAGGGAAAGGATTCCCTCTTCCTTCCAAATCGGAAGGAAAAGAAAACACAAGAAAATGACTTAGTTTTCCTTCCATTTCCCTTCTTTTCCTTTTTTAAGTGAAACTCGTGAACACAACATGTTCTATTTTCCTTTCCTTTCTTTCCTCAAATGAAACTCAGGAACACAAACATGTTTACATTTCCTTTCATTTCCGTTCTTTTCCCTCCTTAAGTGAACTCGGGAACAGAGTCAAAAGAAAAAAGTATTAGAAAATAGTGAATTGACTACCAAACACTCACATATTCAATACACCTTGCAGAAAAGGGAACCAGGTTTCCAATTGATCCAAATTAGTGAGACCCTGCACTATTATGACAGGTATGAGGAACAAAATTGTAAGAATAACACATGCAAAAACCACCGTCACATTCCCGATCCATCTACTCAAGAAAGATGCAGAAAAGAAAGGCCAGTAGACGTCCTTAGGCTCTGGTGCGCTCTCGGTAAGCCACTCTGTAGGATTTTCTGCTTGTTGGATGTGTAAAGCCACTGCAGCACCAAGGCGTGACTTGAAAGATACAAAAGCGGCAGGAACTTCCTATTGAAAATGATCAATTGAACTTAAACATAAGGATATGTCGCTAGTAAGTCCAATGAACATAGCTGTTAACCAACTTGAGATTCACATGTATAATACACTCACCTTCCCACTAAGTAATGACTGTTGCACCCTCACCTTATCTTCAAGATCTTCTAACTTCTTCTCATAATACTCCACTAGATCAACTTTGGGCCCAAAAAGCCCAAGAAATCCGACACGACCAAACCTTTGAGAAGTCACTTGTGTCGATCTAAGATGAGCAAGCCTTCTAGACACCTTATCAGCTTCACTCTAAAATGAAATTG